>NC_051171.1:90738833-91338833 GCF_013339725.1 Rhipicephalus microplus
CTTAGTTGCGGGTACCTCCCAGCACAAGTAACTGAAATTGCTCGCACTGTAATCCTGTTTTCACTTTTAAGGGTGCTTTTCTGTGACTAAAGCCTAACGATAAGGGTGTTTTGACAAACTACAACACCCATATCAGGGGTTGTTTCGGCACTTGAGAACACCACCGACATCAGTGTTTTGGTTTGTGAAAACACCCTAAAGTAGGGTGAAACCACCCTTAAAGATGCGAACTAGTTTGCAGTGCACAGAACACGCACACAGTATAAATTCCCGCACATTTCACTATCTGCAGATGACGTCTTCGCACTGGTATCCGTAGCTTTTCAGTGAGTGATATACGGAGAAGACCTCCAAATGCAGCTCTTAATCGTTCCTTCAATGCCATAAAAAACTGAAGTCTCTGGTCGTCTTCAGGAGTTCACGACGTGCCACACACCCTTTGCTGACGTAATGCACTTTCAGAAACACGCATGTAGTATAAGAACACGTGTTGAAAGTTCCACCGGCTCCTTACAAATTACTGGGTTAATATAGAAGCACATGATAACACAGACAAGCATGTTGTACCACAGAAGTGTTGTGGTTATTCCATCTGGCTTCAGTGTTTGTGCTTACTAGTTCGATTATTGTCTTGTATGTAATTTGACAGTTGTGCAAGAAGGCATTGATGTTCATCTCCGAGGTAACACCAGTAATAAAGAGTATCACAATAAGGCCGCAAAAAGCTAGCTTGTGCCGAGAGTAGGTATTTTATTTCGCAACCACTTCAGGACTGCCTACAGAGAAAATATCCGCCAGAAAAAAAAAAGACCCATAATTACACCGAAGCATCGCCAACGCTACTACGAAAGGAACGTAGAACTTGGCCGTAATAATGCCCCAGAATCATCCGAGCTATTCTAGAAGTCACGTACACTTTGGCCACTTTTTGTGACAACCGGCTGCGAATCTGCATCACCGATTGACTAGCAGTGACCGTAAGCTTACCGAAGAAATTCTGACTTGTAGCTGTGAGTCCTAGCGAATATATGACGGAGAGTGTAGGCTGCGCACTTATCCTTAGGGGAAAACTATTTTCTATATCACTGTGGTGCTGTCGGATTATCTCATACTATGCAGACATATATTCGAATTTCATTCTCTAGAGAAGCTGAAGAAGAGTTGCTATAACAGGTGTCGACATCACTTTAGCTGACTTTTAAAGCCCCAGATATTTATCCTACACCTGGAGGGGGATTTATCACTGCAACCATTCAACCAACATGTGATTAATGATATGTACCTCATCTGTGTCAGATTCTGTTATCTTGAGAACTGTCAACAAGCCTTCTTGTGCAGTTTCTGTTTCGTCCCGTGAGCAGCAGCTGTATTGTGCGGGTAATGCCTACAGTGTTCTCTGGCTTGGGCACATGTTGGGGTTTGGTACAAAGCACGGAAGCGGGGCCTCTGTAGTTGAACGCGGATGGAGCTGGCTATTTGTTTTGGTTTGCAGTAAAAATGCGGCTTAGCTGATTGAATGTGACACTTTTAACAAAGCGTCAATCACCCTTCCATCCGCACTGAAAGAGCGTGCGGAAAGCTGTGCAGGGAGCAGGACATATTTCATTTTTAACACATGTAATCGCATCTTCCCGAAACCCAATGGACATGGCTGCAAAATGACCATGAAACAAAGTGAACCCACCGTCTAGCTCCGTTGAATAATGCTGTTCATGCGTAATTAAAGTATACAAGTATCTTTTTGCTTTACGCAGAATCGGCTTTACAACGCAGCGAGTTGCACGGTACGTATCACTGTACAGTCGTGCCTACGTCTGTGTAGAGTGCGATAGCAGCCGAATTGCGCCCGTTCAGGGTGACACATTGTTGCAGGTGACACATAGGCTGCGTCACCGTTGCTGCCATTGGGAGGCAGCACTCACAAGCGACGAGCTGGCTGACCAGCTTTGGGTCGTCCGGCAAGCCGAAGATGCCGACTGGGTCCATGGACTTCAAGCGGTCACCTGAGGCACCGCTATCACCATAGAAGGAGTGTGGGAAGGGACAGGGGTGAATCCTCTCTTCCCCCCGCTTCGCGCGGAGGACAATACTGCCGCTTCGCGCTTTGAATAAAGTTCATTAATTCACTTCTCGCCAACCAGCGATGGGCCGTTCAGCAGGCCCACGAAGTGGCCGCCAGGTACTCCCTCTCGGTCCCTACGTGGGAGACGCCCGCTGCGCGCTAAGCGCGTTCTGCAGGACTGAAATAAAGCTTTTCATTCCATTCCATTCATTCAAGTATAACATAGGCATTTGCCGTAATTCGTGTCATAACGAGTGAATCGTGTTTGTCAGACGCTGATCCCCGACTGTGCCGATTTTGCTATATTAGAAATAAACCAGAGATCCGTAAAAGAGCTCAGAAGTATCGGCTAGATAATAGTATAGCTAATATAGTAATGATATATTATTAATATAATAATATTACTAATCATTGCGAAGTTACATCTCAAAACCAATATTTTGTTATGAGAGATGCGCTAGTAAAAGGCTCCGAAAATTTTACCATCTGGTGTTATTTAACGAGCATTGACGTCGCACTGTACATGGGCTTCCACTATTTGTACGTGGCGTCATATATACGTCGATAGGAACGGCTGAAGTCCATCAGGTTTGTTAAAGAATGCTTCGCATCAAATTATTTTTATCGCATTGAACTCAGCCAATCATCTTAGCGCGACTGCGTTTTGAGAGCTCATTTCACGGAAATTCCGGCGTTGGTGTTGACGTCGTTCCTTGTGAGCACAAATTATCTTGTCCATGAACGAAAAAGTTTAAAAAATGCAAATGAATATTGGGGGGTGCTTGAGCTTCACCTTCAAGAGTAGACCCTGACAACGTAATCGGCCCTGGTGGGCATCCCCTTCCAATCTCCTAACCTGCTGCGGTATCGGTTCATGCCTCAACTATGCCGTAAACGAATGAATGATTATGCGCGTAATAGTGGTCGTTTTAAGGTAACATTGAGTGCCTGTTGCAAGAACAGCTATTAAGTGCCCAGTACGTGATAATCAGGCTGTATCATCGAACACAAGACTCAGCGCTGCTTCGCACTTGCCGGTGGTGTTTAAAACGTTTTAACGTTGCGGGCTGTTTATTTAAAAGTAACAAAATATGCTTTTCTGGCACGATGCAATTAATATGCTGCGAATGCGCTCTAAGCTGCTGCTCTAGGTATCAAGTGGGCAGCGAACAGCTTAAGAAGGAAGAATATCTTGAGAATCACTTGTAAGAAGCACACTGTGAGCCACTTTTAGTGTCCTTGTGTCAGACAGGCAGGCAGCGGAGAACAACAAAAACCTGGCAGGTTCAATAAGTAAGGCCACCAAGAGGGAAAAAAATGTGCAAAGTACATGACATAAAAGGTGTAAGTGCACTCATGAAGTCCACTTTACCTAATTTCCTTTGCATGAGTGAACCGTATTTATCACAGCTTCTCTTTTTCAGCAACGGGGCACATTAAGTTTGAAAGTCAGATCAATATAAAATAAACGCAATTCTTCTGGCAGAGAAATTCAGAAGGCAACACTCATAGTTAACAAAGCTCTCAAGTATTGCTAATATGAAAAGGCTAGTATATTTCCTCTATAATGATCCCTACCATTTCAATGTACCAAAATTAACCCTGTGATGTCATGTTAGCACGTCTTAACACAATACAAATATCTTGTTGAAACTTGGAAGGAAGGTATAAGGGCTCCCTAATTCTTTATACAGACCCGTCTTTGTTCTTCAATAGAAATCATTGCAGAGGAAAAAAATAAATACAAATAAAAGACAATATTCCTTACTGGCTCACACTCATGGGGTTATTCTCTGTTTTTCTTGTTTTCATTTTGTTTTCTCTACGATAGCTTCTGTAAACCTAACCCCCTGGCCTATAGGGTAGTCATTTTGATGTCCGTAGCCCACCTCATATTACAAAAAAAAAGCTTAGCGTACGTGGGTTGAAGATGAGGTAAAAAAACGTCACCTATACGAGCAATTGACTCGAAGAACACCAAAAGTTGCCTAATGCACAATGAACACACTATCTCATTGCGGTGTTAAATCATATATAATTCCTCAGTAAAGGCAAGTTCATGGCGTATGTTTATATTTTGGTTACTAAGGCACTACTACGAATGATACCGACTATGAAGTATTAACCTTACAGGAAGGCTAAACAGCTTTTCCCCCTCAAGATATATATGACCCTGCCACGATGAAATAAGAGATTTTGTCTTCTGAACTAGCACCATGCTGCTTTTGCCTGTTCCTCTTTTATAAGGGAAGATGGGACCAGTAATTATATAAAGCATTTCAGCTGCCATGCAATCACGAAAATGACGGAAATCGAAGCATGCCACTGTCATATATTGTAAAGAAAGTCTATTGCACAAGACGCAATAAACCACGCTTCTTCGATGCGGTCGCAATCGATTCGATGAGTGATGCTTCTGCTACAGACATGAGAACATCTCTTTCGCAATATCACACGTAATAGCATGCAGGAAAGAGACAACAGCTTATGCATTGTACAGTAGTACTTGAAGATATGTTGGGGGCTGTGGTGCGCACGTAATGTTTTGTGTGAAATCACGGGCATTTCTGCAGTGACGAAAAAGCTATCTTTTTATTTTTTGTTTCAAGACGTTTTCTCGTCTTACGGATGAAAGAAGGCGCGAAAAGATTAATGAATGGCGCCTGACAATACGCAAGCTCAACACGGATGTAAGTCAAGCCTTAATGGATCGCTTTGCCACGCTTCACGCATTCGACAAATCCATCTGCTGGTACACTTATCTTGCAAGCTTGGCGTGTGTGTTTTTTTTTCTATTTGCTTTGGTTACACTTTGCTGATCATCTTCTAAAACCTATAGGCGAATTCTTACATAAGCGTATACAGCAGTTACTTTTCTTGTATTTCAGCACACGATTATCAAAAAATCAGAAGGAAACTGCTTGCCCGCTAAGCTTTTCCGAATGGGCTAATTGTAAAAAAAAGATAAAAAACATTGAAGTTTTCGGAAACATTGCTGCTATCGGGGAATGCAGAAATGCCGATGAAACAACGTTATTCGCCTTTGCACGCTGTAATACTACCTTGCGTTCTGCCCATCTTTGAAAAAGAGAAACTGCATCCGAGAGAACACCCTGAAAAAAATTGCCTTCATCCACTAAAAGTGTTCGAGAGCGTCGATTACCTTCACAACAAAGTGTTAAAAATACCGTGTTGTCCTGACTCTCCTGTCTTCGATGTGTGCGCCGAGGTAATTTGCCTGCAGCAACCAAGCAATCAAATCCACAGATATTTACTTCCGATATGTCTGATATACACCTGACCATCGTGTTTTGAATGTCATGGTAGGGCGTCTGTTTCTTTCCATAAATCCTGGTAAACCTTTTTGGCATACTTGCCAACGTTGAAGGATAACAACGCTCTGTACAACTTTAGTAGCAGCATGGAAATGCAACCATATACGTTTCAAACGATAGTATAATATATTCGGGTAGAGGTATCGGTCCTCTGCATTTATGGCAGAATGTTTCGTTCAAATCTTTGCTTTATCTACACAAGAGGACACTGGTGACAACATGAAGTAAAGAAACTGTTGAGCACACGTAAATACTAATTTTATTGAGCAAAATGTTTCTGTTAGGCAACAATTCCACTATAATTCTATAGAGGACAACTCTAAAAACTGAGCAAGTGATTGAAGTTGGCTTTCGTCAAAAATATATACGATGGCCAGGAGGCAAAAATTGATTTAGCTCAGTGCGCAAAGTTTGCAGCAATCAGGTAAATTTCATATCTAAACTCTGGATTCCACAGTGGTAGCCTGTCGTAAAGAGCGCAGTCATTAATGAATACAGTGTAAGTTTACTGGCTTCAGTATGGTTCTAACAGCCAGAGAGCTAAAGTTCCCGAATGTGGTTTACATATTCGGCTGTTCTTGCATTTAAACTGTTCTGAGAGACGTATTTTACCGGCATAAATAACGTGAAATTTTGTAAAGGTAGCCGAAATCTGAGTGTAGGAATTTTCGCAAAGGAAATGAAGATATGAACACACTCTTGCATGATGGTATAGTAACGCAAGACTTTGCTCTGAGTAAATCAATTTGAAATGGCAAAAACAGAGGCTCAAGAGATAAGAAATAAACAAAAAAATGCCTCTCGTGAGCGAGCTATCTTACTCATTCTGCAGTCAGCCCCGTACAAGCTCATCGGGGCACTGCAGATCCGCGGCTCAGTTCTTTTGTTGACGCCGAACTGTGAAGTCTTACGTTTTGCTATTGCACGGATGGAGAAAGTAATTGTAGTGAATGGAAGTTATTTTTAGGTTGTATAGTTAGGCTGGATAGTTATAGGCAGAAAATATTTTTAAGTGCCGGTAACTGTTACTAAAACTTTCTAGCACTATTAGATGCAATTATCGTTATGGCATAACAGAAACCCAACAAAAATCACTTAGTATGAAACAAGCACAATTTACCACAAACTAATCACACACAATTATCTTTAGGTAGGTGAAGAGCAATAATCTATGGTAGAATTTCTCAACTTTCCGATCACTCAGTGCAGATATGAACACTACGTATTTGACGCGAAACACGAAATTCTGGTTGAACATACGAAACGTGGTCGTGCTCTGTACTTTCAACTGTAATAACTCTAGAATGTTTTGTTGACAAGAGAAATTCTGTGCTACATGCACAATTACGTGCTCCACGGGTTGCGTCAGTTTAGTATTGGGTGGACATCGGTTGGAGCCACTATTTTTTTATAATAAAATCTGTTAGAAGGTCGCGATACATGTAGATTTCACTGTAACTTACCAAGATTTAAAATTCAATGGTATGCTGTAGCATATTAAAGTTGTTTGTTACTCGCGTGCGCTTCATCAAAATTGGGAATCCCGTGACGACAATGGTTGCTGAAGTGTTGATTGCACACATTTGCAAGTAACCTGTATGACGCAACATGTGTAGTGTACTCGGAATTAAGTAGCGCACCACGCCTCGGGTATTGTGTTATATAAACAAGTAGAACGAAAATTTCGCAGTACATTGATATTTGTGTCACCAGCGTTCTTGCACTAACTAAAATATTGTGAAGTTTATTTCCACAGTAAACTGAGGCCGCATAAAAAAATATCGTCGGGTGCCAATAGTGTGCCTTCATTATAATATCATTTTAAACATGGTTGTTCGATATAGCTAACGTCTCTTTTAATTCAGCGATGTTTCGCAGCATATTCTACAAAATGTTAGTCAAAGTGACTTGCTGCGCATGCAAGTGATAACGCATGCTAGTATAAATGTTTCGCAATATTGTTAAAATTCAATTTAAATGAATCCGACTATTAACTTTTTTCTATTAAAAATGATGATTTAGACGTAGGTTGGTTGCATACGGCTTCTTCTTCAAGCCTGCGTTTAATTTATGCGAGGTTAGAATACCTAAACGCCCTAGTCACGACCGAATCTTCATGTGGCGGGGCTGCGCATAGTACCCACGCATGGAGTAGCAAACTCCGGCGTCGGTAGCACCGAGTCCTTAGACTCTGAAAATACTATGCCCAGCCGAAGCAGGTGATGGAGGACACTGATTAGGTTTGGGTCTATGACATCACTGAAACTCTGTATCGACTCTGAGAAGTGCCTAGGACCACTAGTGATGGAGCGCACGCTGGTGAATGTCCCGAGTTTTGTAATTGCAAAATGTTTTGTTGATTTGATTGTCTTGTTTTTCGTCTCAAGCCCGAGCAATACTCTCGATACCCTCGCGTATTTTACACTCAGGCAGGTGTGGTGTCGCACCATCCCGAGTGTGACACCACACCTGCCCACAAACAAAGCGGCATTGTGTTTTTCACACAAGCAGAAAAAACACAAGCAGCATTGCGTTTTTCTCTTATTTTGTAGAATGTCTTGTAACCTGGCGCAACGTTATCGAAAGTGCAGTCACTACGCATGCACAATACACGTCTGCCTGTCTAAAATGACACCACCATCACTGAATAAAGTGCGTTTTCATTTCTTGCTGCTCAGCAGTTCACATTTGTTTTTTACCGTAATTCCATTAGCTGGCCCCTATACCCTGCGCAGGTTAGTCACTCGGTCGGAGGATAGGTTCACATCTTGCTATGTGGGGTTTAACGTCCCAAAACCACTATATGATTATGAGAGACGCCGTAGTGGAGGGCTCCGGAAGTTTAGACCACCTGGGGTTCTTTAACGTGCACCCAAATCTGAGCACACGGGCCTACAACATTTCCGCCTCCATCGGAAATGCAGCCGCCGCAGCCGGGATTCGAACCCGCGCCCTGCGGGTCAGCAGCCGAGTACCTTAGCTAGGTTCACATCTTGATTTGTCAGTCTTTTTTTCTTTCTTAACCACTTTATGCGTATGGATTACGGCTCTATTCCGAAATCTCGCATTGTATGCCTGCTGCTCATTATCAAAGTAACTTCTTGAGCAAAATGCTAGCTGCCAATCAGGGCGTATAAAGTTGTACCATTCCAACAATATAATACACAATGCAGTAGGCACAAAGAAAAATAGTGTCGTGTTTCACTACGTTGGTTTTCAAATTAAAACTTCACATTTGGTATTCATGACAAAGCGTATTCATGTTAAAACAATAATTAAAGATCTACTACACTTCATACAACGTGCGCAAAACTGGCCACGTCAATCTTGTGTCTTGTCTATACGCATAGTCTATTTTTTGCGCAAGTGTCTTGCACTTGCGGTATTTCAATTCGTTAGCGAAGCGCGGTGCGTGAGCCTTACTCCTTGTCAGAGGAAGTGCGCAAAACTGCCCATCCTCTGTGTTCTCTTTGTACCCATAGTTTTTTTTCTACGAAATGACTTCGCATGTAGGGTCGTCTACCTTGCAAATGAAGTGCCACGTGAGCTATAGGTATTACTGCACTTCAAAGGACGTTAACAAAATAACTCACGTGGCGCTGCGCTGTTTGTACATCCAAAGCTTATTTTCTACGCCAGTACTTCACCTTCACGATCTTTTGTTTTGCAAATTAATCATGGCACGTGAACAATTCTGCCCTTCGTGGGATTTTCGCGAGAACGCACGGGCTGAGGTGATTTTTATTCCGCCCCTTGTTATCTCTCAGCAGTCCGCGAAAATGCATATTGAGCGCAATATGAATGTGATACAAGAAATGTGCTGAATAAAACGTGAACATAATGCAATAATATGCAAAGCCCCCGTGTCCGAAAAGGCCAGCGCTTGGAAGCCACGATGAAAGAGAATGCCGTTGATTCATTCATATTGCTCGCGATGATAATTTTTTTAGCAAATTTGCGCCCTTTGTAAAGGTACTTACTCCGAGGCACCTACCGCAGCGACAAAATCTATACAGTGAACTAACTTTATGGCTCAGCGATGGCCGACTTTGTGTACATAGTTTTTCCACGTAGCCAAATAGGACTTTTTGGACAAGACGATATTTATTTATTTTTATTTATTTCAGGTACCCTCATGGCCCAGAGGGCATTGTTGAGGGGAGTGGTACAGGATCAGGTTGTTGAAATGTGTTTGAATTGTACATACATTGCACACATATGAGCAAATATACAAAAGCACTGAACAAACAAGTATCCAGCGGTGCGTAGAAGTATACAAAAGTTTAACACAAATCTACACAGGTATTGCCTCTAGCATGAAAAGATAACAAAACTAACATTGGCAACTGCATGCATATGACACATTATAAGGTAAATAAACACTGGAAAAAAAAAGTGCAAGCTACACAGAAGTGAAGTAATCAGACACTTCTTTTCCTAAACTGGTCAATATTGTTAGTAAGCACTAGGGATGGTGGCAGGCGATTCCACTCTGATGTAGTTCTAGGAATAAACGAATTTGAATATGATACAGTGCGACATTTCGGGATACCAACTTTGCAAGAATGATCTATGCGCAATGAAACATGAGCAGGGGGTAAGATAAGAGCAGTTTTAAGGGTGGCGTTCAATTTATAGATTTTAAAGAAAAGGCACATGCGCGATATCTTTCTGCGCAGTGCGAGTGGTTCAAGAGATAGAGTTGCTTTCATTCGCGTTACGCTTGATAAACGGCCGTAATAATGAAGGATGAAACGCGATGCTCTGTTTTGGGTTGCTTCAAGTGCATTTATTAGTGAATTATTGCATGGATCCCATACTGAAGACGCGTATTCGAGTTCAGATCGAGCAAGTGACTTGTACAATAACAGTTTAACAGAAGCGGGGGCTAGAGAAAAATGTCGCCGAATAAAACCAAGCGTCCGGTTAGCATTTAAGATAATAGAGGAGACATGCATATTCCAACTCAGGTCCGCTGTTAAAATAACCCCGAGGTATTTATAGGACGACACTGGTAGCAATGGGGAGCTGCTTATATTGTAAGAGGAAGGGTTTAATTTACGTTGGCGTGAGAACCGCATTACTTTACATTTATTAATATTAAGTGTCATATGCCAGGTCGAGCACCAATTATCGATAGCGTCAAGGTCCTGTTGAAGCAAAGAAACGTCAGTAGCATTTTTTATTTCGCGGTAAATAACACAGTCATCGGCAAAAAGTTTCACAGAAGAAGTCAGATTGCTAGGCAGATCATTAATATATATAAGAAAAAGCAGTGGACTTAAAACTGAGCCTTGTGGGACGCCTGAAGTGACAGGTAGAGTTGAAGAGTTGAAACCATTAACATGAACAAATTGAGAGCGATCTGTTAGAAAACATTTAATCCACTTAAGAACGTTAGGATCGATATTCAGTTGGCTTAGTTTGTGAAGAAGCAGGCTGTGGGGAACTTTATCGAATGCCTTACAAAAGTCTATGAATATGCAATCAGCCGCGGAACCATCATCAAGTACAGAATGAAGGTCGTTTGTGAAGGCTACCAACTGCGTTTCACACGAAAATAATTTTCTAAAGCCATGTTGCTCAGGTGAAAAAAATGAGAATGATTCAAGAAATTTTGTCAAGTGGGAAGCGATGACGTGTTCAAATATTTTACAAGAAATACTCGTTAACGAAATGGGGCGATAGTTCGAAGCAGAATGTTTGTCACCAGATTTATGGAGTGGAATCACTTTACCTATTTTCCAGTCATCTGGAATCTCCCCTGACTGAAGAGACTGATTAAATATTTTGGACAATATTATAGCAGAATAAACCGAGGTGTTTTTGAGCACTTTTGTATTAATGTCATCGGGACCACAACTAGAAGATAATTTTAAGCTCTCAATAATGCGTACAATGCCATCAAAATCAAAATGAACAGGGTCCATGGGGAAATCATAATGAGTGTGACAGGCAGGGAGTGACGAGTTAGTACAACTGGAAAATGCTTTTGCAAACGTGTCATTCAGAGCGGCGGCGCAATCAGCGTTGCTAATTCGGTTTGACTGCAAATCAATAAGAGAAATTGTTGAATCATCTGTATCCTTAATCAGACTCCAGAATTTTTTAGGGTTTGCGGAAAGTAGTTCAGGTAATGTAACATTCATATACTTATGTTTTGCTTGCTTTAAAGCTTTCTTATATGTGCATACGACATCCTTAAGTGCTGACCAGTGCTCCGATTTTCGAGACTGCTTTGCTCTGATGAAGAAACGTCTTTTTTTGTTAGCAAGGCGTTTTAATGCACGGCTGAACCATGGAAACTGACGGTTAGTGGTAATGACCTTTTGGGGAATATGATGTTTAATTAAATTGTGAATTGTACTTTTAAACAGGTGCCAGTTTTCAGTGACCGATCTCTCGTCGAAACCAACAAGAAACTCATCCAGAAAAATCTTCAGCCCATCATTAATGGCCGAAAAGTTAGCCTTTCCGTAATCGTAAATAACCTTAGGGTTATTACGGGACAAACGAGTTGGGACATTCAACATTACGTGTATTACGGAGTGATCGCTAATTTTCGGTAAATAGCTGATGTCGGTGACAAGATCGGGAGCTGTTGTTAACAATAGGTCAAGTGTGTTAGACGTGGAATCAGTTATTCTTGTTCGCTCAGTGATAACCTGAGTCAAGGAAAACGTTGAACAGAGTGCCACAAAGTTTGATGATTCGCATGTTTCTTCACTTGAGATAGCGGGTGACTGCCAGTTAACATCGGGAAAATTGAAGACACCGAAAAGAAATATCTGCTGATTAGAAAACTTTGTGTGAATGGTGTTAAGAGTGTCGTGAAGATCATTACAAAAGCCTAGTGGCGTAGACGGCGGACTATCAGCGCAAGAATAATATGCTACTATCAGCGCAAGAATAAGCCTTCTGTGAAATGTCGTGAATAAACCAGGCTGGGCATCAGCCTATACCACAAAAATCTCACTATTGGGAAGACGCCTAGCAATACGATGGGAGCGCTCTTGTCCTTGTCGTATACGGTATAATTGGTGTTGCATGGAACAGCGAAACTGTCTGGTTTCAAAGAGACAAAAGAGGTAATTATTCACGTGTTTTATCACTACGTTAAAATAAAGGCAACACATAATTACACCAATGAAACAATGATAACACTTTACATGGCTTTGGAATAGCACAAACTATTGTCGCAGTGCACATTGAAACAGGTTTTACAATGTATAACACGTCTCCACGTTGCTGGGGCTATACTGTCATCTATAATTACCGTGAAAAACCGTCGAAAACTCAAAAGAAAAATTGTCACTAAGCATGCGTTTTCTTGCGTTTGGCATATCTTACAGGGAGCGTTCAAGCCCATCTTTTGGGATTTCAGTCGCCCTGTGAATTATTGTTTTCGGTTCGCAGACAGCACTTATACTTACATGGAGGTTCAATGGTAGTCGCATTGTTAGCAGAGCAGAGATATTGAGCAAAATTACAAATACACTGTAAATTTTTCTCGCAAAATGCCGTGATAGTAGTAGTTGTAATAGTGGTAGTAATTGTATTGGTAGTAGAGGGAGTAGTGTTGGTATAGTAGTAGTAATAATAGTATGAGTAGGAGTTGTGGGAAGGTAGTAACAGTAGTAGTAGTAGTAGTGGTGGTAGTAGTCATGGTAGTAGTAGTAAAAGTAGTATCAGTAGTAATAGTACTGCACTAGTAGCAGTACTAGTGGTAGCAGTAGCTGTAGTAGGGTAGAAGCATTAGTATTAGCATTGTAGTAGTGACGTCAAATAGTAGTAGCAGTAGCAATGGCGATGGCAGTTGTAGAAGCGACAGTCATTGAAATAATATGATTAGTGGCTACAGTTTGCCTTCCCTACCAGAATCTTCTCGATCGAAATAAAAAGAATACATGCTCTGAAATTCTTGCCAACTATGTAGTAGCTCAAATAGAATCATTAAGCGATAAAGAAAGCGTAAAGCTCATATCACGTTTCACGCTTGATCTTCTGTTTTACCAGAAAGCTTTCCCGAGAAAGAAATCGCCGCATATAGTTTAATATATATATATATATATATATATCTATATATATATATATATATATATATATACTATATATATATATATATATATATATATATATATATATATATATTATATATATGGGAAAGAAGTGTATACCTAAGGGATCGTTTTCCGTGTTTCGACACAATAATAATGAGATCTAACAGACAATAATGCCAAGGAATGTAAAGTGAAAGTTGTTAGAACCAATGTAATTAAATGAGAATTAAGAAGAAAGTGGGTGAAAAAATAACTTGCCGTGAGCACACACGCCACACACACACACACACACACACATATATATAATATATATATATCTATATTATATATATATATATATTATATATATATATATATATATATATATATATATATTCAGGAATAAGATTCATCGCGTGCAACCAGCCGATTCGTTTTACGTCGAAAGCGGTCTTATTAGTAAAGAGTCTTTGTGCATTGATGTGGAGCTGTGCACCACAGGCGATAAGGACTTCGCATACTTAAACTTCCAGTTTTTTCGCCATTCGACTAGCATGGCAGTGAAAATGATGTGGACAAGCAGAAAAAAGGAGTTCTGTCATGCCTCTTTCGGAAAAATTGTGAAACTTGCTGCCTGCTAAGCCTCCTTTGAGTCAGGGAAAATGGCTGCATGATCCGATTGAGCCATGTTTCTTAAAACTTGCGAAATGTAAGCTTGCGTAAGTAGTTCAGTGATGCACAAAGTCTGTCGAAAGAGGGTACCATTACAATGTCTCAGCCTATTTCCATCGGTTGCCATTCTCTACGATTCGCTGACTGAAGCATTGGGATTTTCGCTAAGACGCACCATTAGAGACTCGAAGAGTTACTAACATCACCTTGATCATTAGCTATACTCCAGTCGTATAATGGTGCATTACACAAAATTGACTGATAGCTCATCATAACACGGATTTTCTTCATTACAGCTGCGCTCTTATACTCATACGTATATATAGTTCTCTGATTACGCGTTTTCAGAACAATGTTTATAATTTACGAACACAATGTTTAAAAGTAACATTTTTTTCTAATAAAAGCAGAAAATGCAAACATGGACTTTGCCAACGTTGACGTGAGTTTAATGCTCCCCATTTCTTTGTAACATATACACGTTTTATAGGAGCTGGAGTTCTCATGTCATTTGTTTTTAATGCAATAGCCCTACAGAGCTTCTTTCGCAGAAATACAGTGTCGGTATCAACGTCGGCGTTTTCATTGTAAGCGAAAAATTGTCATCTTGTGCATGACCAAAACATCGACAAAGATGCAAATAAATAGGATAAAAAGTTTTGGACTTAAGATAGAATCTTACCAGCGTTGTTTGCGTGGCAAGCGGGTCTTCTACCACACAGCCACGCGTCTGCTGGGAAATACAGTGAAAACAACGTCATCTACTTAAAATTGCAGTGGAAGTAACTTACATGCGTAACAAACGCACATGTCCTGTTTACGTGCTTCATAATGCAACATTTACTATCGCAGTAATAATGGGTCATACAAGCGTACATTACGATCGCGCCTCAGAACATGTTGTTATCGTGACGTCATCGTTTAAAGCGTGCCCACTCATTACAGAATACACGCACGTTACTGGTGCTTTCCTAATAGGGCCACGTAGTGGGTCAATAGCAAATTCGAAAAGATTTCCCGCGCACCACAGGAGCCGTGGCCGTGGTTTATTGCATGCTACCCATTGCATAAAATGTGGCCTTAAGCGAAACCTTCACTGACACAAGCCATTTTTACCTCTGTACGCTTTAAGGACAGGATATTGCTATCGCGTTTGAGTCTTAAAGACAAAGCTTAAGGGTCCCGCCAATGTTTTACAGCCAATTAAAGGAACGGAAGTAGCACGCATACTTCTTTTCTATACCTGCAAGTCTTGACCGCAAAAATACTACTCTTGTCTAATACTTGCTTTTTGCCTGAAATAAATTTTCTTGAGCATTACCGCATGTTCCCTGAAGCACGCAAAGAGCAATCACGAAAAATTGGCAGATCTCACGTACAGTGGGAATCGATGATATGCGAAGCATGATGGAGGAAGGGAGATAAGTTAGTTTAAAATCAGCGCAACATTATGAGGTGCACATAAGTTTGGCCGTACATAATTTCAATGGTTGCGCCAGGCATGTGTCTTCATTGTCAATTCACTTCACGTAACACCAAGTTTGGTATATGTGAAGCTGGCAAAACCACCGATAGCGCACTATGAGCGTACTAAGTAACCATGTTTTACGTGGCATGCATGCCATGATTATAATGTTTGGACGTGTCGTTTACCTTCTTCATCCATTCATGTCACGAAATACCAAATTTGGTATATGTCAAGCAAGAAAAACGGCCCCGAGCATTCTATGAGTGTAGCTTGTAGTCATGTTTTACATGACACGCATATTATGATTATCATGTTTTGGTCGTGTCGTTTACCTTTGTCGTCTTTTCACGTCACGTAATACCAGATTTGGTGTATGTGAAGCTAGCGAAAGAGCTCCGAGTGCATCATGGGCATGGTATGTAGTCATGTTATTACATGAAGCACATATCGGTAATAACGAGTTTGAACGTGTCATTTACATTCATCGTCCTTTGCATCACGTAATATCAAATTTGTAAATATGAAGCTAGCGAAGCGGCCCCGAGCACAGCATGACCATAGCCATGGTGTGCTCATGCTGTCATGGCTTACATGACATGCATGTCATTGCTTTTGCATTAGGTTCTGGTCACTTATGTTTGATATGCATTAATGCCATATCATACCAGTTTTGAAACATGTCATGTAATCAAAACCACCGCAGAAGCAGCAAAACCAAGACTTTTTAATGATGACGTTCATCACATACATAAGGTTTCCATGTTATGACTAGTCACTTATGCTCGTCGTGCCGACATGTAATGCCATCATACCAATTTTGGTGTAGATCACATAATCGAAACGGCCAGGCGAGCTAAAAGTCGTGGAAGGCTAGAGAGATAGATAGACAGTTACTGCCGAACTCACCAAAGTTCGCTAAAAAATACTTCGCAATAAAAGTGTGACCTCGAAATGTGTGATGAATAGGCACATTATATTCGGCGTTAGCATGATTACAGTAGAAAAAAACCACGAAAGATGTTTATGACTACTGAAGTGAGAACTCACATCAACAAAGTCAAAGCAGGCTAAAGTTTTAGGGACACTAGTAACTTTTTGGGTTGAAGCACTGTTTCCATGTGAAAAGAATGCCTTCATTTTTTGTTAGAATCCCCTGTACTTCCTTTGCGTTGTTTTCGGTTAGTTTTCAGTACTACCGTGTCTAACAAAGAGAAATGAGCTCTTAGAATTTCCACTTGTTTTCTTCGTTCACTACGAGGGTGTTGTTCTGTCAGACTTCATGTTATCAGGTAGTATGTGAGGGATTATTGGTCAGCTGCCGGTGCGTAATAGGATTTCTTGTGACGTGATGCCAACACGCAAAAAAAAGAGAATGTGTTCTCCCTGAGAAAAAACACTGAAACTTATCCACGAAGTCAATGATGAGCAAGGAGCTTGCTCCAGGGGTTAAATTCGGTAATCTATGAATCATCTGTAGATTTGCTCATTCATCTTCATATAAAAATGTGACAGGAGAGTCTTGAGCTCGTGGCGACGCTTATTGCCTCTCAACAGCGCGTATGGAACACACTTGTGCTGGCTTGGCAGCACTACACACAACGCGTTTCAAACGTGTTTGTCCAAAGCCAAAGAATCTTGAATTATGGAATGTAGTGGAGAGTTCCGGATGGTGCTGTCTATACAATTGCCTCTGATGGTGGTTGAATATTTGTATGAAATGCCCCGGAGAGCGTAATGCGAGACCATGTGTCTCTTCGACCCGCGAGCTCTCACCACAAAGATTGTTGATGGTAAGTCCGCTATGCTGCTGCATTCCAAGCCCTTAGCACCGCTGCCCTGGCTTCCTTGGTGATCATGGCAAGTACCGTACAAGAGAGCTCCGGATGGATGGATGGATGGATATGGCTTTACCCTTTAGATCGGGCGGTGGCTAGCGCCACGAAGCCGTAATACTTAATGAACCAGAAACTAGATTTACATTTTTTCCTTTAAATGGTTACGTTGAGGATTCGTACTTTGCAGCGAAGGGTTCAATTTTCACTCGTGCCTTGACTTTAGCCACCAATCATATAACCTCCTTCTAGTTATTTCTACCCGCTTAAAGCCTATTTTGCCTTCAATGTCCCTAAACCCAAGTGCTTTGAAAAACTCTGCACCATCAACCTGAAATACAGGGTGAAGCCCTTTAGAGAACATTATCAAGTGTTCGGCAGTTTCTTCTTCCTCTCCACAAGCACTGCATACCAAGTCTACCCCTTCGTATTTGGCCCGATATGTCTTTGTTCACAATACTCCCGTCCTGGCCTCAAACAGTAAAGAACTACCCCGAGTATTATCATAGATCCTTTTCTTGGCTATTTCCTGCTTAAAAGTTCGATAGATCTCTACTGCGGACTTCTTAATCATGCCAGTTCTCCACATATCGGTCTCAGCTTCTTTCACCTTTTTCTTAACCGATAATTCTTTTTGGTTTGGCCCCCTGCTGTTTACCAAGTATTTTACCAGTCAATTTTCTGGTTCGATTTCGCCATTTTGTATCGATATTCTTCATGTACAAGTAGCTGTACCTTCCTAGCCCAACGCTCCTCCCCCATTTCTCTCAATCGCTTCTCAAATTTATCTTGCTGCTAGCTTCCCTGCCCTAAAATGATGTCCATTCCATATCACCTTGTACTCCCTGATTTGGTGTATTCCCGTGAGCTCCTAAGGCAAGCCTACCTATTCCACGTTGCTTAATTTCTAACCTTGCTTGAACTTCTGATCTCATGCACAAGACCGCATTGCCGAACGTCAGACCAGGAACCATGACCCCTTTCTATATTCCTCTCACAACATCATACCTATTGTAATTCCACAGTGCCCTGTTTTTCATTACCGCTGCATTCCTGTTACCTTTAGTCGACACGTATATTTCGTGTTCTCTTACATACTCGGCCCCATTGTTTATCCATACGCCCAGATATTTGGATTTATCTGTTATCTCTGGCGTGACCTCCTGTATTCTAAGCTCACTACCTTCGTTGTTATTAAAAATCATGACTGCTGATTTTTCCTTACTGAATCTGAAATCTAACCTATCTCCCTCTTTACCGCAGATGTCCACCAATCTCTGCAAATCTTCCTTGTTGTCGGCCACTAGCACTATATCATCAGCGTACATCAATGCTGGTAGTGCCTGTTAAAAGACTTTTCCTTCCTTTTTTGACAACAGAGGTTGAAGCCCAGTCCATTTCTCTCTAATTTGGCCTCTAATGCTTGTAGGTACATCATGAGTAATAAGGATGACAGAGGACACCCCTTTCTAAGCCCCCGTTTCACCTCTGTGGGCTTAGATACCTGTTTTTCCCAATTTATGACTACCTTTTTTACTTTTATAGATCTCGTTTAAAAAATTAGTGACTACATCTTTCACGTCTAGTTTGTCCAGTATTCCCTACAATTCCTGTTGAACCACGCTATCGTACGCTCCCTTGATATCCAAAAAATGCTAGCCACAGGGGCCTGTGTTCCTTTTCTGCTATTTCGATGCACTGCGTCAGTGAGAACAGATTGTCTTCCAACCTCCTGCGTTTCCGAAACCCATTCTGCAGTTCCCCCAGCACCCCCTTATCCTCTATTCATGCCTGCAGTCCTTCCTTTATAATCTTCATCGCCAGCCTGTAGACCACTGATGTCACTGTTTTAAAACGGTAGTTGTTTATGTCAGCTTTGTCCCCCTTTCCTTTATAGATCATGCTCATCCTGCTAAGTTTCCATCCATCGGGAACTTCTCCATCGATTATTATTTTGCTCACTGCCTCTCTCGCCTGCGTAGACCTCGGACCTAATGCCTTTATCAGCATAATTGGAATGTCATCTGGGCCTGTTGATGTACTACTAGGAACCCTCCGATGGATGGATGGATGGATATGGCTGTACCCTTTAGATCGGGCGGTGGCTAGCGCCACCAAGCCGTAATACCTAATGAACCAAAAACTATATTTATTTATTTTTTCCTTAAAAAGTGAGTTTGAGGATTCGTACTTTGCAGTGAAGAGTTTAATTTTCACTCGTGTCTTGACTTTAGCCACCAATCAGATAACCTCCTTCTGGTTAAGTCTACCCGCTTAAAGTTTATTTTTCCCTCCCGGTCCCTAAACCCCAGTGCTTTGAAAAACTCTGCGCCATCATCCTGAACTATAGGGTGAAGCCCTTTACAGAACATTATCAAGTGTTCGGCAGTTTCTTCTTCCTCTCCACACCCACTGCATACTGTGTCTACCCCTTCGTATTTGGCCCGATATGTCTTGGTTCGCAGTACTCCCGTCCTGGCCTCAAACAGTAGAGAACTACCCCGAGTATTATCATAGATCCTTTCCTTGGCAATTTCCTGCTTAAAAGTTCGATAGATCTCTAGTGCGCACTTCTTAATCATGCCCATTCTCCACATGTCAGTCTCCGTTTCCTTCACTTTCTTCTTAACCGATAGTTCTTTTTGGTTTGGCCACCTGCTGTTTTCTAAGTATTTACCAGTCAACTTCCTGGTTCGCTTCCTCCATTTTGTATCGACATTCTTCATGTACAAGTAGCTGAAAACCTCCCTAGCCCAACGCTCTTCCCCCATTTCTCTCAAACGTTTCCAAATTTTATCTTGCTGCTAGCTTCCCTGCCCTCAATTGATGTCCATCCCATATCACCTTGTACTCCCTGATTTGGTGTATTCCCGTGAGCTCCTAAAGCAAGCCTACCTATTCCACGTTGCTTAATTTCTAATCTTGCTTGAACTTCTGATCTCATGCACAATACCGCATTGCCGAACGTCAGCCCAGGAACCATGACCCCTTTCCATATTCCTCTCACAACATCATACCTATTGTAATTCCACAGTGCCCTATTTTTCATGACTGCTGCATTCCTGATACCTTTAGTCGTCACGTATATTTCGTGTTCCCTCAGATACTCGGTGCCATTGCTTATCCATACGCCCAGATATTTGTATTTATCTGTTATCTCTAGCGTGACCTCCTGTATTCTAAGCTCACTACCTTCGTTGTCATTGAAAATCATGACTGCTGATTTTTCCTTACTGAATCTAAAATCTAACCTATCTCCCTCATTACCACAGATGTCCATCAATCTCTGCAAATCTTCCTTGTTGTTGGCCATTAGCACTATATCATCTGCGTACATTAATGCTGGTAGTGCCTGATCAATAAGTTTTCCTTGTTTGACTAAAGAGAGGTTGAAGCCCAGTCCACTTCCTTCTAATTTTGCCTCTAATCCTTGTAGGTACATCATGAATAATAAGGGTGACAGGGGGCACCCCTGCCTAAGTCCCCGTTTTACCTCTGCAGGCTTGGATACCTGTTTTTCCCACTTTATAACTACCTTGTTACCTTTATAAATACCCTTTAAAAGATTAGTGACTACATGTTCCACGCCTAGTGTGTCCAGTATTCCCCACAATTCCTCTTGAACCACGCTATCGTACGCTCCCTTGATATCCAAAAATGCTAGCCACAGGGGCCTGTGTTCCTTTTCTGCTATTTCGATGCACTGCGTCAGTGAGAACAGATTGTCTTCCAACCTCCTGTGTTTCCGAAACCCATTCTGCAGTTCCCCCAGCACCCCCTCATCCTCTATCCACGCCTGCAGTTTTTCCTTTATAATTTGCATCGCCAGCCTGTAGACCACTGATGTCACTGTTATAGGACGGTAGTTGTTTATGTCAGCTTTGTCCCCCTTTCCTTTATAGATCATGCTCATCCTGCTAAGTTTCCATCCATTGGGAACTTCACCATCGATTATTATTTTTCTCACTGCCTCTCTCAAAGCCTGCTTAGACTTCGGACCTAATGTCTTTATCAGCCTAATTGGAATGCCATCTGGGCCTGTTGATGTACTACCAGGAACCCTTTTCTCAGCCCTTTCCCACTCTTGTTGTGAAAATGGAGCCATTGCACCACTTGATTCGTCCTTGTCTATTGTGGTGCATAAAGTACTTCTTTGTTGAAATTTTTCTGTCACTCTTGTTCTTATATATTCAATAGCTTCGTCCCCTTCTAGCCTAGCACCTTGGGCTGTAGTTATAAAACTCTGCTCTAGGCTCGTCTCATTTCTTAGGGAGTTTAGATGGTTCCAAAATTTCGCAGCTGCCTTTCTATCTTTTTTATGTACTTCTGCCAGCCACTGAGCTCCCTTCCTTCTAATCTTTTCATTGATCAGAAGGGATGCATCCCTTCTACAGCTTAGAAAGGTTGCCCATTTTCTTTCAACATCATCTGTCGGTTCACCCCGCTGCTTAGCATGTCTGTGTTCCCTAGAGGCTTCCTGACGTTTTGCTATGGCTCTCTTAACTTCCTCATCCCACCAACTTTTGGGTTTTTTGTCTTCTTTTCCGGGGTGATTTGTCACGCGTCTTAGCAAGCTCTAGCTCAAGGAGTCTAATTAGATTCGTGTATGTCCACAGTGTCTTGTTATCCTCCGTGATTACTTTCTCAATTTGTTTAGTGGCTATTTCAATTTGCCTTTCTGTATAAAAATTTTCCTGTAGTTGCTCATCTTGTCTCCTTCCCACTTTCACTGCTCTTCCAAAACTTAGCTTGATACGTTTGTGATCGCTACCCAGACTTCTGGAGCCACCTTCATCTATGTGCATTCCCCTGAGCTTATCATACATCCTATGTGACATCAGTGCATAATCTATCGTCGACTGAAGCCTTCCTACCTCCCATGTTATTTGCCCTTCACACTTCTCGGTACTGTTGCAAATGATCAAATCAAGCCTTTCACACATATCCATGATCATTTTGCCTGTCGGGTCGGTATACCCATCTATATCTTCTATGTGCGCATTCATGTCTCCTAGTATAATTATCTCGCACTCTCTTCCTAACTCCTGAATGTCCTTTGATATACACTCTACCATTGCCTGGTTTCCTCTCTGGCCTTTGCTCCCGTCCACAAGTACACGAAACCAAGGAGTGTCATTTGACCTGCCACTTTCCCTTTTAGCCATAAATGTTCCTTGCACTCCTGCTTGACCCTTTGCCAGTCTGTACTTTTATGAATGAATGCCCCAATACCACCCCCCTTTCTGCTGCCTTCTGTTCTGTTACAATATTCCCACGCGTAGTCCGGATTGTTCGGAGGTTGTTCCATGTCCCTAAGATGTGTTTCTACAAAACCGTATACCATCGGCCTCTCTTCCCTTAGCTGTTCTTCTATCTCTTCCCACTTCAGCCTGTTCCTACCACCCTGCATGTTAATATACCCTATGTCTGAATTGGCTCGGCGCTCGTGGCTACGTCTATTTATGCCCTGGACTCTACCTATCCTAGATATTGGTGCCACTTTGGAATCGTATCTGTCCATACCACCTGTCGAAGAGTCTCCCTGGTTGTTTTCCTCGTTACTAGCTATCCTGCACCCTGAAGGGCTCGCTTGCCCCCCAAAAAAGCTACTGCGCGTCCTGCAAGTCGCCAACCCACCTCATGACCTAGCCGCCCATCGAAGTGAATTCTGTCTCGTTGAAAACCCCCCCACCTATGCACCTCTCTGTTTATTTCCACCACCTCAAAGCTTTTCTCTCGACTCATCCGCCATATCTCTTGGTTTGCGTTGACCACCGCTCTTTGCAGGTTGCTATCACGCACCGGTACCTCCGGTATCGTGCATATAACTACCTGTACCTTAGGAGAAGTGGCGCGCATGTCATCGACGCCTTTCGCCAGTGTGGCTGCTAGTCCTTCTGCATCTTCATTGAGGACATCGTTTAAACCACCTGAAATTACCACGAGGTTTCGTCTATCAGCTGTCGTTTTGAGCTTTGCACTCGCTTGCCTCATGACTGCTTCCAGCTTGCGTCCTGGGAACGCCCCTACCGCAACCCTCTTGTCACCTCTTACCCTCTCTTTGATGGCTTCTGTGCATCGATTTAAATTCGAGTCCCCGGCTATTATCACATGTTGTGACTTTTCAGCTGGAGCGTTCTGCACCTGGGGGCTACTTGCACCTGTGACGCCGGCTGCTTTGTTCCCTCCCTGCCCCACCACTACCTCGCTGAATCTGGGCCTTGCGACAGTTGAACCGGCTAAACCTGTTTTTTCCAAACTTGCTTGCTTTTCCTTCTCCACCATTCTGGTTGCCGGTTTCCTACTGTTCTCTCGGTAGGTCACTTCTTTGTTCAGCTTCGCTAGCGCTTCCTCGGCGGACTTCAGTCTTTCTCCCATTGCACTCGTTTTCTCTTGCTCTGTCGTCACCGCAGCCTAGAGCTCGGCGATTCTCCTCAGCAGTTCAGTCTGGGCAACCATCATTTTTCCATTTTTTCCTCGACCTCACATTGCCTACACTTCGCGTCAGCCTCTTCTCCATCCGCTTCTACGCTTGGGTCCACTTTCAAACCCACTCCACATCCTGAACACTTTACAGTCTTTTTAACCATACCTTTCTGACACCAATTGTCCCTATACTCAATAATTACTAAACTCGAGCCCTGCACTTCGAAGAAAAAAAAAAGGAAAGTCTAAGCTCTACTACAAAAATTTGCGTGTTTAATGTACGCGCACCTCCCCCACGTGGTGGCAAAAAAAACAAAAAACATTTCAAACACACACACCCGCACTAACTAATAAATACCTGGTGTCTGGCCCCCGAAAAAGCCGTACCATAAAATAAGTACTACGAAGATTTCAACCGCTGCCTTATAATTATAAAGACAAGCTCAAAACATGCAAAAGCACTTATCTGCGCAGTCGATCCGGAGCGCTCAAAAAACACGTCCATCCACCTTGACAGCCTGAACTGAACTCCCAGCGAGCGAAGCGCCAGCACGCCCTCCGCCTGAGCGTCAGCGCGCCATCTAGTGAGCATTCTTTAAGTACTAGAGAGAGGCTTACAGGTATTATACAGATATGTATCTGGTAAAATGATGATGAGGCTGATGACAATGAAGAACAAGCACTTGCTCTGGAACGTGCTTGTTCTTCGTCGTCTTCAGCCTCCTCAATATTCAGGGAGTGGCTACGGAAATGCACGAGCTCCTAAAAGAGTGTTCCACACTCGCCGTGATGGCTGCTGACTGTGCTGACTCACGCCCTTTCGTTTACCCCATGAAGTAAACGGTGGAGTAGCCGAAGTATTAGCTCAGTTAGTAGAGCACCGAATGCAATATTCGAAGGTCGAAGGTTTGGTCCCTGCCTCTGGAGAGTTGCCTTTTCTTCCGTTTTTCTTTATTAGTATTTACATAGGAGTTGATATTACATCCCCTGTACTTTCCTTGGCAAAGTTGTCTGTTGTTCTCATTATTATTGTCTTTGAAGAGAAAGGAGACCTTTGAATTTCCGCTTCTACGTTTACAGGAGAAATGGTGACTTTTCTGATAGAGTTTGACGATTCAGTCTCTCTGGATCGCGAGAGAGAGAGCCCATGATGAATCCACCGTCACCAAATATATAGGTGTTAGAGGGCTGGGGCGAGGAGTACCCTCTTCCGACAAACTTGTTCCTTTCACACAAAAGTACTTCCACAAACCTGGGCCTTTCCTTGAATAGCCAAGGCCTTCAACAAATGCCCCCCCCCCCTCTCCTTCAAACGCATCAGCAGGTTCATCACAATGGGCGGGCCCACGACATTCTCATGTCTACTCAAGATGCACACAGCTGATCCAAAGATGTAAAATAGTCTTTATTAGGCAATACTCACCTACTGCTTCGCATAACATCATAACAACTTTAAATAAGGACTCCTGCATTTTATTTTGTTAATTACTCGGCGGGTCAACACAGCCGATGTCGCACTTTCTTGTTGCTCTTTCGTTTATTACGAATGTTTCTTCTTGCGATTTCTGGGTATATATAAACTGTAAATTACCTGTGGCGCATACGCACGTACTACGGCCAATGCTATACGGGTATGTTTTACACGTGACCGAATGAGCGAGTTTCATTACGTAAACGACAAACTTATTTTATTGTTTGTCTCATCACGGTATAGTCATGTTCCCAATACATTCATTATTTCCTGTGTTAGTTTTGGTTGGGGCTAATGTCAAACGATCAGCTGCAGATGCTGCACATCGACGTGCTGGCGGGCTAACTCTGGGTTGTCCAGAGGGCTCCTGTGGCAGCGGATGGGATTGGCCTCTTTGTCCCGACGTGGAAGAAGCCACCACCAGTCTTTGACTCATCCTCAGGACCCGAATAAATTTTGTACCATGCCATGAGAGCGCCCAAATAGAGGCGGCTTGATAGAATAATGAAGATAAAGAAATACTCTAAGTGTCTTTGGTTTGTAAGAAATGATTAAAATTCGAATATTTATGTTCCGTCGTATCAGCAACATCTTGACTAAACAGCTGTGTATAAAGTTGCTTTGCCCTAATTTAGTAAAGTCTACAGCAGCAGGCCACTCAAGCCGAAACGATATTTTTTAGATGGCACGTGAGACGGATCGAAGGCAGAAAATTCGACGACATGCGTGCATTACCTGTGCTCATTGCATGAATATGATACAACGAATGACCGTTTCCGAGCTTGAGCTGAGGCAGTGCCTTGCTCAAGTTCTAAATACTGAATTTTAGAGGCTTCCACCAACGTCAGTTTTAAGTGCTGCCTAGGCAGCACAACTGAGTAGCGGAATTCATGTCCACAGGTATTACGGCTCCCGTGGCGACGTCTTTATATAAGCGAGCATTGAGCTATATCTGTGGTAAACTTGTCGGGGGCTTTGTGAGATTATGAGAACATCACTTGCTTCAAGACGGCTTGCCATTTCTCCACCACCGGGTGGTCTTTTGGCGAAAAGCTTTTCGAAGGTGTTCCGGTGAATAATTGACATTTTGAATGGTAGGCTCAGAGATTGGGTTCTGGAAGAACTGTTGCAATCTACATCAGTGGCGTAGCCAGGCGGTGACACACCGGATCAGTCCTTCCCCCCCCCCCCCCGTCTCCCTGACAATTTTTTTGCCGTGGCGTACAAAGCAAACAATGGCCATATCAAAGTTCAAGGCGGTGCCACCCACTTTTCCGAAATGAGGAGGAGCCCTACGCCCCCCAATCCGAAAAAAAAAATTCTGCCAGCACCCCTGCTAGTCAACCTACCTTCAATCACAGTTGCCCTGCCTCGTAGCAAGGTGAAAACTATATCGGTGGTGTAAGATTCTCTCATTTTTTTCTTTTATTACAAAACACCATAAGCAGACAAATCTGGCGATCTGAATTGAATCAAATTACTGCAGTTTTAACTCTGAATCTGTATGTAAGGGCAGCACATTTTACCAAGCGCCAGTAGTGGTGACCAAGTAAAACCAGTTCAATGCTGACACATAATTAGACAGAAAATGCGAAGCTCTGTCAGTCATTTACGAACAAAATACTCACCGGTATTCCACGTAGGCTGACAGTATAGCTAAACAAACACGCCATCGCTAACCCAAGTTGGGCTATTTTTATCCGCTTGGACTGTGCACCCTGAGATAATGAAGGCACATATGTGGCACACCTGTTACACTGTTACATATGTTGAAATAAACCAACTAGCCTGGCAAGCAACCTAAGCACAGAAAAATGCTTTCAATAAACATTTTCACGCTGAGAGATATTAAATTACTTATAGCGTACGTACTTGTAAGCTACTTAATCAAAACATATGAGTAGAATTAATATATTCTAGATGTCACATTGTGTTTATATGAATATTCCAAACAATAATAATTTACAAACCTAGTGAATAATATACCCCATGACTAACCTACTTTAACCATGGGGCAAACCACCACAAAACAATTAACATGGCTTTTGTCCGAAAACAAGAACAGTTGACCTGAGACAATAAATCTGGACTTTTCTCGACCTGCCGTATAACTTCCATGGTTCAAATCATCTTATATCTCTGTAATAGAAAGTCTTCTGGACTAACATTTGCTATCGAACCAAAGACCCTTCAGAATATAAACGCAATTGATGTTATTTATTTCAACTATAGATGTTCAAGAATGCCATGCAATAAAATGTAGTAATAAAATTCAATTGAGAAGGAATCTGCGAATGCTATCTTCACAGAAGCGAAAAGATAACTCCGCAGTTTGTCGAAGCAGCACTAAGTGTATTCGGGTGAACGGAGTCAGAACCAACGAAGGCTGTGAATAAGGCGCCATCATGCGGCTCTTGCGACACACGAAAACACAAAGAACGGCAAGCGATGTGAATGCTTCCAGACTCAGTATTTCGTCATTCTTGTACCAGCACCTGCAGCCGGACCTGCACCGGTCATTCCTTACACAAGAGCCACTTCAATAAAGGCACTGAGACTGTGTTTTATGACTGGCGTCTCTTTCTCGGCATCTACAGTGTCTTCGCCAAAAGCAATGAGAAACTTCCGAAAGAATAATCGTGCAACAAACTCTTGAGTAGGGAGAAGTCTAAGAGTAACAGTAATAACTGAGTGGAAGCCCCGGCCGAGATAAGCATGCGCTTCTCTACCTAAAGGTTGCGAAATGGGTGAGGCTGGGAAAATGGGATTTGACGCATTCGCGTTCGTTAAAAGTAGGGACTCGTGAAGAAGAGATGGCGGCAGTACAAATAAATGTTGACCTATCCTATAGAAGCCATCTGAGTAATTTGTTTCATTTAAAAATAACATCCACTCATAGACATAAAAAGAGTGCCATCATTAAAACCAAAATTTAATACGTGATCACACGCTTCACCACCAGGAAAGTGATCCGTTTGTAGAGTGCCTATTACATTGTTGATTTCTGTTTACATTCGCAACTCGGCTAGTGTTCTTTTCGGGGGAGAGGGGCAGGGTAGGTGTGTGATGTGCTCTTAGCAATTCCTAAAACACATGCCATACGATTTTATTTTATTATCTTACTATGAAAACATCTAGGCTGTACTCGTTAAACACAGGGAACAAAAATTAAATCAATGGTTGCTAATGTTTCAGTAAAACTCAACACATTGAAAGAGCCCTATATTACGTTTCAGGTTATTAGCAATCAATACGAACTCGTTTATAGAGAGCTATCAACACTATCCTCATGAGCCTATTTTATATAAACTGTGAAACGAAGAATAAGTGGGATGATTGGTTATTGGGATGACTTGGCGTTTCTTTTTTTTTAGACAAAATTGTGCTGCGCCACACTTCCTTTTTTAGTTTATCACCCCAGCTTTCCGGTGTGACTAACCGAGACGGTACACTTTTTGAGCGCCCGCAACACAGTTTAGTATCGCGCAAACCTTCAAGTTCGAAGATTGATGTCTCGATTTACATGTGTTTTATAAGTTTCAAAAAAGTAGGCTGTTACACATTGCCAACTCCTTCAGCATTTGAATACAAACAAGTCACTAGAAGTTGTAATCATCAGCAGCCGAGTACCTTAGCCACTAGACCACCGCGGCGTGGTGTCAAATAAAGTTTAACCCCCATGTAGAATAGATAAGAAAAATTGGTTCGAATCTACATGTCACACTGTAAATGTCGTCGAAAGACGATAGTCTTGCGTCTGGAGAGAGTGAACAAAACGTTTATTTGATGTTCTGCGCAAGAAAATTGGTGAATGGTATTCTGCAGGCGCTGCGTTAGAGTGCCTCGATCGTGTGGCGGAGGCGAAGAAGCGCATCTAGGCACGTTAGACACAAGCGCCATCTGGCAGTTATCTTCGAAAACGAAGGCGTGCCGTCCGCGGAGAAAGATGCGCGCCAGTCTTGGAGGTGATAACGTGTAGAACCCAAAGCGACGGGCAGGTGTCACCACCGTGACGTTGTAGCAAAGCGTTGGAAACACCTTTTTGAGCATCACGTTGCACTGTCGCTACATTCCTTAGAGTTACTTGTGTGTGCTTTTTCTAGAATAAAGGCAGACATAGAAAACATCAAAGCGTTGTTGTGGCGCCTCAGATATGCGCAATAATTGGTTTTTGATTGACAATCGCACAACTATGAACGCTAAACCTTGAGCAGTACTGGTGGCTGCTGATGATGGTGTTGGCCACTTGGTGCCGTTTGAGGTACCGTTAGGGCGGACAGACAAATGCACAGACAGACAGACAGACAGACAGACAGACAGACAGACAGACAGACAGACAGACAGACCAAAATTTTTTTGTCGATTGTCCCGAAGAAGAGTATCGTCTTTAAAAAATGGCCGCATATGCACGCGGTGAATGATGGAGAGTGGGGGGAAGCATCTGTCCGTCCATGCGTCCATCTGTGTGACCATCCGTGCGTCCATCCGCCCGTCCGTGCGTGCGTCTGTTCGTGCGTCCGCACGTCCATTCGTGCGCCAGTCACTGCGTTCGTCCATGCATCCATCCGTCCGTGCAGCCATCCGTGCGTCCATCCATGCATCTGTCCTTGTGTCCCTTCGTCCATCTGGTGAACACTCCAAGTAGCACCATCTCGCATCTTTTCATCACATATTCGGCACATAGAAGCACCGCCATCCAGCGGACATTCCAAGGACTAAACGAGAGGTGGCACATGCACACTTTCTTACAGCTTGCGCCTCGTGTCTACTTCCCACCTTGAGTTCATGGTATTTACTAGTTCACTGTATTTATGGCCCTGCGGCCCAAGGCTCGCTAAAACGTTCTACAACCAAGAAGGTTACGCCCAGTGAGTATAACGTAGCGACCGTTTCTTGTCAGATAGTGCTCAATGTACATGCCAATGACTGCTATTTGGGAATGAGAGACAGGAGAATTAGGCTTTTAGTTAACGCACACGCTGCGAAGTTTTCGTTGTGCAACAACGCACAGGAGAAATCTCTCACTGGCACTTCCTTGCAGATAGAAGGTTAAGACTGGTTACGCACTACTACTACGACGAGGGATGAACAGGTGCCGCTTTAAGGAGCTTCGCCCCTAAAAGGGCACTTCGTATTAGCGGCGTCTACGCACTACGCGTGGGCGCCGCTCATGCGTGTTCGCGGAATGGACGGTTGGTTGAGCTACCAGTTGACCCTTACGCTAGCGTGCAATAAAAGCCTTTATAAAGCCCTTAAGAAGTGAGAGCAGTGTTATTGTGCACGTAGTGAAAGCGTAGAATAACTGGAGCCGTTAAAACACGAAAACTGTGGAAGGTGTGGCTGATTTAAAGGCGCACAAATGACAAAGCAAGCAGTAAAAATTAGTAAGAAAGACATCAACATCAAGAAAACTGAAAGAAATATATAATAGGAGATGAAGAAACAAATAAAAACAAGGCCAAAGAAGACAAAGAAAAAGGAAAAGAAGGAAAGAAAGACAGACCGTGAAAAAGAAAAAGAAAGGTGAAGAGAGACAAAGAAGAGTGTCCAGCTGTGCATTTCTTTCAGGCATGGCACCGGCAGAGATCATCATCACCATCATCAGCCTGACTACGTCCACTGCAGGACAAAGGCCTCTCCCATGTTCCACCAGTTAACCCGGTCCTGTGCTTGCTGCTGCCAATTTATACCCGAAAACTTCTTAATCTCATCTGCCCACCTCACATTCTGTCTCCCCCTAAGCGCTTCCCTTCTCTGGGAATCCAGTTAGTTACCCTTAATGACCAACGGTTATCCTGTCTACGCGCTACATGCCCGGCCCATTTCCATTTCTTCTTCTTTATTTCAACTATGATATCCTTAACCCCCGTTTGTCCCCTAATCCACTCTGCTCTCTTCTTGTCTCTTAAGGTTACACCTACCATTTTTCTTTCCATTGCTCGCTGCGTCGTCCTCAATTTAAGCTAAACTCTCTTTGTAAGTCTCCATGTTTCTGCTCCGTAGCTAAGTACCGGCAAGATGCAACTGTTCTATACCTTCCTCTTGAGGGATAGTGGCAATCTACCTGTCATAATTTGGGAGTGTTTGCCGAATGTGCTCCACCCCATTCTTATTCTTCAAGTTACTTCAATCTCGTGGTTCGGCTCGGCGGTTATTACCTGCCCTAAGTAGACATAGTCTTTTACAACTTCAAGTGCACTATTACCTATCTCGAAGCGCTCCTCCTTTCCGAGGTTGTTGTACATTACTTTCGTTTTCTGAAGATTAATTTTAAGACCCACCTTTCTGCTCTCCTTGTTCAACACCTTAATCATGAGTTGCAATTCGTCCCCTGAGTTACTCAGCAATCCAATGTCATCGGCGAAGCGCAGGTTACTAAGGTATTCTCCATTAACTCTTATCCCTAACTGTTCCCATTCTAGGCTTCTAAAAACTTCCTGTAAGAACGTGGTAAATAGCATTGGGGAGATTGTGTCCCTCTGCCTTACACCCTTCTTGATTGGTATTCTGTTGCTTTCTTTATGAAGCACTATGGTAACAGTTGACCCCCGTAGATTTCTTCCAGAATGTTTATATGTACTTCATCTACGCCCTGATTCCGCTGTGTCTGCATAACGGCTGATATTTCTACTGAATCGAATGCCTTCTTGTAGAGATAATGCCCGGTAGAGATAAGGTGCCTTAATTTTTAGGAGCTTGATCGTTAAGCTTTTTATGTTCACGCCTTGTCCATTATCGCAGCGTGTTCACTAATTCTCATTGCTCCTGCTTGAGACATCGCTGCGTTTATCCAATTAGATAGGTGGGATTCGTTATGAAGCGAGTTCAGAAAGCTTAGTTCAAAGCTTTTTTTTCTTGCCTTTGCCTAAACAAGCATTCTTCTCATTTTTCTCTCCTCTTTTTCACTGATAAGCGACCGTCTCGTTAATGTGACTCATTCTACGGTGGTGACCGAGAGCATAAGGCCTGGGGCCGAGAGTGCAAGGAGTTAATCTCCGCTATTACTAATAAAATTATAATATAATTACCCGTAATTATAAATAAGGTATAATTAATATATAATTTTTTATAATTTATAAATTATTAAAAATAAATATATACAAAATTATTATTACATTTTGTCATTGTTATTCCAGTTAGGACTTGTATAATAATTGACAATTAGTTCTTGGTATTGTTTGTATTGAAGTTGTACGAATTCGTGTATGTAATTCTTTTATGCTCCCCTTACACAATGCCCTGTTGGGTCTGTAAGGTATTTTGAATAAATGAACATTAGCCTTGCGCTGTTTAGCGGTGTGGCACAAATAACCCGTTCTGACAACTCGGTGACGCGTCACACATGTCCCTACTTTATCCTCACCTATAATACATGCACAATTGCAGAGGTGAGTATTTTAACTAGAGTCCAAGCGCAACCATTTTTCGCTCGCTCTTACATCACGCCACGGCTGAAAACACGCCAAGATAGCGGCCAGGCTCGCCACAGTGACAAGATTGAATTCAGTATGCAACCATTACCCATGATCGCCCACTCGAGCAAATACGCAGCGCTGGCATCATGCACCCTCCTCGAGCGAACACTCGCATCCTGACAACCCCCGATTGGACTCGCGCGATCGATACCCAACTCCTGCATCTCCGGTAAGCATACCACTGGCTTGTAAGGCACTTTGAGCGTAACAGACCAAATCGAAAACTTCTCGCTCACAATCAAGCGCTCCCTGCAGAGGCAGCCGCACACTTTGCACAGCCTGCCGGTTTAAATTGTACTTGCACCTGCACAAGGACCGCGAACCAATAGAGCTCAAAGAGCAGGCGACTTCTGATGCTTATCCGAGCACTGTGGATTAACTTGCGAGAGTTCAACCACAGTTAATGCATTTCCTCGATAAGGCGAGAGGTCGGGATGTATAAATTAAAAATAGAAAAAATTGGCATTTGCTGACTGGTGGATTCAATATTATTTGTAATAAAAATCCTTCTCATATACGTTTAAACACAGTAATAGGAGATTAAGATATGTCGTAGCAAAGAGATTCAGGAATTTCAACCTACACGCCTTCATTAACACGAACGTAAATTTGTCAACATGAGCTTTTTCAACATTTTCACCTGCATCAAAAATGCAACTGTCACGACTGCAGTTCGATGCTGGTACGTTTGCGAAGAAACAGCGAGGAACCAGAGTCATATGACATCCCAATTTTGATGAACACATGTAGCTCTATAAGAATCATTCTATAATGGTTGAAGTGCGTTATGAGCTGATATGATTCATTTAAAAACATTTCTATTACCTTTTAGTACTGAGAAATACTTCGCTACTTAATCATAGTTTTGTTCCTTTGATACCTATGGAAATTAGCCGACGCAAGGAGATAGATTCTCAGCTCAAGGCGGGTTGTCACACCTTCTCCCATGTTAGACCGTCTATCGGCTGACGTTTGCCGGTAGCCAGTTTTCAGGCACGAGCTCCTTCAGCTCACGCATTACACGTCGCTCCGTAAAAGCCGCCCTAAACGCGGTGAGAACAATGTCAAGCCCTGTGCTCTGCCAATACATGCGTGCGCCATCTCAAGAACGATCAGTGGGCCCACAGGGTAAGACTGTTTCTGTGTATTTAATGTATTCTAAAAGGGCAATCGTGAATGCCAAAAAATCAACTTGAAACCATACGACCCCGCGTCGCATTGTTTTTACGAGACGCGCTGTCTGTTTGGCTTTTCCTCTGTGTTCCAACCGATCGCGGACAGCGTCGACAACTGAGTCGCCTTTCTTTCCCATGCGTGGGTCTTCCGCGTACTTTTTGATGGAACCGACTGCTCAGAATGGCACAACGAGAACTCCATCTGCGCTTTGCAGCATTCGTAAAAACTGCGCCCCACCACAAGCCCACCTGCATACCTCATACTAACTCCTCCTCCCTCAAGAATGTTACTGAACACTCGATCTTCAGTAACGCGATGCAAAAAGAATATTGTTCAAAGTAATTTATTTACTTTTGGTGCATGCACATCCGTGTACTAATTTTTCCTCCAATCTCACAGAAAGTACTTTCGCATCTCACTCTTAGCAGTGTCGTCTATTGTTCTTTTTTTTACGTTCCTTGTTTTAACATATCAATCCTGTCATGTATTACTCGCCTTTTTGCACTATGCAGCACAAAGTAGCTAGCCGGTGCGAGAAGAGGCTAGCCTATCTGTCCTTCCTTTCTTTCTCCTCCTCTTCGTTGCTGAGATCTAAATCGCTGCACGTATCCACAATGAATGCATTTGTGTACAGAGCTGGGGCCATGCAGAGAGAGCTGTTGTCCATCCTTTCCTTCCACCTATAAAGCACACGGTACCAATGCTGAAAAAGGTTGTACAAGATTATATTTACGGCTGATTTTACAAACAGAAGCAATAAATTCTACACGCACTTATGTGATATGCCTTCTAAATGCACTGAAACTGCAATAACGACCGCTACTTATCATGTACACAACGGGATTGTACGGGAATAAGAAATCAATGCCCAATGAAGGCCATGAACATTGACTCTACATACGTGAAAGTTGAAATTTCTACGCAGGACCACAAACCGTCATTCAAGAGATGCGTAGATGCAAAACGTGTGCGCACTACCCTGGACTGCTGCCAGCAAAGTTCGCTCTATACACAATTCGGTTATTTCAGAATGCGAGTGGGAAATGAGGCGCGCGCTTTACTTGTGCAAGCTCTGCATCGCATGAAAAACAAAACAACGAGAAAACTTCACATTCAGGTTCCCTTTTTAATGAGCCTCTGAGGTGCAGTATCGCAATTTCGAAACTTCACTTGTTAGAAAGCGGGCGCATTCTTTCAGAGAATGGCGAAACAGTTATTCTTTCGAAAGGCAAAGCCGTTCAGAAGATTGAAGGCAACAAGCAACAGCTATTGCGATTGGCGCACCGAAAAGAAATCATTACAAGCACAGACGTTCCGAGTCAAATGGAATTAGCAACACAAAGAGAATAAATTACCTCTGCTCAGAGTAACGGTGCAGTCAGCCTCACGCCAAGTAACTGAGGTGCATGTTCCAAACTTAGTTCTCTGTACCTTTTCGAGTCCGCCGCATACATTTATTGCGAAATCATCAGGGTGCACACCGACGCAGTACTGGTGGAGCTGAGAACGCTATTTTCAGTGATATTGACTTGGATCACATTTTTTTAGTGCACACAAAATACTGTAAACCATATTAATGTACATATGAAAACGTGCACCCCTTGTAAGTCGTAATGCTAAGAGTGGTCTAGCTTCTGTATTCTCTAGAAATTTTCAGATGTGTGTCGAGACGAGTGCATGAGGGCAATGCAAACTGCTGGCCCTAGGTATACGCCGCTTATCGGAAGAACAGCCCAGTATCACGTGTCAGGCATCAACCAGTGACCTCAGTTATCGCATAGTGTATTTTTATCACACGTGTCTTTCACACACACACAAAACACGCTCAATTTCAGTTCGGGCTTCTGAACTTCCGAGGATAGAACAATAAGTCTAGGCCCAGACCGCGCAAACACAATACGATGGGCTGACAAACACGTACATCGTGAGCTGCTTCCGTATTCGGATTAGAGAACACATGCTTTGAGTTTTCTCGTGCCCACAAAAAGCTCCAGGCAGTTCTGACTTCCCTATTCAAAAACCGCCAGACCTGCATGAAACGCGCAGCACCGTCACAACAATGGCTAGAAGAGCAACCTTACAGAGCTTTTTTACAGCAAAAACTGTGTATGGCTAGGAGCATAGACTGTTTTAAAATTGTCTCGAGGGGACTTCAGCACTACGATCATTCAGCGACAATGGGAATGATGGGTAGTAAACGAATTTGCCCAGTCTTCGTACATGCGGGCACCGAATAGACAGGCTGCCGCCAGGAGATCAGGAAATGCTGCCCATGTGGCCAGGAACTATGTTATGTGTGAGGACGACAAATTTTCGTCCCCATCTCGTGGTTAAAGAGCGTGTTAACAATCATAGCTGCCTTCGAAGAGACTGGGGCTGCCGAAAATGTTCTTATAGCTGTGCTGGAGTCCACATAAGTGACGGAGGCTTTTCTGCAGCTTCTAAGGGCTACCGCAATGGCCATTTTTTCTGCTTTGTGGGTGAAGTTGGTAGCTACCGTAGCTGCGTTGACGAGCGAGCCATGGGCGTCCGTCAAGGAGGCTCCGTAGGCACCTCGAATTATATTTTGCAGCAACAGCATAGAGGACTTGCGTACAGTTGCGCATGATCTTGGCGAGTATGGCCTAAGCTTTCGCTTTTCTTAGCCCTTCATTGTAAGACGGGTGTATTAGCACGACAGCGTTAGAGAGCTCGTGTCACAGAAAGTCCGCCGTCGGCACCGGCATGGTTGGTTGTGGGTGAAAAATTGTCCGTTAGCGAAAAATCTAGAAAGAAGCAATTGAAATAAAGACTAATACTTTTGGTCTCATTGACGATCTAACTCGGGCCGTTCGAATGGCAAGCAGGTGTCTTACCACAAAGCCACGATGTTACTTGCAGCGGCTTCGGGGAAAAAAACATTACATAAATGTCAAATAACGGAAGGAGTCTCCTTAATGCATTTTTTGACAGGTGTCACGATGAAAATGAGCCAATTCGGTGATTTGTAGGCGCGGTTGGGAGGTCATCCAACTACGTCAAAAAAGGCCGAGATAGTGCAGTCATCGCCGCTAAAAACACAGGAACTTTCAGACAGCTGTAAGATTGGACAACTATGTACATCTAGAGGGAAAAATATCATGCCTTTCCAGAGGCGTCGATAAAGCAAATAGCAAACGCTACATAATGTGCTGCCATCTGTGAGGCATTGTGACACTATAGTCTCTGAAAAGACAGCCGCGCAGCGTGTATGTTGGCGGCCATGCGACTCTTGCTTTAGATCGAAAACCTGTATCTACAAACCGCGCGCGCGCGTTTGTGTGTGTGTGTGTGTGTGTGTGTGTGTGTTGTGTGTGTGTGTGTGTGTGTTGTGTGTGTGTGTGTGTGTGTGTTGTGTGTGTGTGTGTGTGTGTTGTGTGTGTGTGTGTGTTGTGAGTGTGTGTTGTGTGTGTGTGTGTGTGTGAGAGAGAGAGAGAGAGAAAACATATTCATAAGTATGCACTTTGCGGATGAAGGGTGAACTATGACCGGATTTCGCTATCGCGTTCAGCTCTTAAAGGCGAAGATTTGGGATCCCCCGATTTTCTTTTCTGGAAATCGGATGAGCTGTTATCGTTTTCGTGGCGTTTGTGCAAACTTTGTACTTCTCTGGCGTCTTGGAGAGAAGCTGAGGGTCGGCTTCTAACGAAATCTCTTTGCCCGCCCTAGACAGTTCGAGCCGACTAATCTGGGCGTGCCGCTGTGAATAAAAGTGTTTGGTAGCTTTATTGTGCCCACCCGATTAGTTGAGGCATTTCGTACTAGTGTTGTGAAGAAGGCCCAGGAACACTTTCAATTCTGTTCTAATTAGTGTAATACCGGTGTTACATGGACATTTAATTGTTCACACGGACATTCTAATTGGTGTAATACTGGCGTCAAACGGACAGTGCCGATCCGGATTAACCACGATACCGATGAGGTGCTCTGATCCACAGTCACTTTTAATCGCGATAAAGCTCGATCAAAATAAAAACTATCGCGATGCATGCATCGCGATCTAGTTGAGATATCGCAATTTCGTGTCTACTGCACCCCTGGCCGAGCTTGTTGGAAGCAAAATAAAGAAGAAAATCAGGCACAGTTCTTGAAAAAAAGATTTAAAAGCAAAGGATTTATTTATAAAAGAAGAAATTTGGAAACTGCTTCATTGAAACAAAATTGGTAATATTGTATATTTTAATATTCGTATTGGCCGCATGTAGTTATGGGAGAAGCAGACGATAAGCAAACGACAAGTTCAACTCTCACACCGTCGGAGCAGTTGGAGCACCATGAAGTGATTATGAATGTCACCAGCTTTTCGACAACGTCGTAGCGTACGTGCACTTCGTGATCGCATGAAGAGACCTTTACAGTAATTTACCACTGGCAGGAGCGGCTGGGACACTTGAGGGTCCATAAGTGAAAATTAGCAGGTGAGTTCAGCGAGATTGCCGGTTCGCTGCGAGTAGAAAGCTTCGAGCGGTTGCCATCAGACATAAGTGGAGATAACCTCACGCATCAAAACAGGTAAGTGCAGGAAAATCTGCATAAAATGACAGGTTATTAATTTTTTGTAGTGACACACAATGTTTTGACGTTTGAGCAGTTCTCGAACCAATAACATTGCTGATAAAGAGCCCTATATAAATATCATACGCTGAATTTCGACATGTTTTACGGCACGCAAGTGCCACCTGGTGCAATATCATCTTACCCAAGCTCAAACCGGATTAGCTTGGGTCGTGTAGTAGCGGTCATAAAATTAATCGTGATCAAGAAAACTAATCCGGATCACCCTGATCGCGATCAAAAGTGCCCTTGTGATACGGTATAACAATGTTGTTGAGCTTCGTCTTCCATTTGAGGAAAGAGGTGACGTACGTTACGTGGCTGATGAGAAAGGCGTGAAATGCTTTAATGAGGTTATCCTCTTTCAGACTCTCCCTTCAGCTGGAGACTCGCCACCCTCGGGAAGTTGCGCGCACTTTTCTCTTTACGTTTTTTGAGGCTCCACGTTGTCACTGCTGTAAACCTCGAGAATCATGTCCAGAAACTTGTCGTATTACATCTTGAGATACTGCCTCCCTCCTTCGCGTGTAGTTGAACGGGAAGGTCCCTTCCTGCGGCTGTGTTTACAGAGATGGAGCTTTCATTTGCCAGTAGATAGCTTCAGCAACATATTTCCAAGGAAAGCTTGTGTAATGTACAGCGCATCCTCTAGGTTCTGCTCCGGAGTGGCTAATGGGCCGCTTGCAGGTCTGATTGTAATGTCATCCGCGTAGATCGCGTAATTCTACCCCATGGACTTTCCAGAATTGGTTCAATAGAACCTGCATTGCGATGTTGAAAAAAAAAACGGCGAATGCACTGAACTGTAGGTGTTGCCGATGTTCCCTAACTTATGATTTCGGCTTCTGTTTTTTCCGATAATTATGGTAGCCGTGCGGTCAGCCAACGTCGATCTGACATAGTTGTGGTAGTCTACTCCGATGTATCATTTTGAAATTTAGTTGAGGTTGTGTTCATGCCTGACTGTGTCGAAGGCCTTGGTTAGCTAGAGCGCCGGGATGTCTTTTACATCCCTAAGTTTATTATACATGATGGCACTCCTGATATGAAGCATGGCGTCTTGAGTTGATAGTTTTGAAAGGCTATGAGATTGCGGCTAGAAAAGCTGTTTCATCAATGTGCTCTGAGATCCTTTTGTAAATGCCATGCTCTGAGACCTCCCCGAGGTCTGAAGTAAGAAAAAATGGCCTCAATTTCTTGGAATAGAGCAGTTTTCTGTGTTTGGGGATTAGAATTACATCGTCACTTCTCCATTCATAGGGTAGCAGGCCAGCAAACCATAAATTGTTTTTGTTTGCTCATAATAATTCGAATAGCTTCATCTAGATTGCTGAGCAGTTTATTTGTGAGTCCACAAGAACCAGAGGCTCATCGCTCGTTTAGGCGGTGAAGCGCGTGCAGAATTTCTGAGTGAGACACCGATTGGATGATTCAGTGAGTGCTGAGGTGTCCCCTTGTACTAGCATGTCGGGTCGTCCCCGGGGACTGATTTCCTCTCTGTAAGCAAGTATATGTCTGTCCAGGGTGTTAGCAATCAATCAGTCAATCAATAAATCAATCTATCTATCTATCTATCTATCTATCTATCTATTATCCGTCTGCCTGTCTGTCTATCATGCCACATACATATGGGTGCTTTGTGCCCACAACACACAATTAACTTCAACGCAACTACTACGTTTCTCAAAAGGTGTCGCAAGGCGTCGTAACGCTTGACTCGCAACTTTACAAATGCAGCAGTCTGCTCTATCTACCGACACGCAACCGATTCCCTCGAGGCGTAATATCTACCAATTTTGTTATGCTTGTAGAGGTAACGCAATATCTTTTCCATGAGCCACGCTTAGGTAATATCAATGTTTAAGTGAAGTCGCGGTAATTAGTTTACTTGCTCATCATCATTAAAATATACCATCGATCACTAGAAAGCATAAATATTCATTGAAAAGAGACATCGTTCAAAAATTTTTTTGCCCGGCATCACTTCGCAAAATAAATTTTTCTTTAAACAAAGACAACCTAAACAGGCGTTGCCCAGATTTAGTCGGCAATAGCGATAAGGAAAAATAACTGGTGAACGGATATGATGCGGACGTCGCTTTAATCGCCCTGCGGCGCACTTCTCTTCCTTACTCTTTTTCCTGGCGTAATCTTGATAAAAGTTCGGAACTTGGGAAAGTCTCGTACAGAAGAGTGCAAGACAGCTGTCCCTCTTAAACAGAGCAGGAAGGGTGAAAGCACACTTGAAGAAGTTAGGAATTCATTATGACTAAATCCGAGTTTGGTATTTCAAACTGCTCAGGGGGCAAACTGCTTGAAATGTGCTCAGTGAATGTATACGGAAACAAAGAACAAATGAGTCAGAGTTAGTCCGTCCAAACTCGTGACATTAATTGGTGTTTGCCAAACGTTCTTGGCATGCCCGGAAGAATGCACTTGACTTTAATCTCTTCCACCGAAACTGTTGTATCTTTTGTTATTTAAGGCTCTAATTAGGAAGTGAAGAAGCCGTGCTTACGTCTAAGCGATATTGATGGTCACATCCGAAATTGAATTTCAGGCTGTCAAATTTTATTATTATTACTTAAAAGGCAGTGAAACTGTTAACATAGATAAATGAAAGAAAACACGGCACAGAAAAAACTGACAACGAAACATTTCTATGAAAACCACATAAGTACCGGTAAAAAATAAGGCACATCTCACATTTGTCGGAACTAGTTTTATGCAAAGCATGTAGCTGGTCGGATGCAACCTGTGCTGTATTTTCTTTTTTTTAGTGAAACGTAGCGTGCTCGTTTGTGTACGAAGTGTGTAGTAAGTTTACTAGTTGAGCATCATGTGTTTTCTAGACAGACCGGGTACATTCAGGCTGGCGAAGGGCCGTCCCACCTACAGCGCTCACGTTAGAGCTCATATATCACTTTCATCACCACAAGAATGGATACCTCCAGGCAAAAGAAGGCATAGCTTGCGTAGAACTAGTATATGTATTCTTAAAGCCTTTACTTGTAACATTTGGAGTCAGATATTTGTAAAGTTATAGACTTATAATAGACTTTATAATGAGTGCACACCCTGGAATCGTGCAGGATGTGGAAGTGATTGGCAAGGTCCGATGCAGTGACCATAGAATGGTACGGTCTCGAATTCGCCTAGACTTGAAGAAGGAACGACAGAAACTGATACGCAAGAAGCCAATCAATCAGCTAGCACTGAGAGGGAAAGTACAGGAATTCAGAGTGTCGCTGCAGAACAGGTACTCGGCTCTTAGTGAGGAAACCAACCTTAGCGTAGATACAATGAATGATAATTTGACGAGTATCATTACGGAGTGTGCAGTGGAAGTTGGAGGCAGGGTAGTAAGACAGGACACTGGCAAGCTTTCCCAGGAAACGAAGAACCTAATTAAGAAGCGTCAAATCATGAAAGTGTCAAGTACAACAGACAAAATAGAACTGGCAGAGCTTTCGAAATTGATTAATAGACGTAAGGTATGCGATGTAAGAAGGTATAACATGGAGAGAATTGAACACGCTCTGAAAAACGGAGGAAGTGTCAAAGCATTGAAGAGAAAACTTGGGATAGGCAAAAGTCGGATGTATGCACTAAGGGACAAAGAAGGCAAAATAACTACCAATATGGATAGGATAGTTAAAATAGCGGAGGAGTTTTACAGAGATCTGTAGAGTAGCCGAGACAACCACGACCTTAATACTATAAGAACTAGCAGTAACCCAGATTACACCCCACCAGTAATGATAGAAGAAGTCAGAAAAGCTTTGGAGAGCATGCAAAGAGGCAAAGCTGCTGGTGAGGATCAGGTTACATCAGATCTGCTGAAAGATGGAGGACAGATTGTGTTAGAAAAACTAGCCACCCTGTTTACGAGGTGTCTCCTGACGGGAAGAGTACCAGAGTCTTGGAAGAACGCTAACATCATCTTAATACATAAGAAAGGAGATGATAAGGACTTGAAGAATTACAGGCCGATCAGCTTGCTCTCTGTAGTATACAAGCTATTTACAAAGGTAATTGCTAACAGAGTAAAGAAAACATTAGAATTCAATCAACCAAAGGAACAAGCAGGATTTCGAACAGGCTACTCAACAATTGACCACATTCATACTATCAATCAGGTAATAGAAAAATGCTCAGAGTATAACCAACCACTATACATAGCATTTATAGATTACGAGAAGGCGTTTGATTCAGTAGAAATATCAGCCGTCATGCAAACACTGCGGAATCAGGGCGTAGATGAAGTATATATAAACATTCTGGAAGAAATCTACAGGGGATCAACTGCTACCATAGTGCTTCATAAAGAAAGCAACAGAATACCAATCAAGAAGGGTGTAAGGCAGGGGGACACAATTTCCCCAATGCTATTTACCGTGTGCTTACAGGAGGTTTTCAGAAGCCTAGAATGGGAACAGTTAGGGATAAGAACCAATGGAGAATACCTTAGTAACCTGCGCTTCGCCGATGACATTGCATTGCTGAGTAACTCAGGGGACGAATTGCAACTCATGATTACGGAGTTAGACAAGTAGAGCAGAAAGGTGGGTCTTAAAATTATACTGCAGAAAACGAAAGTAATGTACAACAACCTCGGTAAGGAGCAGCGCTTCGAGATAGGTAATAGTGCACTTGAAGTTGTAAAAGACTATGTCTACTTAGGGCAGGTAATAACCGCAGAGCCGAACCACGAGATTGAAGTAACTAGAAGAATAAGAATGGGGTGGAGCACATTCGGCAAGCACTCTCAAATTATGACAGGTAGATTGCCACTATCCCTCAAGAGGAAGGTATATAACAGCTGTATCTTGCCGGTACTTAGCTACGGAGCAGAAACCTGGAGACTTACAAAGAGGGTTCAGCTTAAATTGAGGACGACGCAGCGAGCAATGGAAAGAAAAATGGTAGGTGTAACCTTAAGAGACAAGAAGAGAGCAGAATGGATTAGGGAACAAACGGGGGTTAAGGATATCATAGCTGAAATCAAGAAGAAGAAATGGACATGGGCAGGGCATGTAGCGCGTAGACAGGATAACCGCTGGTCATTAAGGGTAACTGAATGGATTCCCAGAGAAGGGAAGCGAGTTAGGGGGAGACAGAAGATTAGGTGGGCAGATGAGATTAAGAAGTTTGCGGGTATAAATTGGCAGCAGCAAGCACAGGACCGGGTTAACTGGCGGAACATGGGAGAGGCCTTTGTCCTGCAGTGGACGTAGTCAGGCTGATGATGATGATGATGATGATGATGATTTGTAAAGTTCGCTATAATGACATCAAACTAGCATTTCCACCCTTATTGTCGTGAAGATAGGATGACGCATGTATGTTTTTTTCTAAACAATTTGGAGCACTGGCGTGATTTTGAAATGGAATACTTGACTGTTCGCAGAAAACCTGATCTCATTTTTGGCTCAAGCTGTGGCATTTTTTTTTTCGCTTTCATTTGGATACCTATGTGCCCATCGATAAAACCTCCAATTCTAGTAGCACTTTTTCTGTGACAAGAGATCCATCTCGTTCTCGCGTCAAGGTTTTCAGTCCTGACAGGGCTCATTTTCAAAGTGTTCACAGGAAAGTTCATGCTCTTGCCATGGGGATCAGCACGTAATCACTTGTGATGCGTACTTGCGTACATTGGGACATGTTATGCTGGTATGTGCTGTGCGTGGACGCTGGAAAAGATTTCTTGACGTACGCCTCAGGGAAGTGGTAATATTGATTTCATCACCTCCGAAACATGTTTGTCATACATTCACGCCCTTCTATACCACTTTTAGTTTAACCCAAGCTAAGGAGACCACCATGGCAGATTAGATAGATAGATAGATAGATAGATAGACAGATAGATAGATAGATAGATAGATAGATAGATAGATAGATAGATAGATAGATAGATAGATAGATAGATAGATAGATAGATAGATAGATAGATAGATAGATAGATAGATAGATAGATAGATAGATAGATAGTAACGCTGAATGTGAGCCTGGTTCACTATGGAAGAACGCCTCATGCGCTTACATGGCATGTACTGGACACACGACGCACGTCATTCGTAAGCCTAACGGGACGACCTGAAAACTTTATGTGCCTTGTCGAGTGAATTGAGCAGTGGTTAGCATTTGCACGTTCCCCCGTATGGCAAGATTATCCAAGTTGGCCTGGTATGATAAGTGCGGTGAATGAAGGCCTCTTCCTACGATCAGTCAATACACTCCCTGAAAATTATGACAGCGAAGCCATAAGAAATGGCTGGTAATGGTAAACATCATAAACAATCTCAGTAATACCATGCCCTTCAAATTAGAAACATCTGTGTTAAGAGAGGACAACAGCAAAGTTTTGTCGTTGTAAGAAATTAAAAGTTAAGATGTTCATATTTTATTGTTAATAATTGTCGAGCTTTAACACCCCAAAACCTTGGTGTAATTTATGAGAGATGTGGTGTAAGTTATGGCCAGCTGGGGATCGGTAACACGAACCTACATTTATATACACAGGCATCTGGCACTTCTACGGCCACCGAAAAATTGACCACTGAGGCCTGGACTCGATCCCGTGACCTGTGGGTCACCATTAGAATTATAAACGGTATTTATGCAGCCATAATCAATATAAAGGAGAAGAAAATAGGCAGCGTGGGGTTCTGATCCCTCAAATGCCATCCTCATAATGTACCACTAAATAGACAAATACATATTCTCACATATCACGTATCAGTAGAGAAACTTCTGCAGTCATTTTCATAAAAACAGGACAGTGCAATTAACAAGACTGAGAAGTCTCCGCTGGTGTTACCACATGATGAATGCGAAATACATCGCTAAAAATGTCCGTAAAAAAGAAAGTACAAATGATAACGGCACTGTGAATCGCGCAGCGGAGGCTCAAGTATGTACATTTCTTGGCATAGTGAATGGCTTTTGAATACGGGTCTCTCTTTCGGCAGTTTGTCTTTCAGTGATTCTGCGCCTCTGGCCTTGCCGCAATACAACGAAGTCTTCATTTCAAACTTGCTTGAAGAATGACATTTACAGAGTTGCAACAGTGAGCGTTCATTGTGAAACATATTTTTTTTCTATACATTATTGATCCACAAAGAAATAATCATTCTTGTTGGTGTCTTCTGGTTCACTGAAGCGATAAGTATGGCTATGCGATGCACTGGAAAGAGTTGGTGGGTGACCTGCTGTAAAAACATAAATTTATTCAAAAAATGTCGTACAAACTCTTCACGAAATTTCCCTGTGCTCAAGTGAAAAGAGTGACATTGAAACCTAGCGGCGAATGAATATACGAGCCAAAGATATTAATCGTGCCTGTAGTTTTGAGCTCGCCATATTCGATGGGCGGTATATGTTCATATTCACTGGGTTCGTTGAATACCATGCTGTAGCATACATTATCTAGACCATACTAGTACGCATTTGTACGTCTGCTAGCGAGGTTCAACTTGGCGTATGAAAATCACCTTAAGTACGCGAACTTGGGACTCGTTACACTCAAAATACGTCACACAGGCCTTACACGAAATGAATCATGATTCATCACAATCAATATTTCTTTCTATTACCACAGTCTTCATCTTTCTTCTTAATAAATTTAGTATTTTGACGAGTAAAGTGTTACAGTGAACTTTAACCTATAAAATTTAGACTTTGAATTTACGAGATGACCCAAATTATCAAACGTTTCATGTGCGGTATGAGATTGAACCTTGTAACGAAAACGAAATTCGACCCTCCGTCAGAGGAATCGGCAAATCACGAAAGTAACAGGTCTCCTCACAGAAGTACTTTAATATTCACAGTACACTGATATAAGTGCTTTTGTGCAATGTGTGTTGGAGTTGATAGCAACACGTTATGTGGATGCATCTAATTTAGCGATTAAAAATACGTCTCCATCCTGAATACAAACGTCCATGACTAGCGCTTGATCAATGATTAAACATGTCCTTGTCTTCATGGATTACTCCGGTAGCTGTAGTAGTTAAAGGTGCGAATAGTGCGGTGAAAGTGATGTGACAGAGTATGACTGACCGGACGCTGAGCTTGGGTAAGGTCGTCTACTCGCGGTATATTGGAGCTATTGAATCTCATTGCCTGACCAGAGGGAAGCGCGTCATGCCGTATCTTTGTCCGGCCGCATTCACTCACGGGCTGACCAACCTGGAGTTAAAGCCAAGCAAAGCCGGCGGGCGTTCCATAGGCACCAGAGGAAGCTGCATTGCTCACTCTGCCCCGTCTCAAAGTCTTTGGCATTTGCCGTTAGGGGCACGAAAAAAATAGACGCATGCTCGTGTTTCCCATGTATTCCGGCCACAATCCACTGACAGATGCGGGACGCGAAACGCGCGCGTCACATTTCGCTTTCGTTGAGACCGTTCCAAGGTTGTTTTTTCTATCCACTAGGCTATGTATTCGGTGCTGCAGTCAGACTGGAAAACTCGACTGAACGGCGCCTATAGCAATTTACTGTATGGATGGATGCTATGAGCAACGCTCACACTTGTCGTAAGGTCAACACCTGATGATATTTTTTTTACATTAAATGTATGTAAGGAGAGATTGGCACCAAGCTCTCCTTACATACATTTAATTAAAAAAACCCTGATGATATGTGTAGGCATTGACGAAATGTCATTCCCCTTTTGAAAACGCACATACTGGAACAGACGCATACAAATGATGCGTTGAAGTAACTAATCGCAGAGGTCAAGGTCATTATGCTTTAGCGCGCTTCATCAGGAACGCTATGAGAGGACAGTGGTAGATAAATAAGGTCTATTTTCAAAACCTACGAATTATGTGGCCGTGGCGCAGTGGATGGCGTGCTCATCATGTGATGCCATGGGCCCAGATGTCATGAGCTAGACTTCAAATGACGAAACTATTTTTTAGGGGTGAAGCTCCTTAAAGGGGCACCCGCTCGTCCGTCTTCGTAGTGCGTAGTCAGTCTTACGTTTTGACCTGCAAGGTGGTGCCGGTGGGAGATTTCTCCTGTGCGTTGTTGAACAATAAAAGACTCGCAGCGTGCCCCTTAACTAAACGCCGAATTCTTCTGTCTCTCATTCACCATTAGCAGCAATTGGCATGTACATTGAGCCATATCTGAACACAAAGGGTTGCTACGTTATACTCGCTGGGCGTAACCTCCTTGGTTTTAGAAAGGTCTAGCGAGTGTTGGGCCGCAGTGCCATGAATACAGTGAACTAGTATATGCCATGAACTCGAGGTGGTTAAAGGTGGGAAGTCGACACGAAGCGCAAGCCGTAAGAACATTGTGTGCGTGTGCCACCTCTCCTTTAGTAATTGGAAAGTCTGCTGGATGGCGGTGCTTCTAATGAGGAATATATGGTGAAAAGAGGCGAGCTGGTGGTACTAGGAGTGTTGAATAGGTGGACGAATGGACACACAGATAAATGCATGGACGGACGCACGGATAGCAGCACCGACGGAGGGACGCACGAACGAACGCAGGGACGGACGCACAGATGGACGTGCGGACGCACTTACAGACGTACGCAAGGCAGGGCGGATGGATGCATGGATGGTCACACAGACGGACGCATGGACGGACAGAAGCAAGAACGAATGGACGGACGGATACTTCGCCCCACTCTCCATCATTCACCCCGTAGATATCCTGCCATTTTTCTGTAATCGTGCGTACTTTTGACGTCATTTTCATGATGGTAATACGTCGCTAAAGTTTTGGTGAGCAGCGGCTTAAAACATATTCGTGTTAAAAAAAATTGGCAGATCCTACGTACAGTTAGAGTGACTGATATGCGAAGCACGAATGAGGAAGGTTAATATGTCACTCTAAAATCAGCACAATGTTACAAAATGGAGGTAAATTATGCTGTACATGACTTACGTGTCCTGATTATCATGTTTGGATGTGTCATTTAATTCCGACATCTATTCACGTCACGTGATACCAAACTCATTTTATGTGGAGCTGGCGAAATGGCCGCTAGCACTCAATGAGCATGAAATGTTGTCATTTTCTTAAATTACACGCTTGTCAGTATTATCATGTTTGCACCAGTCATATACTTTCGTCATCTATGACGTCACGTAACACCAAATTTGCTATATATGGAGTTAGCAAAACGGCCGTGAGCGCATCATGAAGGGCCCAATATACTCCGATGTAGCGTTGAGGCGCGTGCACGCTGGTCACAGCGACACTACGTTAGCAAAACGCGAGCATTCTGACGCCAGGCGCGACCGGCACAACCAGCGTCCATCGGCGCCGCCCGGTAGCAACCGGCGCGAAATGCGACATGCTCGCGCTGATGCGTCACTCAGACAAGACTGCGTCTCCCTCTTTTCGTGACAGAGGGACGCCGAACGTACCGAAACGCGCATGCGTCAAAGCAACGCAGCGTGGCCCACACCTGAGGATATGTGGCAAGACCGGCGCCTGGCGTGGCAACGCTGCGTGACGCGACAAAATGAACGCTCGTGAGGACGCGCACCGCATCGCGCATCACGTCGAAATGTATTGGCACCTTTATTGTGGTATGTAGTAATGTTCTCCCATGACACGCATCTCATTATTATCATGTGTACCCTAGTCACATACCTTCATCAATAATTGACGTCACGTAACAGAAAATTTGGCATATGTGAAGCCGGTGAAACGGCCGCGAGCGCATCATCAGTGTGGCATGTATAGTCAAGTTGTTACATGACGAGCATGTCATGATTATCATGTTTGGATGTGCCATTTACCTATGTAGTCCATTCACGTCGCGTAATGCCGAGTTTGGTACATGTGAAGCTATCAAAACGGCCGTGAGCGCATCATGAGCGTAGAATGTAGTCATGTTGTTACATCACACGCATCTCATGTTTATCATGTTTGCACCAGTATCATACATTCGTCATCAATTCACGTCCCATAACACAAAATTTGGTATAATAAAAGCTAGCGAACTGGTCCTCAGCGCATGATGAGCATGACATATGGTCATGTTTTTACATAACACGATTCTCATGTTTATCATGTTGTACTCGGCTGCTGACCCGCAGGGCCTGGCATTGAATTCCGGCCGCGGCAGAAGCATTTCCGATGGAGGCGGAAATGTTGTAGGCCCGTGTGTTCAGATTTGGGTGCACGTTAAAGAACCCCAGCTGGTCGAAATTTCCGGACCCCTCCACTACGGCGTCTCTCATAACCATATGGTGGTTTTGCGACGTTAAACACCCCATATCAATCAATCATCCATGTTTATCTTTATTGCACCAGTATCATACCTTCATCATCCATTCACGTCCCGTATTACAAAATTTGGTATAAGTGGAGCTAGATAAACGGCCGCCAGCGCATCATGAGCATGGCATGTAGTCATGTTATTACATGACGCACATTTCATGATTACGGTATTTGCTGCAGCCACACACCTTCGTCATCCATTCACGTATTATAATACCGAATTTAGTATATGTGACGCTAGCGAAACGGCCCCGAGCGCATCATGAGCGCGGCACGTAGTCATGTTGTTACATGACACGCACGTCATGAGCTTCATATTAGGGTTCGCTTGTGTTCGCCATGCAATCATGCCATACCATACCAGTTTGCAACATGCTATGTGAACAAAACCACCGCAGGAGCTCCAGGACCATGAAATGTAAATGATGACTTGTCATGATTTTCATGTTATGACTAATCAAATATGTTCTTCATAGAGTCATGTTATGCCATACCAGGTTTGGTATCGATACCATTATTGAAACGACCAGGAGAACTAAAAGCTGTAGGCAGCTACATAGATAGATAGATAGATAGATAGATAGATAGATAGATAGATAGATAGATAGATAGATAGATAGATAGATAGATAGATAGATAGATAGATAGATAGATAGATAGATAGATAGATAGATAGATAGATAGATAGATAGATAGATAGATAGATAGATAGATAGATAGATAGATAGATAGATAGATAGATACGCTCAAAGTCGCCGAAGATCGCTAAGAAATGCTTCTCATTTAAATAAACGCCGCTCGCGTCGGAAGTTGGGCTTGTTCGCGTACGTCATGCGCACGTGACCTGTTGGTCGGATGTCAGAGAGAGTAGGGAAGAGATTTGGCTTGCAAAGGCTACGCACAGGAGCGGCAAAGGTTTAGAGCTCACCTCCTGCCATCCTCCTTTCTCGCTGCTTCAAAAAAAAAATGGCAGCATATCCACGGAGTGAATGATGGAGAGTGGGGGGAAGCATTCGTCCGTCCATTTGTTCTTGCTTCCGTCAATCCATGCGTCCGTCTGTGTGACCGTCCGTGCGTCCATCCGCCTGTCCGTGCGTGCGTCTGTTCGTGCGTCCGTCCCTGTGTCCGTTCATGCGTCCATCAATGCATCTGTCTGTGTGTCCGTTAGTCCATCTATTCAACACTCCAAGTACCACCATCTCGCATCTTTTCATCATATATTCCCCATATAGAGGCAACGCTATACAGCGGACATTCCAAGGCCTAAACGAGAGGTGGCACAAGCACACTTTCTTACGACTTGCGCTTCGGGTCTACTTCGCACCTTTAAACACCTCGAGTTCATGGTATATATTAGTTCACTGTATTCATGGCACTGCGGCCCAACGCTTGCTAAACCTTTCTAAAACCAAGGTGGTTACGCCCAGCGAGTATAACGTAGCAACCTTTTCCTGTCAGATAGTGCTCAATGTACATGCCAATGGCTGGTAATGGGAAATGAAAGACAGCAGAATTCGGCTTTTACTTTCTTACGGCTTGCGCTTCGTATCCACTTCCCACATTTAACCACTTCGAGTTCATTCATGGTATATACTAGTTCATTGTATTCATGGCACTGCCGCTCAACGCTCGCTAAACCTTTCTTAAACTGAGGTCACACCCAGCGAGTATAACGTAGCAACTTTTTCTTGTCAGATAGTGCTCAATGTACATGCCAATGGCTGCCAATGGGGATCGGAGCGTGCGCCTTAACCAAAAGCCAATTGCTCCTGTCTATTATTCCCCCTTAGCTGCTATTGGCATGTACATTGAGCTTTATCTTTTATTGTTCAACAACACACAGAAGAAATCTCTCCCCGGCACAACCTTGGAGGTCAATATGTTATACTTGTTACTCACTACAACGGCTACGAGGGACAAACGGGTGCCGCAATAAAAAGATTCGCCCCTAAAAAGTTTAGTGGGCTCAATGAACCGATTCAAAATTTTTTCCTGCCAAAATGGTTCTCATTGGACACCCAACAACTTCCACGGTCTAACTAAAATTTGGTATGGGACCTGGTGAGCGGCTCTTCAACCTGTGCTGTCAGCTGTCCTAAACGCTGCAGCCTTATTCTTGCGAGATGTCATAATTTTTAGCACATTGGAAAGTAGCTCGTATATAAGCTCCAGAACGCAGCAACACTGTCCAATATTCTCCTTTAAAGGTATGTTTATCGAAAATAGCAATATATTTAAAGCCTAACTTGGACACAAGCATTGACTACAAACTCTTCTTGATTACCTATAGTTGAAACGTCCTGCTTGTCATAATGTTCCCACCCTGGAAGTGAAGCTTTGATGCGTTCTAAATGTCCTATTGCTCCATGCTTTTGTGTGTGTGTGCGTACTCTGACGAAGCAATGTGGCATTTATTTAAAGGTCAGTAATCCACCGTCTTGCAACTGTGTTCTGCTAGCATCAGTTGATCACGAGACCTGAAAAAAGGAGAACGTTGGACGCCAAGCTCCTTATTTATTTCTTTTTTTTTGTCAGAACCACGACGTCACTGCAGAGTTGTTCGCGGCAGCGCAATCTCTCATCGTCGGGAGCTGCAGTGACAGTAGACGACGGGAATGCGACACAAGACGTCGCAGGCAGTTTATCTCCCAAACAGGACATGGTCTTCCGTTGTGTCGCCCTCTGTCTAAGTCCCACTGTCAGACATGTCCAGTGGTCACGAAGTCCGAGACATTTCAGCTTTTCATTGTCTACCGCGCTTTTCTAGACGTCACTGATTAATGGTACGCTGCTGAGCTGCCTTATTTGTGGGTCTGCGAGCCTGAAATATTGCAGCACGAAGCAAGCATTCTGGCAAACTGACCTCGACCTGGACGGGGTGCATGCTTCATAGTTGTGGGGCAGTGCTCTCTTGGTGTTCCCACTTCTCACGTTCTATGCCGGCCACTCACTCCTTACTTCTTTCGAGAAGGACTAATCAATTAAATTATGCGTAGTAAAGCACGGCCTTAGTTTCCGGCCACGTCAACTACCTTTCGATAGATGCCGCATAAAATGACATCACTGTGTTTAGATTCAAGTACAAGTTTATGAACACCGGGTGGTCGCAAATAATCAGAATTATCCCACCGTGACGTGCTTATTGATGGGTCATGGTGAAGGCACGCCATTTCCCAGAAATGTTTATTATTAAATGCGAGCTAAGCACTAAAATTGTGTTAATATAGAAGCCATGAATTGACTTTTTACTCATTAGAATATTAATATAGAAATCACGTCATGGAGTTTATGGAAAACAGTACAGTATTTTATCATATCACCAATGCTTATTGTGAAAATTATCAGACAGATATGCTGGTGCAAAGGGTAAGTGTCACGTACCTTCTGACGAATTGAAGACGCAGTTCACTAGTTTAATTTTGCTGATTGAGCGCCATTTATGTCACCTTGACTGCATTTGCCAAGTGTCTAAACTTACAAGCTCTCGAAGGTGTTTTTTTAATGTATAATGACGTGAAGGATTTCATTCAGATAGAACTAGTTATAACGCCACGGTGGAATTTCGTACTTCTCTCTGGCTCCAGCCATGTCTATATTGTTCCGCATTGTACCCCAATAATATATGATTCTTAACAGTAGAAACACAGCCCAGAAAAATAGTATTCTTCAAATAAGGGGTGCCAAGCCTGAAGGAACAGCGGGCATAGGTGGCATTCCCAAGCTTATCAGTATACCACATACATCCTAGAGATAGCCACTCAAGTCCATATATAAACCACGTAAGCACAAGGATTGGTAGTTGACCCTGGAAAACCAAGTCGGGTCCAGAAGCCGAAGTTGATGCCCTCTCTCTCTCTTTCTTCCTCTCTTTTTGTTTCTTTCTATTTCTTTCTACCTCATTCTTTCTAAATAAAAAAAAAACAGTGCTTGAAAGACACGTTAGCACATGAGCGCATCGTGTGGGGTTGTGTGGGTGTTTTCTTGTCCCCGTCATTAAGGCGCTGTTTTTCGCTCTCGTCGTGCAATACCACCCACTCGAACGTTGTTCATAATTTGAGTTGTTTCTTTCTGTTAACCTTTCTCTTTCTTCTTCTAGTTGTCCCGCCCATTGCAGCGCATTCATGTGGTTTCCACAAATGGTTCTGCTAGAACGCCTAGAGAGCTGAGTGGATACGAAAATCAGCCTTAGAAAATGGTTCCTAGTACATCAATTGCACCTTGCAAAAAATATTTGAATTTAATTCTTTATCATCTCCATATATTATTTCCTCTTTCTTTCCTCTCTGCTTTCCACATATCCTTCCGAGAAGTGAATCTAACCTAAGGAGTAAAGCTCGTTAGTATCGTAAATGATGTTGGGCAGACGACAGAAGAGAAGGATGTCCGAGTCACTGCGAAATTCATTTCTCAGGTCTGTGACATATACCGCGTACGCCGTATGCCTAGAGGTGCGTCTCATGCTGCCAACATGAAACAAACTACTACATCGATGTGCTGCGTTGACGTTTTTGAAAATAATATATTTGTTCTTTTGATGTGGTATCCAGATATAGCAGCCTTGTACTGTCTTGTGCAAACGTTTGCGGCGAGCTAAAAATAAGTACAAACTAAACCTATACGATGATGCCATTGAAACGTCGAAGAATTTCTAGGGTCGTGAGCTCCGTGCCGGGGGAGCATGACCACTAACCTCGCCATGAAGCAGTATGCTGAGCATTAACCACTGCGAGTAGAGTTGAAGTGCTCGCCTTACTTTTTCGGGCTCTCGTGTCATGCTTGCTCTATGATTCGCGAACTTTGCTGTGTTCGGTTGCCCCGCATGACTTGACGGGGAATCGATACAGCTTTACACGTGGAAAACATCCCTCGGTGTTTTCTTCATTGTTGCGGCAGCCCACAATCCAACAATACTTTGGATTTACATATAGAACCACTAGCCAGCAGGCTGCGGTGTGATGCAATCGCTGATACAGATGCTCAACTATCCCGTTCATTTTTCGATATTTGTATTTTATCTTGAATGTGGAAGACTACGGCTGAATGGGCTAACATAGAAAAAAATGAGGCAAGAAAACAATGCCTGCAATGCTCACTCGCTTGTTGATGCACGTTGCACAGACCTTTGCGTGCCTGCCTAAAACATCCGGGAACTACGGCTTCGCACCCTTTACCCACCATAACCTGCTCTTCGTGCGTCCCATTCATCTTTATTAAAGTTGGTGTGAGTTTTCATATGCGTGCGCACCTCGGATGCCGCTTCGGCGCGTAAAGTGAGACCTGCTTGTGACGATGGGTAATGGTAAATAATATTCTGCCATTAAAACGCTGCGGCAAAGAATGCACTGCTGGAAGAGAGGAGGATTGGGTTGGGAAATGGAAGCTCGAACACTGCCACTGCCGCCGCAAGCATATCACGCTAATCACGTAGATGCCGCACGAAGTTTGGGGCTACACCACCGACGCAGTTTCAGCGAACACTTTTCAAGGTCATAAAAGTAGCTTTACTGTATATATCAATGCCGCTCATTTGCGACAAGAAAACGCACGGTGCATCTGAAGACGCTGGCAAGGCTCTGGCTACTTGCTCAGAGATTTCAAAGAGAAAGTATTTCCTCTAAAGTCATTAACATATTCTTATACTAGTGTTAACGACTAACTTTTAGAATCTACGCGATGCGCCAAGGCCAAAAATACTCTGCTTACTCTACACAACTACTTTTGTTACTCTACGTTCCACCTTATACCTAGAAATAGCACAATGTAACAACAATAACGTTCAGGTAACGTACCTCTCTACGACGTTCCTCCGGGATCAGCTCACATTTGTTAACGCGTGACGATGCGATCAGAGAACGCCATCGTTTGACGTCACACTGAGATGCAACAGATGCGTCAAAATGACTTCGCAATGGCATAAAAATTGTGGCGATATGTCGTGCCACAATGACACCAGGAGTTGGCGTTATATCGTGGTGATGTTTTGCAACACTCGCATTGACACCAGCCATCGCTTTATGTGTATCATGACACATTTAAATCTTTCGCCTTAAGATGTAAAGCCGATCACCATCGTGTTATTTCAAAATACACCCCGTGGAAAAACTAAAAAACTCAGTGCAAGGTATTTTTGACGTATTACTTTTGTCTTCTGTGTTAGTGACATTGAAGTTACGACTATTCAAGTCCAAATTTCTCAGGGAATGTTATCTTCAGACATGTCGCACGCATACTCAACATTTTTCACTGATCAACAACGAGCTAAATGTTGGAATTATTCTACATAAATGCCCCTACGCTGGCCCAAAAATTCTGAAAGTAGCCTACAAGTGAGGTTTTAGCCCTGTGGGTGGCAACCCTGCCTTACACATGCGTACAAATTTTTGTTGGGAGCTTAGGGCTAACACAGCAATGCAGAAAGTCGTCTTCGAGTTTCTTCACCACTATATGTCGCTCCACAGTTTGCCCTTCCCGCCATTAGGCACAGTCGAACTCTGCAATTCTGTTACCTCATTAAGAACAAAGTCATACAACTAACAAACCTTTCTTTCCTTCGTCTATGAGGCAACGCGAATGCTTACCACTATAAAAAACGCGGTCTATCCCTACTTTTCGCAATCGCTACAACACGAAAGTGAAACCTGTCCACGCAGAAGTAGTTGAGCATGCTGCAGTAACAAATTGTGATGTCACGAGAAGAACGGCGAACTCTCAAAATTTGCAGCGCACACGTCAAGCAGAAAACGCGCACGAAATCAGCCTACAAAGAGTGAGCATGCACGAACAACTGTCATAATTCCTAGTTTATGAGCAGCGTGCTGATATTTAAACGCCGCCGCGGCAGCGAGAGACTTGACGTTCGTTCTCGCTTTTAACTACTGTAACTTCAAAGTAAACTTGCGGTGGAAGCACAAGAGGCACAAAGCATTCGAATCTCAAGATAAGTGCGCGCGCGACTCAGTCACCGCGCTATATAGAACATATAGACGCTCTTTCGACCACCTGTAGAGGCGCGCATGCACAATGACGTGTGGGGTGGCACGGCGCGACGACTATTAGATCGCGCGTGCCCAACGCGCAGCCGTCGCGCCATCGTGCTACAGATAACTGAAACTCGCAGAACTTTCTGAGATCTGAGGACCACCAGTGGTACATGGTGTAAACAAACGGCTTGCTGTTAGCATGTTCAAGAAGGGTCGCCCTGGGGCGTAGCATTTTTCTTTTGTTTTTGGCTTCTCGCACCGAGAAGCGTAAGGTCGCTGGTTCGACACCCCACTACACAACTTCTTCGCAGTTTGTTTTTTGCAATATGTTAGTAAATATTTTACAACGTTATATCCGTTATGAAAATACACAACAAATCTGTCGTGGACCTCAACATAAAACACTTTCGTGTTAAAATAGAGACGTAATCTGCTGAGTGTTTTCGGAAATTAGGCTATATATGGCGTAACTTCCAATAAAATAAAATATATCTGCATGCGTGGTTTACACCCACATGCAGCAATGCACATATTGTCGCATGTGGGTGTGAACCACGATTCACTGATACGAAGATTTTTGGAATGAGCTTGAATTTATGAGCACGTCCACTGTTGAAAGCATATTTTATTGAAAAAAAGGATTCATGTGGCACCGAGCCGTCATTGGTGTTTCATCAACAGGAAAGATCTTTTCTCGAGGCAAGGAATTAGGAATTCTGGCTGGCTTATCTAATTTCTGTGTTCACGTTTTCTTACTTGTGCCTTATTGTAGGCGCAGCGATGCACCTCACCGGCTGCTGGCTTTCCACATGCGCAGCTCTGTTAATTATTGTCTTTGCGCATTCTTGTGTACGTATATAAAAAGCTCATATAGGAGCTCAATAAGAAGTTATTAGAACCAATGTATTATATATAAGAAGAAATAACAGTGGGTGAAAAAATAACTTGCCGTGAGCAGGAATCAAACCTACGACCTTAGGTTCGATTCCTGCCCACGGCAAGTTATTTGTTCACCCACATTTCTTTTTCTTATTTACATTAATTTGGTTCTAATAACTTCCCCTATACATTCGTTGGCTATATTGTGTGTTAGATCTCCTTATATATATATATATATATATATATATATATATATATACATATATATATATATATATATATATATATATATATATATATATATATATATATATAAATATATATACGCTGCATGCATCTTTTTGTTGCGTAAATGAACTGCAATTTCCGCCCGTGATAGGTGACAACATCACATCAGCGATTAAGGATCTATGAAGAAATTCCTAAATTCCTAACGCAGCCCGGAAGCAAAAGCTGGCGTGAGGTCTTAACTATATTCTATCCACCGGTTATCGGTTGTTGACGAAAACATTAAGAGGCGAAAGCCTTACTTGCCTCATCAAATGGAAAATTTCACAGTCGGTTGTCATAGGCCTGCGCCACCGGGGACGTCGAATGCAAATATTTATCGCGAGTTTACGGCACCATTTGACGTCTGTAAGACGTCAAAGATTGCAAAAATAGTTAGTTCGTCATGATGTAACAAATTATGGCACCATGTCACGTTACGTAACACCACATGGTGCCGTTGTGTGCCCTCCTTCGAGCGGCAGAGAAAACCGAAGATGGTGCGCCCTCAGACGAAGAAAAGTAGGACGGTACTTGAGAGTAGCACTTGATGCCCCGACTTGTGATCCGCGATTCCTTTACATTGACTGGCAAAAAAAAAAAGAGATAACTTTCACCTTCTAGTCTTCTGTGGAGGCACGATTGACATTGAGTTCTTCCCAAGACTTCCGCTGGTGAAAATAGCTTATTGTAGCTGTGTTTGTTTACCTCTTCCTAGCAGGCATAGCAGCTTCTCGCAACTTCTCAGAGAACACGGTTATAGATTTGCAGTTCCTGGGTACTGGCCTAATTTCGCAAGATAGAAAAAAGTAAAAAGCTGTATGGGTGGAAAGTCGGAAGCTTGCAACCGAATATGAGCAGAGTGAATCCATCAACGTCATGCGACTGCACCAAAAAAAAAAGGAACAGTATCTTTCTTTCTGCTTACTCCGAGGAGCTTTAGAGACAGCGAAATTCCATTAACGTTTGACTGATCACGGTGCCCACAAGGTTTTGCAAAGACTTACGGTGACAGCTCGCTCGAAGCGTGCTTCCTTCTTCGTCGAGTGTGAGATTAGCGTGACGGTTATATCAGCCAGGTGAGAGTTTGATAGATTACGTACGGACTTCAGCGTTATGAATGCACGTTGCGTTATGCTACAGGCTTAACTTAATTTGGAGACCATCCGTTTGTTGGCGTTCTTAAGGTGCCATGATTCATAATGGCATTAGAAAGCGTAAGTTCACATTTCTTGCTACGGAGATTTTGTTCATCTCACCGTGAATAATGTTGAAATCGTCCATGTACGCACGCACACGCACACACTGTTTTATCACGTGCTCTGTACTAAAACAGAACAGATTACAGTAATTGTGGAACCGTACGTTTCTTAAGACCATTATGGAACTTCTTATTTATGCTATTATATGACTCTCGAAGAAATAAAGCCTCCCCCGGTGAAAACCATTTATCTTGTGCGAGCCATTTTTTTCTCGTTGAAGTGAAGTGCAATGAAGTAAACTTTAATGCCACATATATCAAAACATGTTTAAACAACAAGGATGGTGGGATAAAAGCTGCATGTAGGCAGCTTGACTAGTCCCACCTTCCAAAACAATAACAGCAGCAGCAAACATTAACAAGCATTCTTACTTAAAGCTCTGCTACTTTACCTTAAGTCAACAAACCTGAGCGACCGCCTGTAGACTGTGTGTGCTCCCCGAGTGTGCTCGTGATTGTGTGTACCTTCTCATCTTTCTGCAACCTCTTTTCTCCCCTTTATCCCTTCCCCAGTGCAGGGTAGCAAACCGGATGTGCGTCTGGTTAACCTCCCTGCCTTTCCTTGCATCTTTATCTCTCTCTCTCTCTCTTACTTGTCACAATAGTAAAATAGAAATACAAAAAGCAAAGCGTTAAGAGAAGAAGCAAAAAAGTGAGAAACAAACATTCTCAACAGACACAATTATAAACAACAAACATTGGTGTTTATAAAATTAGTTGAAGTATTCTCTTTTTTGTAAATATGACGTATGTGTTCATCACTTAATTTATATTTGTTTAGTATTGTAGAAAAGCGGTAGGAAAGTGTTTGAAAACCGTAGTTTGTGCGTGGTCGAGGAACTGCCCCATGTTCGGTGTGTCGGTTTATGCGATATGATTGATTTATTGACAAGTTAGCGATGTTCCTCATACGAGTACTGCTCTTAATTGTTTCATGTTTAAAAGAAATTATAAGCTGATACTCATAAAAGTGGTCAACACGAAAAATTTTGAATTTCAAGAATAGGTCACGCGTGTGCTCATTATTGGGTACATCAGCAATAGCCCGTAGGGCTTGCTTTTGTAGTGTGACTAAATTTTCTAACGATTGTTTAGTGCTGTTTGACCAAAGAGAACTAAACAATCATTCGAAAATTTGCTGTTGGACAGCTTTAACTTCTTTTTCAGCCAATAACCTAGCCCTTTGCTTCTTTATTGGCACTTTCCACACCTCAGTGTCCATTTTGTTACTTTAACTGATCACCAGTATGTGGCGTGTTCCGTCGAGACCAAGTTTTCTGAGTGCCCAATAAAATGTATGTCAGTCCTTTTTGTACTCTCACACTCTCCGCTGCATTTTGTGTTTTCTTAATGTGGCATCTGTATTACGTTCCACTCCACAAATGGTGGTCTTACATTTTGCCTAAATCCTACGTTGTAAGTCTTTGATGCCTGAGTTAGTACGTGTAAAGCAAAATATTTGTGCACTATTTTCACCATTGAGCAATCAGTTATGTATTTAGTTTTGAAAATGCCTGCTGTATGCTCCTTTTTCTGTCGTTTGACTACGAAGAATGTTTTCAGGCTCCCTCACAAGTAAGTGAATATAAATTGACCTCGACAGATTCCGAATCCAATCACTAATCGTGAAACATTCTTCCTCATCCAGGTGGATGAGTCCAAGAAAATACAGGTAATGGCACCTGACACGCGTGCACACATAAAAGGAATATAAGTCGAACGTTTTACACAGAAGTGTGAAAGACAATCATTTTCCCAAAAGGTGGTCACAAAGTCATATAGTAGAGTCACCTGTAGTCATACCATTGTAAAATTACTCTGACCAGAATGAGCGGTATTATTCTGACAAAAATTATTCTGGCCAGAGTTAAGCCGCAAGTTCGCAGGCTGCCAGTTTGTCTGGTAGGCTTGTTTTTGTTTTTTTTTTAAATTCTATAGGCGTCACAAGCAAGTGTGTCTACACTTTTCAGCAGACTGCACAAGATTATTCACATGCTGTAGCGCACTTGATTCTGTGACAGGTAACACCATGGAAGAGTGTTCACGCATAATCGTTTCCTCTGGACGTGGTTGCACGCAAAAACACGTGGCCTGCCGCATGCGATCACTTTGAGATAATGTTTGTCACAAGTAAGAAGTGAACGTTCATAAAAGCATGCTCCTGTGAAGGCACGGCTAGTATTGTTTCAATCAAGATATTTGCACAGGTGGTTCGATACTGTAATTGGTTTCGTTTCAAGAGGTTTTCCAGGTAAAGGAGAATTAGAGTGTCTGTATTTTATTGTGGTGGGCATGGAATCGCAGGCGTACTGAGTTAAATCATGCATTTTATTGTCTTGTTTATAGTACTGAAGTGCCACTTGCGAGAGTAAATATGTATACGTATACCCTTTTTCCAGAATTGATGATTGATTGATATGTGGGGTTTAACGTCCCAAAACCACTATATGATTATGAGAGACGCCGTAGTGGAGGGCTCCGGAAATTTAGACCACCTGGGGTTCTTTAACGTGCACCCAAATCTGAGCACACGGGCCTACAACATTTCCGCCTCCATCGGAAATGCAGCCGCCGCAGCCGGGATTTGAACCCGCGCCCTGCGGGTCAGCAGCCGAGTACCTTAGCCACTAGACCACCACGGCGGGGCCTTTTTCCAGAATTTTCTTGCGCACTTGTATGAGACAGGTCACTGAGGTGCCAGTGTAGGATTGCACACCAGCTGTTTTAAACGTGTTAACATCAGTTCAATCCACCTGCCTCACGTTTCCTCCTTCCCAAATTATACCTATACTATGGCTTTCAGCGGCTTATAAACATACGGTTACTGCTCGAAACAAGAAGGAATACACAACGTCACCTCCCCAGATATGTCTCGAAAGATAACGAAGTATACTAGTTGTGGTCCTAATTGAATCTGACCATAATAAGACAAGCTGTGCAGTATGTAAGAAAATAATGTAATGAAGACAGTTTTTGTCTGTTCGTGTGTGCTGCGGCACTTTGTCCTATAAAAACTTTCTGGGGGAACGGGTGATGCGGCGCTTTTGTTATCAACACAGTGGTAAGGATACATTGAGGCATAGATAGCGCAATGCCTGTAAGGCCGCGTTCACACTGAGCATTCCGGCCGCTGAAAGTGCTCCGAATCCGGTTCGGTGGCGGCGAGATCCGCCGAAAGGGCCCTCTCCGCGCCGATCGCTCTCGGACCGATTTTTGCGGCGTCTGCCGCCGAATCGGCAACCGCGGACCGATAGGAGCGCTAGTCAAGGAATTTTGAAAAATGGCGGCTAAGCCCTACTCACTTGTTATGCCACAGTGCACGTAACTGAATGTTGAAACCAACGGGAGTTTAACCTACTCTGTGCCTGCTTCGCCTCCGTATTTCGTGAAAGAGGTGACCGAGCTTTCTGTTGGCGTGACCGAGCTTGTTGCGGTCTTGCAAAGCAAAACGAACCCACCAACGCCGCTGGCGTCGGTGGTTTTTCTGCTCTTGGTGCATTACAAGACAGCCACTTACCAGCAAAGTAAGCAGTACTGTCTTTTCTTGCTTCTTGCGTAGGAGAATCGTCGAAGTATACACCACCGGATAGCGTAGTGGCGTTTGCGAGCCGCGACAACAACCGGGTGACAGCGCATCCATCCCGCGTTCGCCCCGTAGTAGATGGCATATTCGGCGGCGGGGGGCGCGTCCAGGACGAACGACGCTGCGTTTCGGCGGCAGGTGATTTTCAGTCGCTGTAGAAAGCGGATGTTTCAGTGTGAACTATAGCATAAGACCGAAAACAGTTTTAGGCCTCTGTGCACAATCGAGGCCTTATAGACGCAACGTAGGCATGGCCGTACAGAAGGAAAGTGATGCGGAGTGGTGTTGGAATTTCCTGGTGAACACCACCTATAGCGGTCTATTCAAGTTTTGTTAATTGCGGTCATTCTATTTACCCACGCGGCTCATTGCTCACTTCTTGCGACGCTACCACGTCCACCAAAACTCCACCCTTATGTCAAAGTTTTGTGCTTTTTTTACTTTATTTTTTAGTTAGAAAGCATTTTTCGAACGCTAACTTTCAAGAAAGTGATGAAAGACCCTGAAGTTCAACTTGTTCTGTAACAGTTAGCTAGGTGGAATCATTGGTATCTCATGATTAGCATATGTACAGGCATGAGCAAAAAGTATGCAGACCATGAGATCGCGTGGTAGAATGCACGGACGTGCCATATAGTGACGTAAAGCCTGCTGCGGTGCGTATGCTCGTTTTGTCATTATCAGGTGGCCTTTCATGTTGCTTTGTTTCACGGCGTTACGATGCTCCTAGCCAAGACGACAACTAGGCGTCGCTCTCTTTGCTCCATTCAAGCTGAAATGTTTTTCGGTCAATTTGTACACAAGAGTGCGCACTTTTCCCACCTAACTTTCTACACGAAAAAAACTTTCCCCGTCATTCACCTTGCAGTCCATTCCCTCCCCCCACCCCGATTATGTAGTTAAAACCACCACCTTTTATTTTATTTATTCATTTTTGTTTCTAAATGAATACTATAAGCAACCTAAGCTGACCCTTCCAGAAATTTATTACGGTGCCTTTCGCACTATGTCTTGCTAATTTTCTGACGAAAGCAAACTCTGATATCCAATACTTATGACGTGTTTGTAGCACTTAAGCTTTATAGGACCTCGCAAAGAAAGCTGTAATTTAGTTCTGTCTGAGTAACAGTGCTTTATTGACACTGGTCGGCGTACGGCGTAGAGAAATGCCATAGACGCTCTTGTTTGAAAAGTACTTGCCTGATTGTTTTGTTTTAAATTGAGGCAAATGCAAATTCTACGATCGTCAGGGTGGGTCATCTAGTCTTATCTTCACTACATGTTTTGATTTTAGCATCTATTCGTGTTCTCACGAAGTCCTTAATTTACATGCTTTCTCATGCGCGTAGGTATCAGCACTATTACATTTAAGTAAAATAATAATCAGGTTCAGCGGCTCATTGATACGTTGGGTTTAACATCCCAAAACTACCATAAATTTATGAGAGATGTCGTAGTGGAGGGCTCCATAAATTTCGACCTCTTGGTGTTCTTTAACATACGTCGAACTCTGAGGACACAGGCCTACAGAATTCTCGCTTTCATGGAAAATGCAGCCGCCGTAGCCGAGATTCGATACCGCGACCTGCGGGTCAGCATCGGAGTACTTTAGCCGCTAGACCACAGCGGGGGGGCCAGGTACAGTCAGACGGTCCCGGGAAATCAGTAGAGGCACGCGGAAAACGCAAATGCGTAGTAAATAACATATACGAAAGGGAATCTGTTTGCGTTATCAAGACGGTGCCTCACTCTCAACATTCACTGCTTCCGGCATGACCAGAAGATAATGGCATATACGAAGATCGTAGGTTTTTTTGGTGGCTCTATGACGGCGTGTATACATCTGCGCTCATCTCTCGGCGACCCGAACCATTCTTTCATATGACCTAGTTACTGCAACTCGAGTAGTATTGGTGTAGCGGCTGCCTCTGTTCGTATGGCGAAACCAAAATGGAGACAGACACGCGTGCACGGCAAGCGCAATGCATCGGTAGAACACAAAGCCCACAGCAAACAACGCTGTGGAATTACACGCGGGATAGCAGGCCAATGGAGCCCTGCGCAGTGGCATCAAAGTATGGCCGGGCATTCACCAATAGGCGCGTAGGGTTATTTTTTTCTCTTTGTTAATAACGAGTTCCGCACAGCGAGTGCTATCCTATCAACGCTTAGGCAATTGTTCTTCATTATTTTGCCAAGCTATTCCGATGGCGAATACGTACTAACGCTGTGTTGTGTAGCAGGGTAAGGCACTTCTTTGGCGAAGAAATGACTGTGTATTTCGAAATAGGTCGAATCGCAGTGAGTTTCGCATGAATTATATTCCTTCGCGTCGCAGCCATCTGTACGGAGCAGAATATATACATACAGTCGTTAAAACTGGGCACCGGAAAGATGGTCATCGACACCATGTCCCCTGTGTATATAGTGTGAATACTCTATTCGGCTAAGAGCGTGCGTGAGTTGCTTGTGCACTGAAAATTATATCCCTTTTCCGATGCTTTCAACATATGCATTACCATACCGACCAACCAAACTCAAAGTATTTATTATTGGCTATTGTTTTTATTCCTCTCAAGAGTATGTAGGTTGTTCTGTACTAACATTCTATTTTGAGGAATCATCCTAATTAGTGCTTCAACGTAATATTGCATTGTATTAATAACGAAGATAGTAACCTAGACTCAAATGATCTGATTACACTGTGCAATCAGCAAAGAAAGTGTACTGCTTTCTCATTCCTGTGTGTGTGTGTGTGGGAGGGGGGGGGTGACCACACCATTGGAATAATCGGTGGACCACTTTTTTGTACCCGTACTTTGCTGGCGCACGTTGAATGCAGCTGCAGTAATGAAACGGGGGTTACTTACAGAAAGATACGATGCCGCAAAGAATGACTACCCTGGGAATGATTTCGATTTCCACAAAATTTGCTTCGTTTGAATTGACTATACCTAAGGCTACATAAACCAGATGTTGTTACATATGTGGCAAGATTTACAGACATGCAGAAGAATACACTAGAAGCACATATACAATTCTATTATTGTATTTCGCCAAACAACAAAACATATACGCATCATTCTTGAATGACAGTCACACCGGCACATGAATCCTTTGTAGGACGTCACGGCACAAATCATGGTTATTTGACTCCAATAATATTGAAGCAGCAAATCTTCGCGTGCTTACAAACACACACACGAAATCACGCAGAGTCACACTCAAAAGCCCACACGCGCACACAGAAGATGGTATGTTTATGCTGTTTAATTAACTGAAATAACATACCAGACCCCACATACGATATGATTTTAAATAAGCAGTAATATCTATGTAATTACTACATTGTTTAAAAAAGGCTACTATTTTTTCAATGGCTACTAATAGTCAAAATGTATCTTTAAAAAATGGAACACTCAAATTATGCTAACGTTATTAACGAGTATTGGACTATAAAAATTGTGACAGAGTAGAACAGCGTTGTATCAGTAGCTTTAATCACACAGTTCCTCCAGGGCACGCAAGCCCTACTTTTCATGGTTGTCGAACAACAGAGCCCAACTCCGGCCACTTCCCGCCGTTTCCCGTGCAACGTTGGCGTATGCGCCCCACCCTTCTTTTTAGTCATCAAATAGGCCAGGAAGGTTTGCAACGGCGTCTGCTGAAAATGGGTTTACTGAACCTTCGCGTTTTCAGTGCCTCGATGGGCTCTGCACAAACGACCACACCGCATCCAAGCAGTACATTTTTGAGAGAGCGCACTTTTTTTTATTGTGCTTTCTCTTTCCACTTCCCCACCGGCGTCGACACCTGATACGAGGCTGACAAATGTCGTTCCTGCCTCCCTCGGGAACGGTAAATCGATGAGAGCCCAGTTCGGCGCTGTTATTTATTTCCCTCAACTATGTAGCGTGAAGTTCGGATGGCAGCCCGTTTCGTGTCGCTTTCGGGTGTCCGGTGTGGCCGGCACTGCGTCGAATTTCCGCGCCGTTACATTCTTCGCGCGAGGCCTCAGTTCCCGAGAGGGCCTGCCCTCAGTGCGAGTCGATGAAAGGGCGAGCATCCCTGGTATCGCGCACAAGTTCTAGCGTAGATTTTCACGAAACTTCGTGGCCTAGAATACAGATCGCTTTATTCATTGGGTTTTGATTCAAAGATTGTTTCAATTCAACGATGTTAAATGCATGCCTGTTTCTAAAATAATTGACTCATCATTGCACATTATTATGTGTCGAAATCAAGTTTGAACGAAGTGAATACGCGTGCAAATGTAATTGCGACAGCCATAACTCTGCAACTAGACAAGCATGCTAGTGCTTTATACAAGCACCATGCAATTAAGGTACTCGCTTGCGGAAATTTTTTAATACGTAACTATTCTTCACCTTAACACTTACCTTAACTCACTTGTACTTAACTTACATTGTACGACTTGTGGATGCTCAAAGCGTAATAAAAAAATTTGCCCCGTATCGGCATGTTTCACTGCAAATGTCGTCAAAAGACGATAGTCTTGCGTCTGGAAAGAGTGAACAAAACGTTTACTTATTGTTCTGCGCGAGAAAATTGGTGAATGGTATTCTGGAGGCTCTGTCGTAGAGTGCCTCGATGCGTGACAGCGGAGGCAAACGAGCGCATCGAGGCATGTCGCGCGTGCAACATGAGCGCTATCTGGCAGTTATCCTGAAAACAAAAGCACGTGGCGTGTGCACCCATCTCGGAGGCGATAAGTTGTAGAATGCAAAGCGATGGGCAGGTGCCACTATAGAGTTTCTTCACATTAATTGGAGGAGACTCTGGCGCTGCGATCGTTCAGCGACCATGGGAATGATGGGTATTACACAGATTTGCCTTGTCTTCGTACTTTTGGGTGGCGAATAGCGCTTGTGGCTTCTTTTATTGATGTGTTTGCGTTTTGTTTCAAAGGAAAGAATGAACATTTTTGAACTTCATGGCCCTATCTGAAAAGGTAAGCCTAAAAAAATAAGGTGGTGATGAACAACCACTGAACATTTCCTCATTTTTGTTTCGTGAGCAAACAACTACAATCTACACGAACACACACGCTGCCAGAAGCAGCCCCGAAACTCGAAAATCAGGCAAATCTGTGTACTACCCATAACTTAAATGCTCACTGGAGCGCCGTGCGTTGCAGCTCCCACCTACACTAGCGCCAGAGTTCCCTTTAGTGTATATTAGGAAACTCTATAGTTTCCACCACCGTGTCGTCCGAGCAAAGCGGCGTTGGAAACACGTGCCTTTTTGAGCATAGCGTTGCATTATCAGAATTACTCATGGGTGCCTATTCTAGTGTAAAACCACACATACAAAATATTGACCTGTTTGTATTGTGCCTCAGATATGTGGAATAATTGCTTTTTAATTTCAAATCGCACAAGTATGAACGCGGAAACTTGAATAATGTCGCGCACTGCGAATGGGGCTGGCCGTACGGAACATTGTTTAGGATCATTTGAGGCATCGTTACGGCAGACAAACAGACAAATGTACAGACTGAGAGAACGACGGACAGACGGACGGATGGACGGACGGACGGATGGACGGACGGACGGACGGACGGACAGACAGACAGACAGACAGACAGACAGGCAGGCAGGCAGGCAGGCAGGCAGGCAGGCAGGCAGGCAGGCAGGCAGGCAGGCAGGCAGACCAAAATTTTTGCGTCGAAGTATTCCAAGAAAGATTATTGTCTTTAAAAACAGTGCACTGTACTAAGCGGAAATTGAATTCCTTCTTTGAAAGAGAGAACTAATCATCATCCCGGTTCTTTGATAAATAATTTGTATTCAGTCAACTGTTATACTGATCAATCCAACACGCGGTCTCCTCCCTCTTTTTATACCGAAGTCCACTACGTTTTTCGGCACATTTTTCATAAAGGAATACCTACATTTCTTCACAGGAAAAAAAATCTATTGAGCTTCTGATTTTGAAGAAATTCGGCTCTTGTGTTTTTGTTTTCAGTTCACGGGTGTATGTTTTTTCTAGCCACAATCTTTCCCAAAGTTTTCGCCACAGCCAAGACTTTAGAAACATTTGCAGCTATTCTCGCAAAAGTCATCCTATAAACAAAACATTCGGACAGAAGCAATGGGTATTACTGCAAGCAATGAAAAATCACAGTCGCTCTCAAGTTGCACTTCAAGCGATTGGTTAAGAAAGCCATATATACACTGAGGTACGCGAGAGTTTTCAAGCTACCGACTTTTAATCATATTAAAAATTCGAACATTTTAATACCAGCATGCTTCTGTGTGCCGGCTATTTGTATAATTACATATCTCATTGTGCCTTGCATTAGAACAAATACCACGCGGAACCTAATGAAGTCGTTCGGGAAAAAATTGCAAAGCCTTTTTAAGAGACGATTATATAACATGTCAGTTGGTTAAAAGATTCATATTTTTAAATTTTGTTCAGCGCACACAGAGCACTTGTTTAGTATGTTCTATCCGTGGGCTATCATTTTCTGTGCGCGCTGCGAAAAACTGTTAATCATAAATTCAGATGAATTCGGCCCCTATCAGCTTTATTGGTCAAAAGATGTCTAGTTTTCAATCCCTTGCATGCCATGCCTAGCAATAGCTAATGATTGTGACCCGTCACTCAAAAATTATCCATGCTGTTGATATTGCTGATACATTTCCCTACTGCTTAAAACCTCATTGCAATAAAATAGGCGACCTGCACAAGTAAGCGATAGAATAACGAAATCACCGGCTCTATTGTTAATTGATGACGTTTAACGTCAGAGTCTGGTTCAGGATGACGGAGGCACTGTGTTGGAGGGATCTGAATCCCTCCAACACAGTGCCTCTTGGTTGTGCAGGTCGCCACGTTTCGCAGCACAGGTTGCTTTGTACCAATGCCATTTTTGTCGATTTGTCGAAGGCGTTCGATCGGGTTCCACATCAGCGTCTAATGGCTAAAATTTGTAACCTTAATCTGGATGACAAAAGAACCCACTGGATTCGTAGTTTTTTAACAGACCGTTTGCAATCTGTAAAATTAAATGACCACGTTTCTAACCCAGTGGGTGTCTCATCAGGAGTCCCCCAGGGGTCAGTACTTGGCCCTTTACTGTTTCTGATTTATATAAACGACCTCGCATGTAACATTTCCTCGTCAATTCGTCTCTTTGCCGACGACTGTGTGATATATAGAGAAATAGTAACTTCCGATGATGTTTCTACACTCCAGCATGATTTATTTACTCTAACTGAATGGTGCGAAAATGGCTGATGAAAATAAACGTAGAAAAAACTAAGCATGTGCAATTTTCTTCTACGACAAGATCCGAAACTTATAATTACTTAATAGATAATGCCAAAATAGAAACAGTTTCATCTTTCAAATATCTGGGAGTTACATTCACCTCCGATTTAAGCTGGACCCCCCATATAGAAAAAATCACATCGAAGGCGTGTAAAAAGCTCGGCCTGCTCAAGCGTCACCTTTATTTAGCTAGTTCAGAGACACGACTTCACGCGTAAAATGCTCTTATCCGCTTTTCACTAGAATACGCGCAAATAATCTGGCATCCACATCAGATGTGTCTGATTAACATGCTTGAATCCGTACAGAACAAGGCCGCGCGCTTCATTCTGTCATCGTACTCAAGATACAAGAGTGTATCTGCCTTGAAGGACGAACTTAATCTCCCCCCTCTCACCCAACGCAGGCAGTTGTCAAGATTAACTTTTTTTCACACCCTGTACCATCATCCAACACCATTCGCTCGCAAATTTATATTCCCGGCACCCTATACGTCCGCACGCGCTGACCACGCTCACAAAGTTGGCCCAATTTTTGCCCGAACAAACAAATATCAGAACTCACCCCTTGTTCTGGCAATCAAGGAATGGAATTCTTTACCAAGTAGCCTAGTGGACCAAACAGACACCTCTTCTTTTCAAACCGCACTCCTCGCTTTTCTAGCTATTCAAAATACCCTGTAACTTGTCTTCATCATGCTCATCTTTTGTAGGCTGTAAATTTGTGTTCCTGCCTTCCAAATACCAGATTTTCTGTCACTTTTACACCTTGTTTATTTGTTTCACGCTGTACTTTGCAATTGTGTACTTTTGCTGCCTTTATAATATTGTAATGTCACTTTTGTTGTGTTGATTCATTCTTTTTACAATATTGTACGTTGTGTCGGCTTTCAACCCATTCCCCCCCTATTTAATGCCCATTTGGGCCCTTAGGGTACCTAAATAAATAAATAAAAATAAATAAATAAATTAATAAATAAATAGAACTACCTGTGTTAGTTCAGAACATAACCCTTTCGCGCTTCGTCTGTTTCAAAGTATGACCACTGGGACAACGACAGCAGTGACAGCTTTCGGACAAGAATCCGAGTATTGTAACCACTTCACCGCCGGATTGATGTAGCCGAGCCAAGTGAAGATTTCAAACTGTGTGATGTTGGTGTATTATTCACTACGCATCTGCGACTTTTGAAAACAGGAACTTTGATTAAGAAGAGTGCACGCTGTGTTCTTCCGGCGTCACCCTTCAAACCGGCATTATTTTAAGGTTTGGGTCACTTTAAGTGGCCGGCGCTGTGGCATGCACGCTGTGATCGCTTGGCGTATACAGCACAGAAAACGATGCATAAAGATGGAAAATCACAGGAAAAGAATGAGAAATACGAATGGAAACAAAGGAGGAAGTAGGCTGAAACTTGAAACAACTAAAAATAGGGGCATAAATAAAAACAGAAAAACAGGAATCGAAAGAAATGAAAGAGGAAATGAAAAAATACAAAAGTAGACAAAGGGAAATCTAAAAAGAAACAAAGTAGGCTTCCAAACTACGCATTTTTTGCAGTTATTTGCGCACTGCCGATATTTCGAGTGAATGTATCTATATAATTATCTATCTATCTATCTATCTATCTATCTATCTATCTATCTATCTATCTATCTATCTATCTATATATCTTATCTATCTACCTACCTATCTATCTATCTATCTATCTAGCTATCGATCGATTGATCGATCTATCTATCTATCTATCTATCTATCTATCCATTTATCTATCTATCAATCATATGCCGAGCCACCTACATCTCGGTGATCTCGTAATATTCTCCCTAAACTGGAGTAGAGCAGAATTAATTGGAAGGGTAAGGGGGTTTGATAATTATCACTGTCTGGGGATAACACGAACAATGAGAAAATTCCGTAGCATACGACGCCAAACATTTTGTATCTTGTGAGAACGGAAGGGAACACGAATTGAAACTTAAATGCCAGGGCATAAAAAAAAAACCCACAGCGGCAGCATCGACCCGGCGAAAGCAAAGAATGCATGTTAAAGGCACCAACAGGAATCGAAACCGAGCGTTCTGCGTGTATATCATGTCTTCTACCACACGTTCACACAAAGTTTCAGAACTCCTTTGGGATAGACCCTCTGTAGGCGTACTGTTGGTGACGCGTCCAATGAGGTAGCAGTGCTGCCTGTCCCATTTTAAAAACATGACATAAATACTCCAATAATACAGACTAACTAAATTAGGTGCCATCTAATGAAGTTGGTCTACGTAGAACGATGGAAGACAACCATCTTTGCGACCACAAGCGCTAAAATCAGCTTACTGGTTCTGGGATTAGTAATATAGAAGTTACTCTTCAGCATCGTCAACATTATGCTTTATATAATTAGTTATAATTAACATGTCATGTTCAAGATACATGTGTGTGTGTGTGCATAATATTTGTATAAATGTTTAGTGGCAATTCATACCATTGTGCTCAACAAAAAAAATCGACCACAGTCTCCTTCACTCCGCAAACTTAGCATGACATCGATACTCATGGTACGTGGAATGTGCCAAATTTTTGTTTTTCTATTCTTTCTTTACCAATAATCAAAATAGATTTCTGCAAAAACAAAAATTACAACCTTCTCTTTTCACGTAGTGAAAATAATGACCATCAATAATAGAGTACTTGCCAGCAGCTGACAAGAGTGTTTTTTTTATTTTTTATCCGTTTGTTACGATGGTTAATAGTTAAGCCATCGTAAGAAACAATTTATCGCTACGTCAGAGAAAAGCTAGAAAACAGCTAAAGCACCAAGTACAAACACAAGCAAAATTTTTTTTTCAGCTTCCATAAAGGCATTGCACAGGACGATTAATTTCCTGCTGCAAACTCATGCTATTCCACTGTTCTTCAGTCACTGCACAGAGAGTGGGTGATGAAACACGAAGTCCTGGGATACTGTAGATAAGTGTACTCAAAGAACAGTGAGTGGTGGATTATTGTGTGGACAGTCTGCTTCGCCGGGCGTGTGCACATCGTAACACCCTAATACATTCGTTTTATTTTTTATTCCTGCTGTTATGACATGCTTGTGGTGTTTAATTTTTGAACACCCGCTTTGTATTTCGTCGGAAGTTTTTTCATGGATGTACTGTTACCTAAGTACTTTTGCTATCCTTTCATGTCATTTACTGAAGGCATGAACAAAAAAGCTCCTTTTTGTTAACGGGTTGTACGAAGTGCGCGGTGCAATGCTCGAAAAGTCATAGTAAATGCCGATCGATAACCATGTAATGGTAATGTATTAATTTCTCTGTGGTCACTAGTATAAGTCGAACCACATGAACTAACTTTAGGTTTGAACAGATCGACGCGTGATTTAGCATTTTCACGGAACATTTAGTTTTAAGTTCTTCAGCCTGACGGTGAGCATGGCTTCTCTTGGCCATTCTCACCGACGAATCAGGCTTTTTGATATTAAGTGCTTTCAACTTGCGTTATGTGTGCTTCCAAGAACACTACGACGAACATATGAGTTCATATACTACTCTTCTGCTACCAGAATTCGTTGAAACCGCCGAAATTGTAATGTCTGAAGAAGTCAACATTTATTACCTGTTAACAATTATTGCTCTTGTAAGAAAATATAGATATCACAGCGCAGGTGCATATGGCCAAAGGAAACCATAATTCGTTTGTCAGTTGTTTACAAAGTTTTTTAGGGCGTACCTGCCACGAAAATCGAGTGAGTCGCACTCCTTACCACTTTCTCGCTGAAAACAGAGAAGTCAGCACTCGGTCGGTTACAACTAATCAAAACTTGTGAAGAGTCGTAGCCAATAATTGAGAAAGATAGTAATTAACCATCGCAATTAACTCAGTGAAAAACATCGGAGCCGTACATTTTAGCTTCACTCAATACCAATCTTACGGACTGTTTAGGCGGTATTCTTTTTAATTTGTATTTTTATTATTTTTTTCACCTTGATTTGGAGCGTAGCCAGCAGCGTTTCTTCATTCCGCCTACTTTCGGAATGAGGGAGCTACATTCGGAATAGAACCTATGGCATTAGCTCAGAACGGTTCTTGGAAACTTACACGTCATGTTAATACTGCCCCAAACACAAAATGTGCCCAGTAGAGAGGCTCTGTTGGAAGTGGTACTTGTGGTGTGCCAAGCTTCGCACATGCTGACTTGACACGTCCTGTATGACTGGCTGGAATATAGCATGCAAACATAATCTCCTTCTAATACACTCAAAACTAAAACTAACAGCTCTGTCAGAGGACACAATAATACGCGTCCAGACTCAACGTCGCAGAAGGGCATGGAACAGCTACTGGGGTCCTTGGCAACTACTTGGCTGTCTAAACGACCTTGAGAGGATTGCTTTTATGCGTACGTACATGTCCATGTTTTCTTCATCTTTTAATTTTTTAACCTTCTCACTCGCTCAACACTCTATTTCTCCAACCTCCATGCAGGTTTTCTGAGGGGATCATAGCATCTGGTTAAGCCCCCGCCTTCCACTTTTCTCTTTTTTTTCTCTCCGTCCTGGCACATGCTACAACGTAGCTCCACTTTTAGGTACATGCGTATTAGCAACACCATATTTGACAAGCTGGTATGAAGCACTGGTATTCACGAGGATGGTAACCCTGAACACTGTCACATAAATCAACTTCAACGCATAGCACCCAAGTACAATTCTACGGTGCCTCTCATATACATATAATGGTTTTGGAACGTTAAACCCCACATACCAATCAATCAAACCTAAGTACAAGTGAGGCTAATCCAACGTCAGACCTCCATAAAAATGTGCATATTTAAGTACTGCAACCACAACTGACGTCTATTTGAAGAGCACGCTTAGCCATCTCCTGACGCCGACAAACGTTCTCGTCGAGTGGTGCCCCGTCCTCGTACTCCTGCGACCGTGTCCATCTTTCCTATCTGCTCTTCACTTCCATCGCTCGCTGTCCCTGCGCCTCGCTCTCTCCTTCCTCTCTCTATATATATACCTTTTCATCCTATCCTTTTAATCCCTCCTTACACCCATCCCTTGTGAGCTACAGTTGAGGTAACGCACCTGATACAGAAAGTTACGGGGCGCTTCTTTTCCCTTTAGAAACCACATAAGAAATAAGCATGCTTAGGTTTGATTCCTGCTGGGACCCTGACAACTATTCTTTGCACTCTTCTGGTCAACATTGTACATGTAAGGTATCTTTACCGCATACGCGTTCAAATTGTCCATGTGTGTTCTCGTCATTCGTGGGTACATACAATGTTCAATCGCCTTTGGCACCTACTCACATATCAGTAGCACATACCATCCGCGGCTATGTGCCACAGTCTGTGTAGAACCGCTGTAAGAAGTGGTTGCGCGGCAGTTTTTCGTTCACATTTATTTACTTTGTGCGGTAAGCTTGGGGAGGCATTCCAGCCGTTGCGCTACATTTCCTTCGTCTCGCAGCATTGCTTTGATGGCATTGAGTTCATGTCTAACCGGCTCGGCTATCCCCGTGGATACCGTGTGCCCACAACAAAGCGCCCCCGAAGTACTTGAGGCGTCTGAGATTACTAAGCGCTCATGGTTTATTGTTAACTCAGGAAAAAGAAACCAACCTCTACGTGGCGACAAAAGGGGTAGAATTAGAAAGGTCAGTGTGACGACACCTAGATTACCTCACGGCAATTCAGGCCTGCGCGTGAATGGGTTCCTTCTGAGGCTCAGCGCGACTGTACGACTCCTTGCATCGTTTCGACTTACCGTGTGATCGCCGTCAATCTTCCGTCCGGGCTCGGCTTACTTCTGGTAGTTCTCTGAAGCGGGCAGGCTTGCGAGACGTACAAACGGCATCTTTGAAGCATGCTGTCGACTTGACATGCCTTCGACTGCTTCTGCGCTAATCCTTTCAAACGAGCTCGTAAGTAGAACCACGTGTGGAGAGCGAGCGGCTCCTCTTACAGCGCACAGGTGACAGGCGAATTATTGCCCCGTCGGCAAGAAGGTGACGTGTTACCAGGGGTGCTGTTCTCATGGCCGCAAATCCTATTACGCGTAGCTTTAGGTTTAGGTGGTTGCGTGCCGTTGAGCTTACTCTTGCCTCTATGACTTTTTCTAGTTTTCAATGAGACGCATTTCTTAGTGAACTTCAGCGACTTTGAGCGTGTCTATCTATCTATCTATCTATCTATCTATCTATCTATCTATCTATCTATCTATCTATCTATCTATCTATCTATCTATCTATCTATCTAGCCACCTAAGTTTAGGTGCTCTTCTGGTCACCGTTTTAACTTGGCGTGCACCAAAATTAGCATGGGAGGGTAACATAGTTTGACGAATATGACACGCTGGTCAAGACCTGAATAATGTCACAATCCCGTCGCGTACTTTGTCAAATACTTCCCGCCAGACAGTGGCACATACACACGGGCGGTTATGTGCTGCTGGTATGCGGATATGTCCCAAGGTGATTGACACTTAATTAGTATCTACCCAAGAAACATGAGAACACACACGGACAATTTTAACACGCGAGCGTGAAGAAATACCCGACAGCGGTAGCGTCGACCCGACGAATGCGAAGAATAAATGTCAGGGTCCCAGCTGGAATCGAACCCGACAATTCTGCGTGGCAATAAAGCATTTTACCACCCAGCTACGCCAGCTTTGAAAACTACTTTTCAAATAGGCGCTTATCTTTGTGAAACGTCAATAGCCAATGTAGTGCTGCCTACCCAATTTTATAAACATGGCATATGTACTCCTACGATACAGCCGTCACGTTGAATTAACGTCGATTGTGGTGGGTTGATTTATGTAGCAGTGTTCAGGGCCAGCCTTTTCGCGAGCATCAATGCTTCATATCAGCTTCTGGTGTTGCTAATACGCATGTTACAGTTTGCATTGTTGTGCAACTGCTAACAACTGGCTGTATGTACATCTGCAACTCTTCTACATATGCCTGGGCGTGCAACACTTGTACATGTATATAGCGTCATGTGATGACGTGTCACTCAATAAAAAATTGCAACATCGTCACCTACCCCCTACATGCTTCGCATAACATCAATTCCCAAGTGCGTGCGATCTGTAAAAGTTGTCTTTCTACGCATTTTCATTGCAACAAGTTACAAAAACATCCCGTATACTCTCCGTGGCATTATCGTCTTTAAGTTCTCATTTTTGACTGATCAAGTGTGCTGTCCCATCAGAGGACAAACAGGTGACGATTCTTTCCAAAAGTTAATTAGAGCGCGAAAACTTGATACGATCACTCACACACGCACACACCCATTCATGAAACACACAGCGCTCACTTCCAACTAATCCGTGCCGCATGACAAGCTTCTAGCCTCTGTAAAATCCTGCATAGAAGAGAATGGTGACGTCAATTTCATCAATGACGCGGGCGTTAATGTAGACAAGTTTTTATCGCTTTTAGAATTTTATCTGAATGCAACTTTTATTATGTTTGACAAAAAGCCCTTTCTTCAGCGGCAAGGAATCATCATTGGTTCCTGGGTCGCCCCGGTCCTTTGCGATATTTTTTTAGCGGATGTAGATAGGGATTTGGACAATGCTTTTAAAGGGGGGAAGGTTTTAAAGGTTTTTAAGTACGTTGACAATTTTTTAATTCTTTTAGATAAACAGGGTGACCTTACATCCCCTGATTTTATTTTAAACGTTTTTATAAGACTAGGACGAGGGCTTTTCTTTACTGTAGAATTGCCTCAAGAAGCTTGTCTGCAGTTTTTAGACTTACGCCTCACGTGGAACGATGAGCATATTTGCTGGTCTTATCATCCTCGTGTTGAGAAGCAGCTGTTGCCGTACGATTCTGGCCACTCAAAGATTGTGAAGAGGGGCATTGCGTCTCTTTGCTTAGAATCAGCGCTCAAAAGGTCGTGCCCACACAGCATGAAACTTAGTCTCCTTAATCAGGTGAGCCGACTAGAGGCTGCTGGGTTCCCTCGATCGGTCATTACGGCCGTTGCTGAATCACTTCTGCAGAAGTTTAAACGTGGAACACGGGAAGCTATAACTGCTACCCAGCGCTTAAGGATTAGGCCACAAGTTGTGCCATATATCCATAAGGTCTCGCACAACCTTAAGAAAGTCGCGGCCAGGCACGGCGTACCGATGGTGTTTTCCGCACCAGAAAAAATTGGAAGACTGTGCCAAAGTGTGTGCGATAGAAAGAAGCGTGGCTGTCAGAAGAAACATGAGAGGGCCTTTGTTAAGTGTTCCATGGGGGTTGTGTACTCCATACCCTTATCCTGCGGAAAAGTGAGCATTGGCCAAACCGAACGGTGTATTAATGCCCGATTAAGAGAACACGCCCAAAAATTAACGAAAAGAGATGACAAGTATGCGCGCCTGGTTGCGCATGTCATCTCGTGTGGTTGTGACGCACGATTTTCTGAAACGAAGATTCTGGACAGAAGCGCAAGTAAAACTGCACGTGAAGTGTTAGAAGCCTTTTTCATTGACAAAAATAAAGATCACTGTGTAAGCGCCCCTTCAATTTCGTTGTTACCAAGCGAACTTCAGTTTATCGCTCTAAGGCGATAACTGAACACACATTGATTAACTGTACGATTAGCTGTACTGAATAACATTGATTAACTGTACGTTTTGATAATGTATGCTGTTGGCCTTCTTTGGTGTGTGTGCGCACGATGTGTCCTGTATATATTCAAGCCTTCGAGCTATGAATAAATCAGTTGGAAGTGAGCGCTGTGTGTTTTATGCATGGGTGTGTGCGTGTGTGAGTGATCGTGACAAGTTTTCGCGCTCTAATTAACTTTTCGAAATGCTCTACCAACTAGCCCAACAACAAGATCTCTTAGGTGACGATTCACCGAGAGTTGTGTAAGCTCGGAGCAACGAGAGAATAAGAGGCCCTCGAATTCTGCCAGGTGTATTCGACCGGGCTGAAGGTGTTAGGCACCATCGGCTCTGCCGAATCCCTTAGGTTCGCCCTACAGAACAGTGTCCAAAATGTTTTCTTTCTTTGGTAACTTTCATATCCACTCTTATATAAATTTTGTACCTTCTGTAAATGAAAGTTTTTCGTGAACTTTACTAAAACTTACCCAACGTATTACTTCCTCGAGAAGCGACCAGCAAGTCAATCGCCACTATTTGCGTAGCGGGAGTACGTTTCTTCGTTCCAATTTGCTATATCACCACCGGTGGTTCGTCTCGGTTACCGAGGGGAGAGACTTGGTTTCTAAACATTGAAAGAACACAAATTTTACTGTGTGCCGGGAAGTATTCGACAACGTACGCAACGGGTTGGAGACGTCATAGAAGTGTTGACAAGCACGTCATATTTGCCAAGCCACCTTACTTTCCCATACAAATTTACGTTCACGCCAAGTTAAGGGGGTGATCAGGAGAGCACCCAGACGTAAGCGGCTATATAGATAGATACACAGACATACCTCAAAGGTGCTATGCAGTATGCAAAGAAATGCTTCGAGTTTCAACAACCACTGACCACTGAGTTATCATAGCCGCGGCATGTGTGTTATATCTGACTAGGAAGTTTTCTGTTATCAACTTTGGAACTTTTACTTATTTTCAGGGGATCTCGCCCGGGGATCTCCTTGTCTACCTCACCGTTTTCTTTAATTCAAAACAAGATGTGCGCAAGTGATCAATGATTTGTGAAGACTACTTGTGCCACCTACAATTTTCGCAAGCTTTAATCGACGTGCTAATTGATGGAGTATGACAATAGAAGCACGTCTTCATTTTTCATTTTCAGGGGACAAGAAATGAGCAGTCAGCCATGCCCACACCAGACCTGTATCTAGAGGATGTGCCCCAGGTGTCCCCCTCCCCACCACGGACACTTGAATGAATGATTGATTGATTGATTGATTTGTGGTGTTTAACGTTCCAAAACCACTATTTGATTATGAGAGACGCCGTAGTGGAGGGCTCCGGAAGTTTTGACCACCTTGGGTTCTTAAACGTGCACCCAAATCTGAGTACGCGTTAAAGAACCCCAGGTTGAATGAATAAGAATTTTTTACCGAGCATAAATAGTAAGAATTAAGGTTTTTAAAAGCCTTGAACAGGTGCTCACCCTGCCCCCCGCCCCCCCCCCCCAAAAAAAAACTTTCTGGCTACGGGCCTGGCCTATACTGCTCAGCCGTCTAAGTGATGGAGCCAAATCCGTGCCACCTAATATTGGCTCGTCTAGGCTTACAATAAGAATGAAGTCGTCTTCTACTGTCAGATGGCCTATACCCTACAGTGCCAAGACTGTATATAAGAACTGCATACACGACAATAAATTTGACAAAACCTTGTGTCGCACAATACACATATACAGATCAACGACTAGGCTTCAAAAGTAGTTTTTATCGTGGTAAAAAAGATCGCGTTCATACGTTAAAGCAAGCAAGCTTTATGTAGGAAAACAGCCGCTGCACAAATCACAGGCGAAGCCAAGTGCTCGACGGCATGCTCGGGCAGTGCCACAAGGTGCGCTAGGACTAGTGCCTCTTTTGCACTATTTCTAGTAAACTATAGTCCTAGAAAATAGGACCAGTTTTTACATGCATGCAGCAAAACACTGACACAATGAAGCACGCCGATCTGCAACGCCGAATTGAGGGTAGAGCAGGAAAAGAATACAACTCTATTCGAAAGAAAGTTCCTGAATCAGGAGCTGGTCGCTTGTCTGTGGCAACCTCTTCTACCCATCCAACGAAAGCTTATTGCAGCTTTTCATCGAGCGCTAAATGAGAGAAGATGCACGGCCTGCTTGCTGAGTTGGTGACTCGCCCAGCAGTTCCCACTTTCGTGCTTCATTTTCTTTTTGCACATCACGTTTAAAAAAAAGATGGCTGAGCTCCTCGGAGTCGTAAACTCCCCTTGCCTCTTCTTTCCGAAATTTCACGTGCGTGTTCTTGTTCAAATAACTCCAGATCTCGCGACAAGCGCACAAACGATCCAACAAAAGCCGGGTGGTCGCTGCTAACGCTCGCAACCCTGTTCACCGTGATGACTGATGGAAGGTGTCCGTTGGAGCATTACCTCTCGCGGCGTCTGCCGTTCCGCCAAAGCTGACGCGAAAGAGGTCCCGAGGAAAAAGCTTTACGGAAGAACGAGCCAGGAACGAAATGCACCTCCGGATGACTGGCTGGATAAATGGCCTAGCAGCCGAGTTATGAAGGGCGTGCATTTTTCTTTCGCTGACGAGAAGGGCCGTCGAACTTGCCTTGCTAGAGAGAGCGAATTCAAAACGTGATGCTCAATGAAAATGAAACGAAAGAAAAGAAAGTGGCGTGACGTTCTCTAAAGATAAGGGCGGCAAATTTGATTTGCGCTTGAATCGCTGCTGTTACTTGCACATGCAATGCACGATACTAAAAGGCCATACATGCAGAGCTTGTCGTTTCGTTTCCACTCATCCACTCTGCTCCGCGCCAAGCTAAACGTTCGTCTGCCGAAATTTTGCTGTTGCTTTACTTGCAATCGCTCCATCTCTTGTTGTTAACTCCCTTCAAGAGGAAATTTATGGTCGCTCTGGAATGACTAATGACAGAATGAAATGTTTACTCGCACCAAAAATCTCGGAGTGGCGTTGGCCCTCTCGCGAGTTTCACTGTTTTCTGTTATCGCAGTCATATCTGCGATTTCATGAGCTAGCCAGAGTTCTCAACCATCCATTCTGGCGGAAAGTTCATGCTCGTCGACTGCTTTATCCCAGTACCCATGTGCAAGTAATGTGGCGAATAACAAAAATAACACAAAAAAGAACGCTGCCCAGAACTACATGTCATCAAGCATATACTGACGCAGTCCACAGAAAGAAGCCTAAACGGAGAAAAACCCTAAGATGAATTTAGGAAGCTGCTTGCGTAGGTTACATTTGAGAGCACCAAATGGTACGTAGTAGCTGCCACGTTATATAATAAGGCAGCCGATATTTCTACTTCTTTCCCGTTGTGCAAAACCGAGCTCATTTACTTAAGTTAAGGGGAAAATACCCACACATGGACAAAATATGAAGATGGAGCTCTGCGACTCGGTGGTGCAAAATCAGCTCTATACATTGACATTTAGGGATGGGCATCAGTACAACACGGTAAGGGGGCTCCGTTGTCAGCCGTCAGCCCTATCGATTGATAATGTAGCGAAATGCCATCGTCGCCGATTGAATGAGAGGAGGAAGGTGTACGAGCCAGGAAGGAAGCGAGACGCCGAAGCAGAGCGGCGGCCGTGGCGTCCAGCCAGTCAAAAGGTACCCGAACGTTCCAAGCTCATCGCACCACGAATGCTTGTCATCTTTCTCCTGCAGGGTGGCTGCCACCAGCGCTGCGCTACATGGGCGTGCCGCCTAGCGTATTACGCGATAAAAAAAGAAAGTAACAAAGGTATAAAAGCCATGTAAACACTATGTACATGAGCGGCAGTTCCTATAGAATGCCCATGGGAAAGTACGAATGTTTTCATGCAGGGTGGAAGGCGTTAGGAGGAGTCTGACAGTTCCAGTGGGCGGCACTGGGAACCACGCCGTAAGCGAGGACCCCGATTGTTGTGCGTCACTAGCAGCAGCGAGCAAAGCACAGAGGTGCGTTGAATATGCTGCTTGTGAAAGCAGTACGAGCAACATGGTCGACGTAACGCCACACCTCACGCGTGGCGGCTTATTGAACCCCGACAACAGTATGTCGACAGAGTGATGTATATATTGTGTGAACCACGAGTTGTGCCTTGTGTCTAGAATAGGTGCAGCCCCTCTTAAAATGGCGACAATACGAAGTAGTAGTAGTTGTAGTAGCAGTAGCAGTAGTAGTAGTAGTAGTAGTAGTAGTAGTAGTAGTAGTAGTAGTAGTAGTAGTAGTAGTAGTAGTAGAAATAGTAGTAGTAGTGGTGGTGGTGAATGTTATGAAAAAATATCACTTAATTCCGTTGTAGATCGAAGAAACACTGCGCGGTGTTCTGCTGTGGAGGTTCTCAAGAAGAAAAGTCTTAAAATCAGGTGATTTGAAGGTGAAAAAAACAAAGACTTGGACCACAAAGCTCGTATACTTTTTGGTGGGAGCCATGGGCGATGACTACACTAAATTAGTCAAGTCGATAAAAATACAGCTGTGCGAATAGCAAAGTTTTAGGTGTAAGGCAAATTCAAATATTGATTGATATGTGGGGTTTAACGTCCTAAAACCACCGTATGATTATGACAGATGCCGTTGTGGAAGGCTCCGGAAATTTTGACTACCTGGGGCTCTTTAACGTGCACCCAAATCTGAGAACACGGGCCTACAACATTTCCACCTCTATAGGAAATGCAGCCTGCGCAGCCGGGATTTTATCGCGCTATCTGCGGGTCAGCAGCCGAGTACCTTAGTCACTAGACCAGCGCCGCGGGGCAATCAAATATTAAAGTGTGAGTACGAATTGGTCGAGTATTATTCGAATGCTTCTCGAATATTTCAATAATGTTTTTCAAATTCTTCGAAGCGAAATTGCAGGCAATAAAAGCTGGAGAAGATTCCTCACCATATTCTCATAAAACAGCAACATGGAGTTGCTTCTTCTGACTAGGTCGTAAAAATACTGACATGGTGACATCTTAGAGTTGCCTTATCACGAATGAGGCAATATCGTGGCCGCATTGCAATTATGTTCATGATTTGGTTCAACCAATGTATTGCTGACAACACTTTACACATTAAAGGAAAAGTTGCTATTTCCTCAACCTCCCATACGCTTTGAACTTCTGTTAAAGCCCAACTGAAGCGGTGGGCATTTACGTGATCCCTTAGAGCCCAGGACTTCTAATGTGCTAGGTAGACGTCATCATATAAGAACATCTGAAATTTTAGATGGTCAAAATTTTTGCCTACTATTTTTTGCTTTTCAGGCTCAAAGTTCAGGACCCAAATAGCACTAACTGAGCACCCACCTCCCCCACACCTATCATAATCAATTAACTGGCGTTTCATTTAGTGAAGTACTTAAAAGTTTACTAGAGCTCCCGTAGCTGAGCTCGGAAGCCAGCTGTGCAGCAGTACGAAAACAAACTGAGGTGATGCATTACAAAATCTAATGGGGCCTCTGCCAAGTGCACGTTATTAAATGTATTAAAGACGATAGTCTTTCTTAGGAACCTTCGACGAGAAAATTTTGGTCTGTCTGTCTGTTTGTTTGTCCACTGTAATCAGTACCGGACATTTTAACGGCACCAGCGGTTACCCCAAATGGCCGAACCCATCCGCAGCACCCAACATTGTTGCTCAAGGTTCAGCGTTCATACTTCTGTGATTGTCAATTAAAAAGCAATTATCGCGCAAATCAGAAGCACTATAACAACATGTGTGTGCTTAGCTAGAAAACTGATACGTAAATTATTCTAAGGACCGTAGCATTTATCACGTGGCGTTGACCATGCAAGGCTTGCAGGAAGAGGAAAGTGTTTCCTACGCTTTGCTCAGACGACACGGTGGTAGCACCTGGCCATCGCCTTGCGTTCTACACCTTATCACCTCTGAGATGAGTGCGCACGAACGTCTCAAAGCCGCGCGTTTTGTTATGCAAGATAATTTCCAGATAGATAGCACTCATGTCTCACGTGTGACGTGACTTGGTGCGCTCGTTCGCCTCCACTGCACGCGCGAGGCACTCTAACACAGCGCCTCCAGAATATACCCCAATTTTCTGGCGCAGGACATCAAAAAAAATTTTCTTTCAAAATTCACAGGCGAATCGAATTGAAAAGCGAAAAATTCCAAAATATATACGAGATTTTAAATATTTGCTCAACGCTAGAAAACAAAACAAAACAAAAAAGAAACTATTGAACTGAGCCGCAGTAGCCGGCAAGAATTTACCGAATTCAGAAAACCTGCAAACAAACAATTTAAGACAAAAATGGCATTGATTGCGCATGTTGTTTGACCAGCTCACTTCTACTTCACAAAAGAAAATTAGGTGTAGGCGTGTTTATTTATTAGTCAACCCCTATTAAGTTTGAAGCGGTGAGTTAATGGGCGTGGACGGTTTTTTTCTCTCTTTATCGGAGTGTCCAACTACGAGTGCGACCAGGGAAGCAAATTATATTCAGCACGTCGAAGAACGCCAAAATCTTCAACATATAAAACGCTGTATATATATATATATATATATATATATATATATATATATATATATATATATATATATATATATATATATATATATATATATATATATATATATATTGTGACGATGGAACGTGTTTATTTACAAAATGGGTAATGCAGAGGTGTAGCTCAGCGAAGGATCAACAGCGTCGCTCCCGAGCCAGTCGAGTCTCTTCCTCCTCTTCGTCGAATCTTCGCTAGCGCGTTTCACTTCCCGGTTCGCAGATGATGCCCTCTGGGCGAGTCACTCAGATGGTTGATGGTGGCACGGTTTAAGGCGCGCAACGTGTGTCAGTTGTGTTTTGCTAGAGCGGCGACCATTGCTTGTGATGCTCGAGATTACGTACGTGACGTCGCTGAGGCGGTCAAGAATGACGAATGGACCGGAATAGTGGGCCAAGAACTTCTGGCACAAACCACGTTTGCGGACTGGTGTCCATAACCACACAAGATTGCCCTTACTATAAGATACGGAGCGATGGCAGGCGTCGTAACGTTTCTTAGAACGCTGCTGGGATGCCAAGGTTCGGAGGCGTGCGATGCGACGGGCTTCTTCTGTGCGGCAGAGCGTCTCGGCTATCGAGGTTTCCACGTCTAGTGTAAAAGGTAGTATAGTGTCGAGACAAAATCGTGGGGAGCGAGCGTACAGCGGGTAAAATGGAGAGTAACCTGTAGTCTCATGCTTCGCGGTATTATACGCGTACGTGATGTAAGGTAGCACTTCGTCCCAGTTTTTGTGCTTAGAATCGACATAAATAGACAGCATGTTCGTGAGAGTCCGGTTCGTGCGCTCTACGAGACCATTGGTCTGCGGGTGATATGGTGTGGCATGGCGGAAATGGCAGGCAGACAGACGCAGGATCTCTTCAACGACGTCGGCAACGAACTGACGTCCGCTAGCGAAGATTCGACGAAGAGGAGGAAGAGACTCGACTGGCTCGGGAGTGACGCTGTTGATCCTTCGCTAGCACGTTTCAATATATGTATATGGGAAAGAAGTGTATACTTAAGGGCTGGTGTTTTTCGTGTTTTACACAACATTAATGAGATCTAACAGAAAATAATGCCAAAGAAGGTATAGGGGAAGTTATTAGGCCAATTGTAATGTAAATGAGAAGAAAGAAAAGTGGGTGAAAAGATAACTCGCCGTGGGCAGGATCCTTCCGTGGGCAGGATATATATATATATATATATATATATATATATATATATATATATATATATATATATATATATATATATATATATATATATATATATATATATATATGTTCAAGACAGCAAAAAAGAGCCACGAGACTCAGCCAAGTATTCTTACACGTACCATTTAATATTTACCAGACTCTTTAGTATGGATTTCTTATTCTAAAGAAACACGAAGAGTAGTTTGGCACAGTTATCTATATTTATAGAGAAGAAACAGTATTCCGGCTTTCTCGTCCTTTTTTTATGGATATCATTGAACTGCATCTCTCTGCGACCTCAAATACGTCCGAATCATTCGTACGTTGAGTTCCACTCCAACTGAACAACGACGTTCAAGCATATATCCAAGGGCCTAGAGGCTCGCCCCCTAATTTGGGTGACCACTAAGACTCTTCTTCCTTACTGCACAAAGGATAGTCAAAGCTTAGAACTGCCTCGTAGATGGCACGAATGCAAATTTTGGCCACTTGAAACGACCTCGTTCTTTCGGAGAGGAGATACTTACCACCCTTTCTATGCGACAGAATTCACCACAATTCGATGCAATGCGATGATGTTGCTTCCAAAAAAAAAAAGATCATAAAGCGGCTTACGGATGAAGCGCTGCAGTGCCTATAAATATGCTGATATGAAAACTAGGTCGCGCTGACTTCGAAAGTACTATACTATGAGGATTTAATATGCCTTTTTTGAAATTGAACGGGAAGCTAGCGAATTTCAAATTTTGACTCTTTCATAGTACGGTGAAAAAACGTCCTTCTAGGGCACTTTTGTATAACGATGTGAGTGTCTGACACTGCAAATTTACGTTTTTTTATATTTAAATGTGCAGATATATGAAAAAATTTAGCGATGGAAACACAAATTATTGGCCCAACATAAAGAGATACAAGAATGGCAGATTGGGTTAGGGAACAAAACGGGTTAAAAAGTAACACATTTCAGATGAAGAAAAAATAGGCATGAGCTGGGCACGTAGCGTGTAGACTAGATAGCCACCGGCCATTTGGGATAACTCACTAGTTTACAAGAGAAGGCAAACACTTTAAAGAGAGACGAAAAATTAATTCGACTGATGAGACTAAAACGTTTGTAGGTATAACGCCGCCGCAGAAAGTACAGGGCCCGGTTGGCTGGCGGTGCATGGAAGAGGAATTTTCCCTGCAGCGGGCATAGCAAGGCTCATTTTGATTATTTTAATGGTGATCATTATGATATACAGAACTGCATCAGCCTCTTAAGACTGACCTAACTGTCGGATTGGTCCATCCTAACTATTCTAACAGCAAGTCAAAGTCCCACAATAATGTATTAATTATTCAGAATGAAGATCAGTGAAATGATTTTTTGGCGACAGCTACCGGAATTGCTCAAACCTTTGTAGCACTCGTTCATTCTTATCAACTTGTTCAGAGCTCTAAAGCTTGAGGTGGTACTCTTGGGTAAGCACCAATGCATGATGAAGGAAAAGGATATACGCGCTGAGGTATGCTATAAAATTTTTGGTGCACGAGCTTGCCGTCTTTCGCAGTTGTTGGGGTTTTTATCGCAAAGCTTGAACGTTGGATAGGAAATCGTACAGCTATCTAGAGGTGAGACGAAAATGTAAACTTCAACGCACGGGTAACACGACAGACATATATATTGTTCGAACATGCAAAGTTTTGTTTATACAGTTTAACAGCTCAATGTTACAAGAAGCTAGTAACGTTGATAAAAGTTTCTTACAGGCTATAGATCACAGGAAATAAACACATTTATGTGTCATCTCTGAAAAAAAAAAAGCAAAAGCAAGATGTCTCTAGTTTTGAATATTTCATTATACTAGCCTACATGTCACAAAATTTTAACACATGAGTATGTAAACCAAGCAGTACCGCTACAGTCTCGAATTTTCCACAGTTTTGAGGGCTAGTTTAGCTTTTTTCCGCATTACGCAATTGGTCGAGCGCAACAAACGGGCATTAGCATTGGTCACAATGCCCTCAGTGGCGTTAGAGCAAAGTACGTTGAAGTATTTTATTGGACATGTAAAGCAAGATTTTTTGAAAAAAAAAAGAAGAAAAAACGTGCCCCGGACCGGCGAACTGCTAAGGGGGATGCTAAAGTATCTTTCACACACTGTCATAGCTGCTTTCAAAATTTACTATAGAAGAAGGTTATTTCAGCAGGCAACGGTATAAACAAAGGTTTCTTGCATTCACGCCTAATAATTTATGGCTGGGCAATAACCGTCCTGGTTTTAATCTGGCTAGATCATACAATGTTATACATTACCTTATTATGCACCATTATAGTGCAAGGAGACGTTCAGAAATGAGCACCACACACACACACACACACACACACACACACACACACACACACATAATGAGATCTAAGGGACAATATTGCCAAGGAATGTATAGGGGAAGGTATTAGAACCAATGTAATGTAAATAAGAAGAAAAAAAAGTGGGTGAAAAGATAACTTGCCGTGAGCAGGAAACGAACCTACGACCTTCGAATAACGCGTTCGATGCTCTAGTCACTGAGCTATAATGGCGGCTATCTCTCCAGCCACTTTATTGGGTTTATGTTTTATCTTTTCACCCACTTTTCTTTCTTCTCATTTACATTACATTGCTTCTAATAAGTTCCCCTTTACATTCCTTGGCTATATTGTCTGTTAGATCTCATAATGTTGTGTCAAAACACTCAAAAACTAGCCCTTAGGTATACACTTCTTTCTTATTTCCCTTCTCTCTCTCTCTCTCTCTATATATATATATATATATATATATATATATATATATCTATATATCTATATCTATATGTATATATATATATATATATATATATATATATATATGTGTGTGTGTGTGTATATATATATATATATATATTTATTTATATATATAAATCATCGAAGCGAGCTAGCCGGCGCCAATTATTACTAAGACTGGTAATTTATTTCATTTTGAAGTTCACTAAGTGAACTTTAATACGGAGCCGCGCTTCGGCTGCGGCCAATAAAAGTGGTTGTAAAGTGCACCACACACAAAAGAACTTCAATGTCAGGAACACGACCAACGTGTATCTATCACCATGTTAATCGAACTTGCTTGGTTTTTTTTATTAAAGCGCACCTGACGGTAAGTGCTAAATCGTGTAGAGCGCCGAACACATTCTGAGCTTTTCTTTTTGATACGGCTGCTACACAAATCATGAGAGTAAAAGCTTTATTCCCCCTGGAGTAAGTGTTGCGGCCACAAAACGACAACTGCAAAATACCATTTTTCTTTGCACTCCAACACAGCTGAACTGAACGAATTGCGTTTATGTGAATGTTCAGATTTACATTGGGCCATAATTCACATCGTAATATAGAGTCAGCAGTACCTAATTATTGCAGACTTAATATTTTGACGATGTAATTGTACCCAGGGCAGAGATTGCAGCCTTGTTCAAAATTTGATTCCTCCACTGGTCGTATGAGGTGACGTTGATAATGACTTCTATTTCTATCGGAGTATTTTATACTATACGGCTCATGTTCTAGACCACCTGGTATTTTCTGGTGGCTTTTATTGCATTAAGCCAACTCATTTGTGCTGCGATAGAAGTCCCGTATACCTTCCCGTGCTGTAATTGTTTCACATAATACAAATGCGGACATTTTCGCTTCATTGCCTCTATGTGCTTCCTGATGTCTTCTTCGTCACTTTATGGTGAAGCCTAGGTGTTCTAAGTATATTCGGTGACATTTTGTTTGTTGTAAATTAAGCCAAGGGTACAGATTCAAACTGCGTGAGGGCTACCGCAAATGAATACTGTCCCGCAGTCATGTTCCTCTGTTTCACAATAAAATAGGAAAAAAGGCGAAAAAAATCAATCTTCTTAAATAAGCTCTGAGTGGTCAGACGCCACATATAGCAGGGAGATGTTCATAATTGTTTCACTATATAGGTTTTAGGTTCACGTTCTTGCACATGTGGGAAAGTCGCGCCTGTTATGTGTGCCGTGGGCGCTAAAAAGCTTCTTCAAGTTAAGGTGCGAGTACATCTCATTCTATCTATTTTCTCAACTCGCCTTAGGAAGCTGCGACGAACCTCCTCCACAAATGGTCGGCTAGGCTGGCAAGTGAAATGTTGTGCCACGCCTATGCAGCGCAGCTAACACTTTCCACAGTGCCAAAAGATTCGCGCCAAAAACAGGAGTTTTTCACATGTGCATAACATCACGCCCAGTAGCTTTTCGTTCATTGCCACAACGTGTCGTACGCTAGTGTACCATCTTTTCCGCATGGGTTAACGGAGGCTCACCAAGGGCGCAGTATTCAAGACTACATCTCAGAATGCTGGCATGATGCCTGTTGTGCTGCGAGACTGGCAAGCAGTACACAATTCCCTGGAAGACCTGGCAACGCACTTTTATATTGTTTTGCATTTAAGATGAGCCACTATGCATTGGCAAGACTATTTAAACGTCACGGTGATCGTTTTGACACACTGGGCGCATATACTTGTCCTCTACTGGCCCTAAATTATCGGATAAAAAGTGATTCAATATCATAGTATTCAATTCAGGAGACGAGCTCTTACGCATCCATTCAAGTATCAATCTCATATGCGTCTATTCTGGAGGCGTAAAAATTAAAATCTCCTTCTAAGGCACGACACCCATCTTCGCAGAGAATCGTTCATGGTCGGCTTTGTGGTACCTACGGTAGACTAACTGGCTTGCACGGGGCCTCCGCATTCGTCTTCTCTACACCTAAAAAAGCGTTTTCAGTATCATAATCATCACGCGCTCTAAAAACTACCACGTTTTAATACAACCAGTCGCTTTTTTTTTAGTAACGTCAGTAACCTGTGATACTTCTCCTCTTTCAAGCACTTCTGGTGCACCTCATACTTTAGGTGAATATTCAGAAGACGTATTTGCCTTCAAAATTGATGTAGGGCAGAAAACAAAGTCGGTTCTCTAGAAAAAAGATGTCACCACTCCATTTTAAATATCGTGTCGATTACGAAGTTCATCAAAGAGAAAGCGCGGGGTGGGGGTGGAGCGTTGCGGCGAATTTCGCAACCCTCCCCCTAATACAGAACTCGGCGCGCACCTTTATGTAAAGCCAGTCTTAATATCGTGTTCTACGCATCACTCAATAAGAGTTTAAGGCAATTTGTTTTACTTTTAAACTCTCATACATGCATGTTATCGTTTGTATCCGTTCTTTGGAGGAAGGAGATTTCGGCATAGTTGCACTTCTTTCTGTTGTGAGGCGGATCTTTGGGATATATGGAATTGAGGGTTGTTTTGATCACTGTTTGCAAATAGATTATGTCCGCTCATCGTGCTATATCCTTGAGCATACATGTTCTTCCCACAGAGAATATGCGTGTTCCAAGTAGGGCGCTAGAAACAGCACATTCGTCCCGAGTAAGGCTTGCACATTGTCTGTTACGTCAGCCCAACCCGTTCAATTTTTTTATGCGTTAGTGGCGGGGTTATTTACACAAAAATTGTTTCATTTCAAATTTTCTTCGCTATGGAAAGATACCACACTTGAACAGTACGTCAACAAATAAGGTACATAAGGTTTCATTATAGCCGGAGCATTCGGGTAATCAGAAAAAGTAACCTGATACAATAAATAAAAAATAGGACCTTGCGTATACAGTAATAGTTCCGCAGCTGATAAAAAATGACAATGAGCTAGACGTTATCCACAAATATTTCTTTATTCAAAGAACGGTTGCTTTACCGACGGTGATGCTCAGGCCGAGCATTGTTCCTTCATGCGCGAACAGACACGGTGATTATGAATGGACGCCTGCTTTCTCCTTGATTTTTCGCTTCGCTCCCAAAGCATGTGTGGCGGTTTGACAAACGTGAGATGCGATGACTCTCACGGCTAAGAGAACGAGGGTGGAAAGAGAAAGGCAAAAGGAAACAGAAGAAACATACTATTGGCACCGGTTTATTATTACTTTTTTTTTTTGCGAAGCGTGATTTAAGTTTACGGCGTTCCCGCGATCAGAAAGGAAACGTATACTAACAACTCGGCTGTTCTTGCATGCTAGCACAGCATAGCGTAGCCCTCTATAGTAAAAAATATAAAGAGCTGCGAAAGGGTAGCGAGTGTAAGGAAGAGGGGACTGGGAGAGAGTAAAGCATAACACAGAGCAAATTCGAAATAGATAGAGAGAGGAAGTGCAGAAAAAAAAATAGGATTGAAGAAAGAGAGAGCAAGAATACGAGACATAGAAAGAAAAAGAGAGCAAATATTCTACAAGGCAATAAAGTATTACAACTAAGATCTTTGGTTCTTTTATTTGAAAAGTGGCGTGAATGTGAAGCCAAATACTTGGAAGCCTGTCACGTTCTAAGCGATTAGCTCTAACGAAGGCCGTCGCTCCCACCAAAACTTAACTAAAGATTGTGTTCTGACTGTTGTCCGTCCTTTTTTTCAACTATAGGTTCCACCGAATTCGGTTCCTGCCCACGCAAATTTATCTCTGCGTTCACTATTCTTTCTTCCCACTTACGTTATACACTTAATCCGAATAAAATCCTCTACACTTTCTTTTGCACGATTGTCTGTTAGGTCTCATATTCATATTGTGTCTAACAAAGAAAACTAGGGAATAAATGTATACTTCTTTTTTTCATTCATAACGTGGGTCTCGTTCTGGCAGTCTTGGTGCCTTCAGGTAATACACGAGGGATTATTGGTCAGCTGCGAGCGCCTAATACGTTACCGTGCTACGTGACACTATACAGGGTGATAAAGAGGATGCCACACAGATACATAGTGCACACACATGGACAGAGGAGGGGGAGGAGGGGATAGCCGTTGTGGTAGCTGATTTGGTAGAGAATAAGATGCCTTATTCGAAGGTAAGGTCGCGCTTTTGGTCTCTGCCCACGACCTGTCATTTTTCCGTCCACATGCTATTCTTCACATATAAATTACAGTTACTTCTAATAACATCCCGTATACATTCTCTGGCATATTTGTCTGTTTAAACTCAGTAAAATTGTGTGTATCAAGGAAAACCACTCCTTAAATGAACACTTCTTTAAATATACTGTTCATAATTCTTTCAGCCATGGCATATAAATAAATAAATAAATAAATATATATATATATATATATATATATATATATATATATCAAAGTGCCACAGCATTTTCGTATATATATATATCATACGTACTACGGCAACGCAGTCATTTATCAACGTTTTCTTTCGGAGTATTCCACAGAAATTCTACTTATTAGGAACCTACGCGAAGAGACCACCTCTCATAAGAAGCGGGATACCTTATACGAACCTATATTCATGGTGGAGACAAGAAATTTTGATATAGCTCCCAGTAACATGACCAGAATATTGTACTGATGAAAGGATCTTCCTCATCTTTTGAAGGGCAACTCACCACCCCGCGTTTAAAGACGAGCAGTTGATTTTCTCCTCTCCGTCGTACACGCGATGCATCCTCCTCGCCCTTTAGTTCTTGAATGCACGTGTCAATAGCAGCACTAGGCGCTAGAGCCTATCAGGATTCTGCGCTTCTCGTCTGCACGCTGTTATCGCCACATGCGCAGTTGTAAACACAAAAATGAAGTTTGATCGGTTGATTGTGCACGATGTTCTTGCGAGACAAAGAAGAATGGATGGGCATCTGCAAGGCAAAGCAGTGAAGGAGGCAAATCACGTGTGATATTTCGCGTATATCAACGAATAGAGAGCATGTACGCTGTAGACGTCACGGGAAATACTGTCTACGTCACAGTAGTGCGCAAAGAAGGACGATAAATATCAGGAAAGAATATTGCGCTTTTTTTTGTATTTTCGGAGCCTGGTGGGTGGCACTTTAAGATTGAGACTCTGTTTATCACCTGTTTCATGAAGAGAAGACTTAACCCCTACCCACTTTCTCTGACCCCAAGGAAAATATCAGTCCTGAATGTTCGCTCATATTTAGAGTTCCAGACGCTTGTTTCGAAACCCCATGAAACCACTGAATATTACTTCTTGTGCAGTAGAGAACCTGGAAAACGTACCATATTTTAGCAGCCTCTCCCCCCCTCTAAAAAACAAACGTTACATAACGTGGATCCCGCCTATATTGACAAATCTTGCCCACCCCAGCATAAAGTCTCCCTTGCACTTTCATCCACCTTGTCTCTCCAAAACAGCGTATTTTCCCTATATCTATCTAGTGGTACTCCTAGCTAAATACCTATAATCTATATCTTGCGATTTACGTACAATTTACGCTAGCAGAACTACAGTGCTTAATTTGTACCCGGGCTTAACACAAAACGGTAGCTTCTTCTTCAAACCAGTCGGACGCGTCTCTCACTTGCAAACGTTTCGCTTTGCTACCGCCAGCTGGAGCCAGCGTGCAGACCCCGAGCTCGCACACTTTCTCTCTCCCTTCAGCAGCGTTTCGGCGAAACACCGGGACGCGGCGACCAGTTGTCTTTCAAGTCGGGTAGAGCGTTGTGCACGCATCGCCGGCGAAAAAAAAAACGCAAATAGAAAAAAAAACGAAGGCACGTCGGCCTCTCGCGTTTCACTCCCGTCGCGTTATTGCTTCGTTCAGCAGTCTTTCTCGACTCGCTCGCCCTGTCTTCTCGCGCAGGACCCTGGGCTGGCCTGCGTGATCGCGCCAGGAATGTTGTCAACGCCTCCTTTCGCCGCCACCGCCTGTGAACGACGGGTGGAACCGTACTCGCAAGGCGCTTCGATTTCACACTCGACGCGATTCGCTGCTCGCATCCCGTCTGAAGACCGTCGAATTTCGCCGCAGCCGTGAGCGGTCGGTGCTCTCAAATGTGTGAATATCAACGTTCCGTTCAACGTTCCTCTGTGATTGACGACCAGAAACCTTTGGATTATCATTCTCGTTGCGTTTGCGTGTGCTGTATATATCTCCGTTAAAAAAAAAAAAAGTGATCTTCGTTATTGTGCCCGCCGCGTGTCCCACAAGTGAAACTGCGAACATCCCTCAAAGTGCCACAGCATTTGTGTTGACTTTCGGAGAAGACGGAAATATCATCCAAGCGTTAAAAATGACGTCATTGGATCCCATAAGGGAATGTACGCTCCCTGAGTGCCAATATGACTGCGTGTATGGATAACGCTTCAATGCACCGATGTCAAGTATCGACCGAGCAGCATCGGCGATCAAGCGAGCTGGAATAACCATTCGGGAATTTCATTGTTCCCACTACAGTGTGTGCCCGAGTGTGAGCAGCATTTTTTGGGTGTGTCATGAGGATGCGTTCCGATCGGATTGTGTCTGCCGCCAGGTTCCAAGCAATTCTGCTTGCCTGTCTGACTTTGGGCCATGCAGGTGAACTGCCAACTGTTCACATAGGTGAGTTTCTCATTCTTGGGCCTATACTTTGGATTTGGAGTTTTACTTTTTTAATTGAACCCACAGTGCACTTGGGCCAAAACGTTCTTGTACTTCTGGGGACACAGTGGTATACAAGGTTGCAACAGGACTCTCTTCCAGTCCTTACACTCTTAGTCAGGCCCAGGTTAAATGCTGGCTATATTACGGACAGCAGACTTAAAATGTGTGGTTTCATCTCTATATCCAGCACTTCAAGCGGGACCTGCTTAATAGTGTAGTAGCGAATATCAGGTTTGCTCCCTAGCGCTGGGGTTTGAAAGATAAAAAATTGAAAGAGGGAAACGTCACAAAGTAGTTTCAATTAAAATCACTCGGAAAACAAAGAAAAAAACGCCAGTGGCTCGAAAAAAAAAAGCAGTAGCGTTTTCGTGGCCTTCTTCTCTGACGCTATCAAATTCTTTGTTCCGACAATCGCAGTCGACCAACAAGCAGGAGGTCCCGGAAAAAAATTAAGGGACCCTAAAGGTTCGCCTTTAGGAGTTGAACGGGATAGCGATATCCGATTTCTAGTGCTTACTTCAAACACTCAGTGCATAAAACCCTTTCGAACTTTGTGTGTTGTAATTGGTGACCGTCTTTAAATCACGAAGCCATTATGATGAACACAATTTCTGACGTCCGCTGGCATTGGGTGCTTGTACCGCACATTAGTACAGCAATATTTCTTGTTGCATTGGGAAACATCTATACAGGACGCGTCTGTTTGTATAGCATGAAAGCTACTTTCACTGTATCTCCAATCAGAGGAAGCTATTTTTACTGCATTCAGTAGCAGACGCGTGGCTGTGTGGTGGAACACCTACCTGCCATGAAAACGACGGGGTTAGATCCCCACTCTGACCCAGTATTTTTATCATTTATTTTCTTTGCGTCGTTAATCTTTCAGTCACGCATAAGATGATCGTTTTTCGCTCACAACCAACGACTTAGACGCTGCAATTTCTGGAAAATAAGCTCTATAGCCCTAACGCGTTAAAACATATAGTGTCTCGGTGCATTGCTTGTGGCCACTCCCACGGAAAATCTCACATTGTTGATTCAACGTCGTTGAGGTACGTTTAAAAAGTTAAGCACTGAAGTATGGACATGGGTGGCAACATATGTAATCTCTATGCTAAAAAAACAACAACACCCGTTGTTGAATGTAATCTTCTCATAAATTACCTAAAAAGGTCATTGCGGGACGTATGCGGAGGCTGACACTGAGTCGACATTGTGTTGGCCTCGGTGGTTCATGGGCTTAGCTGAAAGGTCACAGCCGGGTATATGTGTAGGCGACGTTGCCTGAACGTGTCAGCGATATTACAGAAAAGTCTTGTGGCTCTTCTTCATTGCTTCACTTTGATGTTTCACTTTCGAGTGTGTGTATGACACTACCGTTACGGTGATATCTCAGCAGAGTCATGAAACCTCGCATGTCATATATCATGAATGCGGTTGCCAAGGGTGCGTGAGCTACGCCACTTTTAGGACCATGAGTTCATCGCCATTATTCAGCTGTATGTAGTACGCGGGGGCCCACCTATTGCGTAGTAGACATTTTCTTGTTGGTGTTTGAAAGGAGACCTACACACCTTTGGCGCGGCTTTTTGTTTTGCGATTGCACTAATTTACTAGCGCTGAAGTTACGGTGGGCACTTCCGCTTTGTACTACCTGGTGCCAGACCTTGGGGAATCGATAGCTTCGTGGTCGTAACCTTTTGGCTGCCAGTTAGACGTCTTTCATTTAAAGAAGTTGGAAAAAGGATAGATTGGAGAATAATGCACCCGAAGTTGTCTCAGTGAAAATGGTTACCAAGTAACATTTGTACAATTGTACTTCAGTTTTCTGCACATAGCAAAGGCGTTTTCTTAGGTTGTTAAGGATATTTTAGAACACAGTGGCTTAATCTGCGAATTCGACGCAAATATTGCTTCCCTCCGTCCACACAAAGTCAACACAACTTTTCGCCTCTTTATAGCACAATACACTGTATGTCAAGAATTAATGTTGCCACAATAGTTTCTTTCTTGTTTAAACTGTTGAACAATATCTTCGAAAGTCTTTGCAACACTTCGATAACACTGAAAGACGTTGCGAACAACACTGCTCGATTTCAGAGGCAATGTTGTGAATGACCGTTTTTATATATCGGCCTGTGGTGTTATTTGGAAAAGCACATCGTTAATTTACGCGTATGCACGCAATGGTCCAGTGAAAAAAAATCAGAAACAGTAACGCTGGTAGCGTGCACAAGACGGTTGTTTGCGTCATGATGACTTCACAAAAGCCATAAAGTAGTTTTCATTCCAAGTAAAACAGAATAAAAATGCTGTAATGGATACGGTCATCTAGCACTGTTTATAAGGTGTTTGTTTCGCTGAAAGCGGCTACTACGAAGGGGAAAAAATACGGCTGCATACCGCATTGCTATTATATGAAACATTTTTATCTCTCACTGCAGTGCGAAAGAAAGTTATCATAGAACCCGCTCGTACTTGCCGTGCCACAATATGTAATACTCATGATTATAAGACTTTTTTTGAAAACTTGCGGAATGCGGTCCTATTTTCTTAACCATTTTTTTCTGTGCCTCTTTCTTTGACATTTAAGTACTTTTTCATTCTTTTTATATCACAAAAACACGAAAACAGTCATTATAAGAAAGTTCTTGCCCTGGTATTTCCATCGCATCTCATATAAAACGTTCATCAAATTTCAGTCAGCCGCGTAACTTTGACGAAGCCTTCACATTTATTGTTCCTTCAGTGAAGCTAATCACCGACACCCCTTTGCCATTTTGTCTGTGTACGGTATTGTACTCTGAATAGCGCCTTTTCTGTATTAATTAGTTCATTAGCAACGCGGCGAGATAACTCGAAGTTAAACTGAACAAACCGGGACGGATAAACCAGCTGACCAGCCAGGAATTCGCGCTAAGGCACTGGCTTGGTGAAGATTGTTGAGTCGCTTTATTTGCCTCCATGTGCGCTCAATAAAAAGGTAAGAGTAACTTCGCGTAAACTACCTAGCTTGAATGCACTTTAAAGATCATGCGTCCTGTATTATTTTTTTTTATCTACTACCACATTCCTTAAACGTGTCTTTAGTCTTCTGCACGACAAAGATACAAGGAAGGAGTCGTGATTAGAGTAACTGTGCACAATCTTATAGTACTCCATGGTCGGAAGATCACATTGCCCATTGGCAGATGAAATTTCCAGTAGGAACTAAGGTGTTTTAGGGCTTTGCTCCAGGACGTGGGTCTAGTATTCTAGGTCTTAAGGCCGCATATTTATGATGGCTGAATAAATAAAAATAATCACCCATATGCGTAGATTTCTGTGCATGTTAATGAACTCAAACTGCTTGCAATTAACCTTGTGTCTCCACCACTTGAGCACGCCATTCTCGAAAAGCATCTTTGTTGCACCACCGTATGGGTGTTTTCTGTAACAGGATCAACAAACTGAACTCTCTTCTCTGATGCTAAGTACTTTGAAAATATTTTAACTGATAGCCTAGAAAATCACGAACTATCATTTTTCTCCAGGAACGTATTTATTCGTCTGCATTTCATACGCTTGGGCAAATTTGAAGTGCAATGACATCGTGTAGACGCAGATGAGTTTGGTTGTTAGATACGGATAATTTGCTTTCTGTAAAGTTCATTTACCTCTTACATCTCAGCTCTCCACAATTAATTGAACTGATTTCTACAATGAATAATCTGCTATCTGTACCTTCTTCTTTGTTTTCAAAGGTGATGTATATTGAAAGATAAGTTTTCATATAATTAGAAGAATACAGAAAATCAAAGTTGTGTTGGGTGAGGGAAATGTCCGTACAAAAAGCAGGATGTACGACTAGCATCCTAACCTTCAAGCATCCTAACCAGCTTACAAGAGAAATCGCCGAGGCATATCATATAAAGATTAGGGGTAGCAACTGCGTTAGTGAACCATCCGTCACACTGCATGAAAAAGAATTAAGTTATTTAGGCCAAGCTTGTTTATCGCCATGAGTGTGATTACGCTACCTCGGTGCACCTCGTATTTTGCGCATGTTGAGGTGTAGGCTGCCGGGACCTATATATTTTGCCAATATTTTTTCACCCCGTTTTTTTCCAATAAACAACAGTTGTGAGTCAGCGCCGTCTTTTCTTTCTGTTCTACTCCTTCACTGTCCTGTATTTTTTCTGGTGTTGCGCTGTAAGAAAGTTCACGATGGATGTACGACTATATTGAAATCCAAGTATATCTGTGGTGGGCAAAATTAAGAAAAGACGAGAAAGTGCCACACTAGTGTGCTGCTGGCCCCTAAGTGGCCCCATTAAGAGCTCGCCAGCATTGCTTTATTTAGGGACTATCTGACAGCTGTGTAAAGCCCCTGGTACTACTGCAGCAAATATTAGTTTGGATGCCTTTTCAGTAGGATGTAGTTTGGTTTGCCTCGTCTTCCTTGGTCTGTTCTGTTCGAATGGTTTGCGCGTATTCTCGCAGGATTGTGCACTTTCCTGGTCTTTCTAAGCTCAATGTTTTGATTGTACAAAGACACACACGCGCGCGCACGCACGCACACACACGTAGGCAAAGAAGAAAGGAAGCAACAAAAGAGAGACCGCAGAGAGGTTAAGCTGAAAGACATTCGGTTGGCTACCCTACACAGAGGGATTAGGGAAGAAGACAAGAAAGATGAAAAAGAGGAAAGAGAATGAAATAAGGGAGAGATTGACAGTAATTTCACTGCAGCGTGTAGAACTCTACCGCAAGTCAGAAGCGTTCACACAAACTTGTCTTTCTCAAGAAACATAAGAAGGGTTTCACTGCCTTGTCGGCTGTCGAGGGATGTGGACACTACTGTAATAGCACCTGCACAAAAAGAGGTCGATCATCCAGTCGCCGCATTGCGTTGGCAAGTACTTGTCTGTCTGAGGCAAATCGAAGACAGTGGCACACCAGGTGTTGGATATTTTCATTGATGCCGCCAACATCGTATGCCGCACTGTGAGTCATTCCGAATTACGTAGTATAAGCTTTCATGAAAGCAACTCCCAGCCAAAGGTGATAGAGAAGCAAAGCTTCACGTCGATTCAGAACGGGTGGACGCCGGAGTCTTAGTAAAAGGTCAAGTTCGTGTAGTCTTGTACGTCGTATGCTTGGTGCGTTCCACTCAGTCAGTGGGAAACTGCGGGTCAGTTGATGAATCTGCCTCGCCGCGTCCGCTCTTCAAAGGGGAATCGGAACGCTGTTCGCTTCTTCGTGTGACTTTCGAGCAGCATGATCTGCAGAATCATTTCCGCTCGTACCACAATGCCCAAGTAACCATTGAAAGATGATGTCGTGGCCTTTTTGTATAAAAAGGTGGTGAAGTTTCACGGTTTGGTAGGTAAACTGGTCGTAGCATCTGCGACAGAGGCAAGACCCAGCAAATCTCGCCAAAGAAACCCACCGCAAGCGACCAGCCTAATGAGACGCTGAAAAGTAGTCGAGGCAAAAATATCGTATTCTCTATACTGACGCAAAGTGGCATTGTTATTCTCGCTTCCCTTTACGTCATGTGGATGCTTCCGTCTGGTAGATTATCAAAAGTTGCAGATGGTAAAGCACTCTACGGGATGACCCTAATCCTGTAAACCAAGCGCCGGTTCGTGAGTGCCGAGCACGCATTGATTGGCAAATGGGCCACGTACGGTGCATATCTTCTATATACTCATGAAGTCATACAACTAAATGAAGCGCATAAGTTACCCTATGGTTGGTGTTTGGCTGTGTGTAGGAAGTGAAGGTGACTACAGGCTGTGCTTTGAAGTGTCTGATACAACCACTTCGTCCTGGCTGTCTCAGTGACATCAGTGCGAGCCATCTATAGCATGATACGCACACATGAATGTGGTAGACTGTGTTTCAGTGTTCGTGAAAAATTCTGCAGCGCATTTCTCGTTTTAGTTCGCTATGTACGCTGGGTACTGCTGCCTTGCCCAGGCGTAGTTCCAACCCTGCAAATTTTGTTTGTCCATTGGTGTTGTTGATCTACGTAATGCATCAATCAACAATGGAAATAGCAATAAAGTCACAATTACTGGGCGAGCACTAACACCTGATGTACGGAGGGCTGCTATTATGCTTAGCAACCTATATTATGCTGTTTCGTTTGTGAAACATTAGCTAAGGAAACAATTGTAAAGTTTGCACGATGACCGCGAAGCTATACAAGTCATCTTCAAGTAACGCTGTCTGCATCTTGACGCACCAAAAAAAACTGCCCTTTGTTTGTCAAATTGGTAGTAGTACGAATGTGCGCGAGTCACACAACTCCAGATAACGGAAAAAAAATGTTGTACATGATGACAAACTGCACGTAGTAATGTTCTACATCATAAATAAGGTTCCATTTCATAGAGTTCAGTAAAAATTTGTGGAGGACGCTCGCGAGTAAAGCTAGAAAAAGAGAGCCCTTGCAAGCTTCCCTACTCTTTGAGAAGACTAACTTGCGGGATTGTTTCCATTGAAACCCGCTTCCAGTGAAATTACACAGCGCGCAAACGAAGGAAAAGAAAAAGAAAAGTAAACGATTGTGTGGGTCCCAATCTTTATTGGCGAAAATCTTGTACGCAAATGACAGTACTGTAGCGGGAGCATAAACGGAAACTGCCTCGGTTGGCAGCCAACGGTTCATTTAAGTTTAACGACTTCCGCCTTTTCTCCATATTGGCGCACAAACGGCCGTGATCAAGCTCGTCATCGTCGTGTTCGTTTTCCCGCAATTCACGATTCGTGCTCCCTGAAGGGCACAATTTGAAAACTACCGAAAGCGCCCCCTCGAGCCTCCACGCCCCTTCCCGGGCTCCCAGGCTACGCCGTCGTGGTTCCATCCCGCACGGCTGCCGTCGAAAAAGCGATACGACCAGGGAGCCACGGGAAAATGCAGATAAATGAGCGTTGCGGGGAACGAGGAAAAGTCACTCCCAAATAGCACTCGTTTTGAGTGCGTGCGGCTACACCGGTATCCACGCTGCATTTTTTATTTGCCTTGCAATTCTTTTTTTGTTGTTGTTTCTTGCGCAGCTCTTTGATGCCTTTCCCAGCTTGCACGAATTTGGTGAAAGATATCGTAACGAGTTGTTCGGAGTACAAAAAGGAAGCACTGTAGGAATATTTTGTGATAGAATGGAAAGCTTGGTCAGTTGGAATGAAGAGATTCTTGGTAACGTTCCGGCGCGCACGCAGTGGACAGGAAAACGGAAGACGAGGAGACAAACAATCGCGATTTCACGCTTGTTTGTCTCCTGTTCTCCCGCCCCCTGTGTGCGCGCCGAAATGTTACCAAGAATGTCACTGTGGTAGATAATATTCTACTGGCTTGATACAATGAGCTTACGTACACGAAAAGATTTGTCAAATGTTTCAATTGCTGTAAAACTTAATGGCATCGTGTTAGTATTTATCGTGTGATCTGCCCTACCCCCTCTTCCCCTGCAACGAGACATAACAGGAATCATTTATTTTATGTGAGCTGGCCCGCACTATCTCCCATATAATGTCCTTTATCATGGCCTAACGCTGTAGTAACCTAAGTAACATTTTATGACCATTACCTAGTTTATACGCATTATCTAGAACTTCTACTCATTTTCGTGTGCTGGAGCTCGCTTTGCAAAAATGCTGGTGTAGCTGGTGGCGTAGTTGGTTCTGAGCAAAAAAACAAAAAAAACATTGTTATCCGTGAGATGTAAGCTCGAGATGAAATCAATAAATAAATAAGTAATACAAACTCTTCAGTGCAAGCTATATTTAAAACATGCCTTACGAGGCCGCGCCAGTGCTGGATACTGCTTTAAGAAAAAAAAAACAGATAACAGGAATTTGATGTCGGCATTCGAGTTTGTGTGACGGAGTTCTAGAATTGCACTAGGCGTCAACTCGTCTGAGATTCGCGATGAGTGGGTTGTTTACACCTGTCCATTTACCACAAAGTGTGCAGCTGTTCAGGTGCTCGTCGTAGTGCCTCACAGACGCGAACTGGGCACTTTGCCATTACGCGACAGGAAGAATTATGTCTCGTGGTAGCCACTTGACAGCTATACACTCTAAACACTGGAAGATAGTTTAAAATGGCAGTTGTGCGCGCACATACTTCCGCTCCTTTGTAGCATAATTGAAGGCACTCCGCCCGGGGGCCAATTACGATAGTTTTCATTACGATAAGTGCTACTCCAGAAAGCGAAGCTGACGCGTACTCCAAGGTTTTTTTTTTTTAAATTTCATGTAACCCCAATAACGGCACCGTACGTAATATACTGAGCTTTGTCTAACTTCAAAACAGTTAGCAATTTCACAATTATTTTCACATTTTTGAAGCAAAATGGTTAAACGGAAATTCAAGCAAGGAACTATGTGAAGTGCTAATCTCCATGAGGCCAAACGATCAAGTTCGCGCACCAACACCACGAGGGAATGGTTTGGTGTGTACTCGTTTATTTCTCTTGCTTTAACTTTCGGAAGTCGAGTCTAATTTTCTCTGCTTGAAAACGAAACGCTGGCAGGTCGGCACAGCACTGCTTGGGGAATTCTCCTGAACAGCCGCGTATGCCATATGAATTTTTTTTGAAATTTCTTGCGGAACACTATTCGCAGGTAGCGCCGTAGTCTGCTACACTCGTGTCGGCTTACCTCTGATTACAGAGAGCGTTTCGAAAGGCTTACTTCCAAGAGGGCTACACCTACGCAGAATTTAATTAAAAGAAATGCAACCTGTTCTTTCGTACGATGCAATCTTTGAATTTCAGCTTCAGTGGAAAGGTAGAGATAGTGAAAAAGCCCCAGTTTTGCCACAAAGGCGAAGCAATGTATGCGATAGCAACATAGTTGAGTGTTCAACGAAGCAATTAAGGCTAGTATTTTTAGGAACAATAATAATTGTAGTAAACATGCGCTTCCTAAGTAACCAAGTTTCCTGCGGCGCGGCCACAGTACATGACCACAACAAGGTTCGTGCGTAGTGACGGCCTTGATCTACGAAGTGAGGCTGGCGGTATACTCACTGATATCCGATCTCACGTAACTCTACAAAACGCTGGTGTAAGAGAACATGGCCACTCCAGGTGCTTTTTGGGACCCTTTTTTCGTGTGTAGAGTGCAGCCCGTAGAAGCTCCCGCCTACTGTGGGTGCACAAGCTCACCCCTTTCGCTCGCGAGATAAGCGCGTGGGCAGAAGACCGAGGCCGGAAAGGCAATGTTCACCCAGCAAAAAGAGGAGGCTTGCGTATCCTTCGCCTTAATATATACATACATATACATACGGGTTACTGATGGCAGTGGCTGCACCGACTGCAAAAGGCAGCCGAGACTGTTCATGGATAATCTATTGCAATAAAAGGAAGAAATATAACCTGATCTACAATACAATACATGAAAAGCTTCGTTGATACGATGATTCGTTGATTCAAGAAAAACTTCAGGTTAAATCTGAATCTGTAGGGCGTATTAATCGACTGGGTAAGCACGTAGGAAACCGGCCTGTAATAGTGTATCTGCAAGACTTTACAGAAAAGAAATAGATAATGAAAAACGCAAGCAAACTGAAGGGCTCAGATGTCTTTGTTAAGAATGATTACTCAAAATCAAAGCTAAAAAAACGCAGTCTGCTCTGGCACAGCGCAAAGGCCGAGATAGAACTAGGGAAAAGAATCAACCTGATACACGATAAACTATTAGTGTGTTTCATGTATGCTCACCCTGCTTGGTCTTTTTGTCCGCAGTATTCTATAAATAAATAAATAAATAAATAAATAAATAAATAAAATAACACCGAATACATCTGCGTGAAATTTGATGGTGGGAACCAGCATTGTAATAAACAATAACTAGTTAGCGAAGAAAAAAAGGAAATGAATAGAATGGCAAGAAAGCCGGAACACACAAGCAAAGACGTAATTCAAATGAGGACGATAAATTATAAGGGTGGTACGTCTTTTAATATTTGCCTATTCCTGAATTAATATAAGAGCATATTGTTTAGGAGGGGTATCTGCGAGCCCATTTGTCTTCGTGCTCAGCGTCGTAAAGGTGAATCGACGCGTGCAGCGCGAGTTTTGTACAACTGGGGATAATAAGCCAGCCACGTAGCAAGTTTCCGTATAGGTATGAATTGTTAAGCTTCTAGGGACGAATCGCGTTTAACCAGAATAAATAGCAGCCGTTAATTATTTATAGCTAAAATATTCGTGTACAGCAGTTGAGTAATGATTGACGAATACTGCGCTGCCTATCTACGTAAACACTTCTAAAAAGAAAACTTCGCGCCATTAATTGAACCGGAATAATTCGCTGAATGTTAACTGTAACAGAAACTTCTGTACAGAGCGCACCACTTGTAAAGTTTGGGTCCCTCAATAAGGCATTTCAGTAATTTCATTGTTCATTGGGCATTCTTTTTATAGCGTCCAGTGTCAGGATATGTATCCTTAAAATATACATTGGAGAACCAGGTGAAAAATCAGCTTGCAGGTGGTACAGGTGTAAACGCTCTAATACAGCGATTTTGATTGTAATCAGCTCAAGCAGGTAGATCGCCTCTTCGAAGAACATTGCGAAAGGCAAAGTACATACATTAGAATGTGCTACTTATGGCATAACCAGCGATGGATCATTGGAACAAAGCCACGATGTTAGTGAAGCCCTGGAAGGGAAGGTGTAATTTGGTGCTATTAGACTTGTTTTATGTTGCCGTAGTAAGGCTAGAAATATTGAACAATAATAAATGACGTGGTCTTGCTAGGTTGTTCATGACTATCCATCATTCCCATACGTGCTCACTGTGAAGTCCCTTTTCACAGTGTGGTAACGTGATGGCCTTAAAGAGCTGGCTTCACAATAATTCAGTTCTAGTCGGTCTGGTTACAAAGAAATATTACAAATATGCGCATCAGACTCAAATACACGCCTTATAAGTGGCAAGCGGGTGTTCAGCTATCGAACCATGCACATGTTTGAAATTGGTCCGGAAAAAAAGAATAGCCATATGAATGTCACGTGTTGAGTTCAGTACCCTTAACGCTTGTTATATGGCCTGGTATCGAAGCGCACAATCGCGACAGGCATCGGAACGTGTGAATTGTGCAACGAGCGGTAGTATTAAGGCCCACTTATTAAGGACCGTTGAGACATTTTATCATCATCATCATCATGTGCAGCTGAAGCACCAACAATGTGAGCAGGTGTGAAGGTTCTCGTGTTGCCCTATGGACGTGTGGTGGGAACTTCATTGGTTCGCGAAAGGAAGAATGATGGCGTACTTGGCACTTACCAACTGTTCTTGCAGCAGTAATTCTATAACAGCTTGAAGCGGCTAACGTTACACGTGCAGCTCTTTTTTTTTTGTGGCATGGTGGGGGCTTTCATTGAGATTCGATGCAAAGCTAGTAATTGAGAAGTCTACGCGCGCAGAGCTTGATTCGGTTATAATGTATTACTCCTGAAGGACAAGCTGAAAGGGCGTCTAAGTTTGACCGCATAGTTGTTTTTCGCCGCTCACATACAACGCTTTTGCACTTTTAAGGGTCCCTGAAATTGTCTTTTTGCTCAGATTTTGTCAGCGTTTAGGCTACACTACGTTCGTATCATTCTCTTCATAAATTAAGCCAAAAACTTTGTATTAAGACAGCGACGGGAAATTATACGGGGCACTTGTTTTGAACGCTGCTCTTTATCCTAGTGTCATTGAACGTCAAACCCTCGAATGCGCACTGGCAGTGCTCCTGGCGAGTTTAGCAGGGCCAGCTTCTCTGTAGACCGGGTTGATTGGCGGATCATGGGAGAGGTATTTGCTCTGCAGTGGGCGTAGTCAGGCTGTTGATGATGATGATGATGATGATGATGATGATGATGAGCTTCTCCGTATAGCACACGGCTTTGCTGATTCAGTTCACGGGGTGATTGAGGGCTGCTACAAGAGCCGCCACAACACTGCCAGTGGTTCTTATTCTAATAGGAAAAACGTTATATACCTCATGAAACACGAAAATCGACTGGTGTCGGTGGCATCAATTATTGAGGGAGGCGAATAATTATACATTTTACGATTACGTCTTTATCAAATGTCAACATGACGATAGAAATTGCCAGAATTAGAGAATTCGTAGTGACGCCGCTGCATGAAGTCACTGCCGGGTGAAGGGTGTACTGATACTGAAGGCAGGGCACAATACGGTAAAGTGTCGAGAAGTTGCGATACCTGTGATCTTGGAGGCATCGCAAAATCGCGTTACTTTTTGAAAGCTTGTTGGCTGTTGCGTAGCGCTACGTTACTGGTTGTTACGTAGCGACTGCACTCGCCATTGTTTCACACGCGCTACGCAATGACGTGGCTTTACAAGTCACCTGCCGCTAGATTTGCAGTATATATTAGAGCTATGCTGGTTCGTGATGTCCGAGAAATGCATCCTCGCCACAACGCAATCGCAAGCTTACACCTACGTTAAGCAGTTGGTACTGCAGGCAGATGACTCTCAGATTCAACCACCGCATGTCCAGTGACGTAGACAAGGCATATCCGATGACATCAGATACGGAAGCTGGGTATAATGAAACAAGGTAGAAACGAAGTTGGAAGATGCAAACTCTGTTTTGCTGACACTGCGTTCTGTAGTAGATCACACGTTTGCAGTCTTAAAAAATTAAAAAAAGTTTTACGCAGCGATCCTAAATCACTCCACAAGTGTTCCTAAGGACTTCCTTAACAGTTGAATGCCATAGCACAAAATCGTCTTAATGGCATAAGGGTCACTTTCAATAGGAGTCAAGAACCTAACGACCTGGACACTCTGTGCTGTTGCTAACATACGATATTTAAATAATACTAAAATTAAGCTTTTCATGTCTGGGTTCATAAGATGGCCATCTATGTCTGCATATATATTGCCCTTCCGACGTCCCGCAACTTCGTAAGCCACGCAAAAAAAGCAAGTTGTGATTAGCAGATATCATAGTAGACGCACGGACGTATGGGCTTGCAAGATACTAGGAAGTGACTTTGAAGCGCCAAAGAACAAGGACTCTTCTCTTCTGTCCTTGTTCTTTTGGGACTTCGAAGTTGCTTTTTAAAGATATCAGTGGCTGCAAAACGTAGTTCTCATGACTACAATGCATATCTTGACACAATACATTGCCCGCTGAAAGGTTTGAAATCTCTGAACTATGAAATCTTGCTACTTTGTTTTGTCAATAGCAGCATGAATTCGTCTTTAAGAAAAACGTGTGCCCGCCTAAATCTGGCGTAAAGGTACACTTCAAGATGTTTCCTCGTACTTCAATGAATCTTAATATCTAGTCTTCTTGCTAAACCATCGCTCTGCAGCTGCTGGCAAAATACCTATGCCGGTGCAGGACAAGATAGATATTACTCTTCTAATGAAAACTTCGAATGAAAGAAAAAGGCTGTGAAGGTGCCCCTGCGCTTCTTGCGTTACAGCGGCCTCTTTAAACGACTGTGATCGGAACGCCCTGGATGTGAGTACATGTGTATTTTTTCCTAATTTATTTTATCTGTCTCTTTCTATCCGCTTTTTCACCCTTATTTTTCCGCCCCTGTACAGGGTAGCAAATTGGTTCTTCTAGGTTAACCTTTCTGTCTCTTCATTTTATTTATTTCTCTCTCCTCACTTGACAGCATCAACTCCTATCACTCTCACTCGGACCGCAATAAAGGGTTCGCCGCACAATCCCCGATGTCAGCCGTGCAAGTTCAGTTTTCCCCAAGACGTCCCGACTGATGGGGCAGCGTCCCTTATAATTTGTTTTAAGCGCTTCCTTCCTTGGGGAAGCGTGTCCGTGGACTGCATACGTGCACCTCGCACTTCGTAATCGAGCGCACTTCGAAAACTCATTACGTTCGGTGCCTATCTCGATTCAGTTTTCACTAGTTGATTGACTACTAGTTCAATAAGAGCTCATGAAGTGATATTGCGAATACATACCAGAACGTTGGGATACATTATGGTACGCGCGTGCGTGCTGCCGGGTACTAAGGTACCTGGTAGAGCTACACTTGCACTAGCGCGTTTGTTTTCTAATATATTCTTTTGAAAACATTGCGTTTCTGCGCGCCACTGAAGTGCATCTCAGAAGGCACGGAGAAAGTATGGCACGATTAATATATGTTTCCCCAGGTGTCACAGCGATCTCAGTTACTCACAGAAAAAAGTGTCTGCTTCTTTAATAAACTCCGCAATTATTCTTCATTATTATACATTCAGGAACTTGGCTCTCTTCTAAATAAACTCAGGCTCCCATATAATCTTTCTTCAGTAAATCTCTGAACGTCAAGCAGAATAATCGATGTCGCACCAATTTCATCTTTAGAAGACCTAGTTTGACGTTCGCAAAATCTGAAGTGATACACCAGTATCGCTCGGTAAAAGGGAAGTTGCGTCAATTGTTGCTCGTACCAATAGAGGAGGTTGTTCAGAGTGATTTTCTGTTAAGTATATAGGTATTCCTTCAACGGCGAAGAGCACAAAAAAACAGAGAACCCTGAATAACACGAGAAAAAGCGCTTTGTCCTGTGTTGTCTTTTTTAAACTTCACCGTTTTTTTAGCATTTGAATAACAATAAAAACAATATTGCTTGTAGGATTAGTCTGCAGTCCTCTTGCACTGAGATGTTGGCTGTAAAATAGATATGGTAAGGTACAGGGTACAGTCACAGAGATGTAAATGCCTCAATTTGACTTTTTCGCTTTCTGTCCGAACAGGAGTGCGAACCTGTCGTAGAAAAAACTAAAATACGTTAATCTTATAATATTAACTAACCTCACCTAATATTAGTCTCTTACATCACCTAATAATAGTCTCTTATTTCCGATACTCGGTACATCGAGCTCATTGCGTGTGTATTGAAGCTCACGTTTAGGACGCCACGTTTATATGACCCAACGGAACACTATTTTGGGTGCAACGATAGCCAATTTTTGGGGCTTTATGTTCATTTTATGTTAGACCACATATGTGAGCGTTCTATTATTACACAAAGGTATTTTTTGTATCACAATCATTACTTGTATATTCTTGTGTCTAGACTTGTTTAAAATGCTGTTGTTAATGCGAGGATGTGTTGCTCTAACCGCATGATGACCAGAGACATGCTTAGATGCGTTAATAATTGCATTTCGGGTGTTTCCTTCACGTTAGGGTGATGCTCCTTGATATGCTTTTTTGTTTGTGACATGTTTGTGATATGTTGGCGCTTTTGTTTTACATGTGTGCATTAACGTATTCATTTCCTATGCACCACTACGTTTGTATGTTTTCTGCTTGTATTATATGCTCCATTAATATTCAAGAGCTAAGGAGCAGCTTACGCCTGATTTTTGCGCAATATAGAGTTTTTTTACGTTATACCAACAAAAAAAAGATTGTGTCCTGCATATTTTAACCTGGCAAAATATTCTAACCGCACGCGCGTAGTAAAGCCGGTGTAGATTTCATCATGGAAGTATGTTTGCGTCTGCTATCTAATGTGAGTTCGACTCGAAAAAGAAGATCCTGCCCTTCGAGTTCTACCGCAACGCAGAGGTGTTCAAACAACCGTCTTTTTCCCCCTTACCTTTTGTCATTCTGCCCGTGCTAGAATCTTCGCACGACTGACACTCCTTGGAAGGAGCACTTCGACACTCACCGCATTGCGGGAATTATTCGATGGCCGCGTGCATGCATTTTTCATGAGATCACAAGGCCGACTGACCGGCTCGTTGTTATGCTAGGCTTTGTCTTTCTTTTCTCGGCTTGGCGGATTCGGAGAAAAATTGTGCTCGGCCACTCGGCGCGCGCGAATGACGAATGGTGGGGGTGAGTAATGAGATGGGTCGAAATACCAGTGCTTAGATATGCCACGCCACTTGGACGAAAAGACAGAAATAGAAGAGGGTACCGGTGATCCTGAGAAGCGGAGCGATAGATTGCCATGGCTCCAGCAATTTATTCATTGAGCCCCGTCACATCAATATATTGCTGGGATGTTCTTTCATTTGGCTTTTGTTAAGCCTCCCTCCCTAAATAGGATATTATTTTTTTTAGTTTTGCTCTTGTAGAGTTGCTATTAGAAAAGATTATTTTTAATTGTGTGCTCTTTGTAAAGAACACTGGCTGTCGAAAGAACAAGCATTGAAGACCCGTGAAAAATTTTAGCCATTTAGTTTCACCCGCCCAAACAGCAGTGCAGGGCATACTTGTATCGCTGACAAGAAGGTTTATTTTGTTGTAGGCTAGTCTATCGCTTCATACAATTCTGGAATATCACTTTCTGGAATACCAATAAAAATAGTTTTTCTGCAAGCTTATCATAAGATATGATTTGTCTTTGCCTTCCTGGTGTCTTGGTCTTTTGCAAAGAAAACAATTCATGCATTAGGTAACACTAAATACCAGTGCATAACCTTTTTTTCTGTTAGAGATATAGAGGCGTAGAGGTTTAATTACGGCTTGCTCACAACTAACACAGAGCCTCGAAAAATGGAAAGTGGCATTCTATTTTTCCGTAATTCGAGAAACACTTGGACAATGTTTGCAGAATATTCTGTCACAATTTTTATCAAACAGGATGATATCACCTCATTAGACAGGTCACAGGAAACTTGCAATATATTCACAGGTTTCTGGCAGCACTACTCCGCGAGGTAACTAAATTGCCTTATTTGCTTCAGAAGCACTCGTTAACAGTGACGCATCTTAGGACAAGGCTTCAAGTATATGCTAGCCGAACGCAGGTATTTCATGCATTTGTGCAATATTTATGTCGCTACCGCGATAAAAAATGGCAGTTGATATAATGAAGAATGAAGAATATTTGGTTCAACGAAACTTTGGGCGCGGGGATAAGCAAGGTGTCAGCCGAGGAAGCGTTAACAAGAATCGGAAGAGCCCAGTTATGTTATAGGTTCACCTAGATATCCAACAAGTCAATTGGACTGTTGAATGAATGTATTGGTGTTGATTCCTTAGTTGTCTCTCACCTAACTATAGTCAGCGTGTGCTGGCGATGACTTTGCCGAGGTGTGAAATAATTGTTGACTTTTTCACGGGTCGAGTTGCACCCGCTAAATAAAGTAACAGACAGGGTGCAATTATGGAGGTGATAAGAACCGCCGGTCACCAAAATATCATATGAATATCTATGGCTTCAGGTGTAGTACATACGTAAGTCATGGTTCATTTTGGTTCAATCATTTGTATACTCAAATTTGGTCGAGAGAGTAGTTCACTACTCTCGTCATCATGCAGTGTAGCTAGATTGAAATAACGAGAAGGCTGCTCTGCATTGAAGTGTACCTAACAGTTTGCCAGCGGAACAGTTTTAGGTAGTGAATAGCGTTGCAATTTTGAAAAGAAAGCAACACCTAGGGCATAGTCAGATATTGCATTTGCATATACGCAAGCATAATTGCAAAATTTTAGGAGAAGGGTTTGATCCCCTGTGACCCCCCTTTGTGTATGCCCCTAAATTATGGTGATGTTTGCCATCATTCAGTGTCATTCACTGTTTGCAGGTTTCGCGTAAGGCCTCATATTAACATCTCATTTCATTTTAGGAGCAAAGTATCTTTTACACTTGATAAGACAGATGCTTAGGCAGCTCTTTATTAGGATATTTTGTGCGGTGTTCTGCCTGTCGTAAGGGTGTCGGAAATCCAGTGCTCTACTTCCCAATCAATAAGTTCTATATTCAGCATGCCTATGATTTTTTTTTTACTTACCCGATGTGATGCTAAGTCATTTTGGCAGCCGAAAGTAACCCGTGGCAAAAGGTAACAAAGAAAATATTATACCCCATCCTCTCTAAGCAGGCGTGCACCGTTAAAGTTTCGTGTGTGTATTCTGTTATTACACTCCTTGATACGTGCGGCCTTGCGAGCTCCTCAGTGCTCGCTGTTTTTACATGACCATTGAGAGAGAAAGTAATTTTACTTTTTGTGATTGCTGCGGGTAACTCAACACTAGCGTAGTTCAAAGAGGAAACTTGGAAGGGAATTCTATGCTGCTTTGCGGCGTTTTGTGTTTTAAGCTTTGAACATTTGCTGTACGCTCTGCTATATGGTCACCATTCCAAGTCTAGCTGTTCTTGTTATGGACTGTAGGCCTGAATAGGATCACGTTGTTCACGTCACAAATGACACCGATATTCGCGGGCATGTAGAGCTATAAATAGACAGAGACCAAATAGCTGGCCTGAAGGATAGAATCAACAATACACTCGGACTTCGTAATTTGAGACCAGTGACATTTTATGCTCTTAATAAAACACATAAAAAATAAAGAAAGTCTGAACTCTCATTTTCTCCTGTCAATTTGACCGCATCCCTTCTTCAGCTTCGCCCGACAAGTCGGCGAATGAACTACGTACAGCGACCAACTGAAATCTGGGCACTTTGTCGTCAGCCGTAACACCAAAATATTAAAAAAAGGGGGAAGGTCTGGCTTACTGTCGTGGCTTCGGGCCGTCTTCACGTCGCCTCTCACAAAAGTACGTGAAGCCTTCGTCGTGGTGCCAAACCTCTTCTGTGCCGAGGCGGAATTGTGCGAAACCTCAGGACGCGTGACTGCCGGAAATTGACACAGCGGCCGGAAGCAGCGTACGAGACACGAAACACATGTGTTCAAAAAAGGCACACTCAAGCACCAGAGACAAGCTCTTAATATTTCTTCTGAGATTGAACTTCTCTGTCGGAGCAGTGCTCGGTATTATATAGAGATGCTTCCAGAACTTCTGATTTGAAGGAAGCAATGCAATGGCTTTATTTTTCACCCTCAGTGTAATCTTCTCTGAACACTTTAATATTGAAGAAATGGACTTTTGGTTAGTTGTGTTCTTGTTTTGAATTGTTGTTGCATGTGTTTCGCTACTAAAAACTCAATATGTTAATAGGGGAACTGAAAAAACTGCGAAAATATAAAAACAGTACACACAAACATACACACACCAACACAAATAAAACAGCAATGACGCATGACGAATACCTATAATTTGTAGCCTATGATCGTAAATTGATGTCTCTTTGCTATGGAGTCGTATATTACAAATGCATTTATCATCACTGAAACATCAGTTGACATAAGCAATGTGCGAGCGTCTGCTAAGCTTTCTTTTCTGAAATAACAAAGTTTCGACTCTAACTAGAAGTCTTACTGGTCTTAGAGAATGAAAGCGATAGTTCATGTATCGTACATGTCAAAGAACGCACGCCGAAAGAGTTTCTTCCAAGGCGCACCAAGTCGTCCTTTCAAGACAATCAGACATGGACTGTCACAAAATAAAGTAACATAGGAAAACAATGACATTGCTCAAGCCATAACAAAGACAGTGAAAGACTTGTGTTAACAGAGCATATAAATGCATGGACGAGTCAAGGCATAATTGCAGTTTTACACTCTTTGAAGTTCTCGCACTTATTAGTGGGCCCACACTCATTCGTTAGGCTTCTTTCTCATATTTAACGCCGTCATTATGATGTCGATTAACTAACTCGCACGTTCACATGTGTAGGTAGATTCATGCACAGGAGAACGCGCGCTTTGAGCTCGCGAGCTCATTCTTCTGCCGCTGTTATCATTATTCTAGCGCACAACAAAAGCAGTGTTATCCAACACTTTGTGCCTTCACGTATTCACAAAAGCAGAGCTCGCCTTCGCGCCAGCATGTTTGTGTGTCTGGCCTGTCTACTCTCGCCTTCACTAACATTCTTCGGTGGCACACGAGAGTGTAATCTTGTGCCGCACGACAGTGTTCTCCCGACATATGGAGTCGTTGTATACGTTGAATGAAGCTAGCAGCATAGACGCTTCAGAGGAGTATCTATTCAAAATGTTGCCGTAAGCGAGAAGTTGTTACCCACGTTTATGTCATTACCCACGTTTATGTCGCAATCACCGAAGCGACGCTTTATAAAAGGACCAGAGGCACGCTAAGCAGCTTCGGAACTACATTTCTATTTGGCTGTAATCCCTAGCTCCTGCTCTTGCGGTAAAAAATAATAGGCAGTGGATTCCAGGATTGTTGGGAGTCCAAAATGAGAAGCAATGAGCAGGATTAGTCTCGCAAAAGGTGGTTATTGCAGCTGCCGCTAACTTTGCAGCGTCTGCTATTACGCGAGCCAGCGTACCTATTCTGCTAATACCACTCTGTACAGAATGTGTCTGTATTGGTCATCTAATATTGACTATATTTCTTGCATTATCTTGAGTGTTGAGAGGGAGATTGATTGTCGAATGTAATTAAAAGCAGTTGAGTGTGACAGCCTTTCACAATAGAACCACGGAAGCGGGAACGCGGAAAATCAACAGAGACGATTGTTGGAACGAAGTAAAAAACTGCACATAAATCAGTGACTATATACAAAAATGGAAGGTACTCAATCAAGCAGATATTGTGAAACAAAACTTATCATCACACTTTCATACCACTTGGAAATTCCTCAATAGCTGCATGAATACCAGTACTACAGCCCATTTTTCATTTTTCATCGTAACGATTTGTATGCGCGTTGGCTACCATGGGTGGTAACCGCATGAAGCTACAAGTGAAATTTGAAGTCATTTTTTCTTTCCGTTACACATTAAAATTGGATACAAGAAATGATACCTACGAGAATTGTATATTGCAAGACTGCAGCGGGATTCTCTGATATTACTAGTTAACAAGAAGTATAGAAAAGAAAATGGCGACCAAAGCAATGCCGCAACTAATTTGGGTGCTAATGGTAATGTTTGCTCCGACGTACGCATTGGAGTGACAATTAGGTCGATGTCACTCAAATGGAGGTTGATGCAAAGGAAAATGCGTGCCAGTGTTACTTACAGTGCTGATTTTCGGCTATGCACTGGTGCTCAGAAATGATACCACTCTTGGTGGGATGGCCGTAAGCTGGGTCTCTGTAGTCTACCTTTTTCACTATGAATGTTGAAGTGATGTGTACTGGTAACATCGGTAGCGCTGTCAGCATTGGCATGTGGTGGTATAGTTTATACGACGGTTTGATAGTATATGTGGACGGTGCACAGCCTGGCCTTTTACATCTAACTGATATCTGACACATCACCTCTGTGCATTGTGCTTAACCATGCACTTCGAGATTCATCCAACTTTATAAAGGTGAATGGTCTCTCAATTTATTTTTAATCTTTGCACCGATGGTGTACAATGCTGTACAGCACAATTTTTACTATTCGTATGTCGCAATGCTGCTTTGCCAACAAAATGTCATAGATTAGTCTCTCCTTCTCTCGTTTAACCCCTATTTCTTTATTATATAGCGAAGGCAGCTCCATGTTTGTGTTTGACATTAGCGTCAAAATGATGGCGTGAGGTGCGCCTGCATTATACAGGCCGACAAAGTACACAATGTTTTTTTTTTGTACCGACGCCACAACTACGGCCGCACGTTATTCGCGTCAACTGTTGGTGGGCGTTGGAAAAGTCTACCGATACATCAACAGCTGCAATACCGCCATAACACGACACCAAACGACGTGCAGAAAGGCGGTGGCTCCCTCGACTGTTTACTCACGTCAAGCTGCTGCCATCACCCATTTTCAGGAAGCGAGCCATAAGCCCTCCTGCGTTGCCGCTTGCTCTGTCCACACCATCTCACAACACACTCGCGCTTAAGCCTCGAGTCCCAGCCTCTCTTAGAGAAGCCGGTGAAATGGCAGGCGTAGAATGCACGTTTGCTTGCACTAAGAGTCACCTTTGCGAAGAAGGTTCTTTTATGTAAAATTTTGTTGGCCTAAAAGTGTGTGTGGAGTAAGTTCTTGCAGGAAATTAGCGTACGGCACAGGTTGACGAGATACTGGAAAAATTTATTTAACGAAGACTGAAGATAAACACATGCCAGCAGAATTTAGGAGGCTTAAAATTAATATTTAAATACTCAATTCAAAACGTGCAACGTGGGGACGTGTACCACAGGCAGCTGTGTAGCATCACCATGCCTAGTTAAAAACATTTTTTTTTGTTTTTTTTGTTTCAGTTAGCAGTATGTCTGATTATTTTGTCATATAACTTATATTAAAATAATAATGCATCCTGCTATAAAGAAAATATAATAAGCGTCTATGTGGAAAACAAGATTGAAAACCATGTTTATGTACTTCATTAAAAGTTAGAATTTGGTGTCATTTAGTCATAATGAGTACCATCTTACCGACAACCGTACTACGCAAGATTACTCTTTGAAAAATTGAACTTGAAACCACGATCATGCAAAACCAAGAACGAATAATGATGGTAATAACTTCGAAATTCGGTGCACAGTAACTTCAGATATTCTTTTTGTCCTTTACCAACTGCAAGTGCATATAAAGCTCCTGAAAAATGATTTTTTTCAAACTCCAAGTCCGCTGTTGCGCATTTAAGATAAAAAACGCACGGTATAAGGTACAAATCAACGCTTGTTGCAATGCATGAACATACACTCCTCGTACTCATGCACAAAGTTATGAAATGCCCGTTTTTACAAGCAACAAAACAGCGTACATCTCTTTCTTTTATGCGTGAAAAGCACGCACGTAAAAAGGCGAAGGCACAGGTTGAAATATACCCTTACCCGATATCGAGTGCGTGGGGCGCCTTCTTCTCTTATGTGATCTGGGAGGATAGAGCACATGTAAGCGGATTGTATACGCCTGAAATGCGTCTGCAACATCCCGACCCACCAACGCGTTTGTGTGGCCACGCCGAAAAGATATTCCCAAGGTGCTGGCCCGCAGCCGACATCCAAAGCGATATTTGTGCTCGGTTGAAAGCACACTTACTTCGCGTTTCATGGATTACAGTGCATCTTTCGGAAGGCACAGTTGTATGTGTGCGTACGCTTGTTTGCTCAGTCAACGGTGCTGAAGTTTTCTCTCTTGACATTTACATTTTCGCTTGGTTCTATTTTATGCAAATGTTTTTTTTGTAATCTTCTTCAGCGATCGTATAACGCATTCGTTGTATTTGTAGCCGTCATCTTTTTTCTAGTGCTCAGACAAGATCGCTGGCTGAGGCAAGCACCGCTTTTCTCTGCATGCTTTCGCTATGGCCTTGGCAGTGGCGTCTCATAATATATACTGAAAAAGCTTTTTTAATGGGCCAAACGTACTTGAGAAAGAAGAGACACAACTGAGTGGCAGTCTTAATTTTATTTCCTGATGGTTACGACCACGTATATGAATATATAAATTAACACACACACACACATATATATATATATATATATATATATATATATATATATATATATATATGTAACGTAAGTAGATATTGACTGAAGGTAGAGGCTGAGGAAGAAGAAGGCAGAGTAGAATAAACATGGCGTATGAGCCAGGCCACGTCGTCAATACATCATAGCGTCACACGAGTCGACAGGATGAAGACCTCCCAGCCACTTCATCAGTGTCTCATCGTCGACACAGTTCTCCACAAGACGCCCTGACCATACATCAACTACGGAATCATCCCCTCGCCGCACACAGTGACCAGTGCCATGCCAGAATCATCGACTGACCTTCCCATACCCAAGTACACCGGAGAAGCGGACGATGGACCTGTACAGGACTGGTTCGACCTGTTCGAGCACCACGCAACCGCTGCATCATGGTCGGAACGGGAGATGGTCGCCAACTTTACCGACTACATCTCCGGTGAAGCCTTCAAATTCTACCTCACCCACATATTTCAAAACGACGAGTCACGGGAAAAGATAAAACAAGAAATGATCGTTTGGTTTAAAAAATACAATGATGACTTCGACGAAGACTTGCTTACAACCCACCAGCCACAGACAACTGCACTCAGTCGTCTATTTTATAGGCAGTCTTCAACCATTCGAATGCACAACAAGATTCGACCTCTGGCAAAAGACGAAGTGGCACATGAGTTCAGTGGCAGACGACAATGCGTATTTTGGCAAAAAAAGAACAGTCATCGAGCGCGCCTCCCTTCTGCACGAAAGTCGGCATTTGCGAAGCCATCGCTTCAGCATATGACCCGAGACGTTGCTCAACCACCTGATGCCGTTCACTCTTCGTCTCGCGTACGTGGTCCACCACCTGGGGTTTCATCATGCGGTTCTTCAAGCACTTCTAACGCTCACCATTTGCCTTATAAGGACGCCGTATATAAGGTAGATGACCTGGCGCATCGGGAAAATACCCTGTCGAGCCATGCTCCTTCCGCACGGGTTCATGCATCGCCATCCAGTGCATACACACTCGACAGTGGAAGCAATACCGAAGACTCAGACGCATCGAACGTCGCGCGCTGCAATGCGCAAGAGCCTCTCGTGGTGAACAGGGTAGAAGAAGCTTCTGAAGAACTTTCTACCAACTCTGAAGCATTATCTTCATTGCCTGAAGTTCATGACAACAGCCCACAAACTACCAGCTGCCGACTGGACACCACATCAAGTAGTGAAGAAAACCAGCGCGATGTTCATGAAGGGATCTCACCGCAATGCGTTCCACAGCAACATCAGCAACGCAAAACAAAAGCAATCGTGTAACGTAAGTAGATATTGACTGAAGGTAGAGACTGAGGAAGAAGAAGGCAGAGTAGAATAAACATGGCGTATGAGCCAGGCCACGTCGCCAATACATCATAGCGTCACACACACACACACACACACACACATATATATATATATATATATGCCACGTCGCCAATACATCATAGCGTCACACACACACACACACACACACACACATATATATATATATATATATATATATATATATATATATATATATATATATATATATATATATATACAGAGAGAGAGTGAGAGACATAAGGCCCATAGCAGCCCATAGTTCTTGTTCCCTTGGTCGCTCTAGTAGAGAGGCAAAGTGACCCTATCCAAGGATCCCTAGTTCTGTGGCTAGGTGGAGTCTGCGCGGCTTCCATAATTACAACCTGTGCATTCCGAATAGACAAACTGCGTCGTCCTACTAGCTTATCTTGGAGCATAGCGTCCATCGAACGTTCTGGTCTCTTCATTGCTGGGCCTTCTCTGCTCTTGAATACACATTCGTGCAGGTGTGATGCCTTATACCCACTCTGTCTCTTTTCAATTACGAGTTTTCTATCCCCCATTCACGCTGTACGGTATTACATTACATATTTCTGCGTGAGGTACTCACCTTTATCCTTTCTTTGACGTCTCTCACTCTATAGTACGCAGCAGTCTGGGTTCTCAGAATATGCCGCACATCCGCACACGTTGCATCACCAAACAACGTCCTCGCATCCCTTCAAGTAAAGTGGCGAGCATCATCGATATTTCTTCCCCACCTTCCTTCTTCCGGCCTAATCTTTTTTCTCGCTCTTTCTTCCGAACCGGTCATCTCGCTCAGAAGGCTGACTGGAAGTCCGGCGACGGCTATCTGCTTGCTCGTCCGTCCAATATTTATGGCCACGGAGCCGGCAACGTGAATATGACAGACGGTTTTTTTACGTTGAGCTGCGCCGAAAGCGACATCGTTATCTCCCCTCCCGCGTTCTTCGAGGGAGAATGATTTTCTTTCTATTTTTCGCCGCCGTTCCGAGTAGTTTCCTTCCCGTATACTTTACTTTCCCTAGAGGTCGCATTCGCGTTCGCGAGCAGAGAGGGCTGAAGTTAAACGTATCAACGAGTCATTCTCACTGTCAGACGGCTCGGCGAACTGATGGCTGCCTCTGGCATAAGTGCCTTGGCTGATGCGCGTACCCAGAAGCCAGCACGATGAAGAAAGAAAAATAGGTGAGGGAATGGGGGAAATGTGACGAATTTACGGGTGGCCATGGTTATAGTAACGTTCGTCTGCTTTCCCCCCATTTTCTTTTTTTCCACTCGTGCTATCTGGGAGGTGAAGGCTGGACTGAGCAGTCATAGGCGCCTCTAACATTGGCGCAGTAATCATATCCATGGCTGCCACTTCCGTTTTCGTTTCGAAGCTCTTAACATGCTTCTTAAACAAATTAAGTCACTAATTACGAATTGACATGGCAGTTATCTCTTCCCTGTTTCTCCTTTGCTAGCCCTTGACGAGCATTAAGCTGCGCGGATAATAACGAGAATCAGAGATAAGGATGAAGTTGTTCTTTGAATATGCTTTTATGTAAATGTTTCAGCCACTTGGGAATCTCTACTAGAGCTTACCTTGTGACTTCAGTAACCTCACCACTGCGCGGGGAATAACAACAACAAAAAAAAAAAACGAACATTAATGTTAGAGCACTTAGAATGCCATCTAAAAATATACATTCTATGTGAAGTGCAGTATCTATTTTTGTAGTATCTAGATTACCTAGATTACGAAATTAAGCGTACATCAACTCAATAACCTTGAGCATATGTCTATGTGCCCACACAACTTGTGTACAAAAAAAAAAGAGTTCAATTTAAAGTGGAAATTCAAGTATAAATTCAAGAATAACTACCGGAGTGAAGCGGTACTAACTGAATGATATTATAAACAGAAGAAAATTGAACAGGAAAGTTGCGTATTCTATATATTGCAATGGCGTTTTAATTAGAGATTGTTTCAATGTCTTACTGATCAGCAGACATAATTCGCCGATGTACTACATAAATGTGGTCCACAAGTAATATTACTGTTTTGAGTCCTACATCTCTAAACCACAATATGATTATGCTAGACGCCATAGTTAAGGGTTCTGGAAACTTCGGAACATCAGCTGTTCTTTAACGTCTAGTATACGGACCGCTACCATTTCGCCTCGATTGAAATGCGACCGTCACGGCCGACATCGAACCGGAGACCTTCAGGTGAGCAGCCGAGCCCCGTAGCGATTGTTCCACCGGGGTGGACATAAACCTGGAACAGACGTCCTAGTTCAGAATATATGAATGAAAATTGTATTAAGAGTACGAATTGCATATTCCACCTCAAAGTATTCTCGTGCAACCGTCTCCTTTGCGGAAGAAAGATTTTTCGAAGGTTTAACGAAGTAAGCCAAAGAAAATCAACAAACGTTTGGATTGGTACATTGCCTTAATATTGCGATGTTACTTTCCACAGCCTAGCTCTTACAGCCGCCGGTTGCTACGCTGCGCGGCGTCGCCGTTTCCATCACCTGCGGTTGCGTAACCGGTAGATGTGACAAAATAAACGACAGAATAATACCCAGGAAGGACAAAAATGCCCTCCTAAAATTGGCCAGTAAGGTAGTGGATAAGGAAGAGTTACTTAACTTACAATTCATCTAGCGCATTGCAATGACTTCTCAGTACAGTCATAGTTGAAAAAAGAAAGAAAGACAAAACGAAAGACAGAGATTTAGTGGGCTGAGAAGGCAGCCTTTATTTTCTGGCCTGCTACTGAGCGTGAAGAAGGGTAAGAACTGTGAAAAGAGAGCAAATGGAAGGTGCTCTTCATGATAGGGTCGGTGGCGACAAAAAAGAAAAAGCTTATGCCACCAGTAGAGCCACAAATGTGGCTCTTCATATCTCTTCATTCCATATGCCGGGTTCTACGTAGTATACGCACAATAAATTACACAACGACAAACATTTGTTTTCAGGTACACAACAAAGTGCGAAGAGATGCCCAAACACTGTAGTTATTACACTGCGTATAGGCCAAGCTATCATTTGTTGCTGTGGTAATGCAGGTTTCGCTCTTCATTCTGCACACGTCTACACGTTGAGATGATTGATTATGAATACAATTTATTGCTTACTTGCTATCGAGTCACTTGAGCTATTCTACCCCAATAGGTTCCACAACGTTGATTGATATGTGGGGTTTAACGTCCCAAAACCACCATATGATTATGAGAGACGCCGTAGTGGAGGGCTCCGGAAATTTCGACCACCTGGGGTTCTTTAACGTGCACCCAAATCTGAGCACACGAGCCTACAACATTTCCGCCTCCATCGGAAATGCAGCGCCGCAGCCGGGATTTGAACCCGCGACCTGCGGGTCAGCAGCCGAGTACCTTAGCCACTAGACCACCGCGGCGGGGCAGGTTCCACAACGTAGTGTCCTGACAAGATGTAAAATAGAAAAGACGTTGGTCTGAACAACTCATTCAGCTAGATGAAATATCAAAACTGACCCAACTTTTGGTATTTATTGCGCATTTTCAGTATGCAGCACTCCTATGGCGATACCATATGCAGTAGTCCGTCAAGTTGAGATAACAGAGAAAATATGCTCCATACAGTCCCCTTCACGGTATAATACATCTATTGCCTGCTGTGACCCCTTCCTCGATCGAAACTAAGGAAGCTCAATCTAAGAACATGTTTTTTTAATAGCACTTGCTTCCGTACACCTCTTCGCGTAATTGCCTGCCTCTTCCGCATGGTGATGCAATGAATGGCACACAAGACCACTTCCTTCTTCTTCTTCCTTTCTATTTCGTGCGTTCTCAGAAGATACATGCAGACACACATAAGAGGGTCGACAACGTCGATGGAAACAATTTCCTGTGTTCTGCTGTCGATGTCTTGCGACATACCCAGAAGATCAATCACGCGTGAGTGGGTTTCGATACAAGATGCCTCTGCCCAGCCTTTGTGATCACATAGCGGTGTTTGCAATGAAAACAAGATTACATTGTGCATTCACCGGGTGAGTGCTTTGTTTGATGTGAATCAGATGTTTAATTTTTTTTTTGTGCTCGTAAAGAAGACCACGTCAGCCTATTAGAATTGTTTTTTTTTTGTTATTGTTGAAGTTGGCATGCCTTTTTTTTTAACTTTGGTCGTTGCAGCGTTGCAACACGATGTTCAGGTCTCCATTGTATTTTTGTGATAGAAAAGGCAGTGTCAATGTGAAAAAAAATTATCAGTTAATGTGAAGCCTACACTATACTTTCTCGTGTAAGAGGGACACTGTGAGATAGCAGTCGCAAGTGTTTTCTTTCGATGCTAACCAGTGTACTTAATCATGGTAATCGCCTTTTCTTCGAATTCTTTATAATATAATCACTCATAGCCTCTTTTATTACTACATTAGGCACTACACAACACATATGCGCATTTTCCCTAGTTCTTTACTCAATGTATTGGGTGACATAAAACACCTATATATTTGCTCGAACATTGTCGGGAATGAGCAATTACCAGAAAGTAGCGAAACGTTCGCGCAGCACTGTAATCACAGCAAATAAATTAAGATTGCTCTTAACTTTGAGCGTCTCGAAAATTTACGTAAACGTGTCCTCTGTCTATAACTTAATGTTGTCCTCTGCCTTAGGTATTCTCTGCTTAGCTTCATATTGTGCACAACTCACACCGTCAAATCATGATAACCGAGACATTTACTGAACTGAAAGTGAGATTAACTTTCTTTTAGCTTATGTAGTTGTCGCTGTATCGTTAAAAATGCATTGAATCTTTTCTATTGGGGACTTTAGTATGCCGTCACTTTTCAAGTGCCTAATAAAAGTGTAATAGTGAAACATACCAGCGCGTAATCATGGCACCGACAACACACACATCTCCACAGATTGGAGCCCGCAACTTTATCATTTCACAAGAGTTTGTGTGGAGGATTACGTTATAGTGCGTGTCGCTGCTTTGGCACTTTTAATCTGCTCTTGAGCCTTAATTGGAGTAATGACAGTTTTTTATGAAAGAATAGTAAGACCTATTTTCGAACTAATATGCTGATCGCCTCACAAGTGAATTGTAGGAGCTTCTATGTCAATCGTACGTGGTTGCTTTGGGTATTCATATAATATTTTGCTGTTTCTGAAAGAGTTAGGGGAAGGAACAGTTGAGACACGGTAGCGTGAAGAAGTTCTGGCTAGCTTTTGTGACACTGCGATGGTGGTCTGAAGATTTTCATTAGAGCATCGGCCAGCTTGACCGACACGGCCTTTACCGCACTTTGGAAATGGTTTTACACAACACCTTTAGCACCGTCACAAAAATTGTTTCTCTAATTTTTAGATCATTTATGTGCGGAACACTTTATGCACCCGGGTATTCTTTCAAGCACGCATCTCATCTTGCTCACAGTAAATCGCTCTATACCGACTATACCAAGCCTAGCAATGCTCAAAACTGGGTTAAGATTAACAAGGGCTGGAATAATATAATAAACAGCAATGTTAAACAATCAAACGCAACAAATAAATAAAATCGCTAAAACCGCCCCAGTGACATGCGCCTGACTACTGTGTCACATCAGAGATGGTGTCATACGCTCGCCAAAAGCACAATGGTTGCACCTACGAGCACTTCGCCGGTGTTTTGTCGTTACATCTCAAAGGGGAAACGTATATCTACGGTCATAACAGGTTCACGAAGTTGGTGTTGCACACCAATTTAGCGAAGTATTTTACTCGCACCGAGAAAATACTACAATAGTAAGAATAATACCCGGAGTTCACCGTCTAAAACCATGGTATGATTACTAGAGAAGCCGTGCAGTGCTCCTGAAGTTTTCACCATCTGAAGCTTTTTAACGTGCACTCGCGTCGAACAGTACATGAGCCTTGGCTATCTTGCCTTCATCGAAATGCAGCCATTGGGGCCGGAATCAAACCCACGGCAGATGGGTCGGCAGCCAAGCGCCTTAGCCACTGCTCCCGCATGGCGCACGAGACAATTATCCATACTTACTGTGAATAATCACGTGACCGTCGGCGTCGTGAACGGGCCAGAGGTAAATCTAAGAACGGCACCGCCACTGAGCAAGCCACAAACTTCTTGATGTTTCAGCGTAGGAGAGCTGAATTTTTTCTATGTTTGTAGGTCTTGAGCATCTCCATCCGATTTTTCAAAGGTTACTACGAATCCCGCAAATCTCGGTTGCTTTATGAGCACCTCAAAAACATCCCTATGTACACTTACTCAAACGAGGGGCTAGGCTGCGCTTATTACAACTCCCGAAGGGTATTTAACGTGGACAAACCGACGAACAAATTTATTGAAGGCCTGAGGCACTAGCCGGGAAGTTTTCGGGCCCTCCGCTTTTCGAATTGTAAGACCATGCTTCCAAGATCTTTCACAGGCCCTTTCGAAGACGTTGACTGGACCTTGAGTGCAGTGTTCGCGATGATTTCTTGCCAGTCCTGATAGGGGGTGTTTGACGTATTCCTAACATAGAAAACTGCCAGGGCATATGTGGTTGAGTTCCAAGCGCCTCCGCAAAATCTGGAAACTTTGGATCAATGTCTCGGTTAATCCGGCTTAGGAAAGCTCTCGAGGCATATGAACTCGCCGGAAGCATTCTAAGCTTGAGATTTACATACTAAGTTGAGAGTTTTTGTGGGTGTGAAGGCGAGAAGCGGGAATTTCTACGAATGCTTGTACGCAGTTTATCGACAATATTTATTTAACACGGCCAAGTTTTACTTAGCTTAAATTTCACTAGAAAGTACATTGTGCAGCTCGCCATTGACATTTTCTGAACTTTGACTGCTTAAAGCCAGCACATTTCATAAATATTCGGAGCGGCGTCAATTGCAATAGGAAGCTATTGTTCCACAATACTTCGCCACTTTCAATTTACCATGGCCTTCAAGCTGGTTTGCTTTCTTTATAAACATTATTGCAGAAGTGGGTCGTCGTTCCAATCATCTCACGTCACGTAGTCATGCTCACAGCGAAGCACACGTCTATTCGCATACTTTTCCTGTTGCAGTTTACGCAATTATGCTATGTACACGAGCATTTGTCTTCGTTGTCTTGTTTATGTTTCACGAAGCATTTACGCCTGCTTGATAATACTGATACTACAGGCCCCAATAGGGTGGCCTAGTTTGTAAGTAAATAAATAAATAAATATTCAGACAGACGGCTATAACTGCGTATTGAAAATATAGCAGCAAAAGGTTCTCCTAAATAAAAGAAAACATTTACAAGCTCGGCATGTGTGATTAAAATTTATAAACGCGATGCCATTATGATATGCGCCGTAGAAAAAAGCTCTTAATTAACGTGCTTGCTTGGGCGAGTTAGTACGACATCATTCACATAAAAACAGCGCCAATAACGAGGACCAAGAAAAGAAGCAGGCAAGCAGCGGCCCTGACTTACAATAAGATTTATTTGCTGAAACCACGTAATATATACTTGGGCAGTATCTGACAAATAAGAGAATTGACAAATAACAGAAAACATAATTCACCTAACAACCGAGTAATCATCGTGATAACGCGCCATGAACATCACGTGTGCCAACGTTCGGAAAAAAAATCTATTTCTTTTTGTGATCGAACAATCGAAGGCCTGCTGACACATGCACTGCCGAGCCTTTCTATTTTTGCAGCCTCATAAATTTCGCGTGTCATCTGGTCCCGATGATGCTTGATGATGATACAATGCTGAAAGTTGGTGACACAACCGCAGTCTCGGAAATGAATGCCGAGGTGGCCCGATACTGTAGAAGAGACGATGTGAGCGTGCTCTTTCAGCCACTCATTTAAACACCTGCCTGTTTGGCCGATGTACCACCTGCCGAACAACAGGGGTAGAGATACACCGCTTCTTCCGATGCTTATTTTTGCAGCCTTGCTCGTCCCTGGAACCAGGATTCACGGCCTTGCACATTCTAGCCAGCTTTTTCATGGCAGAAAAAAAAAACAAGTCTACGTCACACCTGCTGGCCACTTTTTTGATGTTGTGGGTGACGCCATGGACATAGGGAATAACGACAAAGTTTCGTTTGTCCCGTTTTTCGTTTGTCCCGTCCCTTATCCTTTGTACGGGTTCGAGTGTTAGTCTCTGGGCTCATTCTGATTTCTCTGAGATGACAGTCAGCAACGGCGGTGAAAACGTACATCGGGAAACCAGCCTCGGTGAGGCGTTTAGTTTGCCGATTAAAGCTGGACCGAATCATGTTAATCATGCTGATTAAAGCTGGACCGATGAATGCTGGACTGAACCGAAACCTCTTAATTAAGGTGAACCACCTGGATTACCTAACATCGACACAATGAACAAAAGAAAAGATGTTTTCAATTGCGCTGTGGACCACATAACACCCCGCCACCTCTTCTTCGGCGTCGCGATGGTAGGCGCAAATGCACAATGACAGGTCTTATCGAATCATTCTTACATATTCGCACGCTGCTCAATAACAGCACGAGTCCACGATTGTGGAGGATGGGGCATGTTGCACTGGTAAACGAATAAAGAACACCTGTTTACTGTAGGATTGGCAGGCCGAGGAAGTTTTTTACACTGTTGTTCCAAGCAGACGCGTGGGTTTGTGGTAAAACAACTTCTCTGCAAGAAACCAGTCCAGGTTCAATCCTCAGTCACCCTCGGAAATATTTTTTGTTTATTTTAATTGTATCTTCCGTGATTTTTCGGTCCTGCACAAAATGATGATTCACTCGCGACCAATGGGGCGCAAACACCGACGCCGCGATTTCAGTGAATAGAGCTGGTTAACTCTGAACACGTAGAAAACCAGATAAAACCCATCAGACAGAATATTACCACATATATTTGGAGAAATTTCACAGTCAAGTAAAACGAAATACACATTCTCTGCTACATTTCACCCGACACGTCGTGTTTCAAGAAATTTAACCATTTTCGGGTTGACTAAATTTGCCCATTATTTAACCAATGCACTCGCCAATGCCCCGCTCAAGCTGAAGGTAGTTTATTCTCTAAACGGATGTTGAATTCGAAGAAATGCGAACACAAATATTTATTAGTGAAACAGCCTGAACAGAAACAGCGTTGTTTGTAATCCCGTACAATATATTTTGGACGCTGATGCACGAGTACACACGACTGCAAAGACTCGGCAAACAATTTGCCGTTTGTAGACAATGGGGCCACCTCGATACTGCCACATGCTTTCAGCGAAACACTCGCACAATGCAGCACGTTATTCATTGCATCCTCTCGTAGCCACCTGTGCATAGAGCGATAGCTATAGAAGCAAACATCCGCTGCTGAAACAAAAGGTTTCCCCGCAGTTGTTTTTGCTCGACGCAGACACCTTAGTGTGAGCAGTGGAGGCCCACAAGTGTAAGCTGGAAGCGCGTATATTCCGACAAGACTATATCTTTGCACACACTGGACAAGTAAGGGGAGCGGGGAGAAATGTGTGGGGTAAGCAGGGTTGTACGCAGCGCCGTCGGTATATTTGCGCGTTTTTTTTTTTCATTCACAAGTTTTATCTGCAACAATGTTTTTCCGTTTTACAGTGTCAATGTGAGGTAACACTAGACTGTTTATAGCTGACTATATTGAAGAGCACCAAGAAGTGCTTGACAACCCTCGCTTTGTTATTTAGGAGAACAATGTATTTGTATTTAAAAAGGTAGGATAAGCTTCTTAGAAACTCATTAGCGTTATTGTATGAAACATTAAATTTTGATTAAATGAAGCAAACAGAGCCACACATTGATTTCTTATAGAAGCCTGGCATTCTAAGAATAGGAAGCGTGTTGAATACAAAGATTAACTAGGCGTATTGACATAAACCTCTAATACTGTCGCGAAAATCAGCACGTTGTATTTTTGTGCATACAGTGAGCCAAATTGTTTGTGCTAAATTCACAGTGTGCATTTTTATGTCTTCCACGCTGTGGCGTGCCCTTAGAGGTCAGCTGTTTCTTACAGGTCTTTTTGTTTCTTTTGACTTCATTGCATTTAGGTATTACATGCTATTTCATTGCATTTCGGTATTGCATTTATGTACTACATGCTAACGAAGTGATAACAAGGTTATCGCTTCTTAGCATGTAATGGTAGTCACCGAGTCCAAATGACTTCTAATTTATAGTTTTGTCATCATGCAGATTTCTTTGAGTCAATCGCGTGCATAATATCTATAGAAATAATTTACTTCTAATCAATAGAAACACAGTATTTTTCTTCTCATAAAGCAAAAAAAAACATTTGTCGGTGTCGATAGTCATCTTTAACTCTCAAAGGTTATTCAATAGCACTGACTGGCGTAGAAAGAACCCCAAAAAAGGAATGACACAAGAGAGATAATGTCAAGGCACCCTCCATTAGGCCGCCTAAAAAGGAAGTATACGCTTAAGCATAAAAGAGAAAGCTCTAAAATTGCCCCCCCCCCCCCCCCCCCCCCCCCCCTGGAATCGAGAGCCGGAGGATCGATCCTTTCTGCTCGGACGTGTCCCGAAGCAGCCGTCCCACAGCAACCCCCTCCATCAAGAGAAAAAACTCCAATAATCGACCACTCACCGTGGTCATTCGTGATGAAAGGGGCCAAAAAAAAGGAATAAAAATGCTACGGAGTAATCGCGGAAGAGGAAAAGCCTACGGAAGGAGAATCTATTTTATCCGCGCTTGATATCTGTGACTCATCGCTGACTTTTGTGTCGTCTATTAAATATGGAACGGTCGCGGATATCAATTTTCAGTATCATCTTGGCTTTTTTTTTTGTCGCGAAGCTTTTCGTTGCTGCTATTAGCTAGATTTCTATAAAGAGAGAACACAATGAGTAACGATGCAGATGTTTATCAAATGTGGCTTTCATTTTCGCAAGACAATGAGGCACTTTGGTACGTAAAACAAATATTTAGAATGATAATTTCAATCATCACATTCGGATTTTTGTGTTGTGAAAAAAAAAAAAAAACATTACATGCTGTTCACACACAACCGCGGATTTACGGTACCCGAATCAGACAATTCCTCGTCTTCTTTGGCTATAGCAGTTTCACTGAGCGCTTTCTCAAAAACAATACATCGTTACCAAAACCATATCGCCACACTTTCCAAATGCTTAATTGAAAAAGAAAAGCCGTGCTTCTTCATTTATAAAATCATGTTGCTCTCTGTCTTCCAATAAGGTGCACGTGAAAATAGTCATTATTGTGACGGGCAAAGAAAACAAGGAAATGAAAACCATATAGCTGTACACCATTCTGTTGTGTCATGGCGGATCATTATTGATGTTTTTTTCTCAAAACTTCTTTCTTGGCCCATTTCATTTTTATCATATGAGAACTTCAGAAGCTTGGTCGAGACGCATATATTTATTTATTCAGAATTATTCGGATCTCCGCTATCTTGAGCGGGCTGAGCTTCACTTTTTTTTCAAATAACTTTAAGAGAGGTGTAAATTTACCATCCACGTTTCTTCCTATATTTTCTTTTATATACAGTGTTCTATGCTGTCCAGCAACTGTTGTATAAAAACGATGGTTCCTGTTATGCATGCAGGTTGTATACATTCACACATAAAGGGCTGCGATGTTGCATGATGCACAATCACTTTTAATGTTTCAAAAGAGACTTTATTTTTCCAGATTAAAAAAGAGATGAAATACAAAAAAATATTAGCAGCCATTATGAATTAAAGAAGACGTGCATTATTTCCGCTGCGCCATTTCTCTTGTTGGCTAGTGGTATGCTTCATCACTCCGACGATTGAATCAATATTTATGAATCTTCGTTGATAAAGCCAAGACATTTTGCTCATAAATTATTTTCGGGAGAGTTGTTGCCCCGCCATTTCAAAGTATAAATTAATATGATTGACATGTGGGGTTTAACGTCCCAAAACCACCATATGATTATGAGAGACGCCGTAGTGGAGGGCTCCGGAAATTTCGACCACCTGGGGTTCTTTAACGTGCACCCAAATCTGAGTACACGGGCCTACAACATTTCCGCCTCCATCGAAAATGCAGCTGCTGCAGCCGGAATTCGAACCCGCGACGTGCGGGTCAGCAGCCGAGTACCTTAGCCACTAGACCACCGCGGCGGGGCTATAAATTAATATGAGGTGGTGAAGCAACCAAAAGGCAATCAAATGAATTTGTGCGTAACACGCTCTTCCTGGAATCAATCTGGATGTATGACATAGGCAGGAAAACACAGACCCTTTCATGTCTTGGCCGGCCTCAGCAAGTACAGGCACGATTCACAGGCACGATTCGGAGTCTCTTACAAAGAAAGCTGCTATGCGATAACAACGAGGGTTGTTTTGGCGCCGTGGTTGTCCGCTGCTACCGCCACCGCACGCGTCCGTAACCGCTATCGCGTCAATTAAGGCAAAAGATAGTGAATGACAAAAATATGTATGATAGGACCCAATTCAAGCTTGGGGAATCTCTGCGCACCCCACGTTGCTACTACAGAGCCATGCCGTTGCTCGAAACTCCGCCGCAAAAAGTATACGGAAAAAGAGAAACGTCTTTATTCACAAAAGCATGGCGAAGGTGAGTGTGGGAGGAACCCCTAGCCCGGGGTCTCTAGGACGACTCCAGCGACGAGTCGGGCCCGCTGTATCAGAGCTCGGAGGACCTCGGAAGGTCCATCGCGGAGAGCATCATGAACCGCGTTTCCATGTACACTGTCGTTCTTTATGAAAGGGAACACGTGAACGCATGGCCTGCGCTTTGCGGCACCTGCCTACAGTACTATCAACCGACAAGTTAAGAAAGCACGTTCGTTTTTGGCGTCAACTATGGCCAAGCAAGAGAACGAGTCATGGCCGGTAGACAAGCGCCGCTAGATTACGTTCCCTCAACGCTCGAGCGGCGTGTGATATCGGACGATTACTGCAGCCTGCGCCGTGGTCGCGCACAACATTTGATATGTTGGCAGTGGACTACGCACTGCAGGCCTGAGCAAAGAGAGAGTGCAATCTAGCAGCACTTGTCTACCGGCTGGTTACTTTTTTCGGCGACATATCACGCTAAAAACGATCGTGTGTTCTTTTGCTCTCGGTTTATGGTGCTGTAGGCAGCCGCCTCATAGCGCAGGTTACACGTTCGCCTGATCCCTTTCATAAAGAACGACAGTGTACAATACAACGTGGTATAGAAGAGAAAAAGAACAACCAGACGTCACGCAAAGTGAAGTGGGAAACTCGAGGTCACACAATACCTACTTTGTAACTACTGGGTCGCTGAATTTTCCGAACCCACTACAAACGTCTTGCATATAAATCTTCACCAGCCACCGCATCAACAAAGCGCACATAATGGCTTGCGAACGTGTAGCGGGTACCTCTCTTCATCACAGAATAACAAATAATGTTGTTGTGGTCATTCCCAACTTGCAAAAACAGATGGGGTAGGGGGTACCTTGCAAGTGAACTTGTATCAGTAGCCCCAAGAGAGTTTACAACAGGTCTTTGAAAAACTTCTCTTTCAGCATTCGCTGTGATTATACGGCGCTTTTCGCGCGCACCTCGCGTTTTTTTGCGATAGCAATTAAATGAACACTCTCGGCTAGGTTTCGCCGCCGGCGTCGGCATGTGTGTTGGCGTTGACGTCATGCACTATATACGTATCTATATTTATATATATGAAAACGCGAGAAAAAAAATCTCAGAAAAAAAGACTCCGGCACGCGGAATTCAACGTGGAACCTCCGTGTCATGACTGTAAGGCGTTAACCACTGAGCCACCGAGAGGTACCTCCTCAACCGTTCAAACGGCAAGCTATTCATATCTACCACTTACCACTCTTGGCGGGCATCTCTGGGAGGAACTATCGTGTTTTCAGCATTATCAGCAAGATTGCGCAGTGAGCGCGCAGCGGCTCTGATTTCTCACGCGTAATTTGTCCCACCCAGCGAATAAGAGGGTGTACGGCCAATCGCGTGCCCTTATTCTGCAGAGGAGAGAAGCGTACGTCTTGGCTAGCCTTTGAGTTTCGTCGGAATGATTTCGTTGTAGTTACCAGGCCCACAAAAATCACTGCAATCGTTGCACAGCCTCATTTTGCGAAAAGGGCACGCTTTCCAGACACAGAGAAGTAACCACTCAGATGCTTATTCGCTATAATATGTGCCTGTGAGTACGTTTCGTGCGCTCTTTGTGCGTTTGAAACATGGGGCACGTTTACATCTGCTTGCCACTCGGCGCGGGGCCTTTCAATTTGTTCCTATGTTGTTCGTTGCTTCGCCTTTGCGGTGAATCTGTGATATTATCGCATTTCTCTGCGTACTGCAGAATTTTTAGCAACCATCTATCTATCTATCTATCTATCTATCTATCTATCTATCTATCTATCTATCTATCTATCTATCTATCTATCTATCTATCTATCTATCTATCTATCTATCTATCTATCTATCTATCTATCTATCTATCTATCTATCTATCTTTAAAGCTAGACAGCTAGCCACTCACGTCTCGATGTTCTCGTGATACCCCCTTACTTAAGGTAAACCAAAATTTGCATGGATGATTAGTACAGAGATGCTTCTACAAATATGACTCCATGGTTGTCACGTGATTAATAAGGTGTTCATTTCTATCACCGCATGTTACCCTAATGTCGGCGCGAAAACAGTCTAAACTTTTTTTTAAATTCACCAGTGTTTTAGATTTTCTTTCAAACGATTTAATGGGACACGCAATTTCATTGTATACCAGAAGGTCATCACTGTTTGAAGCGAAATCGACTGCTATTCAGGACTTCAGCGGAACACTTGGGTTACAGTACGTCAGACCTAACACTGATCGTGCTCGACCGCGAACAAACCTAGGCGTTTCATGTTCAGGCAGGTAAAATTTTTATTCGTAATCCGGTCCCACAGAGGAGTATTAGCAGAGTCTGTCCCGAAACCCCATGACACGTGATGGGAATTGAAATCTCCAGTGAGAAATATTTCATTCTTGCAGCTACTTAAGACACAGTCTAATTGTTGTGTATTGTGTACGCCTAAGGGAAAATAAACATTTGTAATAGAAAAAGGTGGCATCCTGGCATGTTGATGTCAATTGCCAGAATTCCAAACTTAAAGGACATACAATGAAACGCCAGACTCGCTGTCTGGCGAGTCTGGCGTTTTGTTTGATATTAATAACCATACAACACTACCTAGTGAAGGGCGATCTAACCAAAATATTGGAAAAATTTTTAAATGATAATTTTATTAGGCGTAAGCCAGGATTCTTGCAATATTATTATGTCGAGATTTAACTGATTAACTAAGCAAAATTAATCTGTTCAAGCGGAGAACAAAGAGCAACAATTCCACTGTCGAACTTTCAAAGTATTCATAGTGATGCGCGAAAGACTTCGGCAATAACTGTCTTCAAAATACTTTGTTTAAGAATGTGGGCGGTATTAGAATCACCTTTTTTGGCTTTTGAACTGGGGCACGTAGATTTTACTGGGGACCCAGTTCGCTTCTGGCACCTGCGATCATGGCTAATTTCCATCTCATCCTGAAATTCTACTTCATTCGAGGTGGTTGGTTTTGATACAGAAGGCGTTGAATTTGCCTGATTTTCTTGCTGTGGTGTTGAATTAGACACCTTTGCGGCGGCTGCTGTTGCTCCGCAAGACGTCAGATTGGTTATCGGTGCTACAGCTTTTGAAAGTAGTTGTGTCATCTATGGGCAAAACACTCACGAGAGCGAGACACACTCAGTTAGAGTAGTTATTATCTGATCCAACGCCTTTGGCATTGCTTTTTCAGCTGCTGACTCAACAAGTTGCAAAAGGCTCTTGCCTCGCAGCAACACCAGTATATCCGAATGTTAAATTTTTGACCACCGCAATAGCTTCTCGTCGTGAACATTTTCGCCTATCCATTATTTCTAGTAGCTGTATTTCATTCAACCTTGCCTGACATTTCATGTAATTAGCTGCAGGGTCTCCTCCACATAGATAGTACTTTTACATTTCGGCCGTGCATTTAGAGAAAGGTTAGTTAGCACCACATGCTTGGCATGGGGAACCTGATTTGCAACCCCCTAAGCTGTGGGCAAAAACGCCAGCAGGTCCGGCACTGAAGAAGACGAGAATCAAGGCGTTCTACACGAACGTTTAGTGGCCATATTTTCAATCTAGGTGGGCAAGAAGTGCCGGCCAAGGTGGCAATAACCGATTCTTTGGGAACTTTCTCACCATTCACTACGCGGTTACACAGGTATAGGGCTATGACGCCAGCGTCCGACAGCTTTTCCGGAGTCTCGGTTGGTGACAATCGAGAGTCAACTCCTCGAATGATTCCTTTTGTACATGCCAGTTGAGACGGAATGAACGCACTCACCGGAAATGACGCAAATGCCTTGCAATTTAGAAGGTCCGGAACACATCAAGGATCTGACGATCTACATACCACCCCACCTCTTTCAAAACTGTCGAACGTCGCTTATCAATTGAAAGTGCGATGTCATGGTCTGGAGCTCTGCCTGGAAAGCTATCGGGTTGTTCAGCCTGATCGATCCCCCACTCAAAGAAGGCACCAGCGCCTTTCATTCTTATTCGTTATTATTATTATTATCTTTTCTGATTGTCTGCTGTGGTGGTAAAATGGTTATGGTGCTCCAGTGTTTACGATCAATTTCGGGGTTTGATTTCAGCCGTGCTGGTCGTATCTTCATTGAGCCAAAATGATAGAGGCCTGTGTATTACACCCTGCCACTGTACACCAAAGCTCATCATATGGTCAAAAATTTAGGAGCCTTCCTCCACGGCTAGCCTCATAAGCATAATGTGGTTTGCACGTGTAAAAGCGCAGATAATATAAAATGTATCTTTTTATCGGCCTAATGATATTGTGTAGTTCAGTATTGTAGGTAAGCCCCGCCGCGGTGCTCTAGTGGCTAAGGTACTTGGCTGCTGACCCGCAGGTCGCGGGTTCGAATCCCGGCTGCGGCGGCTGCATTTCCGATGGAGGCGGAAATGCTGTAGGCCCGTGTGCTCAGATTTGGGTGCACGTTAAAGAACCCCAGGTGGTCGAAATTTCCGGAGCCCTCCACTACGGCGTCACTCATAATCATATGGTCGTTTTGGGACGTTAAACTCCACATATCAATCAATCAGTATTGTAGGTAGCGAACGTACCTCGCACCGGTACAAAATAGTATAGACACTTGACCTTGTTCTGGAATCAAATCAGAACATTAATAATGGCGGTTTTTGGACGCCTTACTAACGTCAGCAACGATGGTACCGGACAGAAAACGTCAGGAGGGGAACATACCGGCAATACAAAACACAACAAAAAACGAAGTTCACTTACCAGAATATGTTTTTCCGCATATGAATCACAAAAGACTCTAATATTTCACGCGCGTTCACATGCAGTCGACGTCCACACGTTTTCTAAAGAGCGTTCGCGCGTTTTATAGACTCTCTATAGTGGCTCAGGGCATTAGATATATTCTCACGTCCTGTTCGGCATTTCCGCTCCAAGGCACGTTTTCTGGCTGTCGATAGAGATAGAGGTGACGAAAAGCAGTCTCACGTCAATGGCGACTTCTTTCGTATTCTTTGCGATCGTTCTTGAAGAATGACATGTTGCCTCTGCCTTGTTGTAAATATTTTCTGTATACGAGAACCAAAGCACGTTTACTTCGTGATCATGACTCTGTCTGAAATGTATGTGGTTGCGCGCGCGTGCATGTGTGTGTTTGCGTGCGCCCCCCCCCCCTTGTAGACTCATTTTTTTTCTTGTATTGAGCGAGTTCAGAGAGGCCATGACATTTGAGATCGCTGGCTAGTATTAGTCCCGCATGTTTTTTAGACGTCTCTACTGGCAGTGGAGGAGTAGTTGTGTTTGTCCAAATTTACAACCCACTATTATACTTAGTTGTTTTTTTACTACACTAATCCTAAGCCTATGTAGAATAAGCCATGAAAAGATAATCTCCAGAGAAGGACATAATTTATAATTGAGCATAAGCTACACTATTTATTATATTCTATGTAATGTGTTTGTGGTACATAAAGAATAAATAGCATAAATGTAACTACCAGGTATTTTGTGCGTTCTTCATTCAATGTAGGTAAACGAAAATATCGTAGCAGTAGTGGAAACATAATGGCACGTACAAGCTGTTTCATAGTTAAGGGAAATCTTGGAGCGCCTGGCATCGCGCTGAAACTAGCGCTGCAATCGCGCTCCGCCAGTAGCTCGCGCTTGCGCAGACGCTTGAAGGGAGTGGAGTTGAACAGCGTCATCTGCTACAGCAGCGCGCGTGCCGCATTGCCGGACAGCGCACGGATATCATTGTTAACGCAGGAGCTGGGCCGATACTCTGCATCAATTATTTCCAGAAAAGTCTGCCCTGCTGGATAGGACACGAATAAACAAAGAACGATCAACTCGCTCGTGCTTGTCGTCTTCGTGTAAACTATGGCTGTGCACGTTTTCCCGAAGTTCCCGTGCAAACTTGCGCAACTTTGAACACTTGGCTGCACTAAGCGTTGTGCAACGCTAACCTCTTAGATTCGTGGCATTGGGGCACTATAGCAACAGTATTCGACCGCATGCCTTGTTTGCTCTATTAAACGCCTTGGTGATGTGCGCGTTCATGAACATTTCTTTGCTGTGTGTGCACTGTGGTACGCTGGGACGAGGAAGACACAACAATTAGCAAGCAATGTGCATTGATTTAATGGAATGAAAAATAACAAATAAGAACTGAACAGTAGTAGCTATGCTGATGCGCTGGCTTAAAACGATAAAATAAATTGGAACGAATTCAGGAATGTTTTAGGTGAGTACAACGTCGAAACGTGTGTCTCTTTGAGGACACTTAATTACCACAAGACTTACTAACCGGCTCATGACGCACCCGCGACGCTTCCACTTAGTATCTTGTCATGTGACCAGCGGCATTTATGACGGCACCCATTCTTAACGGCAGTGAGGAGAACAGTGACTCGATGAGCGATGTATTCACTTACAGGGCGTCCCACTAGCTGACGATGGTGGACCACAACCGATCCTCGCACAGCCCGTGTAGAGGATGGCGTGCCACCGACCTTTTCATGAAGCCCCAGCCATTTTCAATTTCATTTATGTCTGGCGATTGGGGTGGTCATTCCATGGCCCCTTCATGAAGCAGTGCACGGAATGGGCATAGAAACTCGCACCCATGCGGTGCGCAAACTAATAAAGACGTCGCACAAAACTGAGTGCTGATTATCAGCTCAGTTCTTGCAATAACAATGATATATCCGCGTGCTTGCCAGCAATGCGGCAAGCAAGAGTGGCCGTAGCAGACGGCGCGGGTCAAAACTACCCTCCTAGTTTATCTGTGCGTGCGCGAGCAGCTGACTGCATCACGATGCCACACACTCCGAGATTTCCCCCAAGTGTGGAACAGCCTGTACCTTCCAAGCCAGCTCTTTCTGTTTTGCCCACAGTCTTTCTTATCGGCATGTGCACTACGTCGAAGACAATATTCGTCCTTGTATGCACGTTTAACTTTTATTGTATGTTCAAGAATCTTGCGCCCTATCACGCAATTTTCTGAGCTAGACCCTATATGGTTATAGTTGTCTTTTAGCAAAATTCAGTATCACACTATATTGTAATAGTCATGGTCTGTTTTATTTTCATCGTGGTAAAGTTAAAGGCAACGAAACAAGCATTCTAGAACTAAAGAATGCCTAAATGACTGAAGGATCATTCGCATCACGTCTACCAGTGATAGCGTGTCCTATAGTTAACTGCAAATCGCCGCAAATGGTTGATCTGTTCGAAAAGCGCAAATATTAGCTCTGTCGTCTGCCGCTGCTTTCTTTTTTTTCATTCACTAGAGAGCATTCAAAAAGACAACAAAGCAGTCATACGGGCTCTAACAGAACGTCTGTTCGTTTTGCGTGGCGATGAGTGAGCGAGCAGACGTGACAGGCATCACTATCGCGGGGTATTGAGGTCGAGAGACGCGAAGGCCGAGGCAGCCTTTGTAAGAATCGTTCGCATCGAGTTTCTCGGTGGTGGCCAGGCAGTGACGGTAGCGCGGTGCCTTTATAGGCCACCGGTGAAAGTGATCTTTAAGTATTTATGTTTCTCCTCACTTTGATAAAAGCCACTAAACTCGAAACAGCGACTTGGGGTGTTTATGTATATGCGTAAAGTAATTCCAGACATGAGCATATCCTTAGAGCTCGTCGTGTTTCCTTGTGTACGTTCTCTAAAAGCGCTGCGTAAACATGTGCGATTCATGTCATATCATGCTGCCGTGCTTAGCCGCATTATCGAGTACAGAGGTTCACTCATTACGACCCTGACTTTAAGAGAAGTCAATGCTTGCACAGCCAACCTTACACCGAGTCGTCTATGTCCGAAGTACGAATAAGAAACTTTCTGATTTTAAGGATATTTTGACTTGCTTGCTGGCATTGATCAAATTGGTATTTTTTGGTGACGGACCTTTACAGTAGATTTATTAGGCATGTACTGGTGTAAACAAATGTTTGAAGATTGAAATCTTTGACTTTTTACACTTCCAGGTGTGACTCGTGCAACTGCGACGAGATGATAGATTAGAAATCGACTCTTGGTGATTTATTTTTCGTCAAACGCGTTGTTCTTGCATTGCCTCGAACATTTTTCACCAGAGAGTGTTTTAAGGAGACAAGAGGCTTGGACCATGCTAATACGTGCAGAGTCAGCAAAGTGACGTGGCGTTCTTACTGACTTCGAGTTGAATCAGGCGTTAGTAAGGGAATGTGGGCTTACAATGGGTAGATCTAATGCGTTTCACCTGTAGAGAACATGCCATTCTTTTTTTGCCACGTCATGTCAGCACATTTTTCTTAACGGTAAAAAACGTAATAGGTCACGCATCTGGTTGACCTCTTTGACTTTCCTTTTTCAGCACGAAAATTTTGTATTCCAGGGTTTTCATAAATAATTTTAATAAGCATAATATTAACGTATTTTCGTCGCGTAAAAGACGTCGAAAGAATTCGTATGGTCAGATAAGGAAGAAAAACTCTACATTAATAATAATAATATTGACAATATTATTATTATAACAATATTATATTATTATTAGTAGTAGCAGTGGTAATATTGTGGGTTTAACATGCACGAACTACCATATCATCATAAGAAAAGCCGTAGTGAAGTGTTCCGAAAATGTCGACCATCAGGTGTTCTTACCCAGCGCAGATATAGCACAAATAGTAGAAAAACTTACAAAAAGTTAATTTTGTAGCCAAGGCGTTACGCTGTTATTTCAAAAATTATCACGTTGATTTTGTAACAAACTGTGCGTACATACATTGTTTTGCACGCACACATGCTCGAGCACGTACACACACACGTGCATGCACTACCCCTCTTCCCCCGACACAAAGAGAAAAACATAACTATATGCCCTCCGGCAAAATCTCGCTTTTATTGATTCTTTTCGAATCCTGAAAAACGCAGATGTATTAACGTCATGGCGATGAAGATTTATTCGCTGGTTCTGGGCGAAAAATCATCTTATCCATGACTGAAAAGTTGACAAAGGTGCACATAAATTGAACCATTCAAGTTTTTGCTTCAAAACCAGAATCAAAACCAAAACATCTGTTTGGCAAGCAGGTGTCCTTCCACAGAGCCATGTCATTGCTTGAGACTCCATAGAAAAAAGAAAACATATGAATGTCCTGTAGTGAAAGGTGTCTCCTAAACGCGTGCAATATAACGTAGCAAAATCCTACAAACGTAAGAAACTTCAAAATACATGTGAATTGCTCAACCCATGGGTGGTTTAAATTAGCCCAACCCTTACAAAATATCCAGCTGCGCGAGTACACATGCCATCTCACGGACATTCGAGCAAGCAGAAGGAAGAATGATGTAGGGCACCTAGTAGCTGTATACACCCGGTATACAATCTACTATTGTTTAATACGGCTAATGTAACGCGCATAAACCTTTCTTACTTTGTGCCATTGTTCAAGACATGGGGCCCTATTGCGCTATCACACTCTACGTCTAAAGGTGGAGCCCAAGCGTCCTCCAAGTTGTATTCTTTGTGTGCGACAAGCATACGTAACTTTATATAGTTTCGCGCTTAAATTAGTACACGTACCTAATTACTACACGTACTAATCGTTCAGGATTTGTGAGAATATTGCTAGAATTCCGATTTGATAATGTACTGCTAATCACCAATCAGCTTTCGCTCTTTCTCTCCCTAATTTTACGCATTTGATACGTTTCTTAGAGAAATGCCCTGCACGGTGATATAAAACGGCTAGTCCCAACTTTTCGATAACTTCTTGTCATCTGTTGAAGCCCCAAAGTTCGCTTGTCGTCCAGTAAAACATTTACGTTGCCTTGTTTTTTTTTTCTGAGAATTTGAAGCGCACACGCCCTCACAAGGGGCAACTACTTTCCGTCTTCTTTAGCTTGTTAGTTTTACTTATAGCACGGATCAAACACGTTCCAAACTCAGCGCACGCGCATACGTTCGTGTATATTTCGTTCTCCAGCCAAAGCGAGAGATGGCGACAGCTGCTGGATTAATAAAACTTGGGGCGCTTTCCACATGTTCCAGAACTTTTTTGTGGTGAGGGAGGGGGGAACAAGAAATACGATAAAACAAAAAAAGTATAAAGAAGGCCAGTTCAAACATATTGGCTTATTACTGCATCGTGACCTGGCTTCTTTTCGCACCGTGCCAAATCGCCTGTGCCAACTCGTTCACACTGCACCGCCATCGGTCAACTGGCCAGAGCTGCGTCCCCTGTCAATAAACAGTCGCGCGCCCAGAGGGTGGATGCCCGTAGGGTTACAAACATATACCGTTCCTAACGTTGTAGCAGTCTATAGTGCAACGGTATCCTGTGGCAGCACTTTGCTCAGATAAAACAATGAAGGAAGAAAGAAAATGTTTGTCATGACTGTGCACGGTGTCTGGTTACGAACGCAGTAAAACCTCCGCATTGTGCCCGAGGCAAACGGTTTGTAAGGCGCACAATATGACTTCCAAGGATCTGACCTGTTTGACCTAACGCACTTTGCGACTACAGCGCATGATAGCGCACCGCGGTCACTGTTCTCGATCTTGCCTGGGACCACGCCTGACTCTGCAACGGTCGGCCTCAACAAGTTAAAAAAAAGAAGAGAAAGAAAGCACAGTAATCCAAGCTGAATCGGGTCTCAATCGCTCTTCTCAGCTCACATTGGCTATATTTTTTTCTTGAATTTTTTTGCAGTATTTATAGTCCTGGAGTCCCATTTGAGCTTTTCTCTTTTTTTATTAGTCATGGTGAATATCAGCATCAAGTCAGCGCAATTCTGAAACAGTTTCTTTCCAAGCGCTGTCTGTTTCCTCTTCTGCAGAAGAGAAAAATAAGATTGAGATTCCTCCAAGCAAAGAACAGTGCAGATTCAGCCTTTGTCTTCGATGTATACTCTTTGTCTGCTCCCTCTGCTGAAGTCATTTGTTACGGTTGAGATCCGTCGAAAAAGCTATCGTTTCTTTGTCCGAAATCGCTCGATCTGGCATACCCCTGCTGCCCGCTTCATGGCGGCAGGATATTTTTAGGATATACCGAAGACTTGATCTGGCTCATCATACCAGTTGTTTTTCTTGCTCAGATGGTTGCTGAACCGGCAGCTTTTTGTTTTCTAGCCTAAGACCTTCTTTCATTAGTAGATTACAACATCGCTGCAAAAACAGAAGTTCATCAATGTCAAGGTACACCCTTGTATGGGCACCACACTACGCAGTACACTGTTGTATGCGTAGTTGTTTTGTTTTCATTCTCAACCCCGTGAGTGACATACACTGCAATATATACGTGCATCTACGTAACCAACTGAAGCGATGTTCTCGATTTCTTGGCTTCAGATTTATGCCTGACTCTATTCATAAAAAGCTTACGTCATCCGTGCACTAGGGTAATTGCTTTTCGAGCTATCAGCGTAATAAGTGCAAACGCAACATAGCAATATCTGTACCCGAATTCAGTTTTTCGAATTATTGTTGACATATTCTCATACATCACTTCATGCGAGAAGCACAGCTATACCAGCTATACATGCAACATTCACATGCTATACATTCACATGCAACAGTTGCGAAAAGGAAGTAGGGGTGCCATCACGGAAACGATAAGTTCCTTTTTCTTTTCTGTGCTTCTTACTGTCATTAGCCGTCTGCGAATGGTCGAAGTGATAGTTGTACCAATTGCAGATGGTTCATGGCACGCATCGACCAATCACACACAGCTAATGGTGGCAAAATAATTTGAAAACTGAATAAAATAATTCTGCGATTGCACTTCAGGATATTATCCTAATAACAAGGTAGAAAGTTAATGACGATTACGATACTCCCCAACGCGTATGTGCGCTCAAATCCTTGCATTCTCTCGTTTAAAGAGGTGTATTGCGGACGCAAACTTCACAGAGAATTGTGTGTCAGTATAGTTACAGACTTTTCGTTTATTTTTTGTATGTTTGTTATAAAACCAAATCAAAATATACGCTTTTTTACTTTTTATGCTTTTTGTCTGTTTTTTTTTGTTTTCGTGATGAAGAATCCAGAGTAATCCAGCCGCCCTCTGTGCTGTAAGGAAAAAGAGTCTCGTAGCTCAAGGCGTGCGGCCAGGATGTATTTTGCTGTGATATTTCACTTGGTTGCAGGGATGTAGAAAGGATGGGCAACCAGGGAATAGGAACAGTTCTTTTACTAAATAAATAATAAATTTGTGCAGCATAGGAGAGAAGTAATGAGCTGTCTGAACTAAAACATTCCTATTTTTGTATACAGAGTATATGAAATGGCACTTTTAGGAAGACAGTGGGATTACATACAAGTATATAGTGGTCGAAATTATTGTATAAACAAAACGAATAAGAAATAAAAGCCTTGAAGCGTCGGTTTGTATAAATAGCATACTTCAGAAAATATTTAGTGTTATTTATCATTCTACTACATTGGTGGTGCGCCTACTTGACTAGTAGACCTATTTGTAGATGAACTAGAAATTAAAAAAAAGCGTTTAGCTGTGCACAGCTTATAAAGATATACAAATCACGCATGACAATGAAAAGTAAGTGCAAAGAATTATGCTATATAGCAAACGCGCTCTCCTTTTTTTGGTTTCCCTTGCTTATGTCGTACCAGTTATATTGAGCGGGCACCAGTTCTGGTTTGAATACCAGTCCCACAAAACGACCTGCTACGGAGAATTGTGGCGTCGGTGGATGAGGCTATACGGTGGTGTGTGCAAATCAAGATGGACAAGAATGACCTAACAATTAAAGGCGTCACCTTCATTTTGCCCGAATGTTACTGCTGTGATATACGTTAGGGCTCTTGTTTATGGCAATTTATTATTTTACCTGCGCGGTAGTCAGTCATTCTTTTGGCCCCGCCGTGGTGGTCTAGTGGCTAAGATACTCGGCTACTGACCCGCAGGTCGCGGGATCGAATCCCGGCTGCGGCGGCTGCATTTCCGATGCAGGCGGAAATGTTGTAGGCCCGCGTGCTTAGATTTAAGTGAATGTTAAAGAATCCCAGGTGGTCGAAATTTCCGGAGCCCTCCACTATGGCGTCTCTCATATTCATATGGTGAATTTGGGACGCTGAACCCCACATATTAGTCAAGTCAGTCTTGTTATTTAAATACATGAGCGAGTACGGAATTCTTTTCTCCTATAGATACAAATTTCGCGACACTTCTTTTTTAATATATATATTCTCCAGAATACTGTACACTTAGTCTAATGACTATAGATTATTGTTAATTTTTTGTAAGTTGACATCAATGCTTCTAACCATTTTATTTTTGAGGCTCGTCCTTCATGTAGTTTAACTGATCATTATCATGAATTTATAATAATTAGTAAGGCTTCACTGACATCATTTCTATGACGGAACAGACGTCAAGAAAAACTACAGTAATATGAAGCAAAGAAAAAAAAACCGAAAAGGAGGCTAAGTTAATTTAGGTAACTTGAGAGCAGAACTCACGACTTCCTAATTCGTGATGCCATATGCTGGGTAACCTACCTAATGCAGCACCTACGCGCATGCACGCGGAGTTTATTCTTCGTATGTCTCTACCAGCTTCATATTACAGCAATTGGTGGGGTGGTGCTGCCATCCATAGGCAGAAAAACATTCTGCGCACGATGACACGAATGAGTGCCGACAAGAAGCAACTGGGTAGTTTCAGGGCAACGGAGGTTCGCAGTGCATTACTTGAGGAAACTGCGACGGGAACACTGCACGTATGCATCGATATCATCAAGTGCCGACGTAGTACATGCTTCCCCTTTCGCGTCACGGTAGCGTGGTGACTCGTCGACAGGACAGTGCAGCTTCGACATGCGCCAATGGCGTTTCCCCGCCACCTACTGCTTCGAGTGCGACTGCACCGGCTAATGAAAATCTGCCTTAAGCAGTTCAGAACGGCAATGCAACAATAAAAATGCCAGTGATCAGCGGAATTTCTTGCCTAGTTCGTGGCTCAAGGTACCAGTTCTTCCTCATGAGTGCCTGAAGCATCGTGCGTGCGAAAAGGTATTAGCTACCCTGGTAGTGAAGAGCGCATGCCTTAGAGTTGACCTCGTGAGATTACGACGTTATGAGCCAACGCATATGAAGTTGCAGTGTTCAGTACGTTCCTACTAATTCTATCTTTGCGCAGGATTCACCCTGTGTAATCGGTGTATGTTATTTCTGCTATCAGAAGGTCTGAGTCAATATTATGTACGTTCGTCATCTAGATGAAAGAGTGCCTTAAGGCGTGCATCCACGTACCATGGTGATGAAGTTGCCAAATACTAATACAGATTATGTAAGATCTCATAACCACATGTACAATAAACAATGAGCTACACTCATGTAGAGACAATTTTACTTCCCTGCTATACCTATTCATGCACAGTTGGATGAACCATGCGGTTTTCTTCTGCTCAGCAATCGCAAAATGCGACTTTGACAGGCAGACACGACGCTATTATTTGAAAATGCCAGTATACTACGTCGCTGTGTCTTTTTAATGCGCTTCTTTCAGCTCTCAAGATGAAAAAAGTGTTATTTTTTGGCTGCTAAGCATTGCTACGTCCTACCATTCGTAATTGAAGCCATTAAACCGGTATATAGTAAGTTTGGGCCATGAACAAAATTTAAATTAGAACCTGTTCTTACATAATTCAGGGCAATTTTTCATTACCGTCGATGGGGGAGTGCTGATGTTGTTTGAATACAAGACTTCCATATTATTACCAACATGATAAGTAATTATTATCTCAACAAAGTAAATGCTGTACGTATCGTCTATGGTAAACGTAGTTACAATTATTCAGAGGTGACTACTAGGAAATCGCTGCTAATATCTATCCGAAAATATTTTATTTATAAATATTGATTTGATATCATGAACTCAGTAGTCACAAATTTGAAGCAATGCATTTCTGTCTTGGTCTTATCTTTTCATTCATCTGCAAGCTGCAGGTGAAACGCTAGCCCAAACCAGGACTTTTTCTCTTTTTCTAACAGTGGCTTCACTTACAACAAGCGTACGCAGCTTAGAAGTGAGGTTAATGGCTATATCGGCTTTAGTTAGGTTAGCTTTATTCAATAGCCTACTTCTAAATCTTGCGTCAACTTCCATCTTCGCAATGCGCTTTAATACATAATTAAGGGTGAAAAAATATTGAGTGGCTAATAATTGTGCACCGCTATAGTATACTAGTCTATCACTTTTTTGTTGCTTTTTTTATTGGTGCCAGTTCTCTAGTGTACTTCGGGTGGCGAGCAATACAATAATTGAACAATGTTCTACACACTTGCAATGACAGCTTCCTAGCCTTTTTAAAATCACTTTTGTAAAAGTTACAAAACAAGTTATCCTAATTTGAATATAGTTATGTTGGCCACTTACTTTTCTAAACTATTTGTTTTCTTTTGCATGCAATCTTTCAGTTTATTGCTAGTGTATGCGCAGAAAAATAGAAGAAATTACCACGCCGACACATAGAAAACTTTGCACATTGGGCTTTTCGTTTTGCTAGGTCATTAGCGGACTACCAAAAAACCAGGGCTAGTTATATCGAGCGTAGACGTCGTTAAACTGCAATATTTCACTGACTTTCAAAGGGGTCGCGTACAGAACATTACCAAAAAAAAGTCACAAAAAGCAAAAAACACGAAAATGCACATTCACCGTAAGAGAGAAATCAGGAAAGAAGAATAGACGCGGAAGGAGACAGCTCGTGCTACCGACACCACCGAGTGTCGGCCTAGAGATAAGAACAGAGAAGCGACAATCCCTGATAACCCCACTCTCCTATATCCCGCACTTCCTTTTCACTACTCTCTGTGTCGCCCCGATTGGCAGCACCGAGAACGGTCTGCCGGAGCCTCCCTGTCGCGGTCCGGCTGAGCGTGTTATTGTCTCCGAGTCAGTTCTCACGCACTGCTTTATGCTTCTGTTGTGGTGCCCTGTATAGCGCAGTCTTGCAATGTAGCCTTGTCTCTGCTCGGTTTTCAGCTCTCTCGTCCTTCACTATCTTCCCACAACAATAGCCCAGCCGCAAGATTGTCGTAAAAAGCGTTCGCGATCCACAGCTCTCAGTGGTCAGCGCTTTGTGGCAAAATGTTGTCGGTCGTGATAGCAGAGAGAGAGAGAGAGAGAGAGAAAGAGAAGAAATTCAGACAGCCATCATTTACTAGATGCTCTATTAGACAACCGCCACGATGGCTCGCTTCCGATCAATCTTTGCGCCGCTAATGGTTCTTTTTTTACGTTGTCCAGCGCCGTCCGAGCTTCAGGAGTAAATGACCTGTAGCCCAGTGGTGGCGGCCCGATGTCGTTTATGAACGAAAGCGACGAAGACCCGCGCCTGCGCAAAGTAGCCGCACTATGCTATGTGGGTCGCACTGATGGCCAGATGGTAGATTTCGACCACGTCTAAGAAGACCGATGGCAAGGCACCGTTTCGCGGTTCGGACTGCGTCTGACGTCAGTAAGTGGAGAGAAATACACAGCGCTCCACTTGCGGAAAATTATCTTTCCGCTTGTGTGGATCGTGCGTATGTGCGTGGGCGTTGGTGTGCGTTTATGCACGTGTGTTCGTTTGTTTTTAGCTCACCGCATCTGCTGCAAGTTTTAAAGCCACAGTATTTTTGTATATACTAAATACAAGTCCTACAAATGTGGCGTCAAGCATTATTACTTTTTTGGTTATCAAGTTTTTTGTGCATGGGCGGGTGTGTGCTTAGAAATGCAGAGTTTGCATGGAATCAGACATTTTGGCACACGCCACAACACACTTCTTGATGCCGAGAGATAAGCAAGGAATGCCACGAGTTCAACTTGGCAATGTCATTGACAGATATTTTGTCTTTACTCAAACGACTTTAACCGTATACATGGTTGCAATACAACTCAGGAAGAGTTGGTATTTGGTATTTTTTGTCGTTACTATGCAGAAACCTTCAGGTTAAGCCAAGAGCAATTGACATGAACTCGCGGTCGGCCCACCGTACAGCATACGTGAGGCATGCAGCGTTCGTTTGCACTTCCTTTCTTCTGGGCGCTTGTCATGTGCAAACCAAATTATGAATACATTTTCTAAAGTAACGCACTCACAAGTTTTGCTATGCAAGAACTCCTGAACAGTCGACATATCCTCCTTCACCTATCTTCTCTCTCATGCTTTGGAACGTTCATACAAACAACGATCCCTAAATTCATCTTTGATGTAACCTCCTTTCGCCATTTCTAATTGCAAATAGTGAGGCCATCTTTTTGCTACACTGCCTACATTTTGCAGCTCACCTGCTATTTTCATTAGTGGCAAAACACCACTGTTACCTTAGATACGTATTGCCACTGTTCTACTGGACTACAAAGGTAAAAAGGGTGACATCGAAAGGAGTAGCGGCACAGGATTACTTCGTGTGGACGTCAAAACGCGGCGAAATTTTTGTTAACTGCACCCGCGACAAGCACGTCCATCAGTTCAACGCCAACAGTTGTCCCGAACAGGTGATCTGCAAATCAATTATTCAAGTGCCTTCAGTCTTATGAAAGTTCGAGTATTGAAGTAGATGTGAGGTTTCTTGGTGCCGTCTTGCAAGCCCATATTTTAATGTAAGTATGAACTGGCATCATTATGGCTGCCATTTTGTTATAGTGAAAGTACCATAAAAGGCGAATTTTGTATTCTTGATATGCTTATCTCCCTAAAAGTGGTGCACCGAGAGTGTACAACAAAATGGCGCTGCATGACGTTATGGTAATGCCACCTATACTTCATCATAATTGATTGTTGTCTGCCACTTCGCCTAATTTTTCACCCGCTACATATCACTGTAATCAAACGTACTCGACGGCTTCAATTTCCTTGCTCAGTCATCGCACAATAAAAGGCCGCCTCACAATTGAGCTTGCCCTGTGATTTTCCTTCAGAGAAACGCCATTCGAGCACAGCACTTTACAAGCAGTGTGGTCCCTTGGTCGCGGTTCACGAAGTCAACATACTCTCAATGGCCGCTCACAAAAAACGCATTGGTCCCAGCGGCACCCCAGCGTCGAGTGCAATTCCTCTTCGCTCGTGCTGGCGAAAATTTATCGCCTCTACGCCCTTTGCACGTTGTTGTTTATTCTCTATTTTTCCGCTTCTCTTTTATGGCTTATCCCATTTACAGCTCGCCACACGAGAGGAATCTGCCATGCAATGAAATCAATAACGTCCAATTTCTGGCGTCGCATGTTATTCATTTATGCATCTTCTTCCGGGTTCCTGCAGCCTATCCTCATTGACGGCCTTGGGCCAACGTTGATAAAAGCCAGGAGTTGAAGCAATAGAGTTGTTTTTTTCTTCCAGCCTGGGGCCGACAGGAAACATGCTTCCGCGTTTTGTAACCACGAATCATTACTCTGAGATAGAGCCTTCCTAAAGAAACGCAGAGCGTAGTTTCCATGCTTAAAATAATCAAGTGTGGGCTGAAGGCACTTTTTCCACCCCCAACTCTCCCCCCCCAAAAAAAGGCAAACAAAAAGAGTTTGTAGTATCCTGAGGCCTTCGTAGTGTCCTGGCTTCCGGTTTGTGTCCATGTTTGTAGGCCGTGTCTCTTTATATTGAGTAACTAACAACTAGCTCCACACACTGTCAACAAAAAAAAGGAAGCTTGTATTTGAAACTCGGCGCACTTGTGGTGGCACGTCTTTTTTTTTCTTTATGACGTCTTATCACTTATAGATATTAAAAATAATATTACCGCGGGACACGATATGATTTATCATTCTCAGTTGCACACTTCGCCAAACAAATGCGCTATTGGAAAGTGCAAACGTTAACTGGTTAACTTGCTGCCTCGGATATCACTTGCCTTCAGGATAATTTCTTGTCCGTAACAGAAAAGCATAATCTTTTCCACTTATTTGGCAGTTATTCTTGATCTTTCAAAGAGCATATGCCATTACTACTGCAATTTGCATTTTACTCTTCAATACAAATTCAAAGGCTGATCATTTAGGGGAAATACATATCATATTCATAACAATTCGTGGTGTTTCAACGCTCCAAAACCACCATATGCTTATGAGAGACGCCGTAGTGGAAGGCTGCGCAAATTTTGACATCTGAAGATCTTTAACGTGCACATATATCCGATCACAGGGGCCTCCAGCATTTTCGCCTCAATGAAGAAGTGTGTATCAAAGTACTTCGTGTTCGTTTGGAGTAATCAGAAAAATAAATATGCGCAATATTTTGAGGGTCCTGGTCTGTTTCCTACCAATCTGTTGTCAACTGAAGTGGCTCTTTCTTTGCATATACTAACTACACAAAACATTTGTCGTGCAGAACTTTCAGGAAAAAAAAGTCTACTGTTTTTTTACTTCTCCGAAAACTATTATTTCCTACCCACTACCTCCACCATTGTCATTACGTTAGTTTATTGTTTATATAATTGGCTGCCTCTTCGCAACGCAGAAGCAATACCCTAACAGGCTGCTGCAGTTTTCCAGCAATGTCTCCTATATTTGATGATGGTGATGATTAAAATTAATTTTGATCCAGAAAAGACGCAAGGGAGACCGCGCGCCACCCGGCTAATCCCGCGTAGGAACCGCCATTGAATCGGTGACCAAGCCACTTCTGTTTAGTTTCTTCCCCTCTAATCAAAGCTCTACGTTGTGATGCTTCTTTACAGGCATCGTGGTGCCATTACGTAAACAATAGAGTATCTATCAATGTATATAAAACGCAGTTGTGTATAAACACAATGTATATAAAACAGTCGACATGTTTACTCTTTGCTGTTAGTACCACTCAGCAACTCCAGGGCTGCTACGTCGATTGAGACGTATTTCCTCAATAACTGGCTATTCTCATATAGAAATTACTTCATTTCTTTGAATAGGTGTTACAACAAGCCATGTAAGAAAACTTTGGTGGTCGCCTTTCAATGAAGGCTAAATGGTATAGACACGTATAGTGTGCGAAGTCAAGGCAGTTGAAGAACACCAGATAGTCGAATTTTCTCGAGCTCCCAACTACAGCATCTGCGATAACCATATTTTGATTTTGGGACGTCAATCTGCACGTATTATCAACTAATAAAACTTACTAAAACCTAAAAAATAGTTATGCAGAAATAAAAAATGGCTTCTCTGTAGTGCAATCAGACAGAGAAAAAGAATAAGGTACATGGTATAAGCAGTGAAAATCTATATTTATTGTGTTTTATACAAATTGTGGGCCACATTTGGGTCCAAGCAATAGCGGTGATTAAAAAAAAACACATGTACAAGGGCGGGCTAAAACAAAACTTCGGAGATAAAAAAATAACTAATGATACGAAAAATTGTTAAACACACAGCATTGCTTTCGGTACACATACGTTCAGAAAGGATCAAGGTAAATGGGGGAAGATAGGATCGCGAACACATTTCACACCGACGTTCATATTTGCGATAATGTTAACAAAGGGCTCTGCTGAGGTACCAGAAGAAACACTTTTGGGTAATCGTTTCCAATAGTTGATGACAGCTGTAAATAACGAGTAGTTGTCAGAGCTTTTAAAGCTTGCTGATTGTCTGAACATTTTAATGTGACCCGTCCGAAGGGAATGTCTCGTTAGACAATGTAAATATGAGGAGTAATTTATTCTATAGAGGCGACAATATAGACGATAAATAATCCTAACCTCGATGTTATTCTGCCACAACCTAGCCTCTGTAGGTTAGTTCCAATAATTAAATGGCTAATGCGGCAGTTTATCGATAAGATATTTCTGGTAAAAGCTACTAATTCAATCCGCGTACTCCAGGCGAGGTCGCACTAAACACTTCATCATCATCATCATCATCATCATCATCATCATCATCATCATCATCATCATCCAGACTACGTCCACTGCAGGAGAAAGGCCTGTCGCATGTTTCGCCAGTAAAATTGGTCCTGTGCTTGCTGCTGCCATTTTACACCCACAAACTTCTTGATTTCATCTGCCCATCTAACTTTCTGTGTCCTATAAACCCGTTTGCTGTCTCTTGAAATGCTGTTAGTTACCGTTATAGACCAGCGGTTATCCTGTCTACGCGCTACATGCCCGGCCCATGTTCATTTCCTCTCCTTGATTTCAACTAAGATATCCTAAACCCCGGTTCGTTCCCTGATCCACTCTGCTATCTTCTTTTCTCTTAAGATTTCACCTGCCATTTTCCTTTCTGTTTCTTGTTCTGTAGTCCTCAATTTAAGCTGAACTATCTTTTAAGTTTCCAGGTCGCTGCTCAGTAGCTAAGTGTACCTTAAATACCTTCTACCGTAAACGAGGGAACCGTAAGTGGACATGGAGGAGAACTGATGGCGAAAGTAAGAACGAAATAGGCCCTGTACTGAGTGCACAACCAGGCATCGTGCAGGATGTGGAAGTGCTTGGAGAAGTACGATGCCGTGACAATATAATGGTACCATCTCTAATTTGCCTGAAGTTGAAAAAGGAACGACAGAAACTGATACGCAAAAAGCGAATCGATAAGCTAGCACTGAGAGAGAAAGTACACGAATTCGGAGTCTCGCTTCAGAACAGGTGCTCAGCTCTTTTCGAGAAAACCAGCCTTAGCATTGAAGCAATGATTGATAATCTGACGAGTATTAATACCGAGTGTGCAGTGTAAGTTAGAGGTATGGTAGTTAAATGACACTGGTAAGCTTTCCATGGAAATAAAGATTCTCATTAAGGAGCGTCAGAGTATGAAAGCTTTGAGTACAACAGACAGAATACAGTTGGCAGAGCTTTCGAAGTTGATTAATAGGCGTGAGGTATCCGATGTAATAAGGTGTAACATAGAGTAAATTGAACCGGTTCTGAACACCCGAGGAAGCGTCAAAGCAGTGAAAAGAAAACTTGGGATATGCGAAAATGAGATGCATGCACAAAGAGCCTAAGAAGGCAAAATAACTATCAAATGGATAGGATAGTTAAAATAGCGAAGGAGTTTTACAAAAATTTGTACAGTAGCCGGGATGACCAAGACCTTACTATAAGAACTAGCAGTAACTCTGATGGCACCCCACGAGTAATGATAGAAGTAAGAAAAGCCATGAAGAGCATGCAAAGAGGCAAAGCTGCAGGTGAGTATCAGCTAACATCAAATCAGCTGAAAGATGGAGGACAGATTGTGTTGGAAAACCTAGCCACCCTGTTTACAAGGTGTCTCTTGACGGGAATAGTACCAGAATCTCGGAAGAATGCTAACATCTTCTCAATACATAAGAAAGGAGATGAAAAGAACTTGAAGAATTACAGGCCGATCAGCTTGATTTTTGTCGTATACAAGGTATTTACAAAGGTAATTGCTAACAGAAGTAGGGCAACATTGCATTTCAATCAACCAAAGGAACAAGCAGTATGTTGAACAGGCTACTGAACAATTGACCACATTCATACTATCCATCAGGTGATAGAAAAAATGCCCAGAATACAGCTAACCACTATACATAGCCTTCAAAGATTATGAAAAGGCGTTTGGTTCAATGAAAATATCAGCAGTCGTGCAGACACAGTGGAATCAGGCCGTCGACAAAGCATGTACAAACAACCCGGAAGAAATCTACAGAGGATCAACTGCTACCATAGTGCTTCATAAAGAAAGCAACAGAATACCAATCAAGCCCGGTGTAAGGCAGGGGGATACAATCTCTCCAATTATATTTACGGCGTGCTTACAGGAGGTTTTCAGAGGCCTAGAATGGAGAGAGTTAGGAATAAGTGTTAATAAAGAGTACCTTAGATTGATTGATATGTGGGGTTTAACATCCCAAAACCACCACATGATTATGAGAGACGCCATAGTGTAGGGCTCCGGAAAATTTTACCACCTCGGGTTCTTTAACGTGCACCCAAATCTGAGCACACGGGCCTACCACATTTCCACTTCCATCGGAAATGCCGCCGCCGCAGCCGGGATTTGATCCCATCACCTGCGGGTCAGCAGCCGAGTACCTTAGCCACTAGACCACCGTGGCTAGGCTGAAGAGTAACCAAATAATCTGCGCTTCGCCGATGACATTGCATGGCTGAGTAACTCATTGGATGAATTGCAACTCATGATTACGAAGTTAAACAAGTACAGCAGAAAGGAAGGTCGTAAAATAATCAGAAAAAAACAAAACAAAAGTGATGTACAACGAGCTATGAAGAAAGCACCACATAAAGATATGTAACAGTGTACTAGAAGTTGTAAAAGACTATGTCTACTTAGGAAAGGTAATAACCGTGGAGCGTAACCTTGAGATTGATGTACCTAGAAGAATAAGAATGGGGTGGAGCACATTTGGCAAGCACTCTGCAATCTTGACAAGTATATTGCCACTATACCTCAAAAGAAAGGTATATACCAGCTGCATTTTGCCGGTAAACATTTATAACCTGTTAATTTGACAGATCGTGGTGCTCCAGTCAGTTTTCTTTCTAGCAATGCAAGTTTACCATAAGCTTTGTGACAAATTTCATTAACATGGGTATCCCAAGTTAAGTTATTCCTCAATATTACCCTCAGATATTTCATATGCGAAGTGCTGGATAATGTTGTATGTCCTAGTTAATGCTCGCGTTCGAGCGGGCATTTTTTAATTCGCGAACATTATGAATTTTGTCTTCGTAGAGTTTAGCCTCATGTTCATACTTTGCACCATACCTTACACTACAATTTGATAAAAAAGAAGAGGCGAATGGATATTCAAGTAATTGTAATGAAGCATGTATTGATGAGCTCAATGCTGTGCAACTTTTTTAGCTGCCACTGCTAAGCGTCTGCATTGTAGCTCTTCCTGCTTACGTTAAAATGTTGCCCCGAGAGAAGGTTCAAGCCTGAATCGCTTGCAGCCGACTTCGTCAAACGTGCACAAGGAACGCAACATTTGTATAACTCAGTTGGTATAAGGGCCACCACTTCATACGCACCATTTTCCACCGAAAATGTGAGTAAATTTTGCAGTGTTAGGGGGTAGTGATTTCTACCAATTCTTTGGCTGCTATGTAAACGAAGACAACGGTATATGCCCAAGTTAAACTGCCCTGGCGAACGACTAACAAAACCTAAATTACCTAGCAGCGCCAGCATATTGCCTTGCCAGAAATGAAGGGGTTGCATTCGTGTCAGTGATCTAACACTGCGGAGGAACGTATCAGATACACATAAGCAGGGCAACCCAAACGTCATGCATTTTGGGACAAATTCTTCATGAAAGCATTGTCTAACTTCCAGGCTAAACAATTTTTCCCGCCTATGTTGTCTTTTGTCTACGAAGACCAGTGACACACTGGGCCCGTATCGCCCACGCACTGGAGTTTTTTTCCCATGCCATGCAGGGGAAAATTGACCAGTTCACAGAAATTCCGGCCTTTTCTTTCACCAACCCGCAATCAAGGAGCACTTCTTCCCCTAAAAATTTCTGCGTGCACCCCTGGCGGGAACCACCATGGTGTGCTTCCCGCCGACTACAGTCAACATTGTATAATAATATAAGAATGTAAATGGGAAAGCCACTGCTTTATAGTACACTTGAACAGTTCGCTGGGAGAGTCACTGCTTCAGATCACACCTGAACAATTCCCACTTCCCCTTTGGTATACGCTAACTTCAACGAAATATTGCCCTGCAGGTACCGTGAGTGGCTGTACCTTGTAACTCCCCGCAATTAAGATGGCTTTGTTAACGGCAATGACCTTGTTGTGTTTTCTATTTGCATTATTTTCATCCCAAATTCAGCTCATCGAAAAGCCCTTGCTCATTGCGACTCACAGAAAAGTCATTGCGACTCACCGAAAAGCGCTTGCCTTTTGGTGAGCCGTAATGCTGTAGTAGTGCAGCCAAGGTGCAACTGCCTAGTTACATCCACGAAGTTACACATAAAGTGTACTGCGAAAACAGCCTGTGGGTCCTCGTAGCTTGAACTAATATATTTATAGCAAGGTGAGATATTGGGATAGTTGTTTCTTTCAAGGTTGAAAAAAATTTGCGGTACAGTTGCTGTGGAGAAGAAAGTTAGGGAGGATCCACTTTATTTTTGTCTCCTCCCTAACTTCGTTCTCCGCAGCAACTGTAGCACAATGTTTTTCCGTCATAATATATCTACGCAATACCTAGATTGCCCAGTAATGCAGTGCTCATAAGGAGATTGCCCAGAGTGAAAGGTGATAGTAATAAAGTGGGCACAGGAACAGATTAAGTGTATGTGCGGGAGAATGCCTCGCCTTTTGCTCTTTTCGGGTTCTGTAAGGGCACACACACTGCGCCTTCCTCAAATACCGGAGAATGCCAGTGGGAAAGCGCAAAAGGCGTCGTAGTGTAGTGCGTCGTGAAAAAGAATTGATTTAGAATTTTTCTACTTTAGTGTCACGATAATTCAATTTTATATCAAGTGTGTCCTCACAGTTGCTGTTTCATCCATGCGCCATACCTGAAAAGTAGTTCTTTGGTTACCGCCCTCCTGCCGTATGTCAAATCAGTTGTCGTTCAAAGAAGTTCGCTTGGCTCTTGCAAAGTTGATGGATCAAGTAAGCATCTACGGATAATTGTTTGTAATAATGCTAAAATACAGGAGTACCAAAATGCTTCCTAGAAGGGGCGATACCATTTCATATTGTCAGAGAAACATTCGCGACATATTGAGGTCAAAGAAGGACTACAAGAATAACGCCTGGTCGTCATTACTGCGCATAGCAAATATTGCACATCACTTACGCAAAACACACATTCCGAAAATGCGTATTCGCAGTGAGAGGATGATGTTTAGACATTATAAATGCGCAATTATTCTCATAGGCGTCCTCAGTTGTGAGCTGGTTTTGGTTTTTCAAAAGTGAGAATTTTTCAGTAGCGTAACACAGCATCGAGATTGTCTTTTGACGTTTCTTTCAAAAACAACGGATATAACGATCAACCTGGCATAAGCTATTTTAAGGCAATAAAAATACTACGGTATACTAAAACGACATATCGTTCAGAGCAACGGTTACAGTACTTCATCACGTCCATAGAGATACGAGGTATGCTTCTAATACCACGCGTAGAGAAACTGGTCATGTCTTCACAAATACTTATAACTTAAAACACTTGAGGCGAAATATTCCAGTGCATTGACACTTTTCCACATAGCTCACTTTATCGACCTATGCCAGCTAAGAAACTGTCTTTGTAACTCCACTGTGCTGTATGTATGGACGTCACAAATACTATCTTGCTCTCTTTTTCATTCTAGTACTGTTTCTTCACTGTATGGCAAAACAAAGCGAAAAAACGAGTCAAGGAAACAAGCATATTAGCTATGTAAACTGTCCAAGTAGATCGTAAAGCTGACAGCTAGGTGCTTGAGATGAGGAGGGTGGGTGAAAGTGGGAATGAAATGGCGACCAGCAGCGGCAATCTGGAACACTTTACTTGGCCAGCTTCCTGACCTTGCCTGAGAACCCCACGTCTGGCAGATATTGTGTCCACCTTCGTTTATTTATATTAATCGCTGGTTCCCCTGCGGAGCACGTCATGCGGTGCTTTGTTCGCTTCGCAAAGAGACGCTCCTTCGGGAAATGAGAGCAGACAGGAAAGACGACGGGGCCAGGTTCTTTCTGCAGGACTCAACATTTTGCAATAGCTTGCGTATCTTAGGGAGGAGTTGGCACACTGTCTTCAATTTCGCTTCTTCGTCTATTATTGACTTTCGTGTTTGCTGGAATCCTTTGCTTTGTCCAGCTGGTGCTCTCACTTGTGGTCGTTTTTCCTATTTCGTCGTGTTCATCGACGGGAGTTCCCGAGTGCTCATTGTAGCGAACAACTTGCCCCGTCGAGCGTCAGAAGTCTAGTGCCAGTTATCACAGCTGTCTGCCGTAAGAACCTTCTTTCTGCACCGTGAGCCGAATGGTGTGATATAGCTATATATTTTAAATAATAATAATAATAATAATAATAATAATAATAATAATAATAATAATAATAATAATAATAATAATAATAATAATAATAATAATAATAATAATAATAATAATAATAATAATAATAATAAATTTTTATTTCAGTAATAATGAAATAAGTCCTACCTCAAAATACACAATCCACCTTAAATTAAGCGAGTGCAAATTTTCAAAACCTAGGTAAATAGACAAACATACCTATATACTGGTGATTTATATAGAAAGGTGAGTGAGATTCGACATTCTCGGCGCATAAGCAGCAAGGGCGACAGCTGAGCTACTTGGTTCTTGTTCCATAATACTTAAAGCATCGACAAAGACAAGACGTTCATATTGACTCCAGGAGGTTTGTTTCAATTATTTCTAAATTTTTCAAGGTATTCGTTTATAAAGGCCGATGGCTACCGTAATAAAGATTAAGCAAGGATTGATTGATATGTGGGGTTTAACGTCCCAAAACCACTATATGATTATGAGAGACGCCGTAGTGGAGGGCTCCGGAAATTTAGACCACCTGGGGTTCTTTAACGTGCACCCAAATCTGAGTACACGGGCCTACAACATTTCCGCCTCCATCGGAAATGCAGCCGCCGCAGCTGGGATTCGAACCCGCGCCCTGCGGGTCAGCAGCCGAGTACCTTAGCCACTAGACCACCGCGGCGGGGCGATTAAGCAAGGAAAACAGCATGAATAACATTTTGAATAACTGAGAATAGAATCATATAATAGAAGTGAAATTTGGCTATGTGTTACACCGGTAAGAACATGGTAAGTGTTGTGATGATATGAAATCACAAATTCAGGAAGCTTCACAAAGGCCAGCAGATACTGTCGAATGGTATCCCAAACACAACAACACCGCCATAAATTATCTGAATGTATTAACTACACGCCTATACTTGTCACTAGAAAGACTACCTGAAGAGTGGTGGTGTGGAGAAATTGACTGCGCCTAACCAACGTCAATGTTTGGAAATATTGATAATAAACAATAGGTTTCACTAAGCCATTTTCTCATCAAACTTTTAGCTATTTAATAAGAAAGAAGTTCAAAAAGTGGCACAATTTTTGTAAAAGAAAGTGTTCGGGTAGAACTCGCAAACGTTGTTTATGAGTGTTTGAGTACATTGCAGTATTTAGACTAAATAGCGACAGTGTGGTACTATAGCAGCGGATACTCTACATCATCTGACGTTTGCATGCATTTTGTATTCACCCAGCACTTGTTCCAATTTAGGACAAGAAACATTTTCTAAGACAACATTGCCTCAAGCTTCACTACACTAGCAAGCTCTTATTAAACATTAGTACCTGTCCCAAGAAGGTTCAGATCATCTTGATATTCCGCGACTAGATGTGAAATTCTGCTGTTAATATGCGAGCAAAAGAAGTATGTTAAACCAGCGTTCACAAGTCGTCTTTGCGAATGAGGAATGTTGGAGGTTAAAAAAACGCCCTTTCATAGTAGATATTACTTGCTCTTTGCCACAGTATTGGTGTTGCTGTGGTGGTGCACGCTTTAGAGGAGCCCTTTGTCAAAAAATTGGCGTTCGTTTAGACGTTGTTGGCTCTGCTTTGCCACAATAAATGTAATGTCATGGTGGTGCACGCTTTACAGGCGGCGTTTGCTTGGTCGTTTGGAACGGGCGGGAATTTTGCAAAAGAAAACTTTTTCCGGTGGAGCTGTACATGAATAAAGGAACCTGACCATATGTGCACATGAATCTGTTTCTGCCCGAGCGGATTAAGTGTCTAAAAGAAAGATCGTCTTTCAGCGGCACCCCATCCTGCCCGTGGTGTGGATGACTGCTTTGTCGCCACTGTGATCAAGACTACCAAACGACCACGCACGAAACTTCTTTTCGTGCAATGCATGCCAGTAGGACGTAGCACTACCATAAAAGCACCGCAAGGCGTGTCAGGTCAGTATTGGCAACAAATGTGTCGCAATTCAGTAGTAATAAACCGCGTGCTAAATGCAGCTCCGCATCTTAAAACCTGCGATTGCGAACAGCATGAGCACCCAGTTATTCCCATTCATAGAGTTTTCAAGACTCCGTTTACAAAACTAACAATGAATAATTCCCAAATTGTGAATATATTATCATCAATCAATGTTCAAGTAGGTTTGGTCTGCTAAAGTTGAAGACGTCAATGTTTCGATGTAAGAAATCAGAATTTTTCGCAGCACAACTGGAATTGCTTTAGGCATATTGTGAAAGGTTTATGGTATGAAAGAAACTTTCTTTCCATGCTTTAGCAACTTTTTTCTTATTACGGCAGTTAAGATACATGCTATCTGCAGAGAGCTCTTTCGATTGCGTCCTTCTTGAGGTGTAACACCCATCAAGGGGCGGTGGAAGGAGCAACCATGTGCTTGGAGAGACGGTGGCGCCCTGTTTCGCGTAGAGTGGGTGTCAGCAGCATGTTTCTGAAATGTTTTAGCGATGTTCTGTTAATCATTATGAATGTTTCTAATATTTCAACACTAAAGCATCTCATGCTGGGATCCACTGACAAAAATACGCACGATCGTATAACAGAAAATAATCCGTAACCGGGACTCAAGCACGCGACCTCTGGGTTAGCGACAACAAGCGTCGGGTATGCTATCCACTGCGCCGTGGTTAAAATTTCGTACATTTTAATAATATGTCTTTTATATCTACCACAGTCCTCTCACAGTGTTCTTGTTAAAATGTCTTAATGCATCACGACAATCACATCTGCGATTAGTTACATCAACGTGTCATTTCTAAGCATCCGTCCTATCCGAGGCGTTTTCAATAGCGCAAGTTCAATCTTGCCAACCCTTTACCACTCGCTCATGTGGTGACCTTACCAAGAGTGTCAGCGTCGCTAATAGCATTCATTCATATCAAACATATCTCCGAAACATCTGGAACGTACCCGTTTTGATTGGATGTAGCTAATCATTACCCGCGTACGCTTACTCCACGAATAATCATGGCTGGCCAAAGGGAAGACACGGCGCTCGTTGCGTTTCGCTCTGGTAGGGTGGTACTCAACAATCTGTGGGTAGACAACCTTACACTAAGTCTAGCGTCCGATCAGTCATGCTCTTCTGGCTGTCACATCGCCTTCTCTGGTTCCGGTTTGACCATTAACTACTTTAACTACCACAAGCATTCGTTAGCACTAGGTTCTGTTCATTCAATATTGACAGATGTTAGTTGTCGAGATTTAGGTGTATGCCTAAGCGTCAGCGTAAATGAGTGCAAACTTAGCAGTGGTATAGCTGTGAAACACCAATGAACATTGAGCAAGCTCTCTTATATCAATGTAAATAACAGTTCTTCTGTAAGGGCACGTTTCACATTCGTCTTTTAATGATTCCTATAACAAAAGACCAACCATGTTTTGTAATGCAAAGCATTTCTTGGCGAACTTCAGCGACATTGAGTCTGTCTGTCTGTCTGTCTATCTATCTATCTATCTATCTATCTATCTATCTATCTATCTATCTATCTATCTATCTATCTATCTATCTATCTATCTATCTATCTATCTATCTATCTATCTATCTATCTATCTATCTATCTATCTATCTATCTATCTATCTATCTATCTATCTATCTATCTATCTATCTATCTATCTATCTATCTATCTATCTATCTATCTATCTAGCCGCTTACGACAATTAGCTCTCCTGGCCGTTTTGATAATGGTATAAATACGAAACTTGGTATGCCTTAACATGAATGTATGAAGAACATAGCAAATGGTCATAACATGAAAATCATGATATGTGTGTCATGAATATTATGATTTACAATTCATGGTCTTGCAGCTCTTGCGGAGGTTTCGTTAATATGGCATCTTGCAAAACTTTTATGGTATTGCACGATTGCATGGCAAACACAAGCTACAGACCCTAACATGAAAATCATGAGATGCGCGTCATGCCACGCTCATGATGCGCTCGCGGCCGTTTTGCTAGTGTCACACATACAAAATTTGGTATTACAGTACATGAATGGATGACGAAGGTATCTGAGCAAGGTTCAAATATGATTACTAGAGATGTGTGCCATGTAACCACATGACTACATGCGATGATCATGATGTGCTGGCTGCCGTGTCGCTAAATTCACTTATACCAAATTTTGTATTACGGGACGTCAATGGATGACGATGGTATGATACTTGTGCAAACTTGATAAATATAAGATGCATGCCATAGCAACATGACTACACGCTACGCTCACGATGCGCTTGCAGAAGTTTCGCTATCTTCACATGTACCAAATTTGGTATTACGTGACGCGAACGGATGACATGAGTAAATGACACGCCCAAACATGATAATCATGACATGCGTGTCATGTAACAACATGGCTACATGCGACACTCATGATGCGCTCATGGCCATTTTGCTAGCTTCACATATGCGAAATTTGGTATTACGTCACGTGAATGAATGCCGAAGGCATGTGACTGGTGTAGACATGGTAATGAGAAGCGTGTCGCGTAAGAACATGACTACATGCCACACTCAAGCCGCAAATACATGGTGACGTGACCCAGCGCGCGTTCCATTCGTCGCGTCAAGTGAGTGATTCCATGCAGGTGCTGATCGGCCTGCCATATACTTGCAGGTGCGCACCGCGCTGCGTTGCTTTGACGCATGCGCGTTTAAGTGCGTCCGGCGTCCCTCCATCCTGAATAGAGGAACGCAGTACTGTCTTGGTAGAGCTATGTAACGTCATTGGCGCGAAAGTCAGCATGTTGCATTTCGCGCTAGTTGCCGCCGGGTCGCGCCGACGGACGCTGGTCGCGCCGGTCGCGCCTCGCGTTGAACTAAAGTGTGGTCGTGTTTTGCTAGAGAAACGTCACTGTACCAAGCCTGAGCGCTCGTCAACGTTACGTCGGAGTATATTGGGCCCTTCATGATGCGCTCGCCACCATTTCGCTAGCTCCACATATAACAAATTTGCTGTTAGGTGGGGCCAATAGATGACGAAGGTATATGACTGGTGCAAGCATGATAATCATTACACGCGTGTCATGTAAGAACATGACAATATACCACACTCATGATGCCTTCGCGGCAGTTTCGCTTGCTTCACATATACCAAATTTGGTATTACGTGACGCGAATAGACGACGAAGGCAAATGACGGAGAAGTCATGATAAAGAAGTCATGTGTGGCACAATTTATCTTCGCCTCGTAACGTTGTGCTGATATTAAAGTGGCCTGTCAACCTTCCTCATTCGTGCTTCGCATATCAGCGATTCCCACAGTACGTGGGATCTGCCAAATTTTATTATTTACTTTATTCGAGACCTTGTCCGTTTCTCAACCTAGTTCTGAACATTGTTAGCCTTGTTTGAGGCCTGTAATGACCGCATGGTTTTGACCACTATTATGTCACATGAGATACAGGCACGCACAACACGTGCTTGCCCTGCAACTCTTATTAAAATGTTATTTAGTTAACTTTCCAAAATAGCCGTTCTTCTTCAATGCCTAACCAGCCTGACCTCTAAAAAGCTACGTGCTAAAAGGTCCGCATTCCTCGACACACGAGTTAAAGAAACAGAAGAGCTTTCTTGGCTGTCGGCCAGCTAGAACGCTTCCACGCCACTGCTCTTTTTTGCGCTAGTCTCCCTTTCACTTGAAGTAAATTTAGAGGCAAAGAGATCACGGCAAAGCTAGTTCACTCTACAGTTTAACTGGTCATCCACCCTGATTATGTTTAATGGCACCCAAGTTTTCCTTTAAAGTATGCTTTCTTACAACGTCAATGATACCACAAACTACTCCAGATGAGGTAGGCTCATCTTGGCTGGGTGAAATGCACCAATGCAATACATTCACGTGTAGGTAATATTACACAAGTCACCGAACTTTGCGGCCACCATGATGCGCTTTTAATAGCAATAGCAAGCTTACTAAATTAGGTTCATTGTAAATAGGATGACACACTTTGTCAAACCTGACAATTATTTACCGAAATTTCCACTAGTGCTATCTCAACACAAATTGGAATTTTTCTTGACTTCTTCAATATACTGCAATTTGATTAAATACAAATGCTTCTTAAGAGCCAATTATTACCATAAAGTGCGTACTTGGTGGTAATAGACGTTGATTTTAGTGCTACTTCCACATTCAGTGCATTTTCAATGAAGCCAATTGGCACGAAACGTCACAAAGTGGGCGTTGTTTAAGGCGTTGCTACTCACTTCTGCTATGTACGTGTGCTGCGAGCTTCCATCGCTAAGTTGTCCGATGAGACAGTTCCAGTTCTTAATTACGCATCTAATGCCTGGTGCAACCAAGCAAGCAGGACCTAATGCAGCGTGCAACCAAGAAATCAGGAAGTAAATAAATGAGCAGTCAATTTACTTAGGAATGTCTGCATGTTTGGATGTCTTGTGTTGGCCGCAAACATACAGGCACAGAGAAATGAATTGGTCACGATAACTTTTACAGAGAAAGATACCCAGAGTTTTACAAGAACGTGAAAACTCTGGATACCAGTTATGAGTAGTTCTAAGAAGTTCTATATTTTTTCTTTCTCTTTTTTTGTGGGGTGGAGTTCGTGAACATGGCCACTGGTCTTTTAAAGGCCAAGCTTTCAAGCATTATCATCATAGAAATGCCAAAGGCGAGAACTTTTTTGAGGAGTGTAAGCGTTGTTCGAAGCTTAATGTCTTGTAATGCAAATTTTTTCTCTCGCACTGGCAAGATTAGGCTAGAAGGTCTACTCATTATTGAGTGTAATGTAAAAGTTTGTCATATTTCCACGATATTTAACGGCAATCACAAAAAATCACCAGGCCAGCGCGGAATGCATGGCACAGTCACAACAAAAGCTGAAAGAGAGGCGCTTTTAGAGCATTTAAATATACTAATGGGGCAACTACCAGAAGCAGACTTACATCGTACCCAGTAGATAATAAATTATCATACTTTTTGTGTAGTGAGGAAACGCCCACTGTTCCATTATTGGTAATCTTTAGAAAGCCTTGTAACCACCACAACCTTGTAGGTATTATACATACTCTTTCCTGAAGGTCTAGCTCATCGCGATGAACTATTATGTCTGAGCCTTGGGTTTAGGCATGCAACGACCTACCTGTATGCAAATCGCAATGTCTGGAACCTCTTTGTTATTTGACTGTTTAAAGCACTTTATTGCACATGCTAATGTAATCGTTAGCCTGCATGAAGCCTGCGTAGGGTCAGTTAGCAGCGGAATTTCAAAAATTGTCATAGCTCCGTTGTGAAATAACCAGCTTCCACGCACAGGGTTCCGGGTTCAATTTCAATTTTATATGAGTATTTTTTATTCATATCGCTTTTTATTTGTCACGATAGCGGTTTCAGACACCGGTGGGACATGAAGTGGAAGCAGACAGCTATGGCGGCAGAATAGACTTGTGTTGCAATCTCATAACAGCCTTCACTGTAAAGACTACGGCCTGTTTCAGACAACTACTACCGGTCAGGTTGAATGTTCCACCTACTTATAATGGTCATGTTGTTACACTCATGACTTCCTTGATACGTTTTGCACAAGTGAAATTTGATATTTTGATTGCTTGCGCTTTATGCCACCCTGTTGGCCTAGGTCTGAGGGAGTCGTGTATAAATATTGCTGAGAATGGTGGTAGTCAAACCTAAGACGCAAGACACATTTGCCTCGTGTGTGCGTGAATGATCAGTGTGAGGTGAAGTGTCACATCTGCGTAGAATTTTGCAGCAATTTAAATACAGTCATAATAAAAGGGCCGCATATTACTTCTGCAATTAATCGTCAAATGGCTTAGCGTAAAGGGCCTATGAAATTAACAATAGACAGCGGAGAAACTTTTTATAATTCATCAAGTACGCATAGAGTTACAGGGGTTCGTCACAGGCTTCAGGCACCTTCTTTCTCATTTCGTCCTAGCGAGCACGCTGTAAGCTACTTCGGGAAGTGCGATTACAAGAGGCAAAGGAGATGCATCTCCTCGTCAGCGCGCGTCATGACCTCGAGCAGGTTTTTTTACTTCATTTTTTTTACTAAGCGGCTTGCTTTCAGTATGACCGTGAGTGCGTGCTCGTGTTCGAGGTGATATCCCTTTGGCGGCCGTGGTAACTATGTTGTCCACAATGCTCCAATCAGCCAATGACCATGCGCTTTGGATTGATGGCGTGGTCGTTTAGTTTTATGATATGATTGCTCAAAAGAGGGTGTGACGATTTCTAGATAACCTTTAGCAAAAATTGCAAACTGTAGGGTCCTTGCTGTACTTATTGCAAAATATTTATTATCTGGACCACTTGATTCATGTTGCATGGAGAAAACTAGCGAGAACATGGAACAGCAGAAAGAGGCACACACTGCTGAAACCAAGAAATAATAATGTTCTGCATCGACGGCAAAATAGATGCTTGTGTACTTTATTTTTCTTACACCAGGCGACATGGTAGGCTATACTAATGTGCTGCACATTCATTGCGCGGTTTTGTGGTTGACTGCCTCTCTCAATAACGTCCCAGTTGTTAGTTCCAGTGGTGCGTGCTTCTGCATTATATGGTACCAGGCGCTTTTGCTGGCTTTACTTCAGATATCTATGCCATACTGCTTGGCTAACGTGTTCTTAGAAACATCGACTAGGGATTTAGGCATTGCGCGATTATGCTCAAAGTGTGCTGAAGGGACCACTTGCAATCGCAAATGGCCATTGTCTTACAGCTGTGCATAACAGAAAGTTTATTCATGCAATAAGAAAAACATTGTTTAGTAATGCCCCTGAAAAAGCACGTATTAACACAAGGCAGTAGAATTTCGACGCTTGTTTGATCATTTCTAGTGCCAACAAGGGTGAATACAGCAATCAGTAGGGAAACCTCAACTGCTGTAGTATTCCTGAAATTTGTTGATATCGCCAATCTTTAAACGCACGTTTTAACTCTTTGCACAATTTTAAGCTAGTGGTACCGTTCTCAGTTACCCATTTTCTATATTTCGTTTAAGCTGTATTCTCTGACTACTGGTTTGGCAGCGTGCATACCTTCCATTGGTTCTTCATTGTTGTATTTACTATCACTCCAAATATTGGCGATTGTTTCTTCCCGCTGCAAATTATATTTGTATTTACATTTGTACTATTCGTGACTCGCTACCATGGCATGTTCACTGACCTAGACTGCTTGTCGTGACGACTATATGGCGTATTGATTCAAGCTTGCTGACTATAAGAGTTGTGGGCCTCTCTATGAGTGTCTACCCGTTGGTTTATTCATTTTGTTATAAACAAATTGACACGTGACAATACTTTGTTTCGCGAGAGCCGTGAACAAATATTTCTATTGTTTCTCGATGCCATCAAAACAATCCAAAATACTATCAATAAAGCGATTCTCAGCGAAGTAAATCGCTTGTGTTGCGACCATACCCAGGTAGCGGTGAAGTTATCTTCGCAGCGAAACGTCAGTGCCTTGCTAGAAACAAGAGTGATGGGCGCGAGCAAAGAAACAAAAAAAAGGATAATGAATGCTTTTGTGGGTAGTAGCATAGTCCCTGAATGCTTTTTATTGGTCGCAATACTTCCCCGTCACTCTATGAAAGAGCTTTGAGTTCCGCCAACTTTGACCGTGAGGCGGCGCCACCACTGTTAAGGGGGCACCCATGGCACTCGTCGAGGCCACTGCGGCATCTCTCAGCGAGGCGACGGCCGGGCGAGGTGTGTAGGTCTTGTGTGCGTCGTGCTTTATCGTGTGTGAGCGGTGTTTTGTGTGAGTCTTATAGTTTTCAAACGAAACGTATTGTTATCGGCTGCGTGACGAAGAATGCAGAAGACATCCTGTGTGCCGCACGGTTGCTATGGCTACCAAGACGCAAGTAGAGGCCAGCAGAGTGATGGCGTTCTGTGTTGGCTTTGTTGATGTCATTTTATCGCGTGTGTGCGGTGCTGTCTGTGTCTGTGACTGTTTTAGTATGCGACAGACAGTTAGAAGCACCTTCACGAACGATGCCAAAAATATCATGTGTGCCGCAGTGTCGCACCAGCTACAGAGAAACCGCTGGAAATGTGTCTTTGTTCGTTTTTCCCAGTGACGCCGAAAGCCGTGAGCAGTGGAAGTGGGCGATACCGCGTGAGGAAACCGGCACATTCTCAACTCACCGAACGTTCGGGGATGTGAAAAATATTTCTGTAGCGAGGACATTATTAGCGCAGATGAATGCGTTACAGAAGGCACCGTTGTTAGTTTGCCGCGCGAAAGAGCGAAGCTGAAGACCGTCGGCATTCCATGAATATTTGAAGGTCTCCCAGCGTACCTGTCAAAAAAGAAGACGACACTTCGGCAGTTGCCACACAGGCAGCTGGTAAAGCGGCTTCGGGAGTTTTTGCAGGATTCCAGTGAGAAAAATGTTGCGCAGAAGGTCTGAATGGACGTCCCCGACGATACGTATGTGCGCCTGTGTAATGGCAATTTTGGTGGTGTGCGATGACCTCGTCTACAGCCTCGAGAAAAATGAAAAGCTACACAAAGGCATGATGAAAGAGCGTTAGCTAAATCAGCTTGCGGGACGTGTCTCCACGTCGATATCGCCGCAATATAAAGGTACAGAACACTGTCTTAACCGAACAGGTATTTACAGGCACTACGCGCAGCCGTGAGTATGCTGCCTATACTCGATCGATGACCAGTTCATAAAACCCCAAGGAAATATTTCCGTGAAGCCACCAGAGTGAGCCCCCATCAAGAAAACCTCTTGTCTGCAGTGGCGCCCCTGGCGGGGGGCTCTGTCTCTATACGAAATTGTGCCCAAAATTTCGTGACCAGTAAAAAGTATCGAGGGACTATGGTAGTAGAGAAAAAGACAGCTGGATCAAATATTGTATATACATATCCGCTGGTATTGTATTTGTTTGTGTGAAATAATTGTACTTCCTTGCGATGATGACAGGTGTTCGTAGACGAAACGTAGGAAAAAAAGATGTTTGATCGAGGCCTCTTTCTTTTTTTTTTTTACTGCAGTCCTGGCTCAGCATATTTGTTCAGTCTGGGAAGGCCACTGGCTTGGCGATGTCGACGTAAATACACACTGTTTTGTGCCGTACAATCTGAACTATGTCTGAATTGTGTTTCTCTTTTTTTTTGGGGGGGGGGATGAGAAGCGGAAGTTAGTGAAATGGTCCTGTGTGTTGCTGTTCTTGATCGTGTTCCGCTAAATGTGTTTGAATAAGGTTAGTCATAGTTCGGAGAAAAAGTAATCAAGGTGATGACTCCGCAATTTAAACTGGTTTCAAAGTCAGCTTATAAATCAGTGTCCTACCAACTAGCCTTCCAATGCACTTCACTTGTTTAGGCAAAGAATTCTTAAGAAAAGGAGGATAAAAATGTTGGAAAAAGCGCTGACATAAAGGACGTTTTACCACATTAGAAGTCTCAAATGAACGAGAATCTTATTGCACAGGAGAAATTGTTGCTTACAAAAGAAAAACGCATTGATAAGATGAAAAGAGTGATGGTTTTAAATGACTAGACTGTTGCCACGTGAGAGCTCATAATGTCGCCCTAATGGAATTTTCTTCCCTCGAGAATAATTAGTATTTAGGAGATCGGCTGCTTCTTAAGTCCGTGTGTAAAATAGGGTTGTATTGTTAGTGATACAAATGTGTTGGTCAAGGCAGTTTGTTTAACGCAGGACAAAGGGATGGTAGGTGTCGCAAACTGCACCATGTTTGAGATGTAGTACTCCTAAGAAACAATTGCTGACAATCCTTGGAAGGCTACTTCCCGTCTTAGTAAACACAAATCGTTTTCATTCAATCGTTTTTATTGTGCTTAGCATTCTAGGACCCACGCCATGAGGCCCTAACTATGCAGCGCCGTTAGTTTCTGACCTAAATTTTCCGCGAACCATATCCTAACCATCAGTAGCCGACCCACAGCTCTTAACAGCTAATGGTTAACCCTTTTCCCCGCACATCCTCGCCATCACGTCTTATTCGGCCCGGCCACTCAGCGTCCCCGAAGCGGCAGTTTCCAGCGGGTGCTTCTGGAACCTTCGGCGAGCCCACCTCCACGTTTCCACCACGACGCCCTCTCTCTCGTCGAAGGCACCTGCCTTTTTACCCAGCATGCCTTCGTTCGCGGGTCAAAAATATGTGACGTCGACGTCCCTGAGCGAGCATTCGGAAGTGTAGAAGAGGGGGAGGAGGTACCGGAAAGCTTATAAAGAAAGGCACGCGCACAAGGCGGCTGGCTGTCGGACCCCGAGGCCAGCAGACTGCTTGACGCCTGTCCCGAAGTCGGAGCCGGAGGGAGGGAGGAAAAGGGTACAGATCCACGCCCGCGAAAGCTCGGGGTGGGCGTGTGGGGGGTTGCCGCGGCTATGTTTAAACCGCTTTGCGGGCAGCGAGGAGCACTCGTCACTCCACCGGGCGGACAGGCGAGCGTTCGTGGAGTCCAGGGCCACGGAATGCGGAGGGTCCTTCTAAACGCGATGAAGGCGTTGCGCGGCTCGCCCGAGTGCTGCGCGCTGCAACGGAGTGGATGGAAGCGATAATTCACACTATCAGGCCTCTACATCCGCTTCTGCGCAGTTATCTTGCCGGTGCGTATACCAGCTGCTCCTGAAGTGCCAGCGTTTCGGAGCTCTCTGAGTGTCCTTTAAGGCATCTTTCATGGACGCTCCAACGCAGTGCTATTGTCCGGCACAATGGTAAACTGGTTACGGTGCTCAGATATGGGCCATTAGTACGTGAGTTCGAGTCCTGCGCCACAGTCGCACTTCGGTAGAGCCGGAATGCTAGGGACTCTTGCACTTTGGGATGTCAACTTCCGCAAAGGCACACCAGATGGTCGAAACAGCCGGAGTCCTTCATTGCGGCATTCCTGATTACCACATGGTGGTATCGACCCTCAAGATCCCGCGCAATGAAATTAGTGGAGTCCAACCAAAAATCTTCTAAAGACAAGCTTCGTGTAGTATGGCTTTCATTTGTAATGCTGAATATGTCTGTCAAAAGTGGTCGTACCATTCTTGTCTGGTTAATTCTTTGTTAGTAAGGACGCGAGGTGTATCAGCTGGTAAATAGTGGCTAGTTGCAACAAACAAACAAAAATAAAGGACTAACAGAGCCCTGTTTGGTTGTGGGATTTCAGAACACTGAAAAGTTGAGCTCTTTAAGACGAACACGCCCAGGATGATAACGTTGCATTTGACTGTTAGGTTGACCCATCAAAACGTCGGTCAAATTAGACCGAGGTGAGCTGCTCGTAGGCACGCTGTTCTTCTCTTCGAGAAAGAAGGAAAGAAAGAAAAAAAGAAAGAAAGAAAGAAAGAAAGAAAAAAAGAAAGAAAGAAACAAAGAAACAAAGAAAGAAAGGCCTCCGAGTTTCGTCCAGATAATTCCGTTTCACTAGACTAGTGCGTATAAGACAAGGCCACACGAGAGAGAGAGAGAGAGAGATAAAGATGCAAGGAAAAGCAGGGAAAGGGACAAGGCCACACGAGCGTCACCAGAAAACCTGCCGCGTGAAGCAGTGGTTAAGGTGCTCGGCTGCTGACACAAAGGTCATGGGTTCGATCCCAGTCGTAGCGGTTGCATTTCGATGGAAGCGAAAGAGTATATGTCCGCGTGCTGTGCTATGTCAGCGCACGTGAAAGATCATCAGATGGCCGACATTACCGAATCCCTCTCTACAGCGTCTCTCATAATCATGCATGGTTTTGGGACGCAATACCTTGGGCGTCACCGGAAACAAACTCAACGACGCCCCGTTTTCACGCTTCAAAGACAGTCTTCGAGGCAGCCTCAAGTTTCAGCGCGTGCTGTACGGTTAACCCCGGTGAAATATCACATACGCAAGCCATACTACAGTGCTTAGCATTCTATTGTATTAAAAACAGTGCTTTTATTATATTTTATTCTGGTTATGGTGACAGTGAAACACATAAATTATTACGTGAACGAGTGTACAAGGCTTGGACAAGGCAAGGTGATGCTTATATATGCAGACAATATATACTAACACTGCACAGCACAACGGTCATACTCTGCGAATAAAAGAGTTCTTCGTTTTTTGTGCAGCGATGCTGCGACGGCGCAGTGGTTAAAGTATCAGCCTCGCGTGTAAGAGGCTCATGGCTTGAATCCCGATGCCACACAATTCTCCACCAGATCAGAAAATTATCCGAGTGATGATGAAATTGCAATAAAAGGCCTTAAGTGCGGTGTTACCGGTAACTACCACCAGTTACACAATCCCTCACAAGAGTAAGATTGCCCACCCTGGTGCATTATTTGGCCACAACCTTCCTCATGGATACAGCTGTTAAATTTCGGCTCCCACTCCTCAGTGGCTGAAAAGCAACTGATCAAGGAGGCGCTCACATCTGCGACGCAGCAGAGGGTGCTGAGAATGACTGGGTCTAGACAGACCGTCATTGGAACTTGAATATGCCACCGTTTAACTCTAGAGCCTTATCTAGTGAGGCAGGTGTAGCTGCGCCATTCAAGGTGCTTGAAGGTGTTACGTAGGGTGCAATGGGGCTCAGTGAGATTAAAAAGAGCTGGACAGATGAGGCCTATACAATGCTACAGAATGGGCACGTTTGTTGCTGTCGTGGCTCGGATGACAAATGAATCTTGTGGGTGGGGGGGGGGGGGGTAACTTACTTACAGAAATATAGCTGGAAACACAAAAGAATACTATAGAACGAATAAAAGCGTGGAAGGTATCGTAATTAAACTCATTCAGAGATACCAGATAAAGGTGGTACAGGTCTTTGTGTCTAAATTAAGCCTATATGACGTAATAGTTGAACGCCTACGTAAAGACGCAGAGTCTACTATGAGTAAGGTAATTATTGGCCCCGTATCTTCATGCTCCAGAGCAAATATCGTCGAAAGACGATAGTCTTGCGTCTGGAGAGAGTGAACGAAACGTTTTTTTTTTTTTGATGATCTGCTCGAGAAGATCGGTGAATGGTATTCTGGAGGCGCTGCGTTAGAGTGCCTCGAGCGTGCAGCGGAGGCGAAAGAGCGCATCGAGGCACGTGAAACAACAGCGCCATCTGGCAGTTAGCTTGAAAACGAAGTGCGCGGCGTCCGCGCCCTTCTCAGAGGCAATAAGGTGTAGGATGCAAGGCGACGGGTAGGCGCCACAACTGTGTCGTCTTGGCCAAGCGTTGGAAACACTTGCCTTTTCGTGCATAGCGTTGCATTGACAGCTCAGCGTGATAAAAGCTACGGTCCTTAAAAGTACTTATGTATGCCTTATCTAGTATATAACAACACACCACAGAATATTGACGTGTTGATATTGTGTCTCGGATATGTGCAATATTGGCTTTTTAATCAACAATCGCACAAGTATGAACGCTGAAACTTGAGCAATAATGGTGGCAGCTGCTGATTGCATTTTGGCCGTTTCTAAAATTGTTTCGGTGTACAAACAGACAAGTCTACCGACAGACAGACAGACCAATTTTTTTGCGTTTAAGGTACCCAAGAAATACTATCGTCTTTAAATCACAGTGTGTTATACTGATGGGCGACTTCAATGCAAGTAGGGAAGAAGCAGGCTGTAGACCATGCCGTAGAGAATAATGGCACCGGTACTGGAAATGCATGAGAAGAGTTTTTTGTTGATTTCGTGAAACGCAATAGTTTATTGATCTTCAGTACCTTCTATCGAAAACGAGTGAACAGTAAGTAGACATGTATGAACCCTATGGCTGAAAGTATGAACGAATAGACTTTATACTGAATGCACACCCAGGCATCATGCAAAATGTGGAAGTGGCAAGGTACAATGCAGTAACCGTAGAATGGTTAGGTCTTGGATTTACCCAGACTTTCAGAAGGAACGGAATTAACTGATACACAAGAAGCAAATCAATGAGCTAGCACTGATAGGGAAAGTATAGGGGTTCAGAATCTTGCTTCAGAAGAGATACTTGGTTCTTATCGAAGGAACCTGCCTTACCATTGGCAGAGTGGAGGATAATCACACGAGTATCATCATGGTGTGTGCAGTGAAAATGGAAGATACGATAGGTAACAGGACACTAGCCAGCCTTCCCAGGAGACGAAGAATCTCATTAAGAAACGTCAAAGAATGAAAGCCTTATTCATAAGAGAAAAAATATTACTGGTAAAGCATAATATGGAGAGAATTGAACACGCTTTAAAAATGAAGAGAGCGTCAAAATGGGAAAAAGAAAACTTCGGATAGGCAAAAACTAGATGTATGACCTAAGGGACAAGGAAGGCGAAGTAACTACCTAATATGAATAGGATAGGTAAAATAGTGAAGAAGTTTTACAGAGATCTGTACAATAGCTGGGACAACAACAATAAAGTAAAATCTAGCAGCAACCCAGATGACATCCGACCAGTAGTGACAGAAGTGAGGAAAGCCTTGGAGGGAATGCAAGGAGCCAAAGTTGCTGGTGAGGTCAAGATAACATCAGGTCTGCTTAAAGATGGAGAACAGATTGTGTGAGAAAAACTAGTCAACCTGTTTACGATGTGTTTTTTGACGAAATGTACAAATATAATGGAAGAGTGCTAGTATCCTAATATATATGAAAAAGGAAAACAACGACTTGACAAATTACAGGTCGATCAGCTTGCTTTCTGTCGTATGTAAGCTATTTACAAAGGTAATTGTTAACAAAATTATGACAGCACTAGATTGAAAACAACCAAATGTGATTAGAATCGATTGACCTGAGAAGTTGAGTGAGTTAGACAAACACATTTATCGTCCCCGTCAAATTTAACGTCGACCACCTACCCCAGAGATTACTTAACAGGTGACATTCTGCATTCTCAATTTGACTCAAATTCACAGAATCACGCTGTAATATGGCTTTTAAAACACACCTATAATTTTAACGAAGCAGGTTTACAGAGGGCTCTCGCTAAAAGTTTTCACTCATCACCTCAGTGCCATCTGAGCGCCGGTGTTGCCGCTCAGAATGTAAACAAACTCATGCCCCTGTGCAAGTGTATGAGTGTATCTGCAGGAATGGCATCAGAGGGCTGTATTTTTTTGCTTTTATGTTAAGATAAGATCTCTTTGTCTCACTTGCGCACATTTCTCTCTACTCGAAGAACATAGAAATCGAATGCATCACTCGCTGCAGCTTCGCGTCGCTGTTTTATAGCTCAGCCATGTCAGACTTATTGCCTGTGTTCATTCTATTGCCTGTGGCTACTAGCTAAGGGTCATCTTTGCTTATGATAGCCATATATTCGACTATATAAAGTTTTTATACTTTATTATTTAGCGAATTGGCTTCCTGCCATCTTTTTTAAAATAAATAAATTCACGTTTCTACAACTCAACATTTCATTCCTCTATTTTTACGACCATTATTTTCAGAATTAAAGACAGTGAGATCGCGAATGAATGCCAATAATTTTTTTGTGTCGCACCACTACGGATCGAATGGAATTGGTTGCTCCGAATGACATCCGAACCTAATGATATGCAACTACAATGTGGCAGGGGTATAGCACTCATGCTTTAGAAACACATGCATTATGTATACATGGTTCACAATGCAACATGTCATATCACAGTAAGAATGCAAGGCAGAAGCGTACACTACTGTCGGGCGTCAGAGAGAGAGAGAGAGAGAGAAATGTGCTAAAAGAGGCGGGGCTCACCCACTACAGAAGGCACCCCACGTTACGGTGCCTATTCTCTTAAGGCCATGTAGTGGGTGCATAGCAATTCGGAGAAGGTTTTACGCAAATAAGTGTTAAGCATGCTACCCATCACACAGAATGCACCCACACGCAAGAGCTTCAATGACTGAAGCCCCTTTCAACTTTCTTGATTACAATAAAGTAATACACAATTCCGAGTTCTGTAGTAACATCATACAATAAAAGGTATGCACTAGGTGGTTGAAGCATGCACTGGGGACAAGCTACCGCTGTCACGTTCAACTCTTAAAGGGTGAGCTTAAGGATCCCCTAATTTTGGCCGATGGGTGTGCGGCTCATGGAGATAAAATATGTCTTAAAGCTTTATAGGACAATAACCTTTAAAACGCTTGCTTATCGATTCACGCTGTCTCCTGGCAGTGGTACTGAGTTCTGCGCAAATGCACGCTTAGCACCCTACCGAAATTTTTAATCTAGCCTTTCAAACTTGTCGAAGCAACAATATTTAAATTCTCCAGTAGTCTTCGCCGACATATCCATGTCCAACGAAGCTTCCAGCACGTCGGGAGTATTAAAGGAATTACCATGGCTCCTACCGGTACCCTCGTCGTGCAACGTGCAAGAGTAGGTACCGCGCATTCTAACTTGGGGTTCCCCATGCAGGCTATGCTAACTGTCGTTAGCCACTTCGGCAGTTTTTGTAACGGCGCCTTAGAATGGCAATAATTTATCATACGGCGCCTTCAACTACCAATGGGCTATCTCGAAGCTCGTGAGTATGGCGTAACGCGAATATATATATATATATATATATATATATATATATAGTATTTTGCTGATGAACACGTACGTACCTCTACTTTCGTAGGATTCCGTTACAAGTTTTTTAATGGAGTAACACCAATCCGCCCATTAGTCTATGTTTCTTAGGCACATTGCTTAATAAACGCCTGCTTCATGATTAAAATATATTCCGAAAAGTAGGTCGTTGTAAGTTGCTTCTATAACAAAATATTCACCCTGCCTATTTGCTGGTTTGATTTAGCAAGTTATATTGAGGGGGTTGCGCGACATCGAAGGAAGGGAGGATTACACAAACGAACCCTATAGCTATGGCATGGACGTCATCGCATCGTAGCGTGCTCTGCTTTTCGATGCAATTTACGCATACGGTCTAATGTGACTGCGCACAATTACATTAGGTCACAACCTACCAAGATACCCATAATTTGAAACCAGTCAGTCATGCTCGTCATACACTCTTGGTACGCCATGCCAATTTCGGTATGCTTTAAGATAACGAAAGGGCTTTGGGAACAACGAGACATGTAAATCCTGCTGTTCGTGACATGCATATTCATAATTTTTATGTTATAACGTAATATTTTGTTTGTCATTCAGTAAAATTATGCCATAAAAGTTCTGGCATACATCTCATTCACGAAACATACAAAAGACTAAGTCGTAGGCGGCTATATAGATAGATAGATAGATAGATAGATAGATAGATAGATAGATAGATAGATAGATAGATAGATAGATAAATATAAACGCTCAAAGTCGCGCAAGTTTTCCAAGAAACGCATATTTAAAATATTTATTAGGCCCTACTACGACGCGCATCAAAAGCAAATATTTGCGGGTAAGTGAAAAATGAATGAGATATCAATCTCTCTTTTCTCTATGCGTTTCGGCGCTTCTCCTTTTCAATCACCTTCTCCTGGATATCGTAAGAGGTGTTTTGTGCAAGCAGTGCGACTTAAATTTCACAGTACCTTAGCTTCTAGCTGATAGTGCGCAGATATCCACAAAGAACTAACCACGACAGAGCAATTCAATGGTCTTAGCTTTAGTCAATTAACACTCATCGTGGTTACATTTTTCAATTATTTTTTTTTTCATTATTATACTGGCGACGAGCCTCTCCTAATCTGGGGCACGCCTTCAACGCCTTGGGTCATTTAAGCCGGATCTTTCCTAATGGTTTCGTAATTAGCGCCACTTGCGTTCTTTGGGGCGTTTTAATTTAATTGCAGTTTTTTAGATTCATACTTTTCAGAAAATTCACAATAGATGGGAGAAACTGAGAACGATTTATGTGATTTAGGAAATGCTAAAATATTTTGCGGTGCGTTTCTTTTAGAGTATATGAATGCGTCTGAGAAGCGGTGCGATTACACCAGTGGGGCTGGGTTTACCTCTTTAATTAAGATTTATTTTGTTGATAGAAAATGCTTCAAGATCTTAAGTTACTTTTGACGCATCATTCCTTGGTTGATCTGGTTCGTGCGCCACGGGCTAATGTGGTCGTTCTACGGTGACCCTACCTACTTTAAAGTTCAGAAAAGCATTTGCGGTGTTCCCTGTATTTCAGTTTACAAGTATACATACTTACCCCACCGTAGTTCAATTATCTACATTACCGTGTCACGGTGAGGCTAACTTTTCATCCTAAGGAATATTGACTCGGTGTGTGCACTACTATCAATAGGAGGGGGGAGGTTATGATTAGGGGGAAAGAAGCTGCATCCTTTGGAGAGCGCATCTTACAGTTAAGTGCATTATGTGCTTTTAGAGGCGAATCTCATTACGAGGTGTGTCGTGCGTCTCTTGGATTTACTAGCCACCTGTCGTTTTAGGGGCGAAGCTTCTTAAAGCAGCACCGTTCGTCCCTCGTAGCCGTTGTAGTATGTAACAAGTATAATATTTTGACCTCCAAGGTGGTGCCGGTGAGAGATTTCTTCTGTGCGTTGTTGAACAATGAAAAATAGTGCTCAATGTACATGCCAATGGCTGCTAATGGGGAATGAGACAGGAGCATTTGGCTTTTAGTTAACGTGCACGATGTGATCCCCATTAGCAGCCATTGGCATGTACATTGAGCACTATCTGACAAGAAAAGATTGCTACGTTATACTCGCTGGGTGTAACCTCTTTGGGTTTAGAAGGGTTTAGCGAGCGTTGGGTCGCAGTGCCATGAATACAGTGAAATAGTATATACTAAGAACTCGATGTGGTTAAAGGTGGGAAGTAGACCCGAAGCGCAAGCCGTAAGAAAGTGTGCGTGTGCCACCTCTCGTTTAGTCTTTGGAATGTCCGCTGGATGGCGGTGCTTCTATACGAGGAATATATGATGAAAAGATGCGAGAGGGTGGTACTTGGAGTATTGAATAGATGAACGAACGAACACACAGACGAATGCATAGATGGACGCATGAACGGACTCAGGGGCGGATGCATGGACGAACGCAGGGACGGGTGGATGGCCGCATGGACGGTCACACAGACGGACGCATGGACGGACGGAAGCAAAAACAATTGGACGGACAAATGCTTCGCCCCACTCTCCATCATTGACTCCGTGGATATGCTGCCAATTTTTTTTTTGTCGTTGGAATGTTCACTGCATGGGGATACTTGTATATGTCGAATATACATTATGTTTTGTCAGTCTGAAATATTTTGTAGTCCTGATATTTATCTTAGCTAGAAAGCACATGCTATATGCCCGAAATTATATTTGTCCTCGTGTTTGGTGCCGTAATTTTGTAATAATAAATAATTATACCTCATCAAGTTTTGTTTTCGCTAGGCAACTACAAGGGCTTTACAAGGGCCAGCTCACTTGTAGAACTGCGTCCTTTCTTGCAAAAAAAAAAAAAATCGTTCGGGGTCGGTTAACATTGACCTCGTACTCAAAATCGTTAACAACGTTTTCTAAACACACTATAACTGAACCTACTTCAGTGCAGGAGATGCCTACGTGACGGTTTTATGCTCTCCCATAGTTGAGTACATAGTACTCTAAATCGTGAACCACTTTTTCTAAGCACACTATGCCACGGCCTAATAAGGTCTGAGGCCCACGGGACGGCTTTATGCACACCCATAGAAGAGTACCTCGTGCTCTAAATTTTTAACTTTTTCTAAACACCAAATAATATCTAAATTGTAACCACTTTTAGGAGTGAAGCTCCTTAAGCCGTGTGTCAAGCGTCCCTAATGCATGTAGTATTAGTAGGTAAACACCTCTCGTTTAGTCTTCGAATGTCCGCTGAATGGCGGTACTTGTACATGGACCTATTCCATGTTTGTAAACACTGGTAGGACGATGTCGATATTATGGGCAAAATTATTGCGACGTACGCACGTAACTTCCGCCATAAGCGCTGAGGGTGGCGATGTGCGATAAACAAAATGACGTTGTGAGACGCCATAAGCGTTGTGAAAGACATAAGCGTTGAGGGCTGCGATGTGCGCGAACAAACAAAACTAAGTTGTAAGACGTGACTCACATCCAACCGGGAACACCAGATGCAACTGAGAACACCAGATGCACTATTGGAAACCCAGCAGAAACTAAGGTGGGCAGAGCGTCTTTTGCCTACCAAGACAGCGCCACCGCTTTTTCGTGACGTACGTCCGGTGGAATTTGTCAATAATGAAAAGATGCGAGATGGCGGTACTTGAAGTGTTCACTAGATGGACGGACATACGGACGGACACGCGGACAGACAGAGAGGCGATGGACGGATGGACAGACAGACAGACAGACAGACAGACAGACAGACAGACAGACAGACAGACAGACAGACAGACAGACAGACAGACAGATGGGCGAATGGGCAGATGGAAGGAGCCAGTTGATGATTCACGGTTTGCCGATAAAACCGAAGCTTTGCCCCGCCCATCATCATTCACTACGTGAATATGCTGTTATTTTTTTTTTAACGCGAAGCATTTCTGAGCGAGCTTCGGAGACTTTCAGCGTATATATGTATCTATCTAGCCGCCTACGACTTTTAGATTTTCTGTGCCTTTCGTTATTGCTATTAATGCCACATTTGGTATGGCATAACATGACTGTACGATGAGCATAACTGACTAGTCATAACATGACTATCATGAAATTTATGTCATGAGTGTCATGATTTATATTTCAAAATCTTGCTCCTCTTGCTTTGGTTTCGTTCACATGACATGTTGCAAAATTGGCGTGGAATGACATCACTGCATGGCGAACACAAGTGGCAGACCATAATGTGTAAATCATGACATGCATGTCATGTAAGTCATGATTCTTCACTACACGCCACGCTCTAGGTACGGTCGCAGTCGTTTCACTAGCTACACATGTACCAAATTTGGTGTTACGGGACGTGAATGGATGACGAAGGTATGTGACTGGTTCAAAAATGACAATGATGAGACGCGTGTTATGTAACAACATGAATACATGCCAAACTCATGATGAGCTCGCGGTCATTTCGCTAGCTTAACAAACACGAAATTTTGTATTACGGAACGTGAATGGATGATGAAGGTATGTGACTGTTGCAAACATTATAATCATGAGATGCGTGTCATGCAATATCATGACTACCTGCCACACTCATGATGCGCTCGCGGCCGTTTCACTAGCTTCACATGTACCAAATTCAGTATTACGTTGCGCGAATGGATGACATATGTAAATGACACGTCCAGACATGAGAATCATGACATGCGTGTTATGTAACAACAAGACGACATGCCACACTCATGATGCGCTCGTGACCGTTTCGCTAGCTTCGCATATGCCAAATTGGGTATTACGTCACGTGAATGGATGGTGAAGGTATGTGACCGGTGCAAACATGGTAATCATGAGAATCTTGTCATGTAAGAACATGACTACGTGCCACACTCAAGGCGCCAAAACACTTCCACTTGTCCCAGTGCGCGTTGCGACGCATGCACGCAACGCACATTGCGGTTTTCCCAGCTGGCGAATCGTAGCAGAGTTCCTTGCAGTGTTCTTGCCTGTATCGCACTGTATTGGGTACAATAAATGCGTGGGCATTTAGTGAAGAGAGTAAGGCGCCTCATTCCTTTTTACCTATTCGCAACGTCTAGGTACCACATGGCGCCACTGAGCAGTGGCGGCTAGAAGTTCTGTTGAGATCATTGAAGCTTTCAACCTGCTTCAAACAGCAGACGCTGCTGCCTGTTTTCACAGATTTGTGGTTGTTTTTCGACATTGTGAAAGGTCTCGATATTACCGCGACCCTTTGGGTTTCTCAAGTTAAATGGAAAGTTGAAAAAAAAAAAACAAGCCGACTGATTTCACTGCGAGCCTCGAAGCTTACAGTATATATAAAAAGGGAGGAAAATTAGGCATCCCGTTCAAATTAGCACTCCGAAAAGCCATCAAGGGTTAAGAGGGTTAAATTTAGCCAGCCAACAACCAAGGCCCGTGAATGTATGCAGCACCCATTTTATGCACGAGTACAGCAACTTCCAGGCTTGCAGTTCTCCCGCTTATATTGTCTGCTAATTAGATACAATTTTGCGCATATTTATGCTTTCATTTACTTATGATTGTATGTTAGCGCTCCCCTACTTTCTCAAAAACATAAATACAAAAGGCACGGAAATGCGGAGAATTGCGGTCTTCGTGAAAAGTACACTTTTTGGTATCGTCTCTATTAGGGTGATCATCTTAATGACCATTTCATGTTAAATGTATAGCTGCGCCACCAATGGGTCGTGAAAGTTGCCAATAGGCGACACGGTGAAGTGCCTATGAGCCGAACAAGTGGCGTTGCGGTGTCAACGTGATGATTGTGGGAGCGCGTTCGCAAGGCCCAAGACACGCTTTGTGTGCAAGTTTCCTCGGTGGAACATTGGCTTCGTGTTCGACGTCTGTATCCGCCTGTGCTTCGTGAGCAACCACTGTGAGTTAGACATGGCGAAGTGCATTTTACTGTTCACTATACTCCTCCATGACCAAGATAAGACGAGGCACAAGTTGCGGCATGAGAAATGAACACTGTGGTAAACCCAACCCAAACGTGCGTCTAAACACATCAAGAAGCACGGACATGTAACAAATAATTGCGAAAGCTTCAGTGCCACGTCGGCTTGAACCCACTGCTAAACAACGGGGCCGCACGTTTCAGCTTTGGCTAATTACCCATTTATACGGATTGCTTGGGTGGGGATTTTTTTTATTTTGCGCATTATTGGTTACAGTTACCGGTCACGGTGGCAGCGACGGTGTGGTAGCGGAAGTACTGGACAACTACTGTATATGGCCGTTGTGACCTGATAGCTGCTTTCTCTATAAAACACTGTTGATTCGTCTGTGGTGAAGCATTGCAAAAGTCTTAGAACAAGTAGCTGTATGTGCCCTCTACATAACTGTAAAAGAGCTTGCACCTTATATTGTGTTAGTAGGCAGATATAGAATCTCTTGACGTAGATGCACTATCGTTGACGCTCGGTAGTATTTCCATTCTTGATGACTAGCATTCATGATCAATTATTAAGCAAACCATTCCGGTACCTGTAATAGTTAACAGTCAGAGAGTATACCGAGAAATGAGGGTGACAGCCAGGGAAACGTTGCTGATTGGACATCAAAATGGGGCTTAGGTCTTCATCCCGCAGGGATGTTAAACAATGTGGCTGCACTTGAGAAAAGTGTCACGCACGTTCTGTTAGATGCTCGGCGAGTTTTGTGGCCGGGGGGTTGTTCCATCAGAGAAGCCGCTCTTTGACGGTCGCTTGCCGATTGGGCCTCCGTCTGTGGACGTCCCATACCGTCTTTCAACATTTACTTGTCTCCCACTGTCCATTATTCCCTCGTTATCTGTTCCCTTGTTAACTTTTCTCTTCAATTCCTCTTTTTATTACCACAACCCTATGTCGTGTGCCCTCTGTAGCACGGCCGCGATTTATGCCTGAGCGCGTTTTGGGGGGAACGCGGTTTTAATGCCAGGTTTCTTCCTCTGTGCAGCTGGCGAGTGAGTAGCTCATTGCACAGCGATTTTCGGTGAGGATGAACGCTGTGAGCAAAGGCAACGCTTGGCCTAACGTTGTCTCCTCGCAGTGTGCTGATGCGTTTGCAAAAATCGGCTTTGCCTACCAGAAACGCGCCGAATGCGACGGACGCGATGCAATGATGCATGGCAAGAGGTTGTCATGGAGGCCATGGTAATAATGGATTGCTTCACTTGATTGCTATAAGGGGGCAACAAGTACGCACTGACCTAGAGCATTGAGAGAGGAACATGCATAAAAAGGGCTCGTTTGTACAGACTCTTAAAGTGTTTCACCATGGCACACTGGATCGTGCGCCGGGCAACAACTATCATGGACACAGAGGTCGTGCGTTCTACACCTATTTGCCAAATTTTCTTCTGGGCCAATTCGTCCTGTGCATTTTCAGACGTCACTTTCGTGACAGAAATACGTCACCGCTGTCTTGAGAACCATGGCGTAAAACACTTTTGTGGTAGAAAGAACACATATTAGTGACTGAAATATTGCTACTAACTGAGGACTAGACGTATCCACTTCATTTTAATTCTATAGGCACCGCAATTCACAGTATTACAAATTCTTTATTTACCCCTTATCGAGTTTTCTCCTGCTATGGTGACTTCATTTGAATTTACGAATTCAGTTTACAAAAAAAAAACTGATTATGAGTAACCACAGGGTACATTGCTTTATAGTAGAAGCAGAGGATTACGTACTCTCACTACTCAAGTTTATTGACTATCATAGACAAAGGAAGCCTCCGTGCGGCCTAATTCTTCTATAATTCGGATGTATGCAATCTTACATTAGGATGCATGTTTGAATTTTTGGTAGATGTATGCCTGGGACCTGGCGAGGCACGTCCCGATGTGAAAAACTTCGCATGCTTCTGTAACGTGCAATTGCCGAACGCCGGACACCACATAGCGAAAACAGGAAATACAGGCTGACAGTACACTAAAGGTACAAGTTAGGCACATGGCTGGTGAGCTATACGGGGAAAGATAAATGCTCATTTTAAAACCATCAATGCCGTATTAGCGTCATACTGCATAGCAGATTAAAAAAGAAAAACCAGCAAACTGAGTTTGAACGACTAACGTATTTCCATTACTAGTTGAATATTATCAAACCTAAAACGCAAAGTGAAATTTTCGGGTAGTAGTATTGTAGATTGCTCACTTTTGAGCATGTTTTGAAGTCATTCAAGCAGGAACAGAAGCTGGAAACACTAAACCAGATGAACAACAGTGGATATGTGACATATCCACCAGGTATAGTAAAATGATAGGAACAATTTTTTTTTCTTTTTTTAACGTCTGCATGAAGAATATGTAGTACTAAAAGACTGTAAGGGCCTTAAGAGGATATTGACTTTTAGTATTCCATGCATTTGCCAAGAATGTGAAGGCCGCAGAATGCGTCCGTCTCGTGCTTGGCCCTGAAAGTACAAAGACTAGTGGAGAAGCAGGACGAAAAACGAAACACGCTTGTCGGCAGGAGGCAGGCACGATGACAGAAACTGCAGCAACCAGCTTGTGAGCGGTCGTTCTGATGGGCCTGGGCGATAAAATCGCTTTATCTTTTAAGTCCATCTTCACAGTGTGCCTTGCTTGTTCATGTTTTTTTCTCCTCGCGCCTCTGCCTGCTCCGCGGAGAAAATTGCACGGAGACGAGAAGCGACAGGGTTGTCTATGTTTTAGAGTCTCGTTCGTTTCGCGCTTAGCTTTTTTCATGCGAGTTTGGCGGGTTCTCGCTTTGGCCCAGATGCGAAGAAATGCCGCAGTGTTTCTGAGCACAAGCGCATGGTCGGCATAGTTACATGCAGTGAAACTGGGAGCAAGTGCTTTTTACATCAGGCATTCTTCAGTTCCTGAGCATAAAAAAACGTACTATTTCGACAATAAACGGTGGCAATCTGTATTTATATACTGTTTTCAAAATTATAAAATCTAAAGAAACTCTTTGTTGCACAATTGTAAAAGATATAAATAGAAGTGTGTGAAATAGCTAAATTTATATGAACAAACACTTCATGATAAGCATAATGCGTCCTAATTACAAATATTGACGCAATACACGAATAATTGATTGATTGATTGATTGATTATTATGTGGGGTTTAACGTCCAAAATTTATCATATGGATAGGGGAGACGCCATAGTGGAGGGTTCATAAATTTTGACCATCTGGGTTTCTTTAACGCGCACCCAATTCTGAGCACATGGGCCTACAGCATTTTCGCCGCCATTGAAAATGCAGCTGCAGCAACCCGGTTTCAATCCCGCGACCCGCGGCTCAGCAGCTGAGTACCTTAGCTACTAGACCACTGTGGCGGGTCACGTATCATATATGTTATGATTACACGTTTAATGGCATACGTAGTGCTAATGCGACACACGAAGCTTTAGGAATGTGCGTAGATGTTGCGTGTCTGTATTCTAGGAGTTTTTTTTTCCTTTTTGCAATAAAACATTCAATGGTACCAAACACAGTCAAAAACACTTCTTGGACAAAACTTTACCTTCTCAAAGAACGTGAGTAATGTTTTTTATTTTGTTTTTTGCCGCAAAGGGACCCTTCAGATTATGCAAAAGGCATCAAGGGGAATACAGGCTCGCATAAATGTCTTGATCTAATACAATCGCATTGACTACTCTTTCCTTTTGTCCAGGTCAACCGCAATGGTATAGTGGTTTAGAGGCTCTGCTGTTGACCCCGCAAGATGCACGTATGGTCCCAGCCATGGCGGTTGCAATTGAATGAAGGACCATTGTGAGATGCGCATGTACTGAATGATGTGACTGCACGCTAAAGAACATCAGGCAGTCAAAACTTCCGAAGCACTCCACTAGATGGTCTCTCATAACCGAATGGTGACTTCAGGACATGAAACCACAGATATTATATTTCAATATTTATTTCTCCCTCAGGTCTCAGAAATGGCAGAGAGAGAAATAGGAACTGAAGACGGGAAGGTTGACCAGAGGAAGTCTCCGCTTTGCTGCCACCTACTTGGGAAAGAAATTGGGGGTGTAAGAAAACGAAAGAAAAAAAACGATAGTTTGTTTGCGTAATCTGAAAAAGAAAATGTCTGACTGCAGCATTGCCTTAGTACTTATAGCAACGTCGTCTGAGAAGAGTCACCGTTTCTCGCGGCAGTTTGAGCCCAGATTTACACAGCAATAAATCAAGTACGATGCACGAAATTTCGCAAATGCTGAGCCCTTCGGAGAAGAGAAAAACAAGGGGCAAGCGAACTGAAACGTCGTTTTGCCTCTATCAACGCGTGGGCGAGACAGCTTTAGCAGAGCCGAGTGAACTCGGTTGCGGAAGACAAAGCGTTGACCCAGCGCGAGCCGACAAGGCGGATTGTAGGTCGAAAAGAGTAAAGGGCACGGAGGGTAAGAGATGAGAGGGAGAAGGAGATAGGTATCGGCGATGGAGAAGAATGTAGTCTCGATTGCGACGTTTTCGGAAACCCGCAACTGAGAGGCATTCGGCGCTTCTTGAATCGGCAAGGTGAACGTAAAAGTGGCGTAAAGAGAGAAAAGACCTTCGACGGAAATCAAACCGGACATTGTCGCCCTTGCGTCTGCTCGGATGAAGATGAAAATCTGTGTCATTTGTTTGAGGGGCGCAAGCCTTCGTGTTTTTATCTGTGTTTATTTAATTTTTCTGTGTAAAAGAGTCAGGCAGAAGTGGGAAGAGGATCAATAAAAAAGTTTCGTAAAGCAAGAACATGAATGCACAGGTAAGGTCGAAAAGGCACTGCTAGAAAAAAAATGGTTTACCTACATTCGTAAAAATGTTCTGTGCCATTTTAAGTTATTTGAGAAGATTACAGAGAGGCAAAAAAAAACAATAAATCTGGACAGCGTTGGAGTCTGCTGAGTGGTGTAATAAAACTTAATTTTTGTGGCCCATTAACATACCTCTAGTGTTCTGCTGCATTTGTGACACTGTATCTTGTGAGAAAAAAGCTCATGGATCGTAAAACAGTTGATAGTGGTAAGCAAGTTCACTTTCTAGAATATAATTCGTGTTTATCTTATCTGCCCTGTTGGTTTTTTGTCGTGACATGGAGTGCTTGATTGTCTATACGTGAATCACTTTAAGGGATTCACTAAGAGTGGCCAAAACGCCCACGTTGCTTTCGGAGCATAAAAATATCACATTGGATCGCGGCATTTTTGCACCGCATTTTTTTCTTTTGCGCTTTATGGGTACTCAGGTACCAAAAATAACTACGACCTTTCAACAGTTACTTTCTTAGGTAGAATCGCGAGTAAATCAACATTAGCGCCACACGTCAAGCTATGAACTTCTGGGAGGAACCTAAACTACCCTACTTTTTGGCTTGTTGATTCTGCATGACCTACTTGCCAAAAAGGTTATATTGTCACGTAGAAGTTAGCGGTGCAAAAATAAAAAAAAAACTGTCTTTCGGGATCATCTGTCGCTTTCTGTAGAATTTTTTCATTGCATAAATTGGCCTCTGGAGACCGACAAACGCATGATTACAACAAAGAGAAGAGAATCCACGCATTTTCTACAAATAATGAAGTTGGAGGTCAGCAGGTTTGACAGTGCGAATGTAAACATAGACAAAATGCGCTCGCACTTTATTCATGTATCAAGGTACGATCAATGTTTTCTTGTTGTCACCAAGTTTCTGATTGGGTAAATGTAATGCATCCTCCCCGTGTGACTTACTCCACTGAAGACAATATTAATGCTTCTAAATGTTTTAGTGCAACGCAATAAGGCTAACTCTTTCAAAGTTTGGCAAAAGTAACTCCCAACTAACAGATGGATATGACGCATGCAAACCTGACAGCTTCTGTGGAAAAGTAATTATCTACTTCTTTGTTGTCCCGAAATATAAACGGCAAGAGACCCTAACTAATATGTCTATCTAAACAACTATCCATGCATGAACATTGTCACTGTCTATAAAACCATAATTAACGGTAGCAACATTTTTCCCCTCTCCTCTTCTAACCTACAATACATGCAAGGACATGTCACCATTTTCATTCTTAGATAGTATGGATGTGTTGAAATAAGATAAACTTTTGTATTATTCTCCGGAGTTAGAATATGTCTAGTCAAGGTGGAAGTTTGGTCTAGATCCTATTCTATGATATTTATTTGTATGTCTTCTATGTAAAGTCTCTGCTAAAGCTTATTATCATGCAGTGTGAGTGCTTGTTTTCTGACCAGCCATACTTTTTTTCCGGGTTTGTATCAGCACCCCTCGTTCTTAGGACATGATATGCCTGCATATATCTTGACCATAGGTGTCTGCTTTTTTTCTCTCGCTAACGTCATTATACTTACTGTGTTGTCGAAACAACAACGTCGAAGTTTAATCTATGGAGTACACTCTGTCTTTGAAAACAACCACAAACGATGATTCGACTCAGCGGCACTCAAGAATGACGGATGGTCTCCTGAGTGCATTTTGTCGCGGCCGCCGCCATCTTTTGTGGACAGGCGCGGTCTTGCAAATGGCGGAGCTGATGAAGAAGTACAGCGAGAAAGTAAAAGGCAAACGCGAGATAAGAAGGGCAGCGTCAAACTCTGTGGTCGTATGGCGTTACCCAAAATGGCAGAAACTTGAAGATGGCAGAGACAAATGGCAAAAAACACACAAAAAAACTAAAGAATGCATGCCTTAAGTGAAGAAAAAGAGATATTGAAGACAGTACAATGACAGTTAGAAGAAGTGTGTCCCTAAGGACGAATCTGGTGGCATTATGTTGTTTTGTAATGGTGGATAAACACTAAAATGTGAGAGGGTAATCCCCAAAGTATGTGTGCATATTTCACTGTGCGTGTCTATGTGAACCTACATATGCCGCGTCTTTTATGTGCACTACCAGAAAGCCGACTGAAGACGCAAAAACGAGCAGAAAAAGATGTGTGCAGTGGTAATCACAATTAAACACGTCAGACGTGTGGAGGAACGACTCGGCTATGTTTCAGTAAATGTTGTGTTCAGCGACAAAAGCAGGCTAATGTTTCAAACATGCAATTTTCTCGTCGTGCACGGCGGACAAGGAAATGTTTATTTGTGATGCTGTCGCTCCCTGTTCAATTCTCGCTTTAAGAGTGAAGCTGTGAGCCCAATCATGTAAAATGGCTGTTGTATAGAGAAAGCCTCACCACGTCGTTGCCATAACATTCACCACCACTGCGAACCACCTTTGCCGTGCCTCAAGCTCGTGACGTTACGCGAAGACGAGCATTCAACACTCCTCGGCGGCTTCAAAGCCGATGGAGCAGCCGCCTCACCAGTTCATGGTGACAGCTGGGGTGTCGCCGTGCCAAACCACGTAGTATACCAGTGCAGATGCCGTGCCAAGTTTAAAATTGGTGTCACTGAACAGTGATTTCCGTCAAAAAGAGCGCCATAACTTAACACACAAGTCACATTCTTGTCTATGGAATCGCCCTAAAGGTGCCGCGCCTCGTCGTACCAAGGCTGTTCTGGCAATGAACCGCAGTGTCCGAAAAAGATCAGTACAACAAAGTGAGAGGCTGCTCATAGCGAGCCTTGACATGTTGCCACTCGAGAATATACCTGTCAACAACTAGAGGATCGTGGCCAACGGAGCAGCGGCGGAACGATGTCGATGGGCAGACGCGGACTACGCTCGGCGAGAGATCAAGCGGGATGCGTTGAAGAAACAAGCAATGAGGAGTCAAAGCAGAGTCAGTTCATGAGAGCACCGATGGAGCCAAAGCCAGACTTGCTCATGAGTTTGCGGCGCTCAAGTTTAGATACTTTTGTGAGGTATCCGATAGGCTTTGGTTCAACATGCATTTACATTCAATCATCTCTGTGCGTTGGAACGAACAGCGCGTCAGTGTGTTTCGAGTTTGACGAAAAATGTTGTAGTAAGTGATCTTGTACGGTGAACTGAAGTTGTGCAGGACTTGCCGGGACACAGCTGTGTATGGTTCAATTCTTTAATTTAGCGTCGCTAATGGCTTTGTGTATCCGCTGAAGCCGGTAACACCAATACGACCCAACAAGGTTGCACAGAGAACGATGTCGCCCTGAATACCTTTCATGAACATTGGACTTCTCACGCATGGCAATAGACATTATGGGATATGGGGACAAGCTACGAACGTGTTAATTGTAGTGTAAGAAACACGGAAGTTCCTGGTACAAGCGATGGCGTACCTGTAATTTACTACGCCAAGTCTTGCACAAAATACTAGAGCCTTTTTTTTCCGTCCTCCATTGATACCACTCCTCTATTCCACCACTTGCTGTACTATACAATACAAAACTATGCTATGCGAACTCTTCCCCTAGTGCTTTCCGCCTTTCCAATCTTCGCACCACTCCTCCTCAGCCTAACCTCCCTCTCTGACCTCACGCTGCGCTATATTACGCATGGATATGTTATGCTCTACCCTCCCCAACCCCTCACCTACGCTTCTTTTACAACCTTCTCTCGTATCTTCTATGTTTCGTCCTCCTAGGTACCAAGACGGACAAGTCCGACTTCGCCCAAATATGTGTACAATTATACATGATATTTCCTGCGGGACGCCATACTTTGCTAGGCCGTGCTTTACCTTCTTTCCTTCCAGTTCGTCTCCCACTTACCTTCCCTTCCATTTCCCGCAAGCTTATTGTATAATACCATGCATGCCTGTGAGTACGCGGTTTTTCTTGTGGGATAGTATTCATAGCTATGTTATAGTTTCATTAAACCATCTTTAATTTCATCCTTCTCATCCTCATTTACTTCCCCTCTCCCCAAAACCGGCAAATTTCAACACATGTCTGTGCTATTTTATACCCTTGTCTTCCACATTTCCTCCACCTCACACGAATTTTACTTTTTCTTTGTTGTGTTTTACGAGAGTGGCTATACTATACGTCACAATCCCAATGCTGTTTTCACCCTCTTTCTGACGTTGCTTCTCCCTACGTTTACTTTACCTTTTCTTCTATTGTCCACTATTTAATGTACCTCGATAAACATTGTTGTTATATTCACGGTAGTTCCTGTCTTAAACCTTGCGTACGTATTCTGCGCTTTACCCTTTTTGTTCTTTGTGAGATCACTCCTTCTCATCCTCACTTCTAGTTCCCGCTTCCACGCCATTATATTACAAAGCATGGTTATTCTATACACGGCTGTGCATCACTGTAATATAATGATTACTTGATTTTTTGTGCTGTCGAAGTACTGTCTAATTACAGAGCAGAATTAAGATGAGCCGTTAGAATTGGAGGTTTTGTAACAACATGTTGTCATAAACATTTTCGCCCAGTTCTTCTGCAGCTGTTCATTATTCTTTCAAAAATTATGAGCTGAAAAAGCGTATACACTGGGAGCACCACAATATACGAAGCACGGTTCATTATATCAGACGAACACTTACGTCAAGCACAGACATCTCTATTCTTGAAAATTGTCTGATGTCAAGTGTAGTATGAAAATTACCAACTGTGAGTTTATAACATAGTGAACAACAAGCTCCTCACACAATGAGAGAAATGAAGTAGTTGATGGCAAATAAAGCCATCGCGTTCAAATGTATAGTTTGGCAGCTGAACTAGTACCACCCATTTTCCCTCATACCGTCAATTTTATACCCATTGTATGAAGAAATAATTGTTTACGTCAAACATTCTGCATGCGTTGAAACAGCCCTTTCACAATATGTGCCTCACGTCTTGGTTCTTTTTCTATTCACGCTTTCATTCGAACTCCGACTACACCCAGCCAGAATTTTGAATACGCAAACGCCTGTACAAAACCTCATCTTACAGTAATAACAGCCCACAGGTGGCGCATCATAGCCTCAAGCAAGGAAGAACGCGGATTTGTGTGGGTTCCACCAGAAATATGAACTCTGAATGCGGCAGTGCTTAGAATTCTTTCCTCTGGGTCATCATCTCCCTCGCAATAATTTGCGGATGTATTTTTTTTTGCAGGAGCCATTTTCGAGGACGGGGAGCGTGACTCCGAAAGTGCGTTCCGCAGCGCAGTCGATCTTGTCAACAACGACCCTGCGCATTCCCTCACCAGGTTCAGACTTGCTGGAGTCATCCAGAGGATACCGTCCCATGATGCCTTTCACGCTCGGAAAGCAGGTATGCCCTACTCTTAAATTTCTTGTTGTAATTGTTCTTAGCTGCATGACCTCAAATTAAAAAGACGTCACATCGGAGAAATACGTTTTATCTTCCGAATTTTCACAAACATAACAGACTTGCTTGCATTGCGCATCTTCACGTTCTTGATTTCGTATTACTGCCCCGCCGCGGTGGTCTAGTCGCTAAGGTACTCGGCTGCTGACCCGCAGGTCGCGGGATCAAATCCCGGCTGCGGCGGCTGCATTTAAAATGGAGGCGGAAATATTGTAGCCCCGTGTGCTCATATTTGGGCACACGTTAAAGAACCCCAGGTAGTCGAAAATTCCGGAGCCCTCCTCTATGGCGTCTCTCATATTCATATGATTGTTTTGGGACATTAAACCCGACATATCAATCAATTGATTCGTATTACTAACAATGTTTTTGCCACTCAAGTAGTGAAATGGGATCTTTTTACACAAGTAAGGTAATTATTGAAGCGTCTAGAGTATACGTGTGTTTGCTTTATGTCCTCATTTGAATTGATTATAAGTGAAAAATGCGCGATCGACGAGCTTTATTAATTGTACCGTTTGCCTCGTCTGAGAGTGCTCGATTTCAGGGCCATAATAGTTTTTCAGCCTGAATGTTATTTTCGATCAGTTGTTTTATACTGCCCAGCAAAAAAAAAAACACAAGGTAATAAATATTATCATCATCAGCCTGACTACGTCCACTGCAGGACAAAGGCTTCTCTCGTGTTCCGCCAGTTAACTCGGTCCTGTGCTTGCTGCTGCCAATCTATACCCGCAAACTTCTTAATCTCATCTGCCCACCTCACCTTCTGCCTCCCCTCAACCCGCTCGCCTTCTCTGGGAATCCAGTTAGTTACCCTTAATAATCAGCGGTTATCCTGTCTACGCGCTACATGCCCGGCTCATATCCATTTCTTCTTCTAGATTTCAACTATGATATCCTAAACCCCCGTTTGTTCCCTAATCAACTCTGCTCCCATCTTGTCTCTTAAGGTTACACCTACCAATTTTCTTTCCATTGCTCGCTGCGTCATCCTCAATTTATACTGAACCCTCTTTGTAAGTCTCCAGGTTTCTGCTCCGTAGCTAAGTATCGGAAAGATAGAGCTGTTATATACCTTTCGATAGTGGCAATCTACCTGTCATAATTTGAAAGTTCTTGCCAAATGTCCCACACCGCATTCTTTTATTTTAGTTACTTCAATATTGTGGTTCGGCTACGGGGTTGTTACCTGGCCTAAGTAGACATAGTCTTTTACAACTTTAAGTGCACTATTACCTGTCTCGAAGCGCTGCTCTCTTCCGAAGGTTGTTGTACAATACTTTCGTTTTCTGTAGATTAAATTAAGAGCCACCTTTCTACTCTCTATGTCCAACTCCGTAATCATGAGTTGCAATTCGTCCTCTGAGTTACTCAACAATGTAATCTCATTGGAGAAGCGCCGGTTACTAAGGTGCTCTTCATAAATTCTTACCCCTAACTGTTCCCATTTTAGGCCTCTGAAAACCTTCTGTAAGCAAGTGGTAAATAGCATTGTGGGGATTGTGTCCCCCTGCCTTACACCCTTCTTGATTGGTATTCTGTTGCTTTCATTACGAAGCACTACGGTAGCAGTTGATCCCCAGTAGATTTCTTCCAGGATGTCTATATACGCTTCATCGACGCCTTGATTCCGCAGTTTCTGCATGACTGTTGATATTTCGACTGAATAAAACGCCTTCTCGTAATCAATGAAGGCTATGTATAGAGGTTGGCTGTATTCTGAGTATTTCTCTACTACCTGATTGATAGTAATAATGTGATCGATTGTTGAGTAGCCTGTTCGAAATCCTGCTTGTTCCTCTGGTTGATTGAATTCTAATATTTTCTTGATTCTGTTAGCAATTACCTTTGTAAATAGCTTGTGTACTACGGAGAGCAAGCTGATTGGCCTGTAATTCTTGAAATCCTTGTCATCTCCTTTCTTGTGTATTAAGATAAAAATAGCATTCTTCCAAGACTCTGGTACTCTTCCTGTCAGGAGACACCTCGTAAACAAGGTGGCTAGTTTTTTTAACACAATCTGTCTTCCATCTTTCTTTCAGCAGATCTGATGTTACCTGATCCTCACCAGCAGCTTTGCCTCTTTGCATGCTCTCCAAAGCTTTTCTGACTTCTTCTAATATTACTGGTCATGAGCCTGAGTATCACGGCCCTCATGGCCCTCATTGCCCTCACGGCCCTCTGTTCCTAGCAGCTGCAAAGCAACTAACCATGACGACGGTCAGATCTGCAACGCAGCAGAGGGTGCTAAGAATATCTGTATCCGGACAGGCCGCCATTGGAACCTGAACATGGCAACATTTAACGCTGGAACCTTATCTAGTGAGGCAAGTCTAGCTGAACTATTCGAGAAGCTAGAGGGTGGTAATTTGAATATATTAGGTCTCAGTGAGGTTAGGAGGAAAGAGGAGGCCCGTACGGTGCTACATAATGGGCACGTTCTTTGCTATCGGGGCTTGGCTGACAGAAGAGAACTGAGAGTGGGGTTCCTAATTCACAGAAACATAGCTGGCAACATAGAGGAATACTATAGCATTAATGAAAGGGTGGTAGATATTGTAATTGAACTGAATAAGAGATACGAGTTGAAAGTATCTACAGGCTTACGCGCCTACATCCAGCCATGATGACGCTTCAGTTGAAAGCTTCCTTGAATATGTGGAATTGGCAGTGAGTAATGTAAAAACACAATATACTATACTGATGGGCTACTTTAATGCAAAAGTAGGGAAGAAGGAGGCTGAAGACCAGGCAGTAGGAGATTATGGCATCGGTACAAGAAATTTCAGAGGAGAGCTACTAGTACGATTCGCAGAGCGCAACAATTCACGGATTTTGAATACCTTCTACCAAAAACAAGGAACCCGTAGGTGGACTTGGAGGGACCCTAATGGCGAAAATAAAAACGAAATAGATTGTATAATGAGTGCACACCCAGGCATTGTGCAGAATGTGGCAGTGATTGGCAAGGTAGGATGCAATAACCACAGAATGATATGGTCTCGAATTTGCCTAGATTTGAAGAAGGCATGAGAGACACGGATACGCAAGAAGCCAATTAATAAGCTAGCACTGAGAGAGAAAGTACAGGAATTCAGAGTCTCACTTCGAAACAAATACTCGGCTCTCATTGAGAAAACCGACTTTAGCGTAGATACAATGAATGATATTCTGACGAGTATCATTACGGAGTGTGCAGTAGAAGTTTGAGGCACGGTAGTTAGACAGGACACTGGCAAGCTTTCCTAGGAAACGAAGAATCTCATTAAGAAGCCTCAAAGCACAAAAGTCTCATCTACAACAGACAATATAGAACTGGCCGAGCTTTCAAAGTTGAATAATAAGCGTAAGGTATCCGATGTAAAAAGGTATAACATGTAGAGAATTGGACACACTTTGAAAAACGGAGGAAGCATCAAAACAGTGAAGAGGAAACTCGGTATAGGTGAAAATTGGATGTATGCACTAAGAGACAAAGTAGGCAAAATAACTATCGATATGGATAGGGTAGTTAAAATAGCGGAGGAGTTTTACAGATATCTGCACAGTAGCCAGGACAATCACGACCTTTTTACTATAAGAACTTGCAGTAACCCAGATGACACCCCACAAGTACTGAAGGAAGAAATATTATAGGCGAATTGGAAGATATTTCACCATACATCAGTTTTTTATTTCATTCGACCCAAGTGACCGCATGTATGTCCGTTGTGGTGTTTCAAAATGCTTGGTTAAAAAAATACAAATACTCAGTAATAGATAGTGATGTATTCACTGGATATTAGAAAAACTATACAGTATGAATTTTCAGCACGTAGAAACATGCACATGCGAACTAGGCTTGCAATCGTACAAACAAGTTTCCAACGCAATTGTTTGAAATCTCTGTGTCCAGGATGGTGCCCACTGGATGGCTTAAGGACAAGTTTATGGAACAGCAGATCTCTTTATATTGCGGATAATGTATCATAACCTTCCGTAAAATGCTTTCGTGCTTTGTAAACGGCCTACATGTTGATATTATACCTTGGTTTCATATTTTCCCAACCTGATACTACGAGTAAGGTCGCAAGCGTGCGCCGCTGCATTCATTCTCAAAATTGAAGTGGAGGTGTTTTTCTGCATACTCGTTTTAAAATTCACTTTGTCGGCCATAGTAATGATAAACGTGCCAGGTAGCTAATGAAGCACTACGCTGTGCGGCCTGTTGATGAACTTACAAAGTATGAGGTTTACCATAAACCTGTCATGTAGTGTTAGTGTCCTAAACAAAAAAATACTGTCTTAGTTGATTACACAATCTCAACGTTTGCGGCATCAAGTGATGCGAACGTTCGTGCAGAAGAGAAGTTAATTGACAACTGTAAAATTGCCAACCTGAAACATGCATTGCAGATTTAGGCATCTGTAAGAAGTTAGGTATCTCAAGTTAGGGTTGGCTCCTTATCACCAGCAGTTTAAAAGAGCAATGGGAAATCCGCGTGATGCTTCCCTTCTATCCACGATAATAATTACGAGTAAGCAACCGTCATTGTTAACTGAACATGGAGGCATAGGTAAAGTAGTGGCTATTAACAATTTTACCTAACTCAGGCGTGCACAGCTCACCTCAGCTAGTGGGCAGCAGTAGCATTTTTTTTTGCTAGGAAGGGCCATCACAAAAGAGAACGTAATAGCAGGAGAAAGAGCTTAGTTCGTACAAATTGTTAACTAATGTTGCTATTTTAAGAAAGAATTTCCCTATTTTAATATGTGCGTCTTTTTCTGAATGATAGTTGGCATCATGGTTCCAACAACGCACACATACTAATCTTCAATATGACTACTGTCTGGGCTACGACTCCGAAGTATATCGTTATTCTTTCATGGCTTCGTTTCTGCACATAACGGACTAAGCGGGTGTTTTACAAAACAAATGTTTTACTATAGCCATGCTCAAGAGCGTACTTATCAGGAAAATAAAAATAATATATCAGACCGACAAAGTATTTTGCAGAGTAGATTGCGTGTCGGAGAACTCTGCCTTAGCCTATGCAAACACTATGCAAAACCAGCGATGTGATATACGTTCATAGCAACCCCCAGTACTGCTACCACAGTCATACCTATTTGTAATTGAGCTCAACCGTTGCTCGAACGGGTCTCCAATGTTTCTTTTCTTACGTTATCTCACAATCATCGGATCCCTTCAGTTCGTCCAGTTTTATTGCTCCAGATGTTACTTACTGACATTCTATGTGTTCTGACAAGTTTCGGCAACCAATATCTACACAAAATCAGCCGCTCTTTTAACTCTTTTAGAGCTCTTGCAATTCAGTGAGCGTTCACGATTAACATCAGCCTCGATGCTACCAAAAAGTGAGTGACAAACGTCAGTGTTCACGTATAGCTTTCGTTGTACTTTGTCCCTCGATCATTTGATATATTTTTTGCATGACTTCAATTTCCATAGAAGTTAGTTTCTGCTGTGCGAGCGTAGCATTTCACGCAGAAGTATGCTGAGACTGCATTCATCATACTGCTATTTTATCTAGCACAGTGATTGTCTTTTTAGTATTTGTTCCCCCCTCTGCTATATTACTTCAGAATATTTCATTATTAGACTAGCAAGTGTGAATAACTTTGGCATAAGAAGGCTTTAAAGCTACTAATGCAGCCAGCCAGCAGTTAGTTTGTCATACTGCATATATGAAGCCTACAGAGATAACTTGCATTGTTGAAGTGTTATGCCGATCAACATAATTATTGACCTCCACATCTGAAACACACACACATATATATATAGTGTCTGCTATGGCTGTAGAAAACCATTTACTGCACCATGTGACGCCCAACACGCCCATGCTCGAGACATTTTTCGGACTGCGAGGTTTTCGATTAGTCCGTGCTGCAACGACGAGCACAACAAAAAGGCACAACATGCAGTGAACCAATTCCGAAACGTTCTTGAATGGCCAGAAATTGCAGAATCGCCTCTTAATACACATATAGCCCGCACACGGTTGCAACGAGTGTTTCTGTATGAAACACCTGTTTCGCCGAGGTATAGACGAAGCGAGACGAGTTGATCAGTCAACGGTCGTGAAAATATGCGTGTGCCAAAATAAAATGCAAGTGTTGCCTGCTAGGAAAACTTGTCTTCATCTATAGAATTTTGCAGTACTTCAAATTTCAACCTTCGCTCTTCTCAATGACACTTCGCTGAATGTTTTAATAAAATGAGAGGCGTTTTCCCAATCATGCACAGCGAGCCACATTTTTAACTGTTCCCCTAGTTAGACATGCTCTAATTCGGTGCCCTTGTGCTTACTGCATTCAGTAGAGCACACCAAGGTGCGCATCTCCGTTTGATGATACTGACGCCTAGGCTACACTTCAGACATGACAGAGGCAGACGTTTGTGGCCAGTATGCTCATGCGTCACCGATAAAGCTATCTCTTTTATTGAAAGTAGTCGATCTGCCTCACAAAATTTGGCTCGAATTCAATCAAGCAATGCTTCATCGCCAGCCATTAGGCAATTGCTTTCAACCGCATCAACTTCCACGTCGCGTGGAGCTTGAGGAGATTGATTTTCTTTATGGTGTTCATACGTATGTTTTCAAATGCGCGAATTCAATTGCAGTATAAGTTCCCGCGTTTGTAGGTATATAAACAATAAACAACATTTTGATGGGTGAATGCGCTATTTCGGTGTTTTTTTTTCTTCATAAAAAACGGCGTGCCTGCGTTAAGAATACGCTGTCGTAAGAAGCGGGAAACGAGCCTGGTTATGAATATTATGTTTTTTGTTGTTTCACTACTTCCAAAAAAAAAAACTTCTCGCAATATGTAGGCAGTGTTTGAAATAAAAGTACTTTGGAAATGTGAAAAATATTTTCATGTTTTATATTCGCCTAAAGTTTATGTTTAAGAAAATTAATAGTGTAGCAGCTTTTCGTATAACTGGCATTGTCCTTCGAATGAACTTCACATAAAAAATTATGATAGAACCAACTGTTTGATATATCTTACAATCGAAAAGATGTTTCCTTAAATATTTGCAGTGGTTTAATTGGCGAAGCTTGGATGTGACCCGCAGTGTGCCCTCGATGTATAAGGTGCGGAAGGTGCAGGCGAATTTTCTTTACGTGCAAATTGTTACATGACGGTAACGATCGTCATGCATGCTTCAGCACGAAGCCTTTCTTGGCGATCCTGAATTAACTTCAAGCCGTCCAAGATGCCAAAATTATTACTGTAAATTGTGAAAAAAAGAAATTATTTTAATTTTGACTATGCTCCATCTTCTGGATTTCTAAAATGCATGACCACCTCGTTCCATGTAGCTGATTTGTGCGGTAACGGCCTGACTCTTGTTCACTGACCATAACAGGTTTTAAGGGGCTTACGTAAATATGAGAGCCTCTCACTGGTCTTCAAATTAATTCTCTGAATCCGGTGCGCGTTCCTAGTTTAAAAAAGTAATGAAAGTACTACGTACAAGTTGCTCGCGCATTTTAGCATCATCAGGTGCAGTGTGTGGCATTAGTCCAGTAAAAAAGACTTCGATTCTCTTATGGAAGCCTGCGTTTCCATTGCGTGCATCAATGATCTATGCAGGTAGCTTCCGGCGTCGAGTCAGCTTCACCTGAAGGTGACCTGCAGTCATGGGCATGTCATCGCGTTTTTCCAGCTCGCGCTCTCAAGTGGCGACAGTAAATACTTCCTCTGCTTATTGATCTCCTGAATGCAAATTCTGAAACAAAAACATTCTTGATATCATTTTATCATTGCCCTACCTCCAACCTCCTTTTTAACTGCGTATGATGACTGCCTTGACATTTCCGGGTTTCCCAAAACTAGGATTTATCTAAATTCTCTTACCCCATGGATATATTTCATAATAGCCGTCTACAGTAAACTATCGCGGTGGCTGTTGTTCTGATTGCGATGTTACCAGAATTTTTCGATGGCAGACAGCCGTGGTTGTCTGGCGCAAGTGATTGAATATGTGTTATACACAAGTCAATGAATGCGCAGAATGAGATTGTTAAAATACAAGCAAAATGTTTGTCATTCTCAAGCGTGTGTACTACTTTCACGCTGTTATTACAAGAAAATACCGAAACTAGCCACTCCTGGTTGATTAGTGCAGGGGATCCTCCTCAAAGCATAGTTGATTCATTGTAGATTTCAGCTGCGTTATAACAATAACAAGTATCTGCGTCGTCATCTTCCTTTCGGAAGGCAACGCGCTTCGTAACGTACTGCCCCTTAGACCTATGCGCACCGAAATATTTCAAGTAGCTCAGTATTTCAAGTAACTTCACAATACACAGCACTACTTCAAAAAAGAACGACGTTGGAAAAGTTTCTCAGTATGCACAAAATTATATGAGAGAGTCATTGTTGGGGAAAGCTTTTTGCCCCGTGTGCTCGTTTGATGAGATCTTGCCGCGTGGTAATGGGTATCGAGCTACACTTTTCCTACAAACGATATCTACGTACTAGGCAGCGTCGACGGTCCGGGCGGGCTTTGCTCACGCCATCGACCTAAGTGCAATGAACTTAACCCTTTTGTGATATAGCAAAAAGGCTCTTTGATCTCAGACTGACTTTCACTGCTCATGCGTATTGTGCTCTCGTGATGTTTTCGGAGGTGCTTTACTTGTTTTCGGTTTCTGCGATTCCATGAAGCATTGTCAAGTCAGAGGGAACTCCTCTTTTGTACTTCGCCAGCGCCCGGAGCTTCTCGTTCCAGCCCTGCCTTTACTTGACCAACGAGTTTTTCATCTCGTCCTAATGGTTTGGTGGGTCGTATGGCTGCCAAAAAAAAAAACTTGTTCTTCAGTACCCTCGACCGATGAAGGGGCCGACGTGCCGACAAGCTTGCAAGCCCTCGTCAGAGGCTTAGAAAGAAGACATTCAGTGCTACTCTACCGAAAATGGGCTCTTTTTTGTTCTTCTTTCTGTAACGCGATGTCTGTTTTGGATGCGAAGCAGCTCTTTAACTTACGTGTGTGACACCGCACCTACGAGCGTCCATACGAACGCGCTGCCAAGCGTTCCTCTCCCCACAGGTGTTGGAGCGGTCCCAATTGGGTCACGCCACAGCTGCGCGTTGACGTCATGCTACCCTCTCACGCTTCCTCCACAGGTGAGTGCTGACGTCGCCCTTTCCCTGATCTACAGCCCGATCGCAGCAACGCCCGCAGCTTCCGGCTTTTCCACAAGTTCGCAACGCACTCTCTCTTCACTTTCTCTACCGCCAGAAACGCTCTAGAGCACGTCGACTGGAAACACTCTTCCAGCTAGTTTATCTTTGATGAAATTTCACGAAACCTAAATTACCTCTTGTGTCTGGGTTTCAACCGAACGCTTGGTCAACTAAATGCTACACCATGTTTCGCTTCAAACCATTCTCCCTGCACCGGAATTGATGCCCGTTTCAACCGCGCCAACACCGTTCCCACGCTGCTGTTTCGCATCCCGTCAGCGTAAAAAATATTATTTTAACACCAATTCAGTCCCACATTTGTTTTTTCAATAAGCGGTTGTGAAGAGGACCTTTTGTTATAATATTTCTCGCCTGATTCGTTGAAATCAATAAACACCATCAAGATTTTAGAGTGCCTGGGTGAACCTCATCTATAGGAACAGTAAAAGTGGTGCACAGCAACAGTGGCTGAAATGTCGATTTGTGAGAGAAACCCACGGCCAGTTATTTTAAATTTGGTTAGTGTAATTTCAGTTTGGTAATCAGGTACATTGTGGAAAACAAGTTCCCCTCCTGAACACGTTAATTTGAGGCAATGTGTAATAGCATTTCAAATACTAAACAGAACAATAGAGATAGGTGCACTATGCTGCGCCAGTATTTAACAATATCACCCACTGATATCAATAACTTCATAGTGATTTTCCCGCCTTCACCTTTAAAACTTTTCATGCCTTAACCCCGCGCAGGGTGACATACCAATTCTTTCAGGCTGGTCAAAATCCCTGACTTTCCTTTATCTCCTGCTCTTTTCTGGTTCTTTGCCATGAGTAAAAAATCTGCACACAATATCCTTCGCAAAACACGTTCAAGCAATCACTCTATGGCACTTTGGGCATTAGTATAAGTGAAACTTTTGTGTCTTCAATAATTAGGTGGTGACATCGTACGCGAAAGAGCTGCGGCCGGCCAGTGTACACAAACGCGATCTCGTAAACTGCGCTGTTCATTGAATTAAAGACGAGAGTCTTTCTTGGGGACCTTCGACGCAAAAAATTTGTCTCTCTGTCTATCTGTCTGTCTGTACATTTGTCTGTTTTTCCACTCTTACCGGCATCGGGTACTTGAAACGGCCGACCCCATCCGCAGCGACCACCAATGCTGCTCAAGGCTGAGCGTTCATGCTTGTGCAATTGTCAATTAAAAAGCAATTATTGCGCATGTCTGGGGCACCATAACAACACACATATATTCTGCATATGAATCTCTTATAAGAAAACGGATACATATGTAATTATGAGGACCGTAGCGCTTATCCCGCTACGCTTACCATGTAACGCTTGCACGGAAAGGGGAGTGTTTTCAACGCTTTGCTACGACGAGATGGTGGTGGAACTTACACGTCGCCTCGCGTTCTACACCTTATCACCTCTGAGACAGGCGCAGATGGCCACGCACTTTGTTTTCCAAAAGAAACTGCGAGATGGTGCTCATGTCTCACGTGTGACGTGACTTTACGCGCTCGTTCGCCTCCGCTGCACGCTCGAGGCACTCTAACGCACTGCCTCCGGAATACCATTCACCGATTTCCTTGCGCAGAACATCAAATAAATGTTTTGTTCACTCTGTTCACACGCGAGACTATCATCTTTCGACATTTGCAGATTACATGCAGGTACTAGGGCAATTTTTGTTTGTATATGACGTTTTACAGTAACTGCCGTTCTTTCAATGGTGGGCTTGTCAGTGATCGGCCATTTCTTATAAGGCAATAGGACCTCCAATTAAGGTAATTTGTCATTCCACGTGGGGACATTTAATTGTTGCCCGGATATGACCGCATGACTGCCTTTGTTGCCTGCAGCAACGAAGTGTTCTACTGAAGGAATGTCAATGAACATGCCATTCCCGGTACGTAGGGAGAAAGACGTTAGGATGAACCATAACGATGCGAAAGAAAGCACGGATGACTTCATACGATCAGGTCAACACATGTCGTCGCACGAAAACGTCTTTAACTAATGTCGTGAATCGGCCGAAGGTGGGCTCGTAATGAAGGCTGCGTACAAAACCTAAATGAAGCTCTGTGCTTTGCCACCTGCTTCGCCACGTTCGTTCGCCTTAGATGCGATGTCCGAGCGTTTTGGTGGCAAATGTGATGGACTATAAATGAATGAGCGTTAATGGTTGACGAGAGTGAAAAAGCAGACCAGTAAATGGGCTAACGCCACTAACGACTATTTCTGTTCGTCATACCTATACTTTCACGATGTTGCGCACGCGTGCATTACATTGGAAGCAGAAAACAAAATGATACAGAAAACTAATTGCAATAAAAACGTGCCGTGTAAGAAGGTTCAAATGATAGCTGTGCATGTCGAATGAAGCCATGAAAAATTTCAAATTCCCAAGAATACAAGGGCCCCGTGCCCTCACTTGTACATACAGCAACGTTCTTAAAAAAAGACATATTTAAAGTAAACCAAGAGCTGTCCTTGTGTTTGTATAGTATTTCAGTACAGCGGAAAATCAGTTCGAACCCACATGCAGAATAATGCATCACATGTTTCGGGCTTTCCAATGTACCTTTTTTTTTCTCAGGGCATGCGAATAGAGTAGACTACTCTAATAGAGCAATCCTCGAAAGGCTCTGTTGGCCTGGTGCAGCATTGTCATTTGCTTCAACGCAGGTCTGAGAGCAAAGTTTTTGTGGCTTATTACAGGCAGAGAAAACCAGAGGTGCTTCGTTCTATTTTCCACCTTCCTGAAGCCGTCCGACAATGTGTGCAAGAACACTTCCTTCACCGTGAATGTACCAGTGCGTACCCTTACCCTTCATTTTCCGTGTTTGACTATCTGAAATAGCGACTTCGCGACTTTCCCAATGACATTTTGATGGGAGTCTATGGCCAAAAGACCGGTTATTTGGCCATCGAAGCTTTCCTGGATGTGATATGACCTGATTTTCCGAGAACAAAGTTCAAGCCCTACGCAACCATTTCTTTTTTATAGAGCTTTTCGTAAGCCCATTCAAAAGTCAGTAATATCTCTGTTACACGGCACTTTTCATGTCATTCGTTTCGAATGTCATTGGGCGTTAATGTCATTTTTGTTACTGCTACGCGAGCACAGGGAATGACGTTCGTCCGTTGAATGTGTTCACTGAACTAACGGAAGCGTGACATGTGTACTCCGTCAACAGGCGCTACGCAAGAGATTACGACACTGACGTCTTAAAGCAACTGTAACCGATGTTAGGATGTTTATGAAAGTTTGTTGTTTACTTTTCGGCCACATTTTATTGTACGCAACGCGATAGTGATAGCTCTTTGTATAGCGTTATTCTTTTCCAGGCTCCGGCTAGACTCGCCGTAGCGTAATTCACACGCACGTGTTGCACACTCATTTAGGGAGAGTGTTTTGAAGGCATTTTTTCAGGAAGCACCACAGTTCTCTGTTAATCGCCGACAAAATTGAAGCCCGATAAGCAGCCAATGTAAATGAATCGGTATGTTGGCACATGCGGCTCCAATTACCTCGTGCTCTGTGATATTTTATTTCAATGGCGAGCTTGAGGTGCTTCAGTCGGTTCTGGTGCTTCTTTCGCCGCAGCTGAATGAACAATTAATGCTCGTTTGCACTGATTGTCGTTTATCGCAGTCGAAAATTCATGAATGTTGTCCCGGTTCCAAATAAATTTGACTGCAAGTTGTGAGCAGCTTTAAGTTAGTCTTGCTCTTGATATATATGAGGATTTTTCATAATGATGCCCTTTTATCACGTAGCAGTAAATTTGATGCAGCCGAACAATGTTATGTAAATTTTCGTTGTCACAGCAGGTTGCCGATAAGCGTTGACATGCATTTCGAATGTCATTTCACATAGCCGTGTAGACCACGAATGCAAGATTGCAATGACATCAGTTTTGATTGTAATTTGCTGCAAATGACATGAAACGTATCGTGTGCCGGGGGTATAATTCTTTACCGGGACAAAAAAGGTATGCGTAGCAAGCAAAATACTCACGGAATGGCAGGTTTAACTATCAAAATTTGATCTCATTGTAGTCGGGACTCTCATGCGTGAAATAAGCCGCAATTCAAAACAATAAAATAATTAAATTATCCTGCACAGTGTAAAACAGAAAATAAAGAGTGGGTGTGGCTAAAATCAGTGAAAATATATCACATCAACCTATTTAAATACTTATTAAACCAGCCCCTATGAAATGCAGCATGCGATGAAGGCCAAGAAATAAAGAAAACGGCAGCTGTGACTGATATTTGTTTTCTTTATCTGTTTGCTTTACGGTTTTAATGCAATGTACCGTTGGCGCAACACCATGGAAGTGTATTCAAACTAGGTGAGTGGGACGAAAACCATGAGTTGTGAGTAGCGGCAGTCTTCCGGCTTCTCTCATTTTTTCGCTTGTCTATTTTGAGTGTTTTGTTATTGTTTTTATGTTCACTGATAGTCAATTAGCGTTCTATTTTGTTGGTGGACACTGAGTGTGTGAACGCCCGAGAATCAGCATGCTTATAAATAACTACCAGGACAGCAGAAGCGGGAGGACACGCCCGTCAGCTCCGCTGATGACCCTGCAGATTCCCAGAATGAAATGGTAAATTTCTAAAGCAGCACTAATACCAACATCCTGTGTTTTATATTTATTTATTTATACATGTACCTACATCGCCCTTACGGGCATTATTGTAGGGGGGAGAACAAGCAAAAGAATGCAGTACAGTCGATATACCGAAAAAGATGGTTGCGGATAAAAGGCTGTATATTTAGGAAGCGGTGCACAGCATGCTTTTTTTGCCTATCTTTGCGCTCATGGTTCTACTTTTCCGAGCATTTCACTGGCCCAGCAACTTCTGTTGTAACGACCCCGCTTATATTTTCATAAATCTGGCTGTGTTCTCTGTGATGTCAGTGTCCATTAAAGAGCACGAGATGGTTGAAAATTCTGCAGCTTTCAATTGCGGCGTCCCTTATAATCTTATCGATGTTTTCAAACGTAAGCCCTTGGATATTGCATTATCATGTTAGAGCATTTTATTTAGACAGCTAATATAGTTTTGTTTAGTGGATTGGTATAAAAATATAGTCGTGTTTGCAATACACGTAGCAGCCTGTGATCTGAGTGAAACGTAACTCAGCGGGAAAGATCATTACTTGAAGCCACTGACTTGTCTTGAATGTTTGTAACCATGTGTTTTTTTTTTACTTTTCGTCTACAAATGGCCTTGCAGCAACAGCATACACCGCAATAAGTACTTCTACCTTCCACTTATCATCACATATCTTATTTGCACGCTCATCTCCGAATTTCATTCTGTATTACCGGCTGAAAACAGAGAGGTAGAACATGAAGCACAAGCCCCAAGGAAGAGCGAAAGAAGCTGGAGTCAGCAACTCTAATTTAGGGCCGAGAAAACAATAATCCACGCAGCCTGTATTTTTATTAACTGCCTTGCAAAAGCGAACACCTGTAAGCATAAAGAAATTAAGGGCTATTGCGTGTTCGACACACAGAATCACGTGACACGAGGAAAAAAATAAATATTCATATCAGTGAGGGTGACATTTATTTTTAAGTACGTCTTCTGTATCATCTCATAGCTTTTGCCATATGCCGAATTCGCAGATATACTCGACACCTGAGCCGTTGACGTCTATTCAGTGCAATTTTATGCGCTATTTTTTGATGTTCAAATGAGGCTGTAGCGTGAGGATCTTGCTGATCAAATATGTTCGTTTTATTTTCTTGAGTTGTTCAGGGGTGCTTCAACAACTCACCGACTTCACGCTTTCCGAGGCCTCCTTTTTATTATTCTGCGCCTAGGCGCCATCGATCTGCGGCTGTAGCAGCGCAGCATGCGGATGGCCTGATGAGATTCCGCGACCACGCAATCTTGGCGGAACATCCGCAGAAACGCTTTTCTTTGTCTTTTTCTCTCCTTCGGAAACGCAGTGTCCCGGTTTGTTCGTTGCGGTTAACTTTGTTTTATCGAGCCTTGGCAACGAGTAATGCTTCGGCAGCACATATTTTCTTGTGCGCGTTTTCTTCGAGTTTTGAGATCGCTGTTTCGAGCGTGTAGCCCTCCACTTGTTGATTGATTGATTGATATGTGGAGTTTAACGTCCCAAAACCACCATACGATTATGAGAGACGCCGTAGTGGAGGGCTCTGGAAATTTCGACCACCTGGGGTTCTTCAAGGTGCGCCCAAATCTCAGCACTTGGACCTACAGCATTTTCGCTTCCATCGAAAATGCAGCCGCCGCAGCCGGAATTCGGTGCCGCGACCTGCTGGTCAGCAGCCGAGTACTAAAGCCTGTAGACTACCGCTACGGGGCAGCCCTCCACTTGTGTTGTCCCTTTCTCTGTCTTCAGCAGGAAACTTAAGCTGAAAAAAAAAATGCCATGCCACAAACGCAGAAGCATCGAAACCTTTGAAGAGTTTTTTTTTTTTTTTGTGAAAACTGCCTACCTTGAACTAGTTCGCGAAGGGTCCATCCAGTTTCCGCATTTCCGACAGGCGAACTTGCTTCGTTCTGACAGTGGGAAGATAAAATACGCAGTGGTTCAAAGGGAAAGGGTCGCAACAATAAAGTGAAATTAAATGAAGCTCGAGCTATTTGAAAATGTGTACGTTTGCTGTCTAAATCATGGTAGCCTTTGAGTATAAAAATTAGCGCGGTTACAATGGTGTGCTTCCGAAAACTTTACGGACAAGGAGTCGACCGGTTCTGTTTACGTAGCTATATTACTATAAAGCACCTAAAGTGCGTTGTATATAGGGTGTTTGTATATAGGCCGTTTCTTTAGGTACGCAAGAGATATCTAATGTACAGTCTTTGTGTTTGGGTGTGGGTGTCGTGTGTGTGTTTTAGTTCACTGCTTATGTTTAGGGTTATACCTCATGGTCATGGAGATATATAGTATAGCAGCTTATTGGAGCATGTTAAGTTTGTCAGTGCAAACTACTATTGTGTTAGTTTAAGGTTTCATTTTGTTTTAACTGAATTTTACAGAGATGAGGCTGATTATACCACAAATACTCTGTTTCAATAGGCTATGCAGTGGAAGTAAAAAATTATTTGATTATATATGTGGGGTCTAACATCCTAATACCACCATGCGATTATGAGAGACGCCGTAGTAGAAGGCTCCGGAAAGTTCGACCACCTTGTGTTCTTTACGTGCACCCAAATCTGAGCACACGGGCCTACAGCACTTTCGCCTCCATCGAAAATGCAGCCGCCGCAGCCGAGCTTTGGTCCCGCGACCTGCGGGTCAGCAGAAAGAAGGAAAAAAATAGTGGTCGGCACTCGGTCGATGCGTCAACGTCTCCTTGCATGACATCTATAAAAAAGTGGTCCTACATAAAAAAAAAAAACACGCCTGATCTCTTTTTATTCAAAATTGGTGTAACATGAAAGTAAAACGCGTCTCCACAGACGCAGTTGAGTGCTTATTGAGCGTTCTTTCATAGCAACATCGAAGAAATGAATACCACAGCCACACATTGTAATATGAAAGGAGAATAGCAAGCAGCTTGAATTTCGCAGCACGCACCTCAAGCACAAAGCACGCATGCATAGAACATATATATATATATATATATATATATACAGAGAGAGAGAGAGGACGATGGTGGAATAAACACTTTCACAGCTCGACTTCTTACTTCGTGTGTCAGCAGTGTGCTCCTTTGGTAAACGCGGTCGTGGCAGCCAGCGAAGTGACCTTCAGGATCTTGTTAACCACTGTACCTTCAAAGCAAACTTGTGGTGGAAGCATAAGGCATACAAAGCGCAAGAATCAGGTAAAGGCGTGCTCACGAGACTGCACCCTGAGGAGGCGCGCGCGCGTCACAATAGGTAAAGCGACGATCTTTAGAGCGCGCCAAAGCGTGAATTATGCAACCTTTCACTACAGATGACCAATATGCGCTGAAGTTGCTAAGCACTGAGAACCGCCAATTATATAATGTAGATAAATAATTCGCCGTTAGGAAGCTGCACAATCCGTTGCCCATAAATACTTAATTTTGTCGTTCTTGCTCTTTTCTTACAGGATGACGCCTTTTGTGTATTTTCTCAGTCCGCCTACGTATTTTAGGGGCGAAGCTTCTTATGTTGTTGGTCTCTCGTAGTAGTAGCAGCTACTTCTAATTAGTTTTAGGAATTTCTCACAAGACGGCGTTGTGTGTATCTGTCTTCGTAAATAATGTCATTACACGTCGTTAGTGGCTTTAGTATAAAAACTCACAGCATATCCACGGAGTGAATGATGAGTGGGGCGAAGCGTCCGTCCGCCCGTCGCAGACAGACAGAGTAGACAGACAGACGGATGGACGCTTCCCCCCACTCACTGGCATTTACTCCGTGGATATGCTGCGATTTCGTTTTCAAACGCGATACTCAAAGCTATTATAATGAGTGTAAAACACTGTTATTCATGGACAGTCATTGGATCCAGTGAAACAACTTTATTAGGCTCACAATAGGCGCGAGTTATGTCTACATTTACTGGAAAAATTCTTTCACTAATTCTAAGGATGCACCATAATTACAGAGCAATGAATAATTGACAACACCGCGTTGTGACCACGACTGAACAACATTTCTAATACTTGATTTGTTTTGCCTTTTGTCTGCATTAAAAAACGGTAGTCGTTGTATTGCACATCGAAATACGTAGTGCTATCGTTTCAAAATATTAAGAGAGGCTCAGGCTCTCCATCGCAATTTATCTGTATTGTGGCGGTTCTCAAACTCTTCATACGTGTTTTGGTAGCCGGAGGTAATCGAATCGCTATTCATTCAAAGGGAAATCGCATTTGCCTCACGGTGTTTGGAAGGCCTAGTTAGCGCCCAATTAGGCGTTTAGATCTGTAAGTCGTAGAAACGGTGGCGCCGAGCTCATTAGGGTAATTGAAAAGCAATTGGCAAATGTGATTATATTATCGGTAGATCGCAAGTCACTGCTCTCACTGCAGTGTGGTCATATTCGGGGATAGATGGCAATGTTGTTTCATTAAAGAAGCAGTGACATTCACTTGGCGCATGTCACGTCTTTTGCATCACCGCGTATAATTATCGATTCCATATACGATTTGGTAATAACATTACAAAGGGGGACAAATAAGTTATGTTTAATATTGACTAGTACTGAACCTGATTCAAAACGAGTGCTAAGCCCGCCAATTTTCAGCGCCTCAAGCGCTGCCAAGGGGTCACCTACCGTGGTCACGCTCTATATGATTACGTGGCCACACGAAATCGGAACGCGATTTCCAGTCGACACTTCGTCTGCTCGGCGTGCACAAGTATAAGCATGCCTTCGACTCCCACTTTCCCTTTGTCGTCGCCGACGTCACCTGCGTGCACAAACGATGCAAATACTGAGGAATAAGGAATTTCGGCGATTTTCAGATCTAACATTTCTGATCATTTTCTGTTCGATCGTCTCTTTAGCAGTAATATTACTATCCACCTAAACCAAATTAACCGTGCTCTACGATGTTTTTAGTAATCTCTTTTAGATATATTACCATAAGAGGTCGCGGCTATATACGTTGTTCAGCTAATCTACAATCAAATCTTTCGACCCGCCTAAATCAGCACTCTGAAGATTAGCATATGCCAAGACCGCGCACAAATTATGGTTTTGAGACTTTGCGTTATTGCTCGCCGAATACACTAAATAAATTAGGAATTACATGAGAAGATGTTCGCACGCTCTCTAATACTTATTTTTTAAATTTGTTTTATTATTTTATATGTGTAGTATTAGTTTATGTTTGCATACTTATTTCTTCCATTGTATAGAATGTGTGTTTCTGGTTTGTACAAGCTTGTATATCTTTTTGTTCCGATGCAAAGCGTGTTTATTGCTGGCTTAAACTGCCTTGTGTTTTACTTCGCTTTTGCCGTTTTGTTGCCCCAGTGATCATGGAAATATTGGGCTTTGTCATCAAGTTGTTCTTATACAGGTCTTTTGTGCCTGTCCCATCCACTTACTGTACAACTGTACGTGGTAAATAAACTCAAGTCAACACCGGACAGAGCGACGACGAAGCAGATGAAGGCGCACGCTTTGGCAACACTGGCTGGTGAGACATATGAACGCTGCCTGCGTGATGCTCGTTCGCGATGACAGTAGCTTCAAATATTTACAGTGGTGCTCAAGACTCCATTAGTTATCCCGTGAAGCGGCAAACGAAAATCCAGGATTCACACAATCGCGCTGCACAAACCAAGCAAAACAAAGCAAGTGCAACCGTTGCTAGACAGCCAGGCGTCGTCGCCATACGGCACCACATCTATAGACACCGCGATGACAACACTAAACCTGTCGACGTCATCGCTGCTCACTCATCGCCATTTAGCACTTGAGGCGTAGCCCTGGAGCTCACTGAACACGTCAAAATACTGTCGATGTCTCACGGCAAAGAACGGACCGATGAGCCTTGGACGCCGATGGCGCTCAAACTAGACTAGCTACCACGTAACGGACGTGACTCTTGCTTTGCTAAAAAAAATCGCACATCCGACGTGCAGTGGGAATCAATGATACGCGAAGCACGAATGAGGAAGGTTCATATGTCACTTTAACGTCAGTACAACGTTACGAGGCGGATGTAAATTGTGCTGTACATGACTTCCATCTGACGGTTGTCATGATTGAACGTGTCATTTACCTTCGTCGTCTATTCACATCACGTGGTACCAAGTTTGGTATATGTGAAGCTAGTAAAATGGCCACGTGCACGCTATGAGCGTAGCATGCAGTCATGTTTTACATGACACGCATCTCAATAATATTATGTTCGGTCGTGTTATTTACATTTGTCGTCCATTCACGTCACGTAATACTTAATTTTGTATATGTGAAGCCAGCGAAACAGCCGCGAGCGCATTATGAGCGTGGTATGTTGTCATGTTCTTAGATGACACGCTAGTTATGATTATCATGTTTGCACCAGTTATATATCTTCTTCATCTATTATTGTCACAAAACACCAAATTAGGTTTATGTGAAGCTAGCGAAACGACGGCGAGTGCAACATGAGTGCGGCGTGTAGTGATGACCTACATGAGAAGCATGTCATGATTTGCACGTTAGGGCCCACCACTTGTGTTCGCCATGTATTCATGTCACACCATGCCACTTTTGCAAAATGTCATATGAACGAAACCATCGCAATATAAGAAAGGCCATGAAATGTAAATCAAGATATTCGTGACATATATGTCTTGAATTTTATGTTATGACTTGTCACTTTTGCTCGTCATACATTCACGTGGGAGTAAGTAGCTGGGTGACGCGTGGCGGCGTCAGCGTCTGCACTAGACCATAATAAAGTTGTCCTCACTCACTCACTCACTCACTCACTCATGTTTGTCATACCAATTTGGGTATTGATGTCATTATCGAAACGGCCAGGAGAGTTAAAGTCGTAGGCTGCTAGATAGATAGATAGATAGATAGATAGATAGATAGATAGATAGATAGATAGATAGATAGATAGATAGATAGATAGATAGATAGATAGATAGATAGATAGATAGATAGATAGATGAAATAAAGGACAGATATATGGACCAAGGCATAGTGGGACCTATGCGTTGTCTTTCTGCACAACATAACTTTAACCACCTGGTGCTTGCATTCATACAAGTCCCTAGTAACGCAAACGTCTTTCGCCTTTATTCTCTGCAGCTTGCAAGCTCCTGTCGATGGGTGTGATGGCCATCGTGGGACCGAGTTCGGGCCCCGGTTCCGCTGCCGTGGATGCCGCGTGCAAGCGATCACGTGTCCCCCACCTCGTTACTCGTGCGCCTGGAAGCGGCATCAGCGACGGCGGCGCCAACACTGACGGAGACGGCGGCGGTGACTCGTCGTCCATCTCGATCCGAGTGTCGCCTCGGCGTGCCCATCTAGGATCGGCAATCAAAGGACTCCTCGACGCTAAGGGCTGGAAGTCGTTCACGCTCGTCTACGAAGACAGTCTCAGTAAGTGGCAGCCTGTTTTCCTAATCATATATTTTTTTAAGGAGTGTGTGGTAGTCTGAAATTTATGGCAGCAGCCAGCTTCACAAATAAAATAAAAGCTGGCTACACGAAAAACACGTTAGCCGCTACTATATGTTCCCATTCGACCACTTATTGTGGAATAAAGCAAGAAAGCAGAACAAGGTGGATTGCTAGAAATTTTAAAAACATATACGTTTCCGTGCACTACACGGAAGCCTTGTTATGGATAAAGCTCCCGTTTGTGGCCCCCAAACCTAATTTGCGCATTTAACCTTGGTCGGCTTTTTTTTTTGTTTTATACCACTATGTTTTTTCCCAACCAAACAGAATTCCGTAACACAACTGACTATGAAAATCATCGATTGCGTATACATTATCAATTATAGTTTATAGATAATAGGGAGCAGCAGGAAAATAATATAAGCAAATCAGGTAACACTTCAGGCGTTAATTCACAATGACCTTATATTGTAGGATCATTAGACTTGAAGAAACAAATTGGAGAAACTACACAGTAGTGGAAAAGCTGACGAATCTGGAAGGCCTGTGGCCCTTAACGTCTTCCGACTGCTTTTGTCTGTGCACGTCAGCGCGACCTTAGCAGAGTTCGCGAATACGAAAGACGGCCGGACGAATGACACAAGTGGAAAGGTATCAGCCCAGGTATACACACTTCTCTTCTTTCAGTACTTGTGCCTCTCCTCCTTGCACTGAAGAAGCCGCGCACAGAAACACGGACACAAGAAGGAAAACATTGCTAACTGTTTAACAAGCTAGGCAGTGCAACGGAGGTGATATATATGTACTTGCTTTTCTTTCAAACACACTGTTGTTGCGAGTAGGTACCCGTGCTGTTAGGATCTTTCTCTTCTTGTTTCCGGCTTTGTGTGTGCGCCTTGTCAAGTCTAAATGCGAATGAACACTAACTACAGCCGAATTATTTGTGCTATTGTATCTCTCGGACCCTTTTCAGCCAGGTTAACTTCGCAATTTCATTACCGATATTTTTCTACTGCTTACAATTATTTGTTTTTTTCCCCTCTCAAGTCTATACAGCGACGTTCAATTCTTTTTTTCACTTTTGGTGTATTCAGTTTAACAAGACTATCAGCAATGCTCAGCGCGGAACACGTCTCAGAGTACAGAATGTCTAAAATTTGCTTCCCCATGTGTATACCGCTTACAAAGCCAGCCCTGTAGCACAATACGATACCGTGGCTGCAGTCCGGATTCCATACTTCCCAATGGGCCCGCCAAGCAAGCTTCATTATAACGTGGACTCATTACTAGTAGCATTGATCTCAACGTGGCAAGACTTTCGTCTGCTGGCGAAAATCCGTCCTCTTTCCCCTTTTTGTGACGTGATCAGCTCCAAGGAGGTGCGACCGCGTGCTTCACAATAAAGTAGCGACAGAAAAAAGTGCGAGGAACAAACACAGTGACGTAAAGTAGCCGTCGGTCATTCACTGTGCAAGTAAGGTGTTCGTTTACCACGGAAGGCCACAGGACCTCACTGAACTTGGTCACGGTTTCTAGAGAAGAGCTGTGAAACCTCACAGCGCATCTTGTAGAGGGGACAATGTGCGTCTGGTGCATTTTTTTTTGAGGGGGGAAGCTCCTTACGTCATGGGTTGTGCGTTTCGTGTCGTCCCATGTCGTCATAGTAGCCAGTTTTCAAGATCATAAAATGGCACTAAATGTCAATAAAAACAGTGTCACCACATATCCATGGAGTGATTGTTGATGAGTAGGGCAAAGTGTCCATCAGTCCGTCCGCCCGTCTGAGCATCCGTCCGTGTGTCGTGCGTGCGTTCGTTGGTGCTTCGCCCAGCTCGTCATCATTCACCTCGTGAATGATCTGCGATTCTATCTAAAGAAACAATATATATATATATATATATATATATATATATATATATATATAAATATATATATATTTATATATATATATATATATATATATATATATATATATATATATATATATATATATATATATATATGAGATCTAACAGACAATAATGCCAAGGATTGTATAAGGGAAGTTATTAGAACCAATGTAATGTAAATAAGAAGAAAGAAAAGTGGGTGAAAAAATAACTTACCGTGAGCAGGAATCAAACCTATGACCTTCGATTAACATGTTCGTTATTCGACGGTCGCAGGTTCGATTCCCTGTGAAGGTCGTAGGTTAGATTCGCTGTGAGTGTGGATGTATATATTATATACGTATATATTTATATATTCTCGTTCATGACATATTCTATAACAAAAACTAAATAGGTTTCACCTTTCAATCACCCATCAGTCACCCACCAGTCACCCTAGTCCCGAGAATGTCTGCAGAAAAGCTGAAGCTATTGTGCAGCGTGATGCGACTGCTATCAGATACTTAAACATCTCTAGTTAAAAGATCGTTGCACATTTGGCAAGTGCAAAATAAGAGATGTGTGTAATTTATGGCTTCCTCACAGCCGCCATAATTTTGCACGTATTCTGTGTACGTTTAAATGTAAATTTTTAAAGGATAGGAATTTTTCTACCAGCACTCAATGGCTGGTCAAGAAGACATGTCTATATATACTGGGTGGTGGGTGTTAGTGAAGTGTGAGAGGTCTGTGTGTTTAGTATTTACTTAGTATTTACTTAGTAATAGATACGAAGCTGTTGTGGCAGGTCATCGTCGTCGTGCTCTCTTTCCGATTTTGGAACGCCTCTACTCTGAACTCTTATCGTTTCTGTCAGAGGAATTGTTCTTCCTTGGGGAGGAAGAATTTCTGCGACAATGGTCGTGCCGATTTCTGTCCGTAGTTGACAGGCGCGTTCCATTTGTCTTCCACCTGGCCTGGTTCCTATAGCCAGGTCACCGGTCAATGTCTGATTAGTGCATGTAATCAGTATGTGTTTAGTATTTCTATGTGTTTGTGTATGTCCCATATAGGTGTGAGCTCTTCTATATATGCACTTCATTCTAACGCTGTAAGTTATGTAACTCTTATGAATATTGATACCGGTTGTACATATTTTCTAACATCTTCACCAAGTCTTGTAAATTCTGTACATATATCATCATGTATATTGTCCATATTGTGATTAGTGTATGTATGTAGTGTATGTAGTTATTAGCACCATGAACTATGCACATGCTATGGACTTGGACACATTTGTTTAAATGTGTAATGTATGTTGTACTTTGTCTTTTGTTTGTTATTGTGCCTGCCGTACAGACGCTCGTTCCTTAGGTTTGTTGCGTCTTATGATAGAGAAAACTTCTTCTAAACACATTTAGTACCCATTGCCTACGCGGGAGTGACAGGAGTGACAGAAAATTCGTCACTTTTTTGCATATATTCTGCATCCCGGTAGACTAATGCTCTGTAAAATTTCTGTAGATGGCCTGCAAGTTTTTTGTAAGCGGCGGGGCTTTCTAGAACCATGAACACCAGAAATGCGGGGTCTATATAAAGGTGCGGTGCGATATGTCCACTGGGAAAGGTTCGTACTTCACTTCTCTGAGCCGATGAAAACTGCTGTAGGTTACAAAATTCCGGCACAACAATTTTCTGAGCACCCTCGGTGGCGTGTATGGGTACCAACCGAAACTGGAATGACCAGCTTGTAGGCTAAAGCCCTGCCAGTGGTGCTGTACCGGCAAGCACTGCAATTTTTACGCGACAAAATACGTAAGCTAGAAGCTTCTGGCCTTCTTCGGCACGGAACATATACGTCTGTATTCGGGGTAACTGAGTCGGGTGGAGTTGGTGACAGCGTGAAGTCGATCACCATGGTGACGTCAATGCTACACACCAGGCTAAAAGGACCAAAAGTGGTAGCGTTCCGAAGATCCCGAAGAGCAGTGTTGTAGACAACTGGGATCATTTCTTACAAATTGTGATACTTGTATATGTACTTCAAAAGAATATATATGTAATCACTTTTCAAGGCGTTCGGTTGAACCACTAATGTACGGGTAGTATTCAGGTGTTCGGTTTGTCGTACCACTCAGTCACAGAATATCTTGGAGCACCTATACCGTAAACCCGGTACCACACTCTGTGATGACGACAGCTAAGCCACAATATGTCTGAGAACAATTTTCTTCATAAAATATTTAGCCGCGTCAGGAGCAGTTGCTTGCTCAACAAATTGGGTTCCGCTCTACCTGGTGAAGTAGTCACTGGAGGCAATAACCCAGTGAATATTGACAGAAGGCTTCAGAAATGGACCGAGTAAAGCTATGAAGCCCTATGTGAAACATGCGAGACGCTGAAGTAGACCGGCTGATTTCTTGGGGGAATTTTCGTGGCGTTGGTTGGCTGTGCAAGTATCGATGTGCTGCGTGATGGTTTGTGTAAGATTCCGCCAGTGGTGCTTCTGCTTGATGCGCTGCCGAAATCGCGAAGCGTGTGAAGTATGGTAAAAACGCGAAGTATGTGCAAAGCAGCGATGGCTGGACGTTAGCCAGAAGTGGCGTGCACGTAAAATGTAGCTAAGAGAAGAAGAAACATCTATACAAGGTGCACGAGTGTCGTGGTAATAAAGTTGTCTTTGAGGAGAACGTCAATGCGTAGCCGATATTCAATCATACGGCATGATAATAAAGTGCTTGCTTATTGATAACTTTGGTATTGACATAGCAAACATGTAAGTCTCCTTGCTCAGTGCTTGTAATCTATTGATATAGCTTATATTAGTACTCAGTAAACTTCTGTCGTCTTTGCTGTGTCTTGTTGAACACTTCGTTCTGTTTTATGCCTATTGTATGGCGAAATTCTGGACCTTTTTTCTACCTCCTTCTTTCGACATTCTTTTGTGGCGCCTAGTAAAAATGTATGGATGCTGCGATCTTTGTTTCAAACATTAGCATAGTGTACTTTTTAAACAAAGCAAGTACAAAACGATGATTGACACAGTAACTATACAACATAGAATATTTAAAAAAACAACTAAATTTATACTCTCGCTTCAAACATAACAATAAAGGCTTATTGAGGATTTTCAACCGGAAGCAATGTAAAGTCTGCTTTGTCGGCAAGATGCCAAGTCTTCCTCTCACGATCAATGAAAGAAAATCCTTTCAGACAGTAAAGACCGCGTTCTTAGATTCTGCAATTTCTCCTCCAATTTTGAAGTAACGATCGCACATTTTAAAACCGCAAGCGCAAACTACGTTTGTGTTGCAATGTGCATGCGCTCACGTACCTGCAAGGCCATAAACGCACTGCGACCTAAAGGCAGAACTTTGTTTCTTACTTAAGCACCAAACGTGCGCAATGACGACATTGGAGCACGATCAATTTTGTTTTGTTCGTTTGTGTTCTGACTACATCGAGACGTGCTGAGCAAGCGCGTGGGAACGGACCACAATTTCACTTCATGTCCCCGTGAAACCAACGAAACAATGACAGCAAAATGAATGCGGGTAAAAAGGCGACGAAAACTGCAGAGAACGCTTCGGCAGAGAGTACACGCTGTTCGTCTGCTTGACCACTTCTTTTAACCCGATAGTGTTTTAGGGGCGAAGCTCCTTATAGTTTTTTCTTTATTGCCTTCTTGACTACAGGTCAAGCTAATATGACAATCACTATCACACGTGTTTCATGCGTGATAACGCGTCAAACAAAGATATTACATCTTCAACACAGTCGGTAGTCTTATAGACATCTCGCACTTTTATAACAGCTTCCACGAAACACTCATTAACTGATAGAACTCTCACATCACAGTGTCTGTACGATAGCATACTACGCCAAACCTAATGAAGACCAAGTAAAAACATAATATCCGAATTTTGCACAGAACTATCACAAGGCAAAAAACGAATTCCATATGAAGTAAGAGGTAAACCTTTTTTAAAGTCCACTGTAAAATGTCCCAAAAGAAAATAGCATTCTTACAATCAATAAACACATGTTAAATGGTCTCAGGTTTGTTACACAGGAGACAGCTGCTTCCCCATGATACATACATCCCTCTCTCTTCAAGCCACGTTTTTGCTGGCAAGGTTCCCGTATGAAGATTAAAAAAGAAGGTTTTCACATTGGGTGGTATACACATGTTTTTCACTCGCTTTAGTACGTCATGACCATATGATTTTTCATACATTGAACGGTACAGGGGCACAGGAAGAACATTCTGTATTAGGTCTTTCATAAGGCGCTTTCTTTTCACATTAGTTAGGTAATCTATCGAAAACCTCGCCCTTAAGAAACGATATGAGAACACAAATTCGCGCAAGAACGGTGACAAGGTGTGTCGTTCTCGCCTGTCTGAAGATACAAAGAAGTCAGGCATGTGGTGTTACAGCGTTGTTTGAAATAAAGAACGTGAAAAAGAGTCTCTGTGGTCTCTAATTAGCAGGAAACGTGATATTACTTGGTTAAGAAACAGATGGCACAGAGACAGCCCTCCTTGCTTAACTCGCCGAAACAAGTTCGTTCTAGATGTTCTCTCCCACGTAGAGCTCCAGATGAACGTGGCGAATATCCTGTGGACTTTGTGAATGCTTTTACGCGTACAACTAAGTACTTGCAAAAGGTACATAATTTTAGCAGCCAGAAACACGTTGCATACAGCTGACCGAGACAAAATTGATAAGCCACGACTGCCCCATCCTTCGCCGGTTGCGCGCAGTTCTTCAGCCTTTCCAAGCCAAAATGCTTCACTGTCTTGATACCTGTCCAATGGTACCCCTAGGTAACGACTAGGCATCGTGAGCCACTGAATATTTCCAAAGGAACTGGGCGTAAGGTCTCAATTACCATGCCATAAACCAATGCTTTCCTCTTTGTTCATTAAACTTCCACTCGTGTCACAAAACCTTTGAGTGATTTTTAATAACAAAGTGACACTCTCTCTATCAAACACAAAAAAGGCAATATCGTCGGCGTATGCCAAAACACGCACTTCACATGACTGCAACCTGAAACCATTAATCCCTGCATCGTGAATCACTTTCTGACACAATGGTTCCAAAAATAGAGCGAAGAGCAAAGGACTTAAAGGACACCCCTGGCGCACGGAGGAAAGTACTTGTATGCGCTGTGAGAGTTCTCCATTTACAATTAAATTTGTGGTTGAACTTTTGTATGCCAATCTAATACCTTTACATATGATCGCACCAAGACCAACGTACTCAGTTAGCATGAAGAGTATATTGTGTGGAACCAGGTGGAAAGCCTTGGCTAAATCGATTTGCTACATAGCTACTTTTAGAAGCGCAGCGTCACTTACTCCAAAATGCTCCTGGCAACATGACTATTCGTGAATATGCTCCTACGCTTGATGCCGCAAGTCTGATGTGACTCGACCAACTTGTATATAACTGCTTGCAACCTCCTAGCCAGAACTTTCATAAATACCTTATAATCTACGTTTGTTAGCGTGATTGGCCTGTATCTTGTCACTTTGCGTAAAACATGTTGCTCTTTCCCTTTAGGAATCAGCACGGTGTGTGCCCGATTAAACGATAGAGGCAGAGTTCCGCGATCTAAAGACTCCGACAAAACCTCATGCAATGCGGCAGCCATATCCTCCTTGAACGCTTTGTAAAAGGCGGCATTAATGCCATCTGGACCAGGTGATTTGCCAATGCCAAGATCATCGTTAGCTTTCTCAATTTCCCTTATACTAATAGACATTTCCAATAAAATTGTGTCCTCAGCGTTAAGTGTCGGCATTTCTATCAAGAACTCATCTACAAAACCCGGCTCCTTTGGTTCGCGATAAGCAAACAAGTCCTGATAATAGTTTCAAAAGCTTTCATAATATCTTTATGTTCTCTCAATATTTTACCATTCCATTCTATCTGTAGTATGTCGTGAGCTCGCGCATATGCCTTTTCATCTGACAAGGCTCGCTTTGTCGGGGCTTCACCCACGAGGTATCTCTCAGCTCTTGCTCGTATAATTGCGCCTTTATATTTATCTTCTTCAAGACATTCAATTTTGTTTTTGACAACCTGCAGTTGATGTGTGAATAAGCCCGGGTTTTCCGCTTCAATATTCACCAAATCATTTAGCTCTGCCCGTAGCTCACGTTCCTGTTTTCGAGCTTGATACTGCTAGTAGCAACCACGCTCTGTTGCGTTAATTTTTATCTTTTGCTTAAATAATTCCCATTTTTTCGTGGCACTTCTTTCTGCGTTTTTGAAAAAATTCTCGATTTCCTTCTTTGTCCTATCTACAAAACCTTCGTGTGTAATTATCTTAGTATTCAGTTTCCATGTTTCCCATACAACCTTCTTTTGCACTTTCTACCTACCTCAAACGAAACTAAGCAATGATCACTGAAGGAAACAGCATAAACGTTATAGTTCTGACATAAAGGTACTATCTAAGAACAATCATATGCTCGATCTAGTCGTGCGTGACTCGAACCTTGAAAATGTGTGAAGTGTTGGCGACTGCCACCCATCGCAAACAGAGCTACGTCATGTAAAAAGTACTTATTAAGGCTGTCTCTAAGCAAACCAACGCTTTCATCACCTAATTTAGCAGTATACTTGCAATCGTCTAGGGTCAAAACACAATTGAAGTCACCCAACAGAGTCACACATTTCTGACATTCAAAGTACGCTTGCATTTCCTGAAGAAACAAACATCTGTCTCTCGAATTTGTAGGTGCGTATACACAGATAACTCTAAATTTAGTGTTCCCGTAACAAAAATCACACAAAAGAAAACGCCCGTGTAGGCAACTTTTGACCTCTTCCACTACAATACCAAGAGAGTTCTTGACAAAAATAATACATCCGGTTGATGCTCCCACTGCATAGCTCACACACGCATTGTACCGCAATGAAAATTCTCCTACCAAGCTCTCAGTCACGTCCTCGGTACTAATTTTAGTCTCCTGGACCGCGAGCAAGTCGAAGTCTTTTTCTTGCATCAAGCGTTTCAATTGGTACTGTTTGCGACGCGTTCCTAGACCACGTACATTCAGCGTACCAATGCGTAAAGGCGCAGTCATGCTATCCATGTTGATGACAAAGATGAAAACTACAATGCTGCGCTTACCGTGTCTCGTGTACCGTGCAGTGGGAAAACCGGGGTCTTACGCGTCTCGATCCTGTCCCCGAACGGACGACGATGACGCCGACCGGGTTTCGAGGGCATATTTTTTACTCTTAGCGCCCGTGACGCGATGCCACAGACGCTCCGGGCGTTTCAGGTTGCGTTCCGTGCTCTCCACTCGGTAACGCTTGCCGCGTCCCTTGGTCGCTTCCGGAGATTTTGTGCTGGTTTCTGGCGTAGCGATCTCGCCGCTGGTACCCATGCCTTCCTCCATCGATTCTTGAATGTCCTGCTGGCCGCCTGTTGCGGCCAACTCCTCGGATTCTTTCGTTGAGTCTTTGCCGTCTTGCGTTGTCGCGTCGGCTGTCTCTTCTCTAGTTGCCTGAACTGTGGCGTCGGGTCCCACGGCGTTTCTGCCAGGGGCCAACTTCTCAGCCTCTTCGGCGTTCATTAAATTATCTTGGGCGTCGTCTGTTGGCAGCATGGTCTTCGTAACTCTGGCATAACTCCTGACGCAATCTTGACTTTCATGTCCAAACGCTCGGCATACACCACAGCGGGTAGTCTGGCAGTCTCGTCGTATATGTCCTTGCATGTGACACCTTAGGCAAAGCGGTGCCCGACCCGGGGCCACAAGAAGGACGGTGCCCCCTCCAATCTTAAAAAGGTGCGGCAAGTCTTCTAGCACCACGCCTTCCTTCAGTTTCAGTCGCACCACCCTCGTCGTGGATATCGCGTGTTCAAAGCCCGCGACAGTCCAGTTGTCGTTGGAAACCTCCAGAACTTCACCAAACTCACCTAACGCTTGTCGAATGCTCTCATTCGAGACCGCAAAGTCAACCCAGTGGATTTTCACGGTTACATCATGTTGGATAGGGTCGATGATAGCACAGAAGCCACCCTTGACTCGGAGTCCACCTGTTTTGAGTAATGCATCTTTGTCATCCTTGCTTCGCATCTTCACCAGCCAGATGTGATTCATCTGGAAGGCTCCAATGCCAATGATCGCCTTGATGAGTCCCACCTCTTCCAACGGGGCCCGAAAGTCTTCCAACCGGTATGGTCTTTTTTCCAAATCACCGTGCAGAAACACACACTCTTCCATACTGCCACCCGACGGCAATGTAGTCAACAAAAAATTGCCCGCAGCTTCCCTCGGGGGAACACTGAGGAGGATGCGGACCATATAATTGGTTAACGGGGTGTTAGAGTGCGACTTACTTGGGTCGATGGCTAAATTGGTTAACGTGGTTGTGAAATGGGGTGTTAAATTGCGACTTACTTGGGTCGATGGCTAAATTGGTTAACGTGGTTGTAGGAGGGGGTGTTAAATGAGTGAACACGTACACACGTATGCGAAAGGGCGGCGCTGGTCGAAGGGACGTCGATCATTGTGTTTGTGGATTCGTTGGAATTCATTTCACCGTGACCTTGGACGTCGACGCGCCGTACAAACCAACCGACGAGCGGCAACTGAGCGAGCGAGCGCCGACCTTGAGTATATATACAGCACGACGGCGCATGCACTGTCAGCTGTTGAATGTTCTCGAAGCGCGACGCCACATGCGCGTCCACTGTAGAATCAGGAGAATTGTAGATGTCGAACGCGGTGTGTAGAGGAGGAAGGGTGCACAGATGGTGGAGGAGTGAAGCGCGCGCGGTGTGTAGAGGAGGAAGGGATGCACAGATGGTGGAAGAGTGGGCGACGGCGCGACGGCGCATGCGCGCGCGTCAGCTGTCGAATGTTCGAGAAGCGGTGCGGACGGCGCGGACGGCGCACTACAAGGCGCGAGTATAAGATGCTCCGCATCTAAAACCGGTAAACCGATGGTGCAGAAGGGAACCTAACACCGCGGCCAGCAGCGGCCGCCGAAACACCTCGCACGGAGCGAGCCATCACACGTCCGTCTCCCACCGAAGCCGAAAGTGGAGTCCGAAGCTCCTTGTAGCGGCACCCGTTCGTCCCCCGTAGTATGGAACAAGTATAACATTTTGACCTCCAAGGTGGTGCCGGTGAGAGACTTCTTCTGTGCGTTGTTGAACAATAAAAAATAGTGCTCAATGTACATGTCAATGGCTGCTAATGGGGAGTGAGAAACAGGAGCATTCGGCTTTTAGTTAACGCGCAGGCTGCGATTACCATTAGCAGCCATTGGCATGTACATTGAGCACTATCTGACAAGAAAGGGTTGCTACGTTATACTCGCTGGGTGTAACCTCCTTAGCTTTGGAAAGGTTTAGCGAGCGTTGAGCCGCAGTGCCATGAATACAATGAACTTGTATATACCATGAATAAACTCGAGGTGGTTAAAAATGGGAAGTAGATACGAAGCGCAAGCCGTAAGAAAGTAAAAGCCGAATTCTCCGCCTCTCATTTCCCATTAGCAGCCATTGGCATGTACATTGAGCACTATCTGACTGAAAAAGTTTGCTACGTCATACTCGCTGGGCGTAACCTCCTTGGTTTTCGAAAGGTTTAGCGAGATTCGGCTTCTTTTTCTTCCACCACAAGTTTCTTTTGAAGTTAGAGTAAGCGAAGGGAGTGTGAACGTCGACGCGCTCGCTGCTGAGGCCGCGTTTACGAAAGTAGCTCGCTGCTAAAATACAGTGTAAGAATCACGGCAGTTGTTTGTCCGCGCTCGTCCTGTGTATGCTCCTTTCAGGTGTGCTCACTGCTTGAGGTGCGCGCTGCAAATTTCGAGCAGCTGGGTTTTCTTCGTGTGGCATTGAAGTTTGTTATTGCAGCATTAATTCCTTTGCCCTTGTGGTGAAACCATGCACAGTGAATTCTCCACTACCCCTGCGAGGACTCGTTTCACTTACGTGTGACACCGTTTCCGAAAAAAGGGGATCAATCACGTTTTTTTGTGTGTGAATGCATTTTATATTGGAATGACAATGCATGGGTGCCGCTGTGCAGAAGCCTCTACGGAAATCAACGTTTTTACTGATAAACGGCGCCTTATATTGAAAAACATAAAAAAAGATGAAAGAAATTTACGTTAACCAAGTTATGTGTGCTTGCCTCTCCTAGAATGCATAGAACAAGAAGAAGCGGAAATGAGAACAAAATAGTACAAAAAAAATGCGAAGTTATGGACGCGCTTACACAAAACGTCGTGCTTCGCGCAATCTGTGCTGCTGGGAAATCTGCGTCGTCTTACGAGAACGTCTTGCATTTTCGTGGTGTTTTTGTATGCTGGTGGAGTCGATGCAGGGTAGAGTAGCACATCTGCAGCTGGCCTCACTGCAGATGCGGTGAACCACGTAGGATCGTTTTTCATGGTAATGAAGCATCTTGTTGGGTTCTGGTTTTCTCAAATGCAGTTTTCACAACGAGTGCCTTTCTTACATGAGCACTGCGTTAGACTTTTCTTTTCAGTATTTCATACCTTCATTCATTGCTAGACATTTCAAGACATATAGCGAGACTTTTGTAGGTAATTTGTTTATCACATTTGTCACTTTTTCGTACTTTCCTTCGGCCATATTTTTATTTCGTAGTTTAACCACATGATGTATGTCGAAAAGGCAGCCGAGAAAAGTAAGAAAAATAACATAGATATAGAATAGTTGGTTATCTAAGCTGACTTATTTTCATGCTTGAGTGATGTGCTTTTTGTGGTAGAAGGCATTTCGCTGGTTTATGATCTCGTTCGTTGATCACGTGCATATTTCGTTTGTTCAACAGCGTACAATTTCTAGTTGATGATATCAATTCCGAGTTTCTGAATGCCGAGATTTTTTAGAAACGTTCAATCAGTGGCTACTTTTTTTGCACTATATTACAGACGCCCTCCTGCTATGCTTATTTCAATTTATTATACTTTCAAGTTTCTCTTCCTGCTTAGGGTTTTCGGTTTGACTACGCGTATAACTATGCTTGCTGCGGGATGATGTCTCAGGTCCTCAATGTGGCTTTCGAAAATTTTGCAAAAATGTTTGTGATGACCACTACTTACTGATACATTCCCTCAATTTTCATTCTATCATAGACCACGAAACCACCCCTGATGTTTTTTAAACGTTTCAAGCAAAGACGCGCATCGTGTCCAGAAAGTCGTCGGGATCAACAATTCTTCATGTGGCAACGCTACGAGCCAGCAAAGCTCCACAAATTCCAAGAAATAAATCCTCCTTCTTTCCGGGCCTTTCTCACCTTCGCGTGACGCGTCATTGGAATACCTCTCACGCGGTGATCAAAATATGCTGTGATTGGTCGATCAAGAGCCTAGGACATCCGCTCAGTGTGCAAGTAGCAGTCCGCTCTGCTTCTTGGTCGTCATGCAGCCCATGTGCGTGCGCCAGCTGATGACTTAGCTACTGCGGCCCGTATCGTAACTGCGATAACTAAATCCGAGTGTTTTGCGATAGCGCAGCGTAGGATCCACAATTGTGTAGGCACGACCACGGTTCGCCAACAAGAACGCAGCTGCAACGCAACTGACAGAATCAGCGGACGTAGTCGCGCCAACCGGAAGTAGACCATGTTTCGAGCAGCGCGTCAGCGATGACGTATGCCACGCGATACTGGGAGGAACATGGGAGGGGTGCTCAGCGTGAAGGCAGAGTGGCTTGGGAGAGGATACCATGGAAGGTATAGTGAAGGAGAGACCAAAAAGAAGCGATTGCCACGGTTTCGATAATCAAACGCGTCTAACTTCGCCTAATGGCACCTTTTTGAGAAATTATCATGACCGTGTCCATCATACACTTGTGCGTAATTTCCCCACCACAACCGAATGTCAACCTATGGGTGGTTTACGAAATTTTAAAGCTGTGCTCCGCTTCACGTGGTCAGGGTAAAATATACTCATCATCATCACCAGCCTGACTGCGCCTACTGCAGGGTAAAGGCCTTTTCCATGTTCCACCAGTAAACTTGGTCCTGTGCGTGCTGCATCCATTTTATACCCACAAACTTCCTAATCTCATATGCCCACCTAACTTTCTGTCTCCCACTTGCCTTCTCTTGAATCCTGTCAGTTATTCTTAATAACCAGCGGTTGTCCTGCCTACGCACTACATGCCCAGCCCATGTCCTATTCTTCTTGATTTCAACTATTATATCCTTAACCCTGGTTTGCTTCCTATTCCACTGTGCTAATTTCTTGTCTCTTAAGGTTACAGCTGTCATTTTCGTTTCCATCGCTCAATGCGTCGTCCTCAGTTTAAGCTTAACCTTCTTAGTAAGCTTCCAGGTTTCTGCTACGTATGTAAGTACCGGCGAGATGCCGCTGGTACATACCTTGCCCTCAAGGTATAGTGGCAATCTACCACTCGTGATTTGAGGGTGTTTTCCAAATGTGATCCACTTCATTCTTATGTTTCTAGCAAGATCAGTCTCGTGGTTTCGCTCCGTAGTTATTTATTGCCCTAAGTAGAAGCAATCTTTTACAACTTCAAGTGCAGTATTACCTATCTCGAAGCACTGCTCTCTTCGGAAGTTGCTGTACATTACTTTCGTTTTCTGCAGATTAATTTAGGACCTACCTTTCTGCTCTCCTTGTCTAACTCTATAATCATGAGTTGCAATTCTTCCCCTGAGTTACTTAGCAATGCATCGTAATCAGAGAATCGTAGGTTGCTAAGGCACTCTCTATTGACTCTTATCCCTAACTCTTCTCGTTCTAGGCCCCTGAAAACCTCGTCTAAGCACGTGGTAAATAGTATTGGGGAGATTGTATCCCCTTTTCTTACACCCTCCTTGATTGGTATTCTGTCGCTTCTTTATGGTGGTTGTTGACACTCTGGGGACTTCGTGCAAGATGTTTATATACGCTTCGTCGACGCTCTGATTCTGCAGTGTCTGCATGACTACTAATGTTTCTACGGAATCAAATGCCTTCTCGTAAATAATGCTAGCTATGTAGAGTGATTAGCTGTAATTTGAGCATTTCTCTATAACTGATTGATTGTACGAATGTGGTAGATTATTAGGTAGCCTGTTCAAAATCCTTTGTAACCTTTGTAAATAACTTGTAACGACGGAGAGAAATCTGATCAGCCTGTGATTCTTCAAGTTATAGTCATCTTCTTTTTTATGTATTAAAAATTTTAGCATTCTTCTAAGATTCTAGTACCCTCTCCGTTAGTGAAAAACTAGCCACCCTGTTTACGTAGTGTTTACCGACGGATGAAATATATGTGAACCTAAATATAATCTTATAACCCTTGACACTGCTGAAGCGAGTACTCTCAATTCTGTTTGAAAATCTTCAGATAATCATTTAGTTGCTGCCTGTAGACTTCATGCTTAAAAAACTTTGATACTATATGGTGTACTCAAGAACCTCAGGCTAACTGAATTTCCTGAAACTAGCTTACGCTATGCGCTGCCAAAATAGAATTCACTCCAGGTGAGACTTAAGAAGAACAGTTAACAGTAGCTTATCATTTGCATCCATGCGTATATATGCTCATGGTAACCTCGATTGTATGAATTCAGATCTTTTATTGCATTATCAGTCACAACCTTGCTAACTAATATTGACAAAATTTGATGTCTGTTAAGCAAGTTCTCTCAGTATTTTTCAAATGCAGGAATTGCCACTCAAAACAACTTTACACTTTTCAAAGGCGCTGTTTTACGATTCAAGCGTTCAGGAGGAGCATCGTCCAAAGTTGTATGGGCAGAACACACGCCTTCGCCAAGCTTGCGCTTCGTGAAAGCTTCCATAATTTCTCTTTGCCCCGTTTCTTTAGATCACGATACAACAGTGGTGTTGTCAAGCAGACAGACATCTGTGCTAGCGTGCCATCAATAGATGTCACATACGATAAAAAATTTTTTACATGGAAAATTTAGAAAGTTTACAAGGCCAGAATTGAGGATAAGACGCAGATGGTTGCTCTCCTGTCGAGTGCTTTGTGCAGGTTCACACTTCCCTTCTTTCTTTCGCCTTGTATATATGTGCCAGGTTTTCATCAAATAAACAGTTCTTATTTCGCACTTGACCCGGACTTTACATTTGCTTTTAGTGTGTGTTTCTTTGTATTAAAACAGCACGTCTCAAGGGTCAACCATGTAAAACCAATCGCAGCCGATGCTCTGGCAATTCGAGTTGGCATTTTATTTCTTCCTTCGACATTTTTATTTCTTCCTGCCATTTGCATCGTCTTGACGCCTTCAAATACAATATTTTACGTAGTTTGATTGTTCTCGGGTTGCTAGAAATTTATCTTTTTAATATCGGTGAAATGGCTCCACCAGTGATTACCTTTTCATGTAAGCTATTGTGCTCCTCTTTGTTCTTTACACAAACGTACGTGCAGACGTATATGATTTATCTTTCATGAAACCCCCTCCCCTTCAAATTTTTTTTCTTCTATCGATCAGATTTTTCTCTGGCACCAATCTCCCGATGTCGCGGCATCTGTCATGTTGCGTAGGTTTTGCATTCCTTTTTTTACTTTGCTTTTGCAATCTAATTCATGGGCTGTCACTCGGTTCAAGCCATTGTTATTTATCTGCCCGCAGTGGTTCTTCTAGGCCTGAAACGATTCAGCTGGAAGTCTCCTCCCGTTGCCAGACAAGCGGTGAGCAAAAAAAAGGTGGTTCTTTATGACAGAAGAGAAATATTTTCAATGGAAGCGTGTCGTGGCTTAGTCGGAACGCACATAAACGCTTACTGTGACTGCGCACCAAATGCGCAGTCGGACATGCACCGTCTGCCTCTCGACCCTGTCATGGACTTTCATTTCCACACCTGCATTGGCTCGCACTTTCCCGAAAAGAAACCTTCGTGACAATGAACCTCCAGTATACCATGGAATCACTTTGATTCTTTAGAGCATTTCCTAGATATTTTGGTCTATGGTATATTTCCAAATTCACTACGTGTTTTTATGTTGTACAGTGAACTGTGGAAAGGATCCTGTGCCGGCGAAAATAATTGACTCTCGCAGAATATATATGACATGAGAAACTGTTGAATCAGACAGCTTGTGCTGGTAGCATAAGTAGTGGTGGGAAAACTGTTACGCAGACACTCAAACATCGAATGCATTTGAGTCGGCTTTTCCCGACATAATGTGTGTCATTGTCATTGTCATTATTGTGTGTCATTAGTTCCCAGTCAACACTGGGTTCTCCCTGGCCGCTCATCTACCGCATATTCTGCTAGTTTTATGATGCAAACCCCCCCCCCCCCCTATTTCTCGGAGAGAACAGGTTGACTTAGTCTCCTGAGACCTGAACAAGGCTTTTGGCGTAGTTAGCCACTCAGTGACGCTGGTTGATTTTGCAAACTTTGATGTGGACTCTTCAGTTGGGCATCTACTGGCGAAGCTATCTGTGTTAAGTGGCCGCAAATGGCTGAACGCCTTTTTGCACCAAGTTACTATAGTGAGGTCCCTCAAGAGTCGGTATTAGGCTCACCCTTATTTTTTGTGTCAAAAATCTTTCTTTTGCATATTGTTATTCTTGTTCTCTCTTATATTCCGATGAAATCAAGATGTTTAATGAAATTTATTCAGTTAACGACTGTCGCCTGCTGCAGTCAGACTTAGGTTCTTTCTCCGAATTTTGCGACAACAATAACCGATACCCGACTACCTGAAATACCAAATTCATCAATATATATCACAAAACAACCATCGTGTGTTTTTCATGCTCTGTTAATACCACGTTCTTATCTAAAGCTTATATGTTCAGTAATTCTGGTGCTATTGGTGTTCAGTTTGAGAGCATGCTAACTTTTTCTACTCACACTAAACGTGCTGCCTTGCGTGGCCTTCGTTTTTTCGGCTGTGTTTGCAGAATCTCACGATAAACAGGTTCTCCTACTCTCTTCTACATGTCGTACACCGCAATATGTCTTTCTCAACTTGAATATGCATCTGTGATCTGGAATATCATAGCTAAATTAGGTAGTACCGCCATTGTGCGAGTCAAGAGGAAATTCATATGCATCGAAAACAATCGTCTCGCTGAAAATGACTCTGGATCTGGTTTTAACACTGCCAGATTGTTACCAATGCCATCACTTCGCTGTCAGCTACATCGCGTTGACCTGGTGTTTTTAAAAGCATGGTGTGATGTCCTGCCCTTTACTTCTCAGATGTATGAATTTTGAATTTCGTGTAAGTTAACAAGAGAGAATTGAACATTTCATGTACCTGCAAACTTCATCCAACACTCCAGTGCTCGTAATATACAGTCTCTATATAGCTAGCTTTCTTGATCTGGATGCTTTTCATAGTCCACAGTCAATATCTTTATCTGAGTCTTGCTCTGTCATAACACAGTTTTTCACAAAGTACATATTCTTCCAGTTTCCGTCTTTCAGAAAGCCTTCCGCATAGTCGTGTAGATATCCCATTTTTTCACTCCCATTCCTGTATTTTTATTCTTCCCATTTTGCGCTGATCTCTTTTTGTCTGCGCGTATTTGCTTCTTTTATTTGATATCTTTATTTGAAGTCTGCCTTTAATGCATTGCTTATATTTAATGTTTTATTTTTACGTGCATCTGCCGAAATATCTTATGTCTGTTCCTGGCCACGTTAAAATGATGATTGCTTGCTTGATTGATGGTGCTAATACTTGATATTGATTGTAAGACACGCTGTGGAAGAGAGGTGGTAGGGAAGGAGGAGGAGAAGTGTTGCCAACTTAAGGGCGCGACACTCCACTATACTCCTTCTGAAAAGAAGAAACAGAGGTTATGCACAGATGCGAGGAGTGTAGTAAATTGCCAATAGTACTGTTTACGCAAATTTTACCTTTAGAGGTCCCAATTATTCATGTCTACACGCGGAAGAAGATGCGAAAGAAATATTATTATGCTGTTCATGACACTACGATCAGGGACACGAGCTACTGCGATATGTAAAGGCACTGAAGCGTTGTGCTTTCAGTGTCAGAAAAATGCTAGGCCCCACAACATAGTGTGCCTTGCTAAAATGTGCACTATTGAGGGTGAGTGAAATTCCAGAAATGAGTGGTTCACTAAAGCAAATAAAGTGGAAACATAAGGGCTGATTATATGAACACTATTTGACCTACGATGTCGCGTTATGTGCAACTTCATTTGCACACGTGTCATCTTTCCGTAAGACTGGAGTTTGCTCATTTTCAGTGGCGCTATTTAATTAACTTTTGGTGTCATTGTAATTAAATACGAAGCGTATATATGCGAAATTGATGGCTACATGATTGTACTGTTTTTTGTCTTGTTGTTCTTGGAGCTATGTGAATACAATATTAGGAACCCAGTCTAGCTCCTCTTTCGCGCGAATTTCTTTGTTTTTTCTGATTTTAGAATATCCCTATTATTGGTGAAAAAGACTAGCCACTACCATAATAAAGCACGAACATGTCTTATAGAATATATAAAAAACGAAGCAAAGGTGCATGAAAATAAGGAATAACATATAAAAACAGGGATAAGCTGCAGGACTCATTTGTTTTGTTTACGAGCACGGCAGTGGTTTTATTGACTTAGGTTTATTCCTGCACGCGAACTCTCGCTAAGGCTTTACATGCTCAACAAGTCATTAGTACATCATATTTCAATGCTGCTTAAATTCTTCACAGCTATCCTCCGACTTCGAGAAGTGCTGCGCTTGTCCCCAACCGGTGATGTCACCTTTCGACTACGGCAGTGCGCTCCCGGTGAAGAGCTACGCAAGGTGTTTCGTGAAGTGGGACGAAGAGGCGAATCAAACATCCTGTTGGACGCGCCGACGCATCGCGTCAAAGAATACTTAAAGCAGGTGAGCTGGATCAACGTCTATTATTTTTTTTCACTGCGCAGCTGTTCATGTCACACCTTCCCGAGTTCTTCGTGTCGTGTTGTCCGTATGCAAAAACACTCAGTGACCTCCAGGAATCGGTCATAGGACAAATGAATTAAAACGGTAAATGTGAGTCAGTATACGCATTCTTTCAAGTCGATCTAGTGGAGGCATTGCTTTAACGTGGAGATTGTTACGACTCCACAAACAATGTGTTGCAGCTGAGAAGCATCATTACCTATACACCATAACGCCTAAATACCTAATATGACCTAAAGAGAAAGCAGCGAGTTGGAAGTGCTTTCTCTATACATTGTGAAGGAATGATGTGGTTAACTTTTGTTCAGAGGTGTCTTAGCGTTTTTTGTTTAATGTAATGCACTTTCCTAGCCTCATTAGTTCAGCCGTGTTAAAATTAGTGGAACTTTACAAAAGCTAGCATATCGAACCATCTTTGAAATTTAGATATGCCAACACTATACCTTGTTTTACTTGTATACCACTCTCCTCGAAATCATTACGCACGCACCTTTGGTATCTTAGCTGACTTTCAAGAGCTCTGGCCGATTTCAAAATTTATTGCTTGGTTTATTTTGACTATGCTCTTCAAAGCTCACATAGGCAGATGATTACTGTATTGTGAAATAGGTGTCGCGGATTTGTTCTCATCTGGGTAAACTGCTTTATGAGCAGCGTTTCGTTTTTCTTCTTTCATATTATTACAAACTCAGTGGCTTCCTCACTTCTAATTTGTCATCGGAACAGCTTTAAATGTTTTCTCTTTATATTGCATTTCTCACACAACATGTACAGTTTGCTCTCAATCAAAATCGTGCAAAATGGTGCCATTAGAGCTTAAAAATCACCTAAAAATATTGTGTTGCAAGAACGTGTCAGTTCGCTTATGACGCTAGTATCTAAACAACAACAACAACAACAACAACAACAAAAAAGTGGTTGCCCAAAGTTTCTTAGAAGCCACCTAAAAACATTGTGTCACAAGAAAGCGTCAGTTCGTTTATCACGCTAGTATCTAAATAATGATAATAATAATAATATTAATAATAATATTAATAATAATATTAACAACAAAGTGGTTGCCTAAAGTTTCTAAAGCAAAAAACGATGCGCACGCTTGACCTTCCTCCGCACTCAAACATTCCCACTTTTTTTTTGCTTTCGCGAGCACCGTTGAAGTTCATTGTAGTTCTGAATGGTTCTAACCAAGTTTTTTTTTTCTTTTCGTGATTTCTCATTCTATGACACGTGGATGCTTTCGCTCCGCTAACGGCCAATATTGGGCGGAGCCCGTAAGGCAGTCTGCCACCAAGGCACCGCCTACGATGGTGGCTGCCTTTTACGCAAGCGCACTTCAATAAAACGACTCTTCCCCGGAGGCCGATACTCTTGCGAGCGAGCTAAGCGGACATCCAAGTGCAGTAGTGTACGGGAGGCTTCCACTGCTACGCAATTTGTGTTGTGCTCCAGGCACGCGGAGAATGCATCGCATCGCAAACAACACCAGGCGACATAATTGCACTTTAGCCGACAGGGAGGCATCACCCAAACTGTCGACAGCACTCGGAGTTACAGCACACATTCGCGATTTGCTTGTGCCCTCCATATTGGGAATTGTGTTTGTACAGATAACTGGTTGCTACGGATTGCCGTGTATTCATAACGAAGATATTGTTAATGTGAGGTGATAAGACATATTTAAAGACTGTAGAATGTTCTAATATTTGGCCAGCACCTATTTGAGCAAACCCACAAGTTACCTTCTTTTCTTTTTTATTAAAAGTCGCAATCTGGATGCCTGAGATCTTCGCAGAACTGAAAATTGACTGAAAATTGCCTCTAAATAGCATTTAGCGGAGCTCAACAGAATTTATTTCTCACCTCAAGTGTCATTTACACTGTTCTGTTGTGAGAAATATCTTGGCGATGGTGTTTCGCTGCGAAAAAGTATTCAACAGAATAGTCATGGTTGTTTCAGTCATTACTGTTAGTTACAGTCATTGGCAATGATTGCAATCGTGACTACGTGCGTAATGATTAGTACAGAAAGGACACCAGTATTCATTACTGCTTCAATGTTGGCGCACTTTGAATATTTTTGCAACTGCTTCAACTTGTAGCATATCTGCTAACACAAGATTCCTTTATTTCTTTAAGTTCTGATATGTCTTTCGCCATGCAAAAAAATCTTTTTATGTTTGAGCTCCAATATATATTTTAGCCATGAAATGGTACAAGATAAAGATGGTGCAGGTCTACGCGCCTACATCGAGCCATGTTGAACATCTGGTTGAAAGCTTATACAAAGACGTAGAGTATGCAATTATTAAGTAAATACACAGTACACTATACTGATGAGTGACTTTAATGCCAAACTAGGCAAGAAACAGGCCGGACACTATGCCGTGGGGGAGTATACCATCGGCTCTAGAAATGTCAGAGAACAGTTATTAGTAGAGTGCACAGAACGCAATTATAAACGGATCATAATACCTTCTACAGAAAACGGACTAACCATAAGTGGACACGGCGGAGTCCAAATGGTAAATTTAAAAATGAACTGAACTTTAATTTCTGTGCACGGCTAGGCATTTTACAGGATGTAGAAGTAGTTCGCAAGAGACTATGCAATGACCATAGAATTACAAGATCTCAAATTCACCTGGAATAAAAAAAATCAAAGGCATAAAATGATACGCCAGAAGCCAAAAAAAAAGCTAGTGGTGAAAAAGTACAGGAATTCTGAATTTTCAGTCAGAATAGATTCGCAGCTCTAAACGAGGTGACCGACATTAGCGTTGACACAATAAATGATATTCTTCCTGCTATCATTAAACAATGTGGAACAGAAGTTGAACGTTCAGTCGCTAGACAAGACACTGGCAAACTATCCCAGGAGACCAAAAATCTTATTAAACGATGAGAAACCACAAGAACTTCGTATACAACTGACGAGATAGAGCTAGTAGAGCTTTCGAAGCTCATCAATAGGCGTAAGGTAGCTGACATCCAAAGGCAACCCATGATAGAATCGAGCACGCTGTAGAAAGCGGCAGAAGCCTAAAAGCTGCACAAACTTGAGAATAAGCAGAAATCGAACGTATGCATTAAGAGATGAAGAAGGCATTGTCATAACCAACATGAATAGGATAGTTGAGATGGCGGAGGAGTTCTACAGAGAGCTGTACAGAAGCCGAAATAAGCAGGGTTATATCGTAAAAAAGAATAACGGCTCAGAGAAATTTGACATCTGACCAGTAACGACAGGGGAAGAACCGAAGCCCCTGTAAAAATGCAAAAAGGCGAAGCCGCTGGCGAGAATAAGGCAACAACGAACCTGCTGAAAGATGGTGCTGAAGTGTGTTAGAACAACTAGCCACCTTATATATGAAGTGTCTCTTGATAAGGTACGAGAATCTTAAAAAAACGTCAAAATCATTCTAATATATAAAAAGGAGACGTCAAGGACTTCAAAAACTACAAGCTCATGAGCTTACTGTCTGTTCTTTGCAAGCTATTTACAAAAATATTGTCTAATATAGGTAAGTGATATTATTGTTCTATCAATCAAAGGAACAAGCAGAATTTTGTACTGTTTACTCCACAATAGACCATATCTCAATCAGGTAATATGGAAATGTGTGGAATAGAGCCAACCCATATACATAGCCTTCATAGATTACGAGAAGGTGTTTGACACTGTCGAGACATCAGCATTGAAGCACAAAATAATCAGGGCGTTGGTGAACCCTAGATAATGATACTGGACGAACTATACAGCGGATCCACTGCCGCCATAGTTCCCCATAAAGAAAGTGAATGAATTTCAATAAAGAAGTGTCTCTCCACTGCTATCACCCGCGTGTGTACAGGATGTTTTCAGGGTCCTAAATTGGGAAGAGATAGGGGTAAGAGTTAATGGAAAGTATCTTAGCAACCTTCGATTAGGTAATGAAATTGCTTTGATGAGTAAGTGAGATGATCAATTACAGCTTATGATTCGTGAACTGGACATGGGAAGCTGAAGTGTAGGTTGGAAAACTATAATGCATGAATTTAAAGTAGCGTGCAGCAGTCTCGGCAGAAAACAGCATTTTGCAATAGACAGGGAGAAGATCGAAGTTGTAAAGGAATATGTCTACTTAGAAAAGGTAGCAATCGCGGAGCCCGACCATGAGAGTGAAATAACCAGGAGAATAAAAATGGAGCGGATAACATTCGCAAGCATTCTCAAATCGTGATTGGTAATCTGCCACTAATCCTCATTAGGAAAGTATATAACAGCAGCATCATGCCGGACCTTACTTACGGAACAGAAAGCTGGAGGCTTACGAAGAGCGTTCGGCATAAATAGAGGACGGCGTAGGGAGCGATGGAGAGAAAAACGATAGATGTAACCTCAAAAGACAACAAGAGAGCAGAGTGGGTCAGGGAACAAGCCTAGGTTAACGATATCATACTCGAAATCAAGATGAAGAAATGGGCATGGGCTGTGCATGTAGCGCGTAGGCAGGATACCGTTGGTCATTAAGTGTAACTGACTAGATTCTCAGAGAAAGCAAATGCAAGACGAAAGAGAACGTTAGGTGGGCCAAGGATAATAAAAGTTTAAGCTCTAACGTGGCAGCAGAAAGCACAAGACCGGGTTCATTGGCGGATCATGGAAGAAGCCTTTGCCCTGCTGTGGGTGTAGTCAGGCTGATGATGATGATGATTAATATAACCGAAACAAACCTTAAAGCGAGGCATAGTGAGTACGCGCTGAGGATTACTGTGTAGAACAAGTTTTCTGTTGCATAATTGCGTAACTGTTCAGGAGCGTTACACCAGCATATGAACCAATATAATTTCAAAGCACACCATAGAAAACATTTCTCACCAGCAAGGTCTTCACTTAACATTTATCATACAATGATATCAATGAAAATGCCTATTTCAAGAGGTACATGGAAAACAATTACGCGCGAATAAAAGTATTTTTAAAATCGTATGAATAATGTAAAAGGCTATAGAGAGTATCAATGCCATACGGATGAGGAGTCTCATTTATTTCTTGGTAGTCGAAGTATTACCCTTATAGAAAATATTAGGGCACAATTGACAATTCTCAATAATGGAGGAGATAACAGGCACGCTCTTTGCACGAATTGCAATATCGCATCCACCATGCATATACAGTGTTAAGAACGGCATCTTCGCAAGACCTGACTGGAGTAAGGTATGAAATGTCTAGTAATAAGCCACAGTTAGGCATCTTTAGGGAAGTTTCATTCTTGACAAGCTGTTTATGCACGTGCCATAAAATCATGGCCAAAACTTCTAGGTTTCGTCGATTTGGTGCGATATGACAACGTGAAAATAATAGGCATTGGTTAAAAGAAACCCCGCTTCCCTGACATCGGTGAAATATACGTTAAGCTCACACACTATACTGCAGGGCAATATTTTTATTCTGCTCACCAAGATTTGTTCTTGACTGGCTGATTTAATATTAATAATTATATTAGTTCATGATGTTGTAAGTGCAATAACATGATGTCATCATGATGTACGTTGTATGTGAAATTTCGTAAGGAGTTGTTTTTTGTTAACGTGCGCCTAAATGTAAGTTCATGGGTGCCATAGCCTTTCACATTAACTCAAAAGATTCAGCCGCAGGAAAAACACCAAGCCTAGTCTCAATCCGACTGCATATTGCGGGAAAAGAACACTAAAATCTGAGACTATAATGTATACACTAAAGCTTTATTAGCTGCCGCTGTCGGGTGCAGACAAGCTTAGACAGGTTTTCGTGGCTGTGGATGAGCACTTGCGGGGGTATAGCTGGCGCGATAATGGGTGGGCTACGCCGCGAAAAGTTCATTGCATATGGCAAGGGAGGATGTGTATTGTATATACTGTGCAAACTGCTGCGTCGGGGTTTCCCACAAGACAGACTCCCAATTGATTAAATAACGGGCTATCAGATAATCAGGTGCTATGGATGAAAATACATTGTTAGAAAATTTTCACTGCATCGCAGCGAGCACAGTTGCATGTCTTTACTGTCAGACGCTAGCGCTGTCAAACGCTCAAACTTGAAAAAAGAAACGGAAGGTTGCACGAAGGATCAAAGATGTCTTTTATTAGTTTTTAGGTGCGAAGCATATCTTAGTGAATTTTCTCTCCTTTGAGTGTATCTATTTAGCCGCTTATGTTCGGTGCTCTCGTGGTCACCCCCTTAAGTGGGCGTGAGCCGAAATTACCATGGGAAGGTACGATGATTTGACGAATATGACGCGCTGGTCGAGACATGAATAATGTTACAATCCCGTCGCGTACGTCGTCAAACACTTCCCACCAGCCAGTGGCGCATACAAACGGGCGGGTATGTGCCGCTGCCATGCGGGTATGTGACGAGGGTGATATACAGTTCTTAGTATCTACCCAGGAACGACGAGAATAAATATGGGCACTATTAACGCGTGAGCGTTAAGCAATACCAGAAATTGGTAGCGTTGACCCAACAATAGCATAGAATAAATGCCAGTGTTAAGAAAAACCTGGCATAGGCAGCCTTGACCCCCCCCCCCCCCCCCCACCCGACAATTGCAAATAGTGAATTTCAGGTTCAAAGCAGAAATCGAACCTAAGCATTCTGGGTGGCAGTCAAGCATTCTTTCACATATCTACGCCAGGTCTCAGAACTACTGTTCAAATAGACGCTTATTTTTTTGCAACGTCAATAGTGGTTGCAGTGCTGCCTACCCAATTTTACTGCCACCTCATATATGTACACCATTGACAGCCTTCACGTCGGGATAACGTCAATTGCGGTTAGCTGCAATGCGCTGAAGTCGATTTATGTAGCATTGTCCAGGGCCAGCATCTTCGTGAGCATCAGCGCTTCATATCCACTTCTGGTGTTGTTATTACGCATGTTGCAGTTGATCTTGTTGCGCAAGTGTAAACTATTGGTTACTTACACATCTGCTAGTCTTCAACATATGTCTGTGCGTGCAACATATGTACATATACTTAGCGTCATTTCATGACGTGTCGCTTAATAAAAAAATTCCAACCCGGTCACCTTTCCTCCACATTCTTCGCAAAACGTTTAATTCAGGTACGTGAGATCTGCCGAGTTTTTTCGTTATTAACAGACCTGATCGGACATACATAATGAGGCCATCCGGCATGTTGCATGCTACTAAAATTCTTTTTCTTAGCGCTGAAGACAACCTTGTTCGATGATTTTGAAATGTTAACCCCGCGACTCTTTGCCCCAGTTTGTGTTTTTTCTTTCAATTAAACTTTTTCGACAGTTTGCACTGTGAAGGTGTGGTGCGCTTTTTGTCAATGTTTCTTTTGGCTCAATTTTCCGATGATTTCAAAGCAACCAAATCCCGCCTGCCCCCTTTCCTAATATCCCCGCGCTTCTTGTTCACCATTCACTTGAGCAGTTTTGAAACCCTTCCGTTCCACTTGCCAGACACCCAAGCATATGTCATTGTTCTACGTTTGGGTTTTTCAATTGCTCAGAAACGTAAAGGTGATGTGTTTTTTTTTCAAACGAGCTCTTACTCTAAAAGGTAGTGGCCTCCTAATTTTTTAGAGCACCTCAGTTTTCAGTCAGCAGAGTTAAAATTCTAGAAAATTCGCGGTAGTGTTTGCACACGTGGGCCAACGGAGTGAATTATTCTCCTACTTTCCAGTGCCATTGAAGAGTCAATGTGGTGGTTTATCGTTTGCCGTTCTGAAAGAGTAGACGTGGTGCTTAAGAAACAGATCGAAGAAACTATTACACGGCAGAGAAGCGGAAACGCCTTTGGGTTACCCAATGTTACCACTTGTGGTTTTCAGAATAACCGAATAAAAAGAAACAATAGAGCCGCAGAATAAAAGACCTTGGTGGTTAAAACGCGATCAAAAACTTGTTTTCGTTTGGTTATATATGCTTAACAGAAGCCTTAATCATACGCATTCAAAAAGAGACGGAGATATGTTCAAATGTTTGAGATAGTAAATAGAGAAGGAAATTTGTAGTGGCACAACAAGAAGGCACTTGGAAATACAAGGCAATTCTTACTTGTTCTAGAACGTGTACACTTTTAACTACCGTAATGGCAGACATGTAAATGTATATTGATGGCGTGCCAGACTCCGGCCCTTTCACATATGCTACATATTAAAAGCATACATCATATACACATTCAAATCTGATGCACCAGAAAGCGAGACTGCTTTTGTACGCCTGGCTGCTTTTGTGGAATAGTTCAATAGCGCGACGCAATTTGATAACTCAAAGGAGCAGCAAAAGTAATTTTATCACAGCCTTATACCTTGTAAATAACAAGGATTTCCGGAAATAAGTAAGAGAACGACACTCTGAGTACCGCATTTACAAAAATGAAGAACAAGGATAATTTTGTTCATGTTTTTCTATATGTATTCTTCAATTTGTTTCCCACGCCTGTCGAGACCAAACATGTTGTTAAAGGCATGGCTGCACACAAAAGCTCAAAAACAAAGCGCATGATATAAATAAAGAGATACAATACGGTAGAGGTAAACAATTTCCAAGAGCTGTGAAGAAATTGTTCGTGTGAGGGGAGTGGCCCTAGCACAAAGATTCGATCAATACTCCTAGGAGAGTGCCTTCACCAGATGTCGCCCTTCCGCTAAACCCTGACGTGTCTTAGAAGCAAAGGCAAACTATATATTACGTTTGGATAAGTGAAAGTGCGCAGAATCCCCTCGCTTCGCAACCTGTCGTCAAACTGGAGGTGTCAGAGGCCTGTTTTCATTCCTTGAGGTTTATTGGAACTCGAAAAAGGGCTTTCATTCTCCAGGCGTGGCGCTGACTTTCAGATGATATCTTAATGATGTGGCCACGCATTTCCGCTCCTCTATTCATTTGTCTACCACTCATTCGTCATCTGGTCATTGTCAAGCACCAATAACAGGAAGAAAGTTTAAGCGGAAAGACAGGGAGGTTAGCCAGTTCTTAGACCGGCTGGCTACCCTGTGCTGGAGAAAGGGGTGAGGGGAATGAAAGATGTTAAAAAGAAATGTTGCGAAGAGAGGGAGAAATTACAAAAAAAATTGCGACAGAGGAAAGGCAACATCAAAGAGTACAAGACACTAAAGTCTGTCTCTGAGGCCAGTTGTCCGCAAAAAACGCAGCAAAGCTTCTAAAGCCTTCTGGGCAGACGATGCGCTCGGCCAACGACCCAGAATCCTTTGTTCCGACAAAGGCCAATCGTCTAGTCTATCCAGAGCTGCAGTGAGTAATTGTCTTTGCGCGTTGAAATGGGTGCACTCGCACAGAAGGTGCGCGATGGTTTCTTCGCAACTGCAGTAAGTGCATGTAGGAGAGATGGCCATCCCAATGAGATAAGAGTATGCGTTCGCGAAGGCCACTCCAAGCCACAGGCGGCATAGAAGAGTCTCCTCAGCTTGAGATATCCTTGGGGGAAGATGAAGCTGCAGATCGGGATCCAAGTTATGCAGGCGCGCGTTTGTGAAGTCTGTTGAGTTCCACTGTACCAGTGTGAGGTCGCGTGCAAGCGAACGAAGTCTTGTAGCTGCGACGGTTCTTGAGAACGGAATGGCTGTGTATCGGGTACCATCGTGTGCAGATCTAGCGGCCTCATCTGCGCAGTCATTGCCATATATACCGCAATGACCTGGTATCCACTGATACACTATGCTGTGCTGTTTTTCGGTTGCTTGGTGACGAAGAAGCCTTATTTCAGCTACAAACTGTTCATTAGCTCCACGACGAAAGGGTGATATAAGACATTGAAGAGATGCCTTCGAGTCCGAGAAGATCGACCAAATTCCCGAAGGTTCTTTCACTATAAAATCCAGAGCTGCACGAATGGCTGCAAATTCTGCAGCTGTCTTGAATTTGATTGTGATGTGCCTCGCGGGAATAACCACCGCCCCTGCAGAGCTTACTGGAGACACCGAGCCATCCGTGTAAATGTGAAGGCGTCCGTTGTGCTTCTCTTGCAGTAAAAGTAATGTGGCATATTTCAGGGCTAGATGCGACGACTTTTTCTTATTTTGGATGCCAGGAATTGTAAGAAGGGCTTTGAGTGGGTGTAGGCACCATAATGGTATCGGCGGCTGTGCTGCGTGCGTGAAGTGCAATGGAAGCACTGCGCAATGCTGAGCTACAGTTGCGCTCAACGCTGACTGGGGCCTGGAAGTTCGAAGTGAGGCGAGGTGATGAGATGGAAGCCGAGCGAAATGTCTTATGTGCATTCTCAAAGCATCTACGCGGACGTATGCGTTGACTGGATAATCAGGCGCAATGATGACTGTCGGTACTGTAGACGCGCATCTCGGAAGACCAAGGCATATTCTCAGGGCTTGGGCTTGGATCGACTGGAGGACGCGCAAGTTTGTTCTTCGGATCCCGCAAAGCACGGGTAAGCTGTATCGCATATAACCGAGGAACAGAACAGTGTAGAGTTGAAGCATTGCTCGTACCGATGCACCCCACATTTTTCCAGCAAGAAACATCAGTACGTGGGTGATCATGCTGAGTTTAGTTTTTATGTGGGCGATGTGAGGGCTCCAGGAGAGGTCGCGATCAACTATGACTCCAAGGAATCGGTGGGTATTTACGTAGTTGATCGTGTGTCCGTTGATTTTAATAACATATGGGCTCATAGCCTTATGCGTGAATGCTATAAGCGAGCATTTCTCTGATGACAGCTCTAGTCCCCGTTCTTCCAGGCACTTTGTCGCTATTGTAGCCGCTATCTGAAGCCGGGCACGCAAATGAAGGCGTGTTACGCCTGAAGCCCAGATGCAGATGTCATCTGCATATATTGATAGATGGACAGATTCTGGAAGTGCGTCAACCAGGCCGAGTAGCGCTAGATTGAAAAGTGTGGGGCTAAGAACACCGCCTTGAGGCACACCTTGACGGTTGCAATGGTGGGTTGTTGTACCATTTTCCGTCTGTACAAAGAAAGTTCTGCCTTTCAGATAGCTGTGGATCCATAGGTAAACCCGGCCCCCTAATCCAACATTTTCCATGACATCCAGAATGGCTTCATGTGATACGTTATCGTATGCACCGTTCACGTCCAAGGACAACGCCGCAGATAAACGTTTCAGTCTTTTTTGATGCTGAACAGATGAGACCAGGTCTATAACGTTATCAATTGCGGACCGCCCACGCCGAAAGCCCATCATAGCATGAGGGTATACCTCGTGGTGCTCTAGGCGAGTCAAAATCATCCTCTTCATCACTTTCCCGGAACAGCTGGTAAGCGCGATGGGGCGATAAGAGGTCAACCGCAGAGGAGATTTACCTGGTTTAAGCATAGGGACGAGGCGGCTGGATTTCCATGAATGAGGAGTAAATCCGCTGCTACACGAGTCGTTGTACACGGATAGAAGGGCCCGTCGAGCTGCTTCTCCGAGGTTGCAAAGAGCCATGTACGTGATCCCATCCGGACCAGACGATGAAGATCGTTTGCATGCCGTCAAGGCCGCTTGTAGTTCCTCTAGAGAGAAAAAGGTGTCCATTCTTGAATCTCTGGAAATTGGAGCGTTTTCTAGGTGGCGCGTGGTGCACGCGGACGCATGACCGGCAACTTTCATGCAGAAGTTTTCTGCTACTTCAATTTCGGTGCGTCCTAGGGGGAGAGAAAGACACTTGAAGGGGCGATGTTGATGTGGCGATGTTCGTAGGCCACGGACAATCCTCTATGTCTGCGTCAAAGGCTTGTGTGGATCCAAAAATTCGCACAGATATTTCCAGCGAAAGTATTGAAGTGAAATGATTCGCCGCAGAATTTTTTTCTGTAGGCGCCTTGCCTCCCTCAAGTCGTGATTGGACTTAGTGCGCCTATATCTTCTTTCTGCGCGACGACGGATCGCTCTGAGCCGTTCCAATTCCGCTTGATGTTGACAATAATCTGAAATATGTTGAATATGATAGGTCGCTTTTTGAGTAGCACCTCTAATCATATCCTCGAGGGTGTCAAGTGGAGGCGTTTTATTTTCTTGACAACTTTTTTCCGTCAGTGACCTGAACTTTGTCCAGTCGATGCGAGTCGAAGTGTCGTAGTTTGGCGATTTTTCCAGGCCATTGATCTTCAAATAAGTTGGTATGTGGCCGCTTCCATGAGTTTCATAGTCTGCGAACCACTTGACCTTTCCATTTAGGCTTCGTGACACAAATGTCAAGTCAAGGCAGCTGCTGTATGTCGTTCCCTGTAGAAACGTTGGGCTTCCGTCGTTTACACAAAGCAGCTGCTGCTCCAGAGCAAAGGAGAATACTTGCCTTCCGCGATTGTCTTGTCTTCTGACATCCCCTTAGTGGGTGGTGAGCGTTGAAATCTCCGGTGATGATCCATGGTCCAGGTGTGGCTGTTAACAGTGCACGTAGTCTTTCAGGCTCAAAACGGTTTGAAGGTGATATATATGCACATACAAGCGTGAAATTGAGGTCTCTACGTTTAACTGTCAAGCAGACATACTGGTTGTCATCGTGAGGTGCTACACGGTGCTCGATATAGGTAAGGTCGCATCTGATATATACAATGACTTTACTCTGTTCGTTGCAGGTAGCGGACTTGAAGGCTTCGTACCTGGATAGTCGTATTGCATTGTGTAGCCTTGGCTCACAGATAACTATAATTGGAAACTGGTTTTTAAACACAAATTGTCGGATATAAGAAATGCGGGGCTTGAGGCCTCGGGCATTCCACTGAAATATCGAAGCCCCTTTGACCTCTTTACGAAAGGCTTGCTAAGGCGGAGCCATGGTGCCTTTCCAGACTTGATAGCACCTGCTTCAGCGCATCCACTAACTGTAGCGCACTCTTTGCAGCCGGACTGTCAATGCTAGTGAGGAGCATACGAATGGCATTCATAAGGGCCTTTACCAAGGCTACGATTTCTTAGTCGCGACTATCACCACATTCTCGTTCCGAAGTGATTGTAGACGAGCGATGCGGTGGCTCAAACGGTGGGTCTATCGTTGGCAGCGCTGGCCATGCTTCAGGCGAGCCGGTGATGCTCTTGTCTTGCTTGGAGGATTTGTTGTCGGCGTGTCTGGACGCTTGAGGTGGTATGCCGGCGGTCGTTTGGTGAGGTTCAATCCTTGCTTCAGCACTGGGTCTCCTCAGGGGCCTCCGGCGACGAGACCGCCGGCGTCGAACTTGGGCAGCGGCCTCCCTGTGAGTTGCGCCATCGCGGACCATTTGCTTCAACACTTGCATTTCCTTTTTCATGATTGGGCAATATTTTGACGATGCTTTGTGAGGGCCCTGACAGTTTCGACATTTTCAAAGTTCTGCCTGGCAAGCGTCTGTGCTATGTGATTCTGAGCATAGCGAGCACCCAGCCAGGTTTGTACAAACAGCACTGTCATGTCCCAATCTATAACATTTCCGGCATTGAAGGGGCTTCGGTACAAAGGGTCGCACTGTGTGTCGAAAATGGCCGACCTTGACTTGCGATGGAAGGCTGTCACCCTTGAATGGAAGGCTGTCGATGGAAGGCTGTCACCTGTCCGTCCGTCCGTCCGTCCGTCCATCCGTCCATCCGTCCATCCGTCCATCCATCCATCCATCCATCCATCCATCCATCCATCCATCCATCCATCCATCCATCCAGCCATCCATCAATCCATCCATCCATTCATCTATCTATCTATCTATCTATCTATCTATCTATCTATCTATCTATCTATCTATCTATCTATCTATCTATCTATCTATCTATCTATCTATCTATTTACCACCGACGGTCCCACAGACGTCCCAACCGGGCTAAATCGCGAACGGGAATGCATGTGCTGGTGACGGGAGGATCCTGCGAAGCACGCCACCAAGTTGGCTCACGATGACAAACCTTGCAACAACGGTGCGCGCAACGGCTTTGCGGGAACAACAGTGTCAACGTGGTGACTGCGGGAGCGCATTCGCCAGGCAAACGTCCGCTTTCGACGGCAGTTTCTCTAGCGGCACTTTTTCTTCAGCTGCGGCATCTGTGACCACCTGCGGTTTGAAAACGACCTGGCAACGATTGACAGCATCCGGTGTCTGCAGCAATGGAGCAATGCCATAGGGGTACCTTTACGGTGGTTTCCGGCTGCTGCCGACGTCGCTCAGTTTCAGGTCTGTAGTACCTCCAAGGAATCGCTGATCAATAGCAGCCTCCCAAATTTAACCACCATAGACAAATACGTTTACCCGCCGATTCCTTTGCATTTCCCAGGCTCAATGTCGTCGAGGAACGACTAAGTGAATCCGCATCTGTTGTTTATTTGCATTTGACAATAGACACACGGCAACGAATAATAGCGATTGAGGGACTTATTGATGATTCAGTGATATGTGGAGTTTAACGTCCCAAAATCACCATATGAATATGAGAGATGCCGTAGTGGAGGGCTCCGGAAATTTAGACCACCTGTGGTTCTTTGACGTGCACCCAAATCTGAGCAAACGAGCCAACACTTCCGCCTCCGTAGGAAATGCAGCCACCGCAGCCGGGATTTGATCCCGTGACGTGCGGGTCAGCAGCCGACTACCTTACCCACTAGACCACCGCGGCGGGGCTAATGACAAATTGTCAACGTTTCCTTCAACAAGAAAACATCCCGAAATGTCTGCCGCGTAATATCGCCGACGACCTAATCAATGTACATACCAAGCGCCGTCTCTTCGCAACAGCGGGGCAGCATGTTTCAGCTTCGCTGGTTAACCATTTGTACGGAATGCATGGACGGTCACTTGCTTCTCTTCGTACTTAGTGTGTTTATGTTAACCCGCCACCCTTCGAATGCATTCAGCAACGTGTTTAGAACTGCCTGCGTCATCGGACAAATTGTTACCAACTGACGACTTCTACGATTTCACTTGAGGATGGTATGAAGGGGCGGGGCATCACAGTGACAATAATTGAACGTGATAGGGACGTTATTTTCGTTACGTCCTCAATGCGTCTCGTGGTGGCGTCATCGGGTGAGGTTTCTTTTTGTTTTCTTTTTTTACTCGTCCCAGACCCCGCGGAACGCCACCCACAAAGTCTAATTTTGTATTTGGGGTGGCGTCTTGGGCTTTCGCGTTTTGCTTCAAAAACTCATTTCTTAAGGTTATTGGAATATTGCAAGGAGATGAGATCGTTGTCGCTCCTACCGAAGCAGAGCTCTAACACACGTGCCTTGCAATGTGGCCTTTGCGGTCCGCTTCTACAGCGTGCGAAACACAAATAACGTGAGCTTGAGCTTGGCGGTATTCTCTGTTAACGCCTATAGCACACGCCTGTCCGGTTCGCGCCCCCATGTTCCTGCCATTTCTGTGCGTAATAGGTGTTTAAGAAGAAACACAAAATTAACCAAATAAATACAGAAAGACAGAAGAACGACGATGGGTGAGTGCTTGCAGAATACACCTGAGATAAGCACGAGGGTCGCCTCGAAACTTGTAAATAAATTTGTGTGATTTTAAGTGAATCGCGAAACCACTAGGAGGTTGGTGAGATTTTTCAACTCTTAAATCTCTTGTGGATTCCTACCTAGCTACCAGTGTAATATGTCAAATTATTACAAGTGAGAAGTGACTCCCTACACACGATAAGTTTTGATTTGGTGTCCCACCTCAGAACAGTAGGATGTGCAAGTTCCTTTTATCTTTTTAACGCTAATATATTTACTATACCAAAAGAACCCGAGTTCTCATAGCAACTTCATATCAGGCCTGCTATCAGAATCAAAGGTGAACATTTGGCAGAAGTGTGCTAACGAAATGCATGGCTTAATCATGCTTGAATCCTAGTGTATTAATGATTGTTTAAACCATATGTACATATTAGGTAGGCGCCACTTATATTTTGTGGAGTAAGAGTATTTTAAATTTGCGGTTGGTATGCGACAACCTTGAATAGAAATAGACCCCAAAGTATAACTTTTGGTTATAGTAAAGAAAGCAAATAACTCCTCAAACTAGCACTTTATTACTTTGTCAATATTCTGAAAGTCACTGTGAGGGCAGTTTATCATATGTTTCTCATAACTTGGACCACAATGAAATACTGTCTGTTTGATATGAGCAGTTCTTGTCGAAACTTCCGTGTGACCATTTTTAACATTTGTGTCTATACACGCAGGCCCAGGATGTCGGAATGCTTACAGAATACCACAACTACATTACAACGTCCTTGGTAAGTGTCATCCACTTTCGCAGCCACTAGAGAGCATTCTGAGGCAGACGCCTGCACTGTTAGTTAAAGGGGCCCCTGAAAACTTTTTTCCAAGTAGCCTCCGATTCGATGCAGTGAAGAAGGTTATTTCCTCACAAATTAACTATTGAAAAGTTTTTAGAACTCGTTCAGTAAGCGCGGAGTTACAAAGATTTGCTGCACGCTGCATTACACATCTCACTGTTTGCGAATCAGTGTGACGACATTGCGTGCACCTAACCCACCAGCCCCTTTCTCGGAGCAGGTGCTGTTTGGAAAGAAAGTGGTGCGGGCGGGAGCTTTCAGCATGGCAGCGTTATGTGTCAGCACTCCTTCGATAGCAGTTTATGCGATGCTAATTTATGAAGTCTTGCTTTTAAAAGAAAGGGCCACTGCCTATAGTGCACGATTCTGTTAGGGTTAGCATGTGTATATTTGCTCGTCGTAGTTGACAGCCAATAATAAATTTTGTTCTCTTCGAAAGGAAACGAATGCAGACATGCAGTGTGAATGCGAGTCTGCATTCTCACTGCATGTGCGTTTTATGAATATTCACAGTGACTGGCTCTTCGAGAACTAATATTTTTATGGCATGGATGTAAACGTGACGGCATGTGCAACGCATGTGAATTTCTGTGACGGCATGTGAAATGCACTTTGAAAGGAGTGAAAGCACTGGCGGCAGCATGGTTTCGAGCTGCTCTCTGCAAGGTCAAGGATAAGATTCTCACTGACAGAAAAACGGCGGATTTGCGGGATCTCTTCCAGTATGGCGTAGTCGAAAAAAAGTACACAATTTGAATGTAACAACGGATTAGAAACATGCAAGTTTGAGGTTTTCTCTGGTTTGTAAAGGATTAGTTTTAGATAAAAAACTCCGCAAATGTATTTGACGGATGAAGTAGCCTTCATAGTGAATTTTTCAGGTGCATATCACTCTATTAGACATGCTCTCAAGCACGTAATCGAATCCAATATTAGCAAAGGAAAGTCCTTAACAAGACGATAATATATCTGGGTGAATTTGTGTGAAATATCCGGCAGATTCAAGCGCCTCGAAGTATTACGATTGGAAATTAGTTAACTCATGGGGGTACGTTGGATAACAATGAAAGTAGGAGATAGACAGGCGTAGAACTAAGGTGGAAGGCAGGCAGGCAAGTAAACCGGAGGATGAATGCCTACATTGCTAACCTGCACTGCGGAAAAGGTAAGGAGATGTGAATAGATAAAAAAATTACAATGATGCAATGTAATGGCTGAATGGCTTTGCAGGTAATAATTTCCTGAGAGCAGGCTACCGCTGTTTTGTAGGTACAATTATTAAATTACTTGTCATGTTTTTGTGACTAGAGTATACTCAAAGATATATTCTTGTTACTTCTGGGAAATGTTGCATTTACACTAACGTATCGCATTGAAGTATTGAGCCTAAATATTCTGGAGTTTATCTGAAAAATTTCCGCCTCGTTACCACATATATATGAAAACAATATCCAGGCTAATGAAATAATGCCTACATTCATGTATTTCTGCATATTAACTTAAGTACTACGTTCTCTTCTGCTTAGACGACTCATCATCAGTATAAATTGGTAATCATATTTTTACCAGTGATAATATTTTAGTATGGAACCACAACGTTACAAAAATCACGTCTTTATTACACACTTTTTCCCAAGCCACCCTCGTGTTAGCTTTACCTGTAAGATCTCGTGATGCTAAGATAAGAACGTGAATTTGAGTCCCAGCCATTTTGGCCACGTATCGGTGCGGGCTGACTTCAATAACACCCATAGATGCACTGGTGTACGTGTTAAAAAGCCCTGGGTGGTGAAAGTTATTTCCTACATTGGCGTTCTTGATGTGGATCTTGTTGTGACAGTTTTTTGCTGACCTCGCAACAGAATAGTTTTCGCTAAAGAACTTCGCAAATCTAATTGACGCAGGAGTTAGTCTTAAAACTGACACAAAATACCTCAATTATTCACATGCCCAATAATCACCGTAACTATCAGTATTACCCTTCCAAAAGCTATCCAAACCTTTTATTCTCAGAAATTTATCTGAAGCTTCTTGTGACTTAGTGCTAAATGTGCGTGACGGTCAGTGTCCCTTCCTAAAGCTTTCTGTCTACTTGCGTGAATCCGTGGAACTGACTCGCAACAGAATGTATCAAGTGGCAGATAATACCGTTGCCATAGCGACCCTGCTTTCTCGTTTGTTTGTTCTCCTCTGCCACAGGATCTGAACACGCTAGATCTGCGCTCCTTCTACAGCTCGCGATGCAACATGACCGGCTTCCGCATGGTGACCACCGAAGAGTCGCCTTCGTACTTGGGTCAGCTCGACGAGAAACCAATCAGTGGTATCGAGGACTCGCTGCAGCTGCTGTCTCCAAAGGCGCGGCAAATCTTTTCGAGCGTAAAGGTGGGTTGCACATCCTCAGTACGGCCAGTCAGATTGTGCATCTTTTTTCTGAGTCTGTTTAGAGGAAGCGCGATTGGTAGCAGCACAGCATCGCCTTGACGTCTGCTAAACATTCCGCTCATTCATGTTTCACCATAAATTCAATGGTGGGTTACCATCGCTAAGAAAAAGCACCAGACAAGGCGATTTACCGGCCCTTAGATTTTCGTGCTGCTCCTGAACGGTCACACCAGTTCGGCAAGCCGAAATTTTTAAACAGTGTAGTAAGTTTCCACTACTTGCCTAGGCAAGCAATGAGAATACCCAAATTTTGTAACTCATAGGTCACACTACAACTAGTTTCGAGAAAATAAATATATACTGTCACAAGAGGTGGCATTATGATCTACATAAAGGGCTGGCCGCCTCGAGCTTAATGATAGAAAAATTGACTACGTACTTTTTGTTTTAACAGCAAATCTCTTCTCAGTCGATTCTTCCATGTCTGGAAGCCGTCGCAGATCAACCCCACTACACATTTGTGCCACTCCTCTGAACAATCCCACTGCTCAGTACTCCCACAACAACACCCGCTTTTTATACTCCTGCCATTCCCACCACTCTACTCACCCTGGTCATCCCAACTTCATTCCAACTGCAGTCAAATCACACTTCGTTCATTGAGATCAAAAATCGTAGATCGGCAGATTGGCTAAAGTGAAAAGTTGAGCTCGTTGGTACCTAACTATGACACACTACAACGCAAAGACATCTACCAGTATCTGCGCATGCAACCATGAGGATTGCACTTTTACAGAATAAAAATGCAACATAATCTTCATCAAGTAAAAACACACCACCAATAATAATGAATGCGTTAGTAACCGCTACTTGACTATCAAATTGTGGTGAGGGCGAAAACTGAAATTATGTTTCAGCGTGAGAAAAGTCAATGAAAGTAGATGCGTTGAATTCCGTGTGTTCCAACGGGAATTATAAGTTTGCAAATTAAGCCCGAAAAAAGTGATACGATCGCATTTCAGTCAGAGACAGTTGTATAAGAACACCAAACTTTTCGTACAGTTAATTTATTTAGTTCTTTTTTAAAGCAATTCCTACCTTCTCGCGGCTGTCAGAAGTAACTATTCATGCGAGCCCTTATTTTTCACTGCTTTATTCTATGCAGTTAGGTGCAGCTGTGGCCCACGACGCAGTGTTATCATTTGCCCGCGGACTGCAGACACTGAGCAGGAGCCGAAATCTGGAACCCAAGCATGACGCCACGTGTCAGCCAGGCCGCGTTGCCTGGCCCTATGGACTCTCGCTCGCCACGCAAATCAAAGCGGTGGGTGTACTTTTTTTTTCTGGCTAATTTAGGGCATAAGTATTCTCGATACTGAAAGCTTTCATCGGCGTTTACGGATATTTGTTGCTTGGGCTTCATAAAACCCTTCGCTACTTCACCGACATATCTCGGTATCACTGAACAGCAATACAGTCTGCTACGTCAAGTGGTGTGCCATCCTTCAGGCTGAGGTCAGCACTTGCCATGGGGGAAATAGAAAATGTTGAACGTGGGTGGATTCTACTGTTAGCACCTGGCTGTGCTCCTACCTAGCTCACCCGAAGAAGTGATTGTATAGTTGAAGACTTATTTAATGTTTCAGAAATAAAAGCAGAGATAGTACTCGTTAACTTGTTTTTTTTTCACTATTCGATATATTTCATAATCTATTTTCTGATTTCCTAGCAATGACACCGACATATTTAAGCGGAAAGTGTTTTGTACACAAAAAGTTTACTGACATTGATTTCCGTGACGAAAGTTACGTAGGTAAAATTCACACAAACAGAATAAAAGAAATGTTGTTCACGCTCCACGACCTTGAACAAAAGGCATCTATTGCATCTATCTTTGACGATTGATGCCATGCCCAGAGGCGTAGGCAGAAATTTGTTTCTTGAGGTGGGGGGGGGCAGGAGGGGCACTTCTTTGATCTGAAGTTGGGTTTGCGCAGGCAGGCGGTCCATTATCATTCTAAGATATATATTCTATGGTAGAAAAAAATTTGGGGGGAGGGTACGGGCCTGTTGTGCCACCCCCTGGCTATGTCACTGGCTGGCCACTCTACCCTAACGGAGCACAAAAACAAGGCTTTGCGAGTAGAACTCCTCCTTGTCACAGTGATTTTTGTCTTGGAAGGAGTGTAACATATTTTACTGAAACGAATGGGTGCGAATCGATGGTACTATGGGGGCTGGTTGGTGCAATTGTACCAACCAGCCAATGCAGCCTTGATTGTTAAGCCTTGTGAAGTCCTTAACAATTGAAGGTTAACTTTGGTTGCCAACGAATTGTATTTTGAAAAAAAAATGGGCTCCCATATTTTACAGCGATGTTTCAAATACTTTCATTTTTTCTTCAGATACGGTGTTATGATATAATAGGTCTTTGTAAAATGCAACATAACAGCGCTTCTTGCTTTGCGCAAATACTCGTGAAGAACAAAATGAAATAAATTGAATATTTGAGTATTCCGTTCCAGTGCTACCTGAATGTTTGTCTGAAGCGCACACCATCGAGATTTCAATGAATGCAGTGCACTCCTCAATATCAAGCTTTGTATAGAATTCAGTGTGCCCTATGTTGCAAACTACATTCAGCAGGCATCTTTTAAAATTGTCAGGAGCAAAATGAATATGAGGCTCTATTTAGAATTGTTGAGTAATTCTGGCCCAGTGCTACTTCAGTGTTTCTCTGAAGCGCACTCTTTCGAGCTTTCAATTATTGCTATCAAGGTTCAGTATGAACCTTGATAGAATCCAACAAATCTTAATGTTAGAACTACATTCCGCATGCAGTTTTAGAGGATAAGCAAAGTTTGTTTATTTTTACTCCAGAAGTATAAAAATTCGGTTCTCATTGATTAAAGCGCTTGAGGAAAGAGCTAGCCGAAACATCGAACGTTTAGGGAAAAACTCGCCAAAAGTTCACACACAAACAAATTATTCACACGGTGGCTTGTGTTCTCTTTTTTATATAAGGTGGTGTCGCTTTATTGTTGAATATATGGTTTATGTTGCAATTAAATGATGTGACAAGATGGTACTTATTAGTATATTCTATACATTACTACGCGTCACCATCCATGTAACGAGAATGATTTCTTCCGTTTCAAGATGCGGATGCGAAAAATAGGAGCGTCGTTTCGCCCTTTCTAATGCTAGAAGAGTTTCCTGCTTGCATTGTCGTCGTTGCTGGGAGACAACAGGCAGAACCTGCACAAGACAGCAAACCTGGAAGCAATTCCCTGCTGCGCTAATTGTCGTGCACAGGCTGTGGCCCATATTTGTGCTTCTCTTCACCAATCTGTTGGTGGCACGCCCTTAATCAAGCCTCCTTTCAAACGCAGGCCTACCAGGCGACCACTACGTCTGCAATTCTGTGGGTGTATGCAGCATAGCGCACGTGATATTCCATTTATAGAGACAGACCCTACTAACATAGTTCAATCCTAAAGGGACGGGTTATGTGAACACGCGCACAAGATGGAAGCCAGAACACCACAAACACATACTAACAACTAAAGCAGCTCACAATGGTGAAGCAAAAAGAAGACATGAAAGCATATTTGCGCATGCCCATGAAATATTGGAACCTATCAGTGTGGCACGCGTGGGGTTCTACATGAAAGTTAAGAGATGCGGAATTTGAGTTCATCTTTATGGAAGGTAATCGACGGCTGGCTGTCATTTGCTACTGCAGTAATTGCTATATTCTATGCCTAACTCATCCAATACGTTGCTTTTTTCCTCTATATTTACAGAACTGTGCGTTCAGCAAATTTAGGAATGGACTTAGGCTCTCGACATAGTAAAGAAAGATTAGAAGGTGAGGTTATGGTTAGTGATCTCTCGTGTTCCAATAATCTCTGTTTGATGCAGTGGCTCGTCAGTCCAATGTAGGAGCTGCGGAAGCAGCAAACTTCCATATAGCACCGCGTGGTAGTTTTCCCGTGCGGCACGGTTACGATCACCATCGATTCTTACCAGTACCAATCGCACTTCGTACATATCCACTTAACACTGTAAGAACTGCACGCAGTCAGATTATTAAACACCTCTAAACATTTACTTTTAAACTATAGTTGTGTCTTATTAAGGTAGTTTATATGTCATTGAATTCAGCACAAGGGCAAAGATGCGCACTAAGACGATATGTTAACTTATAAGCGGGTATATCGGGGAGTGAGTGAGTAAAAACTTTATTGAGATTGTCCGGCCGTATTTAGCGGGGTGGGGCTACAAGCACCCCAGCCCAGGTGACGGCCTCGAGTCCTTGTACACGAACGACTTCCTAGGCAAGCTGGACTGCCCACAGTTGATCGGTGAGTTTGCGGCTGAGCAGAGCCGCCTCCCATCGCGCCTCGCGGTTCGAGACTGCCATGTCTACCCGGTTCGAAGGGGACTGCTGCACGCTCTCGGTGCACTCCCACACCATGTGCTGCAGCGTCGCTCTTACTCCACATGCTTTACAGTCATCGGATGCATAAATGTATGGGTAACAGAGGCGTAGGATCACTGGGTTCGGGTACGTGTGAGTCTGTATTTGTCTCCAGGCAACCTCCTGTTTCTTGTTTACTTTTTCGTGTAGTGGTGGATATTTGCATCGGTTCAGTCTGTAGTGTTGGCTTATGTCTCTGAAAGTTGTCATGCGATCCCCCAACGTCAACTCCCACATTGTTCTCGATGTCTGCGAGACGTCGGGGCTGCCGGTAGGCGCCACTGCTCGGCGTGCAAGGCCTGGAGCCACGGCGTGGGCAGTCGCGTTGCCCGAGAGTGGAGGATCTGTGTGGGCGGGGGTCCATTCGAAGAAACTGTCGTTTTTGTCGGAAATATTGCCTCCGGAAATTTTGAGAGTGTGTGCTGCTTCGCGGGAGATCCGGCCGCTGGCGTAGTTGCGTAGGGCCGCCTGAGAGTCGCCTGTGATCACTTCGGCGTCCGTGGTAGCTATCGCGAAGGCTATTGCCGCTTCTTCCGCCACCTCCCTTTTTTCCGTGCGTATTGTAGCGCTCGCGATGCAAGTTACTGCGTGATTCGTGATCACTACGGCAAAACCGCGTTTCCGCTCGTAATGGGCCACGCCTACATAAATGGTGTCTTTACAGTAGACGAATTTGTTTTCTAGATCTTGTGGACGTCTGTTGCGCCGACCGATGTGATGAGTAAAATGCATATTCCTCGGCAATAGCCGAAAGACAATGCGCTCTCGAATGTGTCTTGGTATTCAGATCTTTTCGCCACGCTGCGTGTAGTAGTCTCTCAAGGATGTGTTGACCGACTGGTTCTGGTTCTCGCCAAACGTTCGTACTTGTTGTATGCTTCGATTAGGTCATCTAGGGTATTGTGCAACCCCAGCTCGAGAAATGCTTTTGTGCAAGTAATTATTGGAAGCCTATTTCGCGTTTGTATACCTTGCGGATGAGATGGCCAAGCTAAATTCGTTCAGTCGCCTGCCACTTGAGGTAGGAGGCAATGTAAGTTATGTGGCTCATAACAAAAAGATATATCAGAAGGATGGTATTGCTTTCTTTCATTCCGTTGTGGCGATTTGTTATTAGTTGCAGTAGCCGGAGCGTTCCATTGACAGCACCGTCTCCTCTGCCTATTGTTTCACCGTTGTGGCCATTCGCTGACAGGTGCAAGCCTAGTACTCTCATGTTGTTAACTTGTTTGATGTTGGCACCGTCCGATGTTACTACTTTATATCTCCGCCTGTACGCTCGCTGGAAGAATCGGCCTTCTTGGGTTTACGGCCCTGCATGTGGGTCCGTAGAAAAGATTCAGAAAAACAAAAATATATTGGCGACAAAGATATATGACAGAAGCTGAGCAGTGCAACGAAGCTCAGCGAACCAAGAAATTCCAATAAAATCACACCAAAGTTAGAAACAAATTCAACTGCAGTCCGTCCCTCACTCTTTTGCCGGTACGGCCCGATAATAGTGACCATCTTTTCAGGTGGTGCTGATCAATAAATAGAAAATATTCGATAAGCCAGCCATATAGGCTCCTATTTTCTTGATTTAGTAATAAAGATCATGGCCTAATTTGGCTTTAGCTCAGATTTACGTCTTGCTTGAGCGTAAAATATTCATTCAAGCATACAATAAATAAATAACAACGATTCAGTTTTTCCCAGTGAAGGAGGAGGTTCGATAAAAAAGAAAAAGAAATGCTATGAAGGCTAATTTAATTATCGCTGACCTTTTCGGGAGCATTTCGCGCCTAATTTTCTTATCTGTTCACTCCAGTACTTTCTCTATTTCTAATCTAATTTAGCGCGGCACGCTAAATACGCGTGGCGAAGAATGTTTGTGTTACTCTGATATTGCTAGACGAGAAGCAGGAAAATTTAAATAAAAATGAAAGAAACATGAAATAATTGCCATGTACGTATACTGAAACGGGGCCTTATTTCGTGGGCAGTGCGCAAGTTGCATATGTTTTAGATGTTTTGATTATCTTCAGCTGTTGAGAAATTTATTGAATCTGTAGTTTTGTGTCCCTTAGTAAGGCGTAGTATACTCAAAGCAGTAAAAATAAAGTTAGCTTGGACCGAAGCAGCGTGCAACAAGTGCGCTCCAGTATCTAATTAGATTTTCTCAATTCTTATTGCGGAACGCTATACCTATACGAGCGAAGTGGGCTCTTTAGAGGGGGGCCATTCAACAGCGAAAAAATTGGGGTGAGAAGCATGTGTAGTGCCAGAGCATTTTATTTGTATTCTACTGCAACTGGCGCCATCACTGGCTACCGTACCAAGTGTAAAATAACGTACACTGCACTCATGTTCAGGGTGGTATGACAACCATAAAATCGGTGTAAGTGTTATATAGAAACCCCTACTTTCAGCGGGGGCAGTATCATGGCTCAGAGGTTTCACCATTGAACACTCGAACAAGTGCTTGGAGATATATTCACATAATTTCTTAAGCTAGAGTTAGCCGCACGTTGAAGACACCACAAGGGTCTGTACGTAAAGCCATGAGCCTGGATCTGCAAAAAAAGATATAATTCATGGGTTCCGCAGATATTACTCACAAGTTTCAAAAACATTTGCTTCCACTTTGAAATACCGCCTCTGACAACACTGCTGCCACCTCTCTCCGAAACTATGACAGCTAGTTGGATGGTGCGAACCCCGTCGAAACTTGAACCTTGCCGGCTTCCTTTAGACTTGTCTTGAGGAAAAATCTGCCAGGCTCACATCGGGGCTGGAGGCCGCCAGGGGGCGCCGAGTAGTGCGGACGCGCTGATTTCGGCTCCTGCTTTTTCAATGTTTCGGTTGTTTTCTTTCGTCGAAACCGGGTACATTATGTGTTAAGCGACGCAGGGCGTTGTGAGGACTTGACCCACACCGGCCTTTCTACGGTGGGCGACTTTTTTCCCTTTGAGTGTGTGCAGTTCCGACCACGCCACGGCACAGCTAACCCTAACGCGGTAAGCCTAACCTAGCGCAGGTAGGCCTAGGCCTAACCCACTTCAGACCACTTCAGTCCACGCAGCGTGTTGTCCATGAGTCGTTCAAACGTGGCAGGAGCATTACAAAGCACTAAAGGCATTACGTTAAATTCGTACAGGCCATCTGGTGTAATGAACGCAGTTTTCTGGCGATCAGCTTCTGCCCTAGGAACCTGCCAGTATCCAGATCTTAAGTCTAAGGAGGAGAAGAATTCGGCTCCTTGGAGGCTATCAAGGGCGTCCTTGATGCGCGGTAATGAATAGATGTCTTTCCGCGTCACCTTGTTTAATCGCCGGTAGTCGACGCAAAATCAATTCGATCCATCCTTCTTTCGAACTAGAACGACAGGAGATGCCCAAGGACTGTGGGATGGTCGAGTAACGTGACGGCGTAGCATCTCTTCGACCTGGTCTTTGATGACATGACGTTCTGCAGCAGAGACACGGTACGGTCTTTGACGCAATGGCTGGTGCGAAACGGTGTCAATGTAGTGGTGCAGTGTGGAAGTGCGACCCAATTGCGGCTGAGAAACGTCGAATGGATTTGCGAAGTGCTGGAGGAGATTAAGAAGCTCGGCGCGTTCTTGAGCACTTAAGGTGTCAGCGATGGAACTCGAGAAGATGTCACTCGACGAGCATTCCAGTGGGGAAAGGGCATGAAGTTAGGTCGAGGCGCTAGTGCAGGACTCGTCTGGCATGTTAAGAAATAAAGAAGAATCAGGGTACTCCACTCGACCGAGACATTCGCCGGCAAGTAGCGTAAGCGGTGCAGAAAGGGAGTTGTGGACGAAACTATTGCTTTGGCCAGCAGTGACGTCAAGTGTAGCGAATGGCAAGGAAACGGCTCTGCGGCTCATGAAAATGTCGGAAGGTGTAAACATTACCGTAGCATCGTTATGGTCATCGCAGTAAACAGGGACAACGGCAAGAGAGGCTGGCGGAATTTCAGTGTCCTCACGCACGACGAGTTAAGCGACCGCTCAAGAGTTTCGTGCAAAGATTCATCAGACAGGTGCGAAAATTGAACTTCAGCGCTTGCGCAGTCGATGACGGCATGATGATGTGACAGAAAGTCCCACCCGAGGATAACGTCATGCGAGCACACCAAAAGGACGATGAACTCGACAACGTACATAGAGCCTTGGATGAATATGCGGGCCGTACAGGTCGAACTGATTGTGCGCTAGCCGTACGAAGAGATAGTTCAGAGAGAGGCGTAGCCACTTTGCGTAGGGAGCGCCAGAGCTGGGTGGCTGTAACAGAAGCGGCACCACCTGTGTCGACGAGGACAAAGGCAGAAACACCATCGACAGATATGGTGACGACGCTAGCAGGTGAAGTGCGAGGACTTGAGCATTTCGACGTCGGCGCAGTTCTTGCCTCTGAAACTGCGACGTTCAGTTTTCCCGGTCGGAGGAAGCGGGTTGGGGACGCATTGGGGACAGTGATCGCCTGTGTGGAGACGGGAAGCGGAGAGAGTGAGTCTGAGACGGAGGCTGGCGTGACTGAGACTCGGGAAGGTTACTGTAGCCATACTGTGGTGAGGGGTAGGGAGCAGGTGAGTCCATGGGCTGTGGGTCATAGGATAAGGGCCGAGTAGCGTCATGGATTAGATGGAAGCGACGGCGACAATATCGTGCCACGTGTCCCGGAGTACCGTAGTCGTAGCAGATCGGTCGATATTCAGGAGTGCGCCAAGAATTGCTGACTCGTGGTGCGGCCCAAGGTGTCGAAAGAGGGACGGAATGGGGAGCAACTGAAGCCATGGGAGGCAAATGCTGCTGGCGGGGTGTGCTGCGTACCACCTGGGCATAGGTAAGAGGCGCGGCCACTGGCTGCATAGCCAGTGCATGGGGAACAGGCATGACCACGGGCTGCTGGTGGGCAGCGACGGTAACAGTCTGAGCTACTTCTTCAGTAATAACGTCGCGGAATGGTGAGGGCAGATGAGAAGATGGCGGCTGCTGCGTGGAGGGAAATCCACGACAGTTGCCGAGCTACTTCTTCGCGCAGAAAGTTTTTAATCTCTCTCAGTGTTGGTGAGGGATCGGGAACAAAAATAAGGCTGGAGAGCGAGTCGGCATGGGAGGAAAATGGCCTAGTCAGGGCGCGCTGCTTCCTCAACTCGTCGAAACTTTGACATAAACTGCCTAGTTCCGCAACGGTGGCCGGATTACGGGCCAGGAGCATCTGAAATGCGCCGTCATTTATCCCTTTGAGGATGTGCTGAATCTTCTTCGACTCGAGTATGGTGGTGTTCAGACGGTTGCAAAGACCATTAATGTCTTCGATGTGACTGGTGAACGATTCCGATGGCTTCTGTGCGTGAGTCCGCAAGCGTTGTTCGGCTCTGAACTTGCGGACAGCGGGTCGGCCAAAAACGTCAGCGAACGACGTTTTGAAGATAGACCACGTCGTAATGTCGTTTTTGTGGTTGTTGTACCACATTTCGGCCACGTCAGTAAGGTAAAAGATGACGTTAGTCAACTTGTCCGCGTCATCCCACTTGTTGTTTGCGCTCACCAGTTCGTAGTTGGTGAACCAGTCTTCCACGTCGGTCTCATCAGCTGCGCTAAAGACCTTGGGCTCTCGCAAGCGAAGAACGCCGCGGTTGCTGGAGGATGGAGTGGAAGAGCCAGGTTGCGCGCTGTTGGTGGTCATGTTGGGAGGTAGCGTTCGATTGCGGAGCTCCACGTTTAGGGGACGGCGAATGGCAGCACCCTGGTTCAGGCGATGGAGAACGTCAGCACCCTCCACCAATTCAAAGGAGGCTTATTGCCGTGTGCTGCGACGTTGGCCCTACGATGAAAACACGACCGGGACAGGGCAATGGTTAAGCAGATGCCGGCGACGATCAGAACGAGGCGAGCGAGCGAAGCCCAGAACCCAGTACCCCAAGCGGTGGTGATGTTGCTTGCCAACGATGCGTTTTCTTCTTGACACTTCGGATTTCTAAAGAAAATTAGTTAAGCATTAATCAACTCGCGCTGCGCATGGGAGCATTTAAGAGTAAAGTAGGATCCATAGAGAATAAGGTAGTCGCACTTGAGAATAAGATGGCTATGAAGGCCAAGCCAAAAGTTCAAACACAAGCTGCAGCTAACGATGATACGGGGGCGACCACGCAGGGTCAATAAAACAGAAACTAGCAAAATGGCGGGCACGCAAGATAATCTAGTAATTTGGCATTGGAATTACGCTAGCTTTCAAAGGCGCAAGACCTCACTGCAACAGTACGTTACGGCTCAGGCAGAAAGACGGCAGGTAATTTTGCTACAGGAAACACTGTGCGACACACCTATCTTCGCTGGTTAGAAATCGGTGGCGGCAAGGGGGAAGTCCAAGAGAGGTATAGCTACGCTGGTGAGCAAAAAGCTCGCATACGTTGTACATGACATTCAGCCAGGTCATGGTAGAATGGATGCGCTTTTAATTGAGGTTATCCCTAACAGGTGGCTTAAACAAAGCGTGTTCATTCTCAATGTTTACAGCCCACCATCCGATCAGAGACAGACTTCACAATCCCTGTTTACGAAGGCCGCTACACTCGCTAGACAGTCACCGTTAGTAATCGCGGGAGACGTCTACGCCCCACATAACGCATGGGGGTACATCAGGCAAACGGCTAAGGGCATAAATCTAGCGCGGGCAGTCGATAGCCTTACGCTAACAGTCATAACTGATCCCCGGTTTACCACGGGACTGGACACGTCGGTGGCTAGAGACACAACCCCCGATCTCGCGTTTATCAAAAATGTACAGCAAACAACCTGGGATAACAAGCAAGAAAACCTGGGCAGTGATCACTTCATTATTAGTGTTATCATTCAGGTCAGAGCCCCCCAGGCCACGGCATTTAAAGTGACGGACTGGGATGCTTTCCGAAAGCTCAGGAACGAGGACACGGGCGAATACGACAGCTTCAGCGAACTCATTCAGACGCTCAGAGCAGATGTGGAAATGGCAACAAAAACTATTCAAACGGAGCTCGATGTTCCCAGGATGGCTCCGCACCTCGCATACCTCTTGAAAGCCAAAGCCTCCATTTTGAGGCGATGGAAAACAGAGGCTTAACTGGCGGTTACGAAAGAGCGTTGCGGAACTTAATAGGGAGATCGAACAGTACTGCACCGAGTTAGCTCAGCTACAATAGGATGAGATCTGTTCAGCAGTCGATGGACACATGCGTACAGGGGAGAAATGGAATATTCTTAAACACATGCTAGATGACACGCAGACCAAAGGCAATCAAAGACAGGCACTGTGCCGCCTGATTCACAAGCACAGACAAGAGGGTGCAGCGGAAGAAATGCTCTTAGACGAGGTAGCTAATAGATATCTCCCGCTAGGCGCAGGACGCTCAGAAGAGTATCCTGAAATAAAATGTGACACGGTAAAAGAGCTCGATGGCCCCTTCACGGAGTCTGAAATTAAAACCGTCCTTCACAACTTGAATAGCAGGTACGCCTCAGGACCCGACGGCATCTCAAACAGACTGTTAAGGAACCTGGATGATAGATCAATTGAGATGCTAATGAAAGAGGTCAAGATGACTTGGGAGAGTGGAAGCGTGCCGGCAGAGTGGAAAGTGGCCTCGATTGTGCTTATTCCGAAACCGGGTAAGCCCTTAAATCTTGACAACCTAAGGCCGATATCGCCAACCTCCTGTGTAGGCAAGGTAGCGGAACATGCGATCCTCAATAGAATCTCGAACTACATAGAACGCAAGGAACTATTCCCACACAACATGATCGGCTTGAGGCCTGCCTTTCCACACAAGACGTAATGCTACTTCTTAAGAAGCACATTTTCGATAACAGCACTACAGTTGCTAGGGGGATCTTAGCCCTTGACTTGACCAAAGTCTTTGACCTCGTATCTCATCGCTTTGTCTTGCACGCCACAGCCAGCCTCGGTCTGGCAGCAAAGTTTCAGGCCTTTGTTAGGTCATTCCTGATGAATAGAACGGCTACAATAAGGATCGCTCAACAAAAGCCAGATGAGTTCGCCTTAGGAGCCAGGGGCACTCCCCAAGGGGTGGTCATCTCCCCCTTGTTATTCAATATAGTCATGAAGGGCTTATCGTAGAGGCTCGGATCCCTGCCCAGTATGGGCCACTTGCTTTACGCGGACGAAATCACAATCTGGTGCCCAGGAGGATCACTCGCACAACAAGAAAACGCGCTGCAATCAGCCCTAGACGAAACGGAGTCCTACCTAGAAGGCACAGGCCTCCAACTCTCTGCAAACAAATCAGAACTGTTACTGTACAGGCCAACCAGGCAAGGCGTTGGGAGACTTCCACACCTGGACCAAATTTCCATCTCCCTTTTTGCAAGAAATTGACAGCGCATTCCACAAGTAGATTCAATCAGAATCCTAGGACTACTGATTGACGCGAGAGGGTGTAACGCCAAAACCCTGACGAACATCACGGCCAAAACCGAAAGCATGCTGAGACTTGTTGCTAGAGTATCAGGACGCAGAAAGGGACTCAGTGAAGCCAACCTACTTCGGATCCATCATGCCTTCCTAATGAACCACATTATTATGTAGCATCGGCCCTTACCTGGACTAGAACAGAAAAAAATAAGCTAGATACTCTCATCCGTAAAAGCATCAAAAGGGTACTGGGGTTACCAGTAACCACATGCTCTGACAAATTAATACAACTCGTTATGCACAACGAGATTGATGAAGTGATCGAAGCACAGGTCACCGCTCAGGTGGTCAGGCTCTCGTCAACCAGGGCAGGAAGACGCATCCTGGACGAGGCTGGCATGGCTCCCAGAATGCTTGCTGAACGGCAAATCATCTTATCCTGGGAGGTCCAGGAAACCTTTGTGGTCAGCCCATTCCCTCGGAATATGCACCCGCAATACAATGTAGGGAGGCGAAAAGCCCGAGCACGGGCGATATTACAGAATGCCGCCGAGAATCAGGAACCGACTGTCTTTGTCGACGCGGCTCAGTACGGCAAGTCTAGCACATTCGCGCTGGCAGTAATTGACAGCAACGGGAAATTACGCTCCTCAGCTTCGGTCAGGTTAGCTACGAGCGCAGTTGCAGAGCAGGTTGCCATAGCCCTGGCCATGACCAACCGCTCACACACCACCGTGTTAACAGACTCATGAGCGGCCATCAAAGCTTTTGAGTCGGGTAACCTAGCGTGAGAGGCTGCCTCTATTCTAGAAAAAAGAACAGACCCTGGCACTCACTTAATCTCTTGGTTTTCCGCTCATATGGGTGCGGACGTTCATCAGCACGTACCTAACCTCAACGAGCTTGCCCATGACCGTGCGCGAGATCTAACGTGCCGCGTCGGCATGGAGGTCTTATGGGGTCAGGATGAAATCCAGCATAACGATCCACTCCTTACTTTTAATGAAATCACATCTCACTATCGGCTAAGTAGAAGGGCCTATCCTTTTCCTCACCCTAAGTTAGATAGGTCTCAGTCAATTAAACTTAGAATGCTCCAGACGGTCTCGTTCCCCTCGTGGGGACTTCTCAGTCGTATCTCCACAGACGTTGGCTCAAGTTGTCCAGAATGTAATGAAATTTATTGTTCTTTAGCGCACATGCTTTGGTAATGCCCCGCGTTACCTAACGGCCCTCTATCCAGCGAAGCCGACTGGGAAGAGGCACTACGGAACCCATCGCTCCAGGCACAAATCCAGGCAATCCAGAGGGCTCAAGAAAGAGCGGAACATCACGGTGTCCCAGCCCCGACCCGGACGTGGCCAGCAGCTTCTGCGTGTCCCCGATAGGGGTTCCCGCGAAAGCTCCTCAGGATCACATAAAGTTAATTGTCTGTCTGTCTGTCTGTCTGACTGTCTGTCACATCGGGGCTGATGCCGCTATGATGTGAGGCGGAAATAGTTTTTGCTGCTCCCGAAGCACGCCTGTTCCCATCGTCTCCAGTATAATCGGTATTTTACAAATCATTTACATCTACCCGATTCTTAGCCTATCCGTCTTGTGTTGGCAGTAATCCCTGCAATGTTGTCACGGGGTCGGGACGTGGCTGAAGGGAGAAGACTTGATGGTCAGATCAAGCTGTTTATTTGGGCGAACCTTGGCCTGGTAAATGGAAAGTCGGGCTACAGTAGCACACTTGCATTAATAGCGGCGAACGCAGCGTCGGCCGTCGATCAACTTACAAGTGGCGAAGCGTGTTGGCATTTATACACTCGCCAACGATATTCTAGCATTATTGGTAGCAGCGACGTAGATTCCAGAATAATCTCAAATGCTCACGACATGGGCGTAATCTCAACAAAATGACCTACGGCAGCCCTGAAGCTTCTTGAACCCTGTAGGCACTCTTTGCGCTGAGAATCGCGTACAGCGTAACGGGGTGATAAGAAAACTTGAAAAAGATACGTGGCATTGCCTGCCTCTGAAAAAAACATCGTCCCAATGCTTAAACAGAAGATGAAAGTTCAATAAAAATGTCAGAAAGTACAAATATTAAAGTAAAATACAACAACAACAACAACAACAACAACAACATAATACCCTTATTCAGTTCGCTAACGTTCATGAAACGGTTTGAGGCGCGTGACATGGACGTCTTCATGTCGTGATTGGCGCCGTTGTGAGTTTGTAATGCTATCGGGGACAACCTCGTTGTCGAGTGGACCGAGACGTCGTACTACCCTGTATGGTCCGAAGTACCGTCGCAGACGTTTTCACTGAGTCCACGTCGGCGTATCGGCGTCCATACGCAAACACGTTCTCCGGGCTGGTATTCCACAGAGCGTCGCTGAAGATTGTAATGGCGGCCGCTGGTCGTCTGCTAATTTGTGTTGCGCAGACGGCGAGTTGACGAGCGTCTTCAGCGTGCTGATGATCGAGGGTGACGTCGACGTTTTCTTCGTCAGCGACGTTGGGCAGTATTGCGTCGAGCATCGTTGCCGGGTTCCTGCCGTAGACAAGCTTATATGGTTGCATCGGCGTCGTCTCTTGCACGATCGTGTTGTACGTGAAGGTCACGTACGGTAGGATGGCGTCCCACGTCTTGTGTTCGATGTCGACGTACATGGCGAACATGTCAGCGATTGTCTTGTTTAGCCGCTCGGCGAGACCTTTTGTCTGTGGGTGGTAGGCGGTGGTGCGGTCGTGGCTTGTCTGGCTATGTCTCAAGATCACTTGAGTCAAATCAGCAGTAAAGGCCGTACCTCCATCGGTGATGACAATGACGATAGAGGTACGGTCTTTACTGCCATGACGAAGGACGACGTTCTCAACGAAAAATTTGGCTACCTCTTTGGCGCTACCTTTGGGTAGGGCCTTTGTTTTGGCGTAGCGGGTGAGGTAGTCAGTAGCTACGCCGAAACAAAGGCCCTACCAGAAGGCAGAGTCAAAGAGGTAGCCAAGAGGTAGTCAGTGGCTACGACGATCCATTTGTTTCCCGAATTCAACGTGGGAAGCCGCTCCGGTAGGTCCATCGCAATTTCTCGGAAAGGTCGGCGAGGTGGTTCGATGGGCTCAAGAAAACCTGCTAGCCTTGTGGGCGGTGTCTTGCGTCGCTGACAGTCTCGGCATGTCCTCACGTAACGAGCGACCTCGGCGGTAAGTCGCGGCCAGTAGTACCGTTCTTGTATCCTGGCGAGCGTGCGGGAAACACCAAGTTGTCCGGCCGTTGGATGATCGTGCAGGGCCTGGAGGAGTTCTGGTCGCAGAGCTGAAGGCATGACAAGAAGGTACTTGGCTCGAAGCGGCGAAGTTCACCTTCTGGAGAAGGCCGTTTCGCAGCGAAAACGCCCGTCTGAATACTTCTGGAACAACAGGGGTGTGGCCCGCGAGGTATTCGATTACTCATCTAAGTTCTGGGTCAGCCCGCTGACGTTCAGCGAAGTCATCGGCAGTTATCGTTCCCACGAAGCAGTCGTCATTCAGGTCTTCGGGCGGTGGTGGGTCGATGGGGGCTCACGACAGGCAGTCTGCGTCAGAGTGTTTTCTGCCGTACTTGTAAATGACGGTAATGTCGTATTCTTGAAGTCTCAGGCCCCATCGGGAAAGGCGATCTGAAGGGTCCTTCAAGTTAGCTAGCCAACACAAGGCGTGGTGGTTATCGCAACTTTGAAGGGACTGCCATAGAGGTAAAGACGAAACTTTGATGTCGCCTAGATGATGACAAGGCACTTCTTTTCTGTTGTGGAATAATTGCTTTCTGTCTTGGATAGCGACCGGCTAGCATAAGTAATGACCCTTTCCAGTCGATCAGTTCTTCGCACAAGGACGGCGCGGAGTCCTATGGTGCTTGCGTCAGTATGCACTTCTGTTTCGGCATTTTCGTCGAAATACGCGAGTATCGAAGGCATCTGCAAGCGTCGTTTTTAGTTCTCCAAATGCTTCCTCCTGTGGAGTTTCCCACTTCAACTCGATGTTAGTCCTCGTAAGGTTAGTGAGTGGCTCGGCCATGCGGGCAAAAAAGCACCTGTAATACATGCACAGGTCTAGAAATCGACGCACGCCCTTCTTGTCGGCAGGTGGCGGAAATGCAGCGATGGCAGCTATGTTCTGCGGATCAGGTCTTGCTCCGGACTTGCTTATCACGTCGCCCAAGAACAAAAGTTCCTCGTACGCGAAGAGGCGTTTTTCTGGCTTCAGAGTGAGTCCAGAAGCCTTGATGGCTTGAAGTACAGCTTCAAGACACCGAAGATGCTCGTCGAAGCTCGAGAAAAGAACTACGACGTCGTACAAGTAAATGAGACAAGTTCCACTTCAATCCTGCCAGCACTGTGTCCATAACGCGTTGAAAAGTCGCAGGTGCCAAGCAAAGACCGAAGGGCATAACCTTGAACTCAAAAACACCGTCTGGTGTTATAAACGCAGTCTTTTCCCGGTCTCTTTCGTCTACTTCGATATGCCATTAGCCTTTCCTGAGGTCCATCGATGAAAAATATTTAGCGTTGTAGAGTCGATCAAGGGCGTCGTCGATTCGGGGCAGAGGATATACGTCCTTCTTCGTTATCTTGTTCAGTCGGCGAAAGGCAATGTAGAAGCGTAGTGTCCCATACTTTTTCTTCACTAATACTACCGGTGCCGCCTATGAATTTTTTGAAGGCTGGATAAAGTCGTAGTGGAGCATTTCGTTGACTTGTTCCTTTGTGGCCACGCGTTTTCGTGTCAAAACTCTGTACGGACTCTGATGGAGTGGCCTGGAATTTTATTCTATCACAAATCGATGTTGCACGACAGGGGTCTGTCGAATTCTCGATGACGACGAAAAGCAGTTCTTGTATTTCAGGAGCAGGATTTCTAGCTGCTCTTGTTTATGCGTCGGAAGGCTCGGATTAACGTCGAAAGCTGCTTGAAGCCTTTCAGTCGTCAGAGCAGATTCGGTGGAAGTGGTGAGGGCGAAAGCGTTGCTTGCTTCCAGTATCTCTTCTATGTAGAGAACCATTGTGCCTTTGCTCACATGCTTGTAATATTTGCTGAAGTTCGTCAGCATCACTCTTGCGTTCCCTCCTCGTAGCTCAGCTATTCCTCTGGCGACGCAAATTTCGCGGTTTATCAACACGTGTTGGTCACCTTCAACGACGCCTTGCATGTCTGTTGATTGTTGAGCACCACGGAAATGCTGACGCTAGAGCGAGGAGGAACGGTGACTTGGTCTTCCAGCACATTCAAGGTGTGTGCCTTCGTAACGACGTGTGCGGCGGCAGCGCTTTTCCTGTGGATAGTGTTATCGACTTTGTTCTCAGGTCGATGACCACAACATCGGGGCTTAAGAAGTCCATTCCAAGATTGAAATCTCTACAGCAATGCTGCACTATGGCGGAGCTTGCGGGATGAATGCGGCTGTGAATGGTCTCTCTAGCTGGGCAGATTCCCCCTGGTGTCAATAGGTGACCTCCGGCTGTACGGATATTAGAGCCTTCCCAAGTGGTCTGAACTTTCTTCGAATTCGCGGGAAAGTACCACTGATGACGGAATAGTCGGCTCCGGTGTCGTTGAGAGCTGTGACGCTGTGGCCAGCGATGAAAATGTCGAGGTCGCTAGTTCGTCACCTGTGGTTGCGGTTAGGTCACAGTGTCGGATCACGGCTACGACGGATTGCACCACTGTTTCGACGTTGCGTAATGAGGACTACTTCTGGTCGCGAAGTATAGACGTCGGGGCTACTTTGAGGTGATGGCGGGTTTTTGAAGTTTTGTCGTGGCGTCGTCGTCAGCGGTGGAGGATCTTCCGGAGTTCTTCGTGCAGCAACCACACATCCACCGGTTGCTGCCCTTAGTTTTCGTGATGTGGGCTAGGCGACCGGGCCCGGCTTGGATCATTGTACTCACGGCGGTGCGGTGACATGTAGCGGCAGGGTGAAGGTGAATGATAAGATCCTCGGGATGTCCTCTGCGTTACGGCGAGATAATCGGTGAAGTCACGTGGTCTTTCACCCCAGGGTAGAGGCGGCGCGTCGATGGCGAAACCACGCAGTCCCATCTGGTGGTACCGGCAGTGGTGGTAGGTGTAGCCAGCTTCCCCCTAGTGGAAGCTGAAAAGCCGATGGTCGGGGGCGTGCCGCACGTTGGTTTTTCTCGGAGCATTGCGCTGGCCGGCGGTTGGATGGTATAGCGTTGGCGGGGGCGACGGTGGTGTCTGGCGACGAAAATGCGGTGGTGCGGCCTCTTGACGTGGACGTGGAGTATAGCGCCGGCAGCAGCGGTGTAGCTCATGGCTTGAGGCTGTAGTTGCAATGTGTCAGGGGTATAAGATGTCTGTGATCGATGGAACTTCAGGCTGGCATTACGGGAACATTCGACGAAGTTCTTCGCGCACTACAGCCCTTACGATCTCGCGGAGATCATCGCAGCATAGTGGTTGTATCTCTGCATAGCCTGGAGCCGAGCGGCGTTTGAACTATCGTGTGTGCATTTGGAAGGTTTTTTCAATACTTGTTGCTTCTGAGAGGAACTCTTTGAAGGTCTTCGGCGGGTTTCTCATCAATCCCGTGAAGAGCTCCTGTTTGATCCCTCGCATGAAGGGAACAAACTTTCTTTTTCTCAGCCATGTCCGGGGCAGAGTGACAAACAGGCGAGTCATTTCTTCTGCAAAAATGGCAACATTTTCATTTGGTAGCTGCACCAGGGTCTCTAGCAAAGCAGCGGCCCTCCCTTTGCGAGTGACGCTCGCGAACGTTTGCAGAAAGGCGCAGCGAAGACATTCCACGTTTGAAGCGCAGTCTCCCAATATTCGAGCCAGGTCCTTGCGGTGTCTTCCAGTTAAAAGTACACGTGACGAAACTTCTCTTCCGTGTACCAGTGGTTGAAGGCGGCCACGTGGTCGTATGTTTCTAGCCAGGTCTCCGCGTCTTCGAACCATGACCCGCGGAAATTTGGTGGTTCCCTGGGCTGATGCACGACGATTCCGGGCTGTGACGCAGCGGTTGTCATTGTCACCGCAATCGACGTCATGGCCTTGGTATTCCCCGCCTTGTCAAGTAGAGGCCCGTACTGAGGTGGTAGACCTGGCTGCCGGTGGCTTGTTCGCTCCTCCTGGTTGGCGTCGGTGTCTTCTCCACGACGTGGGCTGGATTCACGGCTTGACGGGGGCATCTGGTACATAAACGAAGCAGCACCTCCACCAGATGTCACTGAGTCGTGACGTGGCTTGAGACAGGAGAGTGTATGGTCAGATCAACCTACTTAATTGGACGAACTTGTCCCCGGTAAGAGGCAAGTCGGGTTACAGTAGCACACTTGCACTTATAGCGGCGAACGCAGCGTCGGTCATCGATCAACTGACAAGCGGCGAAGCATGTCGGCATATATACACTCGCCATCGAACACGATAGCGTTATCGCTAACGGCGACGTAGATTCCACAATAATCTGAAATTCTCACGAAGAGGGCGTAATCTCAACGAAATGATAAACTGCAGTCCTGAAGCTTACACAACACTGTAGGCGTGGTTTGCGCTGAGTACAACGTAACGGGGTGATAAGAAAACTGCAGGAAGAAACGTGGCAATATCATTATACCCATCATAACCACAATCAAATTTAGCTTTCCTACGTATAAAGACAACTTACCCACGCGAAAGCCTTCTTTTGTCAAGCTTATCAAATTTTGCGCTAGCTTCTTCACGTTCAGAGGGCAGGCGTGAGGCGAATGAGATGGTCCGCCCAAAACACAGGCACCAGCCTACATTCAGTGATCTCTCCCATCCACAGTTCCATTTTTAAAAGTGTCTACTCACTGATGCAACGCATAGCTAACACGATTATCATAATCATCACAATATACACTGCGTAATGGAGCTAACGTAGTGTTCACATAAAGTACTGAAGCCCTTACCGTCTGATTGTCGAGTGGTTGCTTGGAAACACAATGCCATTCACTAAATCACACTGAGGTCATGGGCACTGAGGACTTTTAAATCCGAGACTAAGCTCACCGCTACTTGGTTATATGGAACGTATAGGACTCACGTTGATGTTAAATGTTGTTTGCCGGAGTGCACTCGGTACGCAATTGCATTTTCACGCTATATGTGCAGCGTGAACCACGCGGCTCTGATTAGACGATTAGTCTGGGATTATCCAGATGCTTTCTCTGTTATTGTGTGATGTACGCTGTTCCAATCAAGCTTGTGTTTAGAAAAAGTGTTTACCGATTTCGAGTAATCGGTACTCTATTATGGGAGGAAACAGAGCCGTCCCAGCTTAATAGTGGACTAGCCCCCGTATTGAGAAACACTCCTCGACTCGAATTCTATCCTTCAGTTGACTGAGTTGAGCACTGCGCCGCTGCTCGACTGAAATTGACGCTGCGCTTCTCGAGAATCACTGCAGAATATTGCCGATATGCAGTGACTTGGTCTGCCAAGAGACGGCGCTCCCATTGGCCTTTTCAAGTCGAGGAGAGCTCTTGAGTGAAGGAGCGTTTGTAAATACGAGGGTTAGATACATGCATGAATGGCACATCCAAGAGTCGTGTATTTAGAAAACATTTTAAACGATTTTGAGTACTTGGTACTCAACTATGGGAGAGCAGTGAGCCGTCCCTTGAAAGTCCCTGAGGGAAGCTACATTTGGTGTCTCACGAGTGTTTTTGGTGTTGGAGAACCGTTCTTCAAAAAAATATGGCGCCTAAAAAGTGAGTCATATGTGGCCCTTAAAGCTGCACCAGTGATTAACATAATTCTGTGCGTTGTTTTTAATAACTAAGCTCTCTCAATGGTGCGCTTTTCAGAGATGAGTCGTTTGTTATTCAGCAATCTGAACTTCTATTTTGATTATTCATGTAACTTCAATATTGTTTTGTGACACCTTTGTTGTTTCGACACGAGTGAATGACCGTTGTAGTTGACCGTAGGAGCTTTCTGTGGCTCTGCTCAGCACGTGAATGATGGTATAATTTTAGGCATTGAGGCAGAAAGCAGATCAAAGTGATCAATTCGCAATGTTTCAGAAACAAAGAAAATTAGCCAGGCATGCCCATGCGAAGTTCAGCTTGCCTCTATTCTGTTACAGATCTTTGTCCTAAACTCTCAGTTTATTTTCTGCTGAAAAATATAATATAAAGGTAACAATGTAATCATTTCTTATTGTGTGAATTCACCACAGCGAAACTGAATGTGGTGTTATTTTTCATGTTTTAGGGCACTGCATCCGGTCTCACAGGAAGACTGCAGTTCGACACGTTTGGATCTCGGACGAACCTATCCTTTTCGCTGGTTCAGCTTAAAGAAACCGGCCTCTCACAGGTGAGTCAAGGGCACTGTTGCTTCATCCATTGTTATCGAATTTACATTGTCTACAAATGGCACATTTTCTATAAGATATGCGGTAGAAGATCGCAACAAGAGTTAATGCCGGTTGAGTTGTTTCACGAAGCAAAAAAAAAACATACAAGGTTTTGCCGCAACGAAGAAGTGAAGGCGATGGCACAAAACTAAAAACCCAGGCCAGTTAAGCCAAGAAGCTGGCTTATTTGGCATCCTGCATGGCGTAATAAAACAAAGAACCAGGGTATAAAAACGCGACCAGTGAGCGAGTGAGATGACCTGGGTGCTCTCTGTCGCATCAGTTCAAACTCAGTGGTGCGAGCTTAGGACGAGCGTAGCACCGACCCACTTCCTTATTTCTGTCAAAATATGGCGCATGCGACCGAGTCCAGCTGCTCAAAGTACTGAGTTCATGGCGAAGGCAGCCCGTTCCACTATGTAGTCCAATCCTCCGTACCTTCTACACACCTATCACACGACAAAAGATGGCCGACAGTTTTCCTTTTAGCTGAAGCGGTGATCATCGGCTGCCCTCCCACGTAGCACAATAGAGACATGGGTAATTATCACCCTTAGACTTTATACAGAACTTTACGATGAAGGCAACGACAAAATTCCGCAGGAGTGACCATGCCATTCTTAATGCAAAAAAAAAAAGATATAAAGACACTTATGCGTACTTTTGGGCACGCATGCTCGGACAGGGCATAGTTAATTGTTGGTGCGTATCGCAATGCTGAGCTCGGGGAAGTTGGTTCGATTCCCAGTAATGCCAGCTGCTGTCTACGGGAACGAGTCGTGAGAGCTCCCCTGTTCCTCTATAAATACACGGTTTAAAAGAATACAGGCGGGGAAAATTAATACCCTTCTCCGGTGTGTCTCATAATTATGTGGCGGGTTTCGCACGTATATTAATAATAATAATAATAATAATAATAATAATAATAATAATAATAATAATAATAATAATAATAATAATAATAATAATAATAATAATAATAATAATAATAATAATAATAATAATAATATATAATAATAATAATAATAATAATAATAATAATAATAATAATAATAATAATAAATTAATAATAATAATAAATTTTGGGACCCTTAGGCTTCACCTTCAAAGGTTGAATGTGATAGAAATACCCTGTTCACTTCAAAAAAAAGCATGAAACATCATTTTTGAACTTGCTATGCACCAACTACGTGGCCTTGAGAGAATAGGCGTTCTGATGCAAAGCCAGTCCAGTTAGTATTTATTGGTAAATCACAGTTGGTGAGGTTAAAAGGAAACTGACGGTTAAATATAATTTAAAAAACAAGTACAGTGAAATTAAAATAACTTACTAGTACACACATTATTGCCTAAGCAATGAAATAGCGTTCTAGCGACGAGGGCTGAAAGTGACAATGCGTATTGCTTGGTTCTGTATATGTTGAACACATGCTGTGTACGAGTGATAGGTGTTCGACCAGGTATTTATGTTATAGTTAGAATGACTACAATAAAATGAGATGTAAAGTGATAATAATTCATTTGTGGAGAAATATGGCATAGCCTTAATTAATGTATAATTACCAAAAGCAGTTTTTCCTCATGTTTACCAAGTGTAGACTCAAATTAGGAGTTATGTTTAAATGCACACCGACAAAAGCATAGATCAAAAGCATAGATAGTATTAGGAACCATACTTAAAGCAGCAGGAGATAAGAAGTGGTTTTAAGATCTGAAAAACATGAGCTGAGTTTTAGACGGGTTTATACTTAGGTCATTGTTGTGGCACCACAAAACAGTATAGCTAAGAACAGAGTTTAGATTTGATAATAACGCTGGAACTGTTTCGACCTTACATGATACGGTGATGTTGTGAACACACAAAACACAATGTGATCAACATACGGCATCAGGGAGATCATTGTTATAATTAATAAATTGGAAGCGACCAAGAATGTATTCCTGGGGAACACCATGAATGCAAATCTTAATATTATAGTAGGAAACACCAGTAAAGACCACGTTTTTTTTATCGTTGAACAGGTAACCTTTACAAACTTTAAAAGTGTTCTGCTAATACCAAGAGATTATAACTGATCGAAATAAATTGAGTAATTCAGTGTGCTAAATGCTTTAGGTAAACTAGAAATACTGAATCCAAGAAGCTATCACCATCAAGCGAATGTTTATGAAGTCGGTCAACAAAAGCAGAACATTTTTAGTGGAGCTTCTATGACGTAAACCGAAGTGGGAAGCCTATACAACATTAAATTTTGAAAGGTAAGCGTTTGGGAGCTCTAAAAATAAAGGTTGTATCAGTTTACCCAATGATAAAAGTATGGAGATAGGCCTTTGTTTTCTACTATAATCTTCATCGCCTTTCTTAAAAACTGGTATACCCTTTGCACACTTTATTGAGTCAAGAAAAGAAGCTTTAGAAAAAAATGAGCTACAGTATATGAAATAACAACTGAGAATCGATTTTTGGAACCATATTTAAATGATGTACGCAAATGTTATCCCGACCGGAAGAAGTATTTTTTAAGATTGCGAATAGCATATGCTATTTCATAAGAGGAAGAGGAAAAAAGAGAAAACAAAAATTGGCAGATCCCACGTACCTGGGAATCGATGTTATGCGAAGCATGTGGAGGGAAGGTGACCGCTTTGCAATTTTTTCTTGAAGGACACGTCATGAAATGATGCTAAATATATGTACAAATGTTGCACGCACATACATATGTTGAAGAGTTGCAAATGTTTGTATAACCAGTTGTTTCCACTTGCGCAACGATGCCAACTGCAACATGCGTATTAGAACCACCAGAGGATGACATGAAGCGCTGATGCTCGCGAGATTGCTTGTTGTGGACACTGCTACATAAATGTCACAGCTTTGCCGCAAAGGGGAAGCAATGAACGTGATAGCAACAATTGGAAAGGTCACGCGCACAAGGAAAAGCATATTGAGACGTGCTCCGCGTTCCTCGCGCTTAAATTACGCATGAAACGTACTCTAGGGTACGGATGCACGTGAATGAGCGTCTCATTTGTTACTTCGCCGTCTGAAACGCGCGCGCTTTTCGCGAACGGAGACTGCAGTGATTGCACAGTGACCTTTGTGCGCACATTAACTACAGAGAATCGTTCCTCGTAAAACCCTAGGCTAGCCAAGGCATACGATCCTCCCCTTCTCGCCACCGCGAGGTAAGGACGCTGAGGGAGCGTCGCTCTCCTTCTGTGCGCCGGGCAGAGTACGCGTAGTAGATTAAAGCGGGCGCCGATGCGCGATGTGGCGATGTGCACTCATTGCGCCATCTTTTTTGTAATGCCGAAAAAAGAGCAGCGGTAAGTGGTAGATATAAATAGCTTGCCGTTTAAATGGAAAAGACCGTTTATGGGGTGGCTCAGTGGTTAACGCCTCGCTTTCACGAAGCGGAGGTCCCACGTTTGATTCTGCGAGCCGGAGTGCTTTTTTTTTCTGGATTTTTTTTTCTTTCTTCTGTTTTAAATATATAGATACGTATACATATACGGCGCATGACGTCGACACCGGTAGCCAAATCCAGTCAAGAATGTACATATATTTGCTATCGCAATAAAATCAACTTCAGCGCATGGTACCTAACCACAATTGATGTTAACTCGACGTGACGGCTGTATCAAAGGAGTGCATATTGAATGTTTATAAAACTGGGTAGGCAGCACTGCAAGCACTACTGATGTCTCACGAAGAATATAGCGTCTATTTGAAAAGTAGTTCTGAGACCTGGCGTAGCTCTGTGGTAAAATGCTTCATTGCCATGTAGAATGCTTGGGTTTGATTGCAGCTGCGATCCTGACATTTATTATTTGCATTCGTCAGCTCGATGCTACCGATGTCCGGCATTTCCTAACGCTCGCGCGTTAAAATGTCCCATGTGTGTTATCGTCATTCCTGGGTAGATACCAAGTGTATCATCTGTGGCACATACCCGCATTCCAGCGGCAAATTCCCTCCCTTAGGTAGGTGCCGCTGTACGGCGGGATGTGTTTGACGACTTACTCACGGTATTGTGACCTTATTGTTGTCTTCACCAGTGCGTCATATTCGTCAAACCATCTTACCCTCTCACGTTAATTTTGGTTCACACCTACTTAAGGGGGTGACCATGAAAGCACCCATAGGTAAGCGGATAGATAGATAGATAGATAGATAGATAGATAGATAAATAGGTAGATAGATAGATAGATAGATAAATAGATAGATAGATAGATAGATAGATAGATAGATAGATAGATAGATAGATAGATAGATAGATAGATAGATAGATAGATAGATAGATAGATAGATAGATAGATAGATACGCTCAAAGTCGCTATTCGCTATGAAAGGCTTCGCATTTAAAATAAGTGATATAAGCACGCCAAAGTACGCGAAGGAATATTTTTTGAACAATTGTACGACGAACAGAAATACTCTGAAAACGTATCAGCAATGTCGTCAAAGCGACAATAAGTAGCGTTATGGTGAGTGATTTTCATTATAGGTGAGTTGATTGTAAGTGAACTGAAGAATTGGTTTATCAGTTTCCTCTCTATTGTGGATTATTTTTATTCTTTATAAATTACTCATTAACATAGCGTTTCTTGGCAAGTTTTGTCAAATAGTTATGAATACTACAATAACTTTTATGGTGAAGTGTCATTTCGATACAGTTGTCTCCTAACTTTTCTATGGAAGTTACGCTTGTTTTGAGACTGGTGGATGAGGCAGATGTCATTGAAAGGCTTTGGGCTTTTCATATTTCTTGGTATAAGTAATGGTATCAGTACTAGAAGAAAAAGCTTCTGCGAATAGGAAAGAGAACGTATCCACCGAATCGCTGATTGTGGATCAGCTTGCGAGCTAAGTTTGGACGAGTCAAAGCTTCGAATTGCACTGATAAAATTTTCTTTGTCAAAGCGCATTCCAATAAAAATTGCATTGATTCGAATCGTGTTTGCATCGTTCTTGACATTGCGGTCATGCATAAGATGATTTATCGCTCCAAACCTATGACGCCGATGCCAAAATTTCTGTGAAACGACCTCTGTAACGCTGTCGCGTTAATAATAATAATAATAACAATAATAATATTAATAATAATAATAATAATATTGACTAAGTAACACTGGTATTTATAGTGTAATATTAATATTAGCTTTGTTGCTTGATGACCTGAGTCAAATCATTTTTTCGGCGTCAGAAGAAAAGTTATTTTTAATTCACATTCCAACGTGGCGTGTTAGCGTGAGGATGTCTATTCTTTTACTATCAATCGTAAGCGCTCTCCGGACGTCGGATGCTAACACAGTTAACATCATCACGTGCCATAGAATAATGGGGTGTTATTAAAATGGCTAAGCAAGCCAGAAAAATATATACAGGGAAAGGTTGACGCGAACAGCTGCGTGTAAGTCCATCAAGATTTTTCGTCCTTGTATAATCTTGCAAACTGCCGAAGGTTTGTTAGTTCAGCGATCACACATTAGCACCTGAATTCTAATAGATTGGGTACGAACATGCCGTTTTATTAGAATCAGTGCGGATGTCGAAATCTTTTTGCATTCGGCTTAAAAACTCAGCCTTTGCAGATGACTTCATTCTGACCATCGGATGTCGAGAAACTAGGCACATAAATAAACCAAGTCAAGATACAACGACAGAAGATCGTTCAATGGGGACATCGTAGTAACTTTTTACTGAGCTAGCAAAAAAGCTTAATTTTTAGGCGTGGAAATTGTGAAAGAGGATTCGGAACAGCCATAAAAGATGTCTTCATAGAAAGTACTTCTGTAATTAGACGTATCCAGCATGCCTTGATCATTGTACCATAGTATTCTGTGACAACCACTTATTCCACTGCACAGTCTCGTATGCAGGACCCCGTTTGCAGCATGATGATTCATCGACATTTTGAGAATTTTTTTCTTGCTAAAATGCTCCACAGACTTGTTGGGCTGCCTCGAATTAGTTTTCTTCGTTACTGCTAAAATATCCCCTGCTTTCTCTCTTGTAAAACGACTGCAGTTAGAAAAAAAAACACAAAGAAGGCTATTAATTGAGGAAAGACAAAGCCCTGAACATGCTGGAAACATCTCCACTGTTAGTATTCTGGACCATGGAGAGCCGTTCTTTATGCTCGAGTGAAAACGCGTACATGATCCCGTGGACGCCGGCCTTGTGACGTTACGTATATTTAACAAAGCATGCGAGAACCGTAAGAACAACGGCTGCTGTGTTTTATAGCTTTCCGATTGAAAGAATTCTCATAAGAGAGATCCCATTTTCTCAACCGTTAAAACAAGTCTTCGCGGTGGACATACGTGTCCGGCGTGCACACTCCTCAGGAACAATAGCTCTATACAATGTTCATGAGAGGCCGTGTTTCAGTACTGAAAACAAAGCAAAAACTTTGTGCGTAAATCGCTGCCTAAATGACACGTAGATGCATTGAAGAAAAAATGCAATGCAGGGAAAACAAAAGTAGAGTAGTATTGAACATGTATTGGATTAAATTGGCCGCTAGTAGTTCTGCGTTCAGGCAAAATATCTGTTTATTACTCAATATTCAACTTATATAAACATGTATTTTTATCGAGTGCGAGGGAGAGAGAGAGAGTATTGAGTAGTGTGCTGAGGAATTTGATTTACATGCTAACTTCAGCCGATGCAGCAACTCAGCTGAAGTTTGAAGTTTCATAAAATGGGAGGCTTTATTCATTTTATTTACCCGATTAACCTCAGGACTAACAAGCACTTTTAACGAAAGTTATCAGTGTGATTTTTGGTGGACAAAAAAAAATTTTGGAACTTTTTTTAAACGTATACAGAGCGACGACATATATATTCTGGATTTTGTATCTAACCTGTGTATATTATAGAATTTGTTGTTCCATTGCTAAAATTTTACTCTCCGCAGAATTTAATGAAAACAACAAGCAGGACGGAACGCAATGAACATGAAATAATATGAAATGCCCATTTACCTATTTGTTCGCTAATTGCACTGCAAAATATCATAGTCCTGTCTAGAACTTGCTGTGCTTACTTGAGCCACGCATTCTTTGTATTTTGTTTAAGATTGTTGAGAATATTTTTTTGGCTGGTTGCAAGAAAAAAAGAAGAGACTTTGTAATGGCGTTGTGTGCCACAGACACTGGAATAGCACTAGAAAAAAACTTTCCAATAGTGCGGTATTGTAACGAAAGACCGGCTTTAGGTAACTTCTCCGGTAATAAAAAAACATTGGCAGATCCTACATACAGTGGTAATTGATGATATGCGAAGCACAAATCGGAAATGCTAATATGTCACTTTAAAATCAGCACAACGTTATGAGTTAGAGATAAATGATGCCGTACATGACTACCGTGTCATGATTATCTTGTTTGGATGTGTCGTTTACCTTCGTCATCTATTCAGGTCATTTGACACCAAATTTAGTATAGGTAGAGATAGAGAAACGGCCGCGAGCACCCTATGAGCATGGTATGTTTTCATGTTCTTACATAAACGCGTGGCAGGATTCTCATGTTTGCACCAGTCATATACATTCGTCATTTACTGACGTCACATAACACCAAATTTTGTATATGTGGAGCTTGCAAAATTGCCCCGAGCGCATAATGAAGGGCTCGATATACTCCAATGTAGCGTTGACGCGCGCGCACGCTGGGCACAGGAACGCTACGTTAGCAAAACGCGAGCACTCTATAGTCTGATGCTAGGCGCGACCAGCGTCCATCGGTGCGGCCCGCCGGGATTCGGCTCGAAATGCGACATGCTGCATTTCGTTCCGATGCGTTACCCAGACAACACTGCGTCTCACTATTTTCGTGACGGAGGGACGCCGGACAAGCTTCAACGCGCATGCGTCAAAGCAACGCAGCGCGGCGCGCGCCTGCGAGTATATGGCAGGACCGGCACCTGGCGTGGCAACGCCAGTGAGCACGTGACCCGCGTCACGTCAAAATGTATTGGCGCCTTGACTGTGGCATATAGTTATGTTTTCACGAGACACGCATCTCATGATTATCGTGCTTGCGCTAGTCACATACCTTCTTCATCCATTGGCGTTACGTAATACCAATATTAGCATATGTGAATCTAGCGAAATGGCCGCGAGCGCATCCTCAGTGCGGCATGTAGTCATGTTGTTATGACACACATGTCGTAATTATAATGTTTGGTTGTGCCATTTACCTATGTCGTCCGTTCACGTCGCGTAATGCAGAGTTTGGTACATGTGAAGCTAGCGAAACGGCCGCGAGCGGATCATGAGTGTAGCATGTAGTCATGTTGTTACATGACACGCATCTCAGTATTATTATGTTTGCACCAGTCATATACCTTCATCATCCATTCACGTACTGTAATACCAAATTTGATAAATGTGACGCTAGTGAAACGGCCGCTAGTGCATCATGATCGTGGCAAGTAGTCATGTTGTTACATGACACGCATGTCATGATTTTCATGTTAGGGTCTGTCACTTGTGTTCGCCATGCAATCATGTCATACCATACCAGTTTTGCAACATGTCATGTGACCAAAACCACCGCAAAGGCTGCAGGACCATGAAATGTAAATCATGGCATTCATGTCATACATGTCATAATTTTTATGTTATGACTAGTCAAATATGTTCTTCTTACAGTCATGTTATGCTATACTAAGTTTGATATCGACAACAGTATCGAAAAGGACAGGAGAGCTAAATGTCGTAGGCGGATAGATAGATAGATAGATAGATTGATTGATTAATTGATTGATAGATAGATAGATAGATAGATAGATAGATAGATAGATAGATAGATAGATAGATAGATAGATAGATAGATAGATAGATAGATAGATAGATAGATAGATAGATAGATAGATAGATAGATAGATAGATACGCTCAAAGTCGCCGAAGTTCGCTAAGATATGCTTCGCATTTGGAAAACGCGCCTACACACACATTAAAGAACTTTGCCAGTTAGGCAAGTCTGATATTTAGTTTCGTTTTAAGAAAATGGACAATCCAGGCGTATTCTAGCCATCAATGTACCGTCACGTTCAGGATAAAGTGGATCAGCCGATTGCTCGTCATTAATACACGTTCTGTTATCGTCGCCAAGATTCCGTAAAATTCAAATCTCATGACTTGCTTCAGGGTTCCGTTACCTTACATAGATTCTTGCTTGTGTTGCGACGGTTGCTGTGCTAAAAGAGCGAGCGAAATGTCTTGCTTTGTTCAAGATTTTTATTTGTTGCTACCTCATTCACCTATTTGCTGTGATGGCAAAGCTACAACTTCAAAAGAACTACATACAACATACTAAATATATCAAAGTTTAATGTACTAGCACAGTTATTTCAAATGCACTCGTTGGTACATAGCCGAAATGCTCACGGATAAGCCAGTATGAATGTGAATGTCGGCTCTGTAAATGTTCGGCCACTTCTTTCCTAGAATTATAGTGGGATAATGGGAACAAAGCATGCTCTTCTGCGCAGTTAAACACTGCAGCTCGAAAAAATGCGGAAAACAATACCTCATGAAAATTGCGTGCCCAAGGTATACTTTCCACAACCCACGCGCGCGAAATTTGAAACACCCGTTACGACATCTACCCAACCGTGTCTTCTTCACTTCTAAAGAGTGCCTCTTGACTTATTCAGTGTCTGAATGCCTCGCTGCTACGAGCCTGAAAAATTTTGTTGTCGGAACTTCAAGCCGAGTTGGAAAAAAAAAACTTTCGTGTATTTTTTTGTCGGCATCATTTTCTATACGTCGATGGTTTGATCGCTGCACGCGTGTTCTGTTCGTGGTTTTTTTTTTCAAAGCGCATAAGTGAATTTTATTTTTCTGACTTGGTAAATTTTTTCACGGCACCATTTATAGCTTTAAGGCAAAACTGTGGCGTGAATTCCGCTTTTTGTTCTTTCGCTCTTAACGACAAAACACGTTCTTGGTGTAAAAAGGTGTATAGTAAAGAAGGAACACGTTTTAAATAAATCGAAGGAATACAAGGAAGCACAAAAACATCCACTCAAATGACTAGTGACCGTATTTTTTATTCTCTGCAGCCTAATCTTATTATTTCCTTAGCATGTTTAGAAACTAGGCTGCAGCATTACCAAAGATTTCATCAATTCTAGTGAACGTCTATCCAAATCCGGCCTGAGAGCAATAAATTCCTTGACCTTAAGTGCAGCTCTGATCTATATAGTTTCAGCCGCCTAACTTAGTAATTGCGAATGACTGCTGGACTGTCCGACCCTTCCTATCGAGCAGTAGATCAGCCCCTTTAGTTTGAAAAGGGGATATTTTTATCAGCCTTCAGTGTTTTTTTGCGTAGCCTTTCGCAGAGTGACGAAATAAAACCCCTCCTAAGAGAAAAAACGTAAATTTGCATTGCCTATAATAGCATTCAAGAAAGAGACTACTGAAAATACCATTCTTAGACATGCACTCAAGCAGCTGCACAATATCTAGGTGCAATTGTTTTATACCTTGTTTTGTTTTAACTTGAGTTATTTACCTGTCGATATAAATTCTCACTACAAAACTGTGGCACCAAAGTTAAAACATGATACCTGGTAAATGCGTTGCATTTTAAAACAATGCGAACGAAACACCACGATATTACAAAAAGAAATAATGTACCATGCTACTTATGCAGGTCATTACCTCCGTACATAAGAAGGGGTCGTGGTACCCAACTTGAGATCGTAATAAGTGTTGCGTGCGTTAAATTTTGAGCATTCACAAATAGGCTGGTTAAATTTACAGCATTGGATGATTACCTTAATTTATTACTGAATATTTTTACATATTCTCGGCCTGCTTGAGAATAGGCCAACACTGGTGCACTTGAAAGCCGCGACGTAACAAGCAGCTTGCCGTACGAGTGGCTGCATTCTAGTTAACGGTGTTTTTCTGTCAACAGCTGGGCACTTTGAAGGCCCAATAATTGTATCACTAAAGGCATAATAGACCCACCACTTCTAGCTTTCTCTGTAAAGCACATATTGACATAATAGCTGCTCTACTTCTAGCTTTCGCTGAAAAGCACGTATTTTCGGCTGACCATGCATGTCATGGCTTCTTTTTTTTTAACAGGGTCTCAATTTTTCTCGCTTTCCTGTTTTTTTTTTTTTCAGGTTGGCACCTGGGATGAGCGCAGCGGCGTTCATTACAGCAAGAATCAAAGCGAGGTTTACGAAGAGGTAGCTCACACACTGCGCAATAAAACACTGCGCGTTGTTACTATCGTGGTGCGTACTCCGTTTTTTTCGCAGTTACCTTATTTTGTGTCTAGTATAAAGGTGGTCGATTGAAGATGTATTGTATCCATGTGCAAATACAGTTTTGCTATGTGTTTAGCTAATTGAACTCTAGAGATATGTCTTGAAGGGTTAAAATAAACTTGACAGGGTGGAAATTTAAACCACTTATTTTAGTGGCCGTCAAATCATTTTTTCTTTGCAAATGCCGAATACGGGGCAATAATCGTACGCGTGGTTATTCAGAATAAAGGGCCACGTTTTTTTAGGGCAAACGTGAACAAGCCATAGTAATGTTAACGGGGCCTTTTTTGGTCTATAGTAAAGAGCATTCATGAGAGACAGTGATTTATGGCACATACAGTCGTAAGGGACACCAGCGTGCGTATAATGAAGTGGGTCTTGATAAGCAAATACACATGTCGTGCATTTTTTTTTTTTGTAACGGGCACCTCATATCAAGCAGGAACATTTATCTCAGGTGCATATATCTTATCAAAAGGTACAAACCGGTATAGTTTTGTAATCAAGCTTTAAATATTATGCTGAAGAATATAGTGACCCGTCGTTCTGTCCCAGCCGATCAAATCCACAGTTCAGCGATTGAATGTTTTGTGCCTTTCAGGGTGATGGTCCCTTCTACTGCTAGCAAACCTAAACGCGTTGGTAGGGCTAAAAATTGATGAAGAATTCCTAATGTACACGGCTGTCACCTCAATCCGTAGTTACAGTCATAAGGCACAAGTCCAGAACTGAAATATTTTCGACTTACGATGCTGCATAGCATATATGACCCGATAGTTTACAGGTTATCAAGCAAACGTTGTTTATTTCAATTTTCTGCGTCCTGTGCAGCAGTGAACATCTGATGTGTTTGTCTTAATTTCCGAGGACAAACAACTTGAGCGATCTTCGGCAGTTTATTTCAATATTTCGGCCTTATGAAAAAGGGCTGCTACCTATAGGGTGCAGCAGCACCGTTATTAGTGGAGACTACTTTTCTACAAGGCGAAACTCTTACCTATTTCTACATGTCATATATTGGTATTTTCCCAGCTATAAATGGTCAATGAGGGAGGAATTGCTTCATAAAACAAAAGCATGAAGCATCATGTTCCTTGAGACCAGCTATATATGATTTAGTCAGAACAAGATGCGCCTTTTGTTGTGTGATATTATGTTCTTAATTTCCTAACGTGATTACGTATAGAATTGCGCATTACGAAAAACGCAATTAGGCTTGTAAATATAAATTATGCATGAAAGCTCGTAGGAAACGCTACCATGTTAAAAATTAATTGTCGTGGCAGACTGCTAAAGTCTCCTAAACGCCATCGTTGCGAGGAAGTGTGGCTTGTGCCTGATTATGCAATTAGCGCAAAATTAGTGCACAATGTAGAGATGTTGGAGTAACAGGTTATCCCTTGAGTAAAAAATTATATAAAACAGCCTGTTACGTGAAGAAACGTTTTTTTGTAATGCTCGAGTTTGGTGCCTGACATCTGACAAATCAGAAGTTCTAAAAGGATGAAAGCGTTACTCCCTGTCCGGTTTAGTTTTTTGCTTAGTTTCTTGGCTACGGATTTCTATAAGCCTTTTAGCGCAAACGATACTTCGTTCCTTACGTCGTGTTCTCACTTTGCTCTTTGTTGCGCAGAGTGAGCCATACGTTTTGTTGCGCAAGGACTCGAAGACGTCATCAGCCGGTGAAGACAGGTTGGATGGATATTGCGTCGATATTCTGCGACAGATGGCGCTCCTGCTTGGATTCCGCTTTGAACTGCGTCTTGTGCGTGATGGTACCTATGGTGTAGTAAACGCACGTGGAGAGTGGAGTGGTATCATCAGAGAAGTCATGGACAGGGTGAGTACTAACAGTGCAAATGACGAGTATCGGACGATGTCCCATTGGCCGAATGTCGTGCGCGCTTGTGTCCAATGCAATGCAGCTCTTTATCAGGCCTACCGTGAAGTGCGAGCTACATCCTAGTATTCCGAAATCCTCGCCATATTCGAGAAATGGCGGGGTGCCTACTGCGTTTCGTTTCTTTCTTTCTTTCTTTCTTTCTTTTCCCTCTTTCTTTCCTTCTTCCTTTCTTTCTTTTTTTAAACACAGCGTCCAGTTTCAATAACCGTACTTTCTGTCCCCGGAACGCTGCTTTCGAGTAGCATCTAAATTTCATGTTATTTTGAACGTTCGTCAGCCTGTAGAACATCTCAAAGAAAGGACTGTCACGCGCTCGTCGAAATGAGGGTTGGGATTTGCATTTTACTGAAGCCGGAATTTTCATGAATGCGCTATTTTTTATATCGACTTCATTCGTTGTCGAGCAAATCTGCATATCTCCCGTAAAACATTTCACTCTCAAATATTTCAGCCGTGCGGTCATAGCAAGTGTACGGTTCTCCCAATTGTTTTCAGCATCGTTTGTTGAACCCATTGACGTGCTTCAGCTAAGTTCATATCGGGCAAGCATCGGGCAACCATAGGCTCAGGGCCTCGGAAGTTTGCAGCAGTGATGAAGTGCTCAATGCAACAGATGACATATGGCATCTGAAGATATAAATGGGTACTGAGGCTAACATATTTTGATCTTGTTTTTCTGATTAAATGGGTAGCTAGAATAAACCTATATCAAGGATGAAACCCAAGTGTGCTGGACTGCACGATGGTTCATTGTTCAAAGATGGCTTTAGAGCGCCATGTCCCACTTTCGACTTGTGAGAAGACCGAGTCAAGTGGGACCCACCGTAGTTTTCACTTCAACATAGCTTGTTGCGTGAGCATCCGTAACCACATGCGCATGAGCACCACTTTGGTAACATTTCAACAAATGCTTCCTGTGTACTGTTAAGGTCTGACCACATGCATCTGTTGCAGCGCGTCAGAGCGCGTCTGTTTGACGCAGCGCCGCACCCTTTCCTCATGAAGAGGGAGGGTGCGTGGCTACGCAAAGCTGCGCACCCTCTGTCATAAAGACACACAAAGAAACGCGCGGACGTGCTACAACGGGTGCGTGTGGCCAGGCCTTCATCGCGCCGGCACGTAGCTTTTTGACGCGGCGCCGCGCTTTTTAGATGCGGAGCATCTAATACTCGAGGCTTGTAGTGCGGCGCTGTCCGCAAGCTTCCTCCTCCTCCTTCCACCATCTGTGCATCCCTTCCTCCTCTACACACCGCGCGCGCTTCACTCCTCCACCATCCGTGCACCCTTCCTCCTCTACACACCGCGTGCGCTTCTCCTCTTCACGAACATTCGCTAGCTGTATAATGTAGCGCGCATGCGCCGTCACGCTTCGAGAACATCGGCAGCTGACGCGCGCGCATGCGCCGTCGCGCTTCGAGAACATCGGCAGCTGACGCGCGCGCACGCGCCGTTGCGCTTCTCCCCCTTCTCGAACATTCGACAGCTGACGCGCGCATGCACCGTCACCCACCATCTGTGCCGCGCGCGCTTCTCCCCTTCGAGAACATTCTACAATTCTCCTGATTCTCCAGTGGACGCGCATGCGCTGTCGCGCTTCGAGAACATTCAACAGCTGACAGTGCATGCGCCGTCACGCTGTATATATACTCAAGGTCGGCGCTCGCTCGCTCAGTTGCCGCTCGTCGGTTGGTTTGTACGGCGCGTCGACGTCCAAGGTCGCGGTGAAATGAATGCCAACGAATCCACAAACACCATGATCGACGTCTCTTCGACCAGCGCCGCCCTTTCGCATACGTGTGTACGTGTTCACTCATTTAACACCCCCTCCTACAACCACGTTAACCAATATAGCCATCGACCCAAGTAAGTCGCAATTTAACACCCCATTTCACAACCACGTTAACCAATTTAGCCATCGACCCAAGTAAGTCGCACTTTAACACCCCGTTAACCAATTATATGCTCCGCATCCTCCTCAGTGTTCCCCCGAGGGAAGCTGCGGGCAATCTTTTTTGCCAATGAAGAGATAGCGCGCACAACTCGACTTAGCTACGCACCTTCCCTTCCCGTATGAAGAGTGTGGCGCAGCGTCAAGAAGCCTAACATCAGCGCGCTGCAATAAGTACGTGAGGTGAGGTCTTTACAACTTCCCTTGGGACGTTCATAATATGAAAGACTACTACTCCCCCCCCCCAAAAGTAAAAATCAAACAAAAACAAAAATGCACTGCTCAGGTAAGGACGTCAGCAGCTTTCCTATTTTCGGTGTAAAAATATGCTACGAACAAGCGCTACCATCGATCGTGGCAGCCAACATAAACCCTGGACGCAGGAGGCGGTTGGTTGTTTACACGAAAACTTGAAGAGTGTTTATGTATGTATGTGAAAAAATTGTGCACCATCGAAGAATTCCATGAAAGTGCTGTCATGAAGGAGAGCCTATAGAGTGCATACGCCATTTTTCATCACAGAGTCCTTGACTCCTTCATTATTGCACCCTCGAGCTTAAAAGTGAAGGCCTTATGCCATGTACTACATAAGTCTCTAACGGAAGGTAGGAAAAGCTGCAAAACGGGGATTACAAGGACATGAAAGCAGCGTCACTCGCTGTCGCGTATGAATTTCGCGTCTTTCATGAACCCATGTTTACACACCTTGCATTCCGTCTTCACTGGGAGCGCTGACGAAAACGTTTTCCAATAAGCCTCCTCAAACGCTTCTCTCTTCCCTTCTAAGCCCTTTCATTTTGTTTCACTGAAGCACTATTAAGCAGCGCGCGTCAATGTACATTTATCTGCTGTTGTGAATTCAATGGACTCTCTCAGTGGGTTTGATATGATTGCTTTCGGTTTGCATTCAGTTTGAAATAGGGACATCTTTCTAGAGAAAATAGCCTGCAATACTGGATAAAGGGTCTAAGTTTTTTTCATAGGTTGCACACAGCATTGTTTTATCTTAAACGACGAAGTCGAAAAAAAAAAACCAGCACGCAACACAGAACAGTGACAGAGATGTCTCTGCTACTGTCCTATGTCACGCGCTGCTTTTTAGACTTCGTTGATCATATACCAACCAGTCCAAATATGGACTATAATACAGTTTATCTTAAACAGTAAACTTTTGATTTGTTTATGCCATCGAGTTTACTGCAGTGTGAGGAAGGCCTTGAGCAGCTATTACCGCCACACGGCACGGGAAACTCACCAGTAGCATCGTAAGTGTTTATAGCTCTACACTGCAGTTATTAGTGAGCCCACAATTAATGCTGTACTCACCATTCAAAGCAAAAACCTGTATTTGAACGATAATATTGTTAATCGTAAGCGAAAAATAGGGGAAATTAGCGAAAAGTGTACTGATCACTCGCTCTGAAAAGTTGTGATTCTGACACAGCAGCCAAGTCTGTGTGAACGCGGCCTGTTACTCCTCAATGAGACAGTATAACGAGTTCCTAGCCTCACCGTTTTTCGGACCCGTGGTTTTGTTTTTTCAAATGATAGAAGTCATAGATAGTATAGTCATTGGCGCTTGATTATTCAAGGAATACTGAGGCAGCACATGAGTCTAAATAATCGAGCAGTCTATAAGTTCCTTTAGTGTCCATGTCAAAGCTGCTGCCTAAATCAGTCAGTATCGAAGACACCCTTTGACTGACGTTGACGGACATTCCAAGGGCTGGTAGCAGGGAATACAGAGCTATGTGTGCTAACTACTTGCTGCAGGTCTATCAGTATCGCTTTAACAACGTCGTTAATTTTTGGCATGTGGTATTTTTGTAGGCTGTGGTGTTCCAGCGCCCTTGCACGAAAGCTTTCTGTTTGTAATAAATACCTCACATGGCTGTTGGGTTCCAGAAAGCACGTTCTGGCCAAGACTCTTTTTGCAGACGCAGCGTTTCTTCGTGCTTTAAGCACCTCATCATTCATAGCGCTTCTGTGCATTCCGCTCTTGCTATCAACGGAATCATTCCGTTTTGACCAGGAGATAAAACTGTGTATTCATACACCGAAATTCTTTATTCTTTTCTGTAACATGAAACTCAACCTAGGAAATTGTTACAATATTTAGGTCTAGAAAAGAGAGCTTCTGAGGAGGCATCAATTGTGTTGAATATTTCTGGTAACAAGGTAATTTTTTTCAGATAAACAAGTGTTTTTCATCGTTAATGTTAACCGTGACAGGCCTGTTATGTGGCCTGGACTTCAGCCAAAGGTTGTTTACGTGCAGAGCTTCGCATGACTTTGTTGCAAGCTAATCTACCTTAGAAAACTTCTTGATGGCGAGCTTAGGAACCAAGTACTGTCTTCTGACCACTAAATAAGTACAGAGTCTGATACAGAACTTACCACCAGCAGGGCTTTCGAGAAAGTCATCCGTGCCAGTAAGAGGTGTTGTTTTCCTAGAAATCCCCGCCTTTACGTTCGCAGCTCGGCTGGCTTTAGCTTCCGCGGAACGTGCTAGCCTGCTCACTTTCGGAAGTGAGCCTGTGTTTTAATTCCAGCTCTGTCGCCGTTTCGCAGTACCTAGTCCTTTGATCCTCACTTATCGCATTAGCAGGAGAGCTTTTCCGCCACCTTTTTGTTTTATGTTGCCTTAGCAAAAAAACCTCGCTACAAGTGGAAGATAAAAAAATGAAAGTTCATCGGATATCAGCCCCATATGGTGAAAAAAGGCCGTCTTAGAAATCTCGCGTTTTCTACAATGTGTCTTTGGAGCCTAGATAGTCAATTTAATTACTGAAATGTTGGCACCTCATTTTCTTTTTTTTTTCGTCAGAATAGCTTTTATATGTGTAACATGCATTGTTCTAATTCTACGGCGCAAAACTTATCGACACAAGTTTTCTTTTCAGTTTCGCACACGCTCATCTAACTAAAAACAGACTCACGGAAACTTTAGAGATCCTGACATTAGCTACTCATGATGAAGCAACATTTTTTTTATGACGATTCTCGCCATGCAGGACCATGTTCTGGTCATTACCGTGGAACAACATGAACAATAAGTAGTAAACAACACCGAATAAAAGTATTAGGAGAATATATATATATATATATATATATATATATATAAATATATATATATATATATATATATATATATATATATTATATATATATATATATATATATATATATATATATATAGATATATATATATATATATATATATATGGTGTCATACAGCTTCATACAATATCTAGAGAGGAGTCTGATGCTTGTGCCTCCATGGGAGTTATGGGATGCACAGGCTTCGGATCCTCCTCGATTTGATTACTTTTTTAGATTCGCGACGCGTCTTTTCCGAGTGTAAAACAAACTGATATGAACTTATACTCAACTTGCTTCATATATTTGTACGCAAACATTATTGCAAAACGTTTTCGTGAACAGGCGGCAAGAAAAGATACCTGGGCAAATTCAAGCATTAGGGTATGCATCGCTCTGCCATTGCGTTCCAGATTAGGCATCAAGATCTAATGAATTATTTTTTATAACACTTGAAGACAAACATGCTTGGCTTTCTCTCGAAAGTATGTATTACCTATTATCGGAAATAACAGTAGAGCATCAAGTTAGAAACGCTTATTGATTTGTCTTCTGCGACGCTAGGTGCGTTCACCCTAGTAGTCTGCCTCCAACGCACCTCTGGTTTTGTTGTAAAGTAGAGTCGGCGGAGCTTGACGGTGTGTCTACTTAACTTCTCCATCAGTTTGCAGTCGATTTAAAACGAGTTTAGGCAAGACGCGCTCATGAAAAACGAAACTGGGGGCAATATTCTGCACTGGCATGAGACGCTAATATATATATGCGCAGCGGTGAGTGTACGACGCTTCGTTAAAAATTACAAATATGACTCATAAAGCTCCGACGTCGCAGGAAATCAGAAGATCTAGTGGGCGTCAGCCTCTTCGAAGAACAAAGGCACTTCTTCAGCCTTTTTCACTGCTCCCCACTACCCATGCTGCGGGAAAAACGAAACTGAAACTTTAGATAAAGGTCTGTGGACAGTTCACTAGCGAACCCTATCTAATCTGAAGCCCGTACTTCCCATAATTTTCATTGAGGTGCATGATGGCAGCGCCAAACTCTTCTCAAGTTGTTATTGTATGAAACTCTACGTATGGTGTAGATAATACGCGTAGCCTTACGAAGTATTTGGCCGCGTGGCAGCTTCAGCAGCAGTAGTCAATATTGTGCTGAGCCTTTGATTTCCGCTTCTAAGTAGCACTATCTCCGTCACAAATGAAACATCGTCGTACAGGGAGTAATCCTGGAGACATCGTTATGGATAGATGATTTTTCTACGTGAGTAAAGTAACTGCCCACCAAAGGTTTCATCAAGCTATGAAAGAAGGCAGCTTCTGCTCTGAAGAAGACAAGGTCTTTTGCCAAAATATTAAGCTCAGAGGAAATTTCCATTGGGTATTCTTCTTTGTTGTGCATAAATAATTTCTGTTTCGTGTTTTCTAATATATTTAAATAGTTTTATAAAGGTATTGAAGTTACAGCATACGCATCATAAGCGGTGTATTTCATAATGTTGTGTTCTCATTGCTATTATCAATCACTATCTGAAAACTTTACGACTCTTTTGACGTGCAACTAGGCTCTCGCATTAAGCGCGTCTATATTCTGGTCTTGAAATCTTTGAACGTAACAAACAATTCAAACAAGCTGGAACATTAGTGACCTGCAACTCTAATTGTGCAACCATGAAAAGTACGAAAGCAAAACTCAAAATGTAAGAGGTGTATCATTGTGAAAGACGTGAATGTATCTTCGCAATGGCTGGAAATGACCTCACGCTGCCCTCAGAGTACATTACACACGTACTTCCGAACGCTGGCAGAAAAGACTGTGTAATATCTTGCTGCATAGCAACTGTATTCACGGAGTCTTACTTGATTTCTAAATGTCGGCAAATCTAAGGCAGGTGTTATCGAGAACGACAAGGAGCAAAGAATGTTATTTTTTAGGAAAGCTTGCAAAACCTAAAAGCTTAGCTGGCAGGCAAATACTTTCGTATGGTTGTTCCTAATTGATGTTCTTTGACGTGGATGGAGATTTGTTTCCTGTTACGCCTGCACTAGCCGTACCACACATGTACACAAGTTACGAAACCACCATTTAGTGAAAATAGTATTATTCTGGCAACAGTTTTCTAATACATGCTCTTCTGGAAGTCGTTTTACAAATTTTGCTTATTCTTTAGTATCAGTGGCCAGTTTACGTAACACTTAATATTACTCTAATACACGCTCTTTGCTATCAGTTGCCCTTGAGCCATTAAAATCTGCCGTCGTCAATACGTTATTGTCGACCTTCTACGTCATCAATGAGAGATCGCAGTACAGTCGAAACCACTTATACCATACCTCACAAGCCAGAAAAACTACATCGTTATAACCGATCATGGGTATAACCGTGTTGCATGAAAAAAGCAACATAAAATCAATTAAGACTGGTGTCAGAAAACTATAAGACAAAATTTGGCAACAGACACTAGCGAGAAAGATGACAAGGCTGCCAATTTTTCGGGCATGCTAGAAAATTGGGACTATTTCACGGGACTACCACAAGCCACGTATAGCCAATGTATGACAACGTCCGAAGTTCTGGTTGCTGTAAATCTTCCAAGTCTCAACTTATCACTCAGGTGGCATGTCAGAAGATGCATTATCCGCAACCATCTGAGTCGCAGCCGATTTGAAAACTAAGCTTTGCCGTACAGCCAGAACGTTATGCAGTGAAGCTCATTGCAAATATGAAGGGGCACTTGGGTATGTGGGGTCGTGGAAGGGGGTTCAGCAGCTCGAATTTATCGATTAAAATTTTTTGCGAAAATTTCGAGTTTTTATACCTTTCTGCAAGAACTACGAGCAAATAGTATTATTGTTATAAGTAATACTGCGGCATGCGGGCATTGATCTGAGCGGGTTATTTCACCATAAATAACGTACACGAGTTGATGGCGCAGCAGCTTCTCATTCCTGAAACCGGCATTTTTATAAGTGTGTTCGAGTATATTTGATTAAAAAAAAGAAACGCTTTGTGTGTGGGAGAGTGTAGGTTTTTCGTGCAGTCAACCGGTGCCAGTGATAGAGGTGCCCGGATTTTTTTAATTCCATCGGTCCCACTTAGCGAAGCCTAATGGAGACTGGGTGCGCACGCAGGAAGCCGACTTGGCCATCGGGGACCTCACCATCACGGTGTCTCGCTCACGCGCGGTGGACTTCACGCTGCCCTTCATGCATACCGGCATCGGCATTCTGTACCGACGACCCGTACAGGAGTCACGTCTCTTCTACTTTCTGCTGCCCTTGTCTCTCGACGTCTGGCTCTGCCTACTGGCAGCGTACCTGGGTTCTGCGCTGATGCTCCACTTGGCGGCACGCATGGCCCCCGCCGAATGGCACGTGCCGAGACACGGCGCGAAGTGCGACTGCGATCGCTCATCGGGTGCGGACAGTCCTAGAAATGCACTCGGGCTTGGAGAGAGCCTGTGGTACGCAACGGCGGCGCTCCTTTTCCAAGGCTGTGAAACCAGCCCCAGGTAAGTTTCGAGATGGTAAAATCGTTGTTAACGTACAATATGCGTGGCATGACTGTAGCAAACATCGAGTGAAAAACAAAAAAAGAAGCTTTAACTAGATCATGCCATAATTATTTCAGCGATATGCACAAAGTGAATGTGTGCGCAAGGTATACGCTGTGCTAAAGCTTGTGAGGGTCACAATAGCATGCTGAGTAGGAAAAATAGACGAGACCAGCTTTTGAAATTGATAAGATGTTATTAAAAGACGCTAGAACGTCTATTACCGCAATCGTTAGAGCAAGGAATTGGAGAACTTTATTGGATTCCAATATTGAGTATTTTCGTGGTACTATATTGTTAACCACTTCGAATTATTGCGCATAAGAATAAGACACGTTTTTCAAAATCTTTCGTATCGTAGGAAAGTTTAATGGTATTGAGATAACGAATTGTCATGCCTGCCGTCTTCTTATATTCCTAACATCGCTTGCAGGGCCGCGTCCACAAGACTCATTGCGATCAGCTGGTGGGTGTTCTCGCTTATCATGGTTTCCTTCTACACGGCCAACATGGCCGCTTTCTTGGTCAACGAGAAGCTCCAGTTTCCCATAGAAAACGTTCATGACCTGGCTGCGCAGTCCAAGATTAAGTACGGCTGCATGTCGTCGGGCTCAACGGAGACGTTTTTCAAGGTCAGTTAAAATCTAACTCTATGATGCCTATAATTTTGCCGTGCCAATAAGGTTTTACACAACAACATTTTCACACCTAGTCGCCATGCGTCAGCAGTATCAGTGGTTAAATATTTTGGATATCTTTCTTTGGAGCACACATAAAACAAATAAACTGCTGTCGTCATTATGAAATACACTCATTGCACAAAGCGTATTTGCTTAATATCAATCGCGCGAATGGTTTGGGCGCAAGCAGTTTCGGAATGCGTGGTTCCCGTACTTCAACAATTACAAAAGTTGTGTATTTCACTCGTGCGCATATAATTGAGATCTCATAAATGCGAATATATGTGCCACACACACAATATGTTTCAACGTTATGTAACAGAAAGAGATGACGACGTTGCGAAGCCTTCGTTGAAAGCTTGGTGTTTTTTTTAATGGCGAAAAAAAAACAGGGCGGAAGCATCTATGATTGCTATGTATGTATGTGTGAAAGAATAACTATTGGCGAATAAAAAAAGCTGTTGCCCTTGTAACTGCCGATGACCTATGTTATGCGGCCAGCGTTATTTAACCTACGTTATTCGACCATTAGTGAAGACAATACATGTAATACCTTCCTACTAGATATCAGGAATTCTTCAGCCATTGCTAGTTGTAATTTATCCAGAATCAGCCTACATTACGGCAATAATAACCCACACCATAGACTAGCTTTAGTCGATATTAACAAAACCTTAAGTACTTCACCGATCAACCACGCGACATCATCTAGCATGAGGCAGTGCGCTGTTAGCATGTGCGTAAAACCGGTAGCACTTCCGTGGTATGAGAGAACTTACAAAAGGACAGGTCTTTAGCATTCGCCATTTACAGTTTCTGGAGCGAACAGTGTATGCGGAGAAGGGCACGAGCTACGCTATGAAAAACGTGGCTCTTGTAAGAATATAATAAGCGATTTGTATTAAAGCACATCGTAACAGCGTAAGATGAATAGCAATTTAGGAGCCACTGTGCAAGACACCGTGTCGTTCCTTTCCCGGCCAACCACAGGAATCGAAACTGGAGCCGTACGAACGGATGTGGACGGTGATGTCGAACAACCGCGAGGACTCCCTGGCGTCATCGACCGGCGAAGGCGTGGAGCGCGTCCGGAGAGGCGACTACGCATTCTTGATGGAGGCAGCAACCATCGAGTATCTCACAGACCGAGATTGCCAGCTGGCTCAGATTGGGGGCCTCCTCGACTCCAAGGGATATGGATTCGCACTGCCCCGAGGTGAACAACAGGCCTCGGAAAGAAAGCTCGCTTTTCTCTCTCTCTGACGCTTTTCATGGTTCTTATTTTGTTTGCCTAGCGACACGGTGTGCAAGTATTGCTGTATTTATGCATTTGTGGGCTAAGCTAACAGCGTATGAGAAAGTGGTCACGCCAGTTGCTTACGTCACGTGTTGGCGGTGCTTCCGAATCACATTGAGGATGCTCGGTGCTAACTTCTGTGAGGGCCGCCTGTTCGATAACGGCTACGATGCAGACATTTTTTTACAATTGTAGTGACTGCACGAAGGTTGAAGTTTTATAGTGCGGTTATATTTATTTAATAGATGAGTCTAAGATGAGTAAATATAAGAAAAACAAGAGAGCGAGATTTTCGAATCAGGCAAATTTCCAGATTACCATGGTCGTTGAACAGCATTAGATTACAAAGATCGCGGTGGGTGAAAGTCAACTATAAAAATACATGTTACACAGTTGTGTTCCAAGGCCGGCAGAGGTTTTGACAACATTTTTATGAAAAAGAACACAAATAAATGGAATACTTAGGTGGAGTGTTGAGCCTCATTGTGTAAGTTTTAGATGAGAATCTATACATTTCAATGTCCATTTTATATGTATCTGCTGCCTAAGATGCGCTCTTCAGCAAGATTGTGTGTTGCGGGCGTGTAAATTGTATATACTCAATTTTGTTTTCATTTGAAGAGTTTTACAATGTGTGGAAAAATAGACGATAGCAATAAAAAAATACCGACTTAGAGTTGGCAGAGTGAAGATTTTCGTTTGTGGTCAAATGAATTGATGTGCTTTGGTGATCAACAAACATTTGAGTATATGTGTATAAGAAGGCTTCAAATTGGGCACTTATCTAAACCTTTCCTGTATAGAAGTCACATATAGGTTTTTACAAATAAACTTGATGACAAGGCTACCCCAAATATGTACGGAAACACAAACCAGGAAAGGCTATCTTTAGTAAAGAAGAGAACTGCTACAGTGTGTCGCAATGACAAAATCTAGGTCAGGCAATTCAGCGCGCGGTGCACACTGTGGCGGGCATAAATCAGTAAAAGCAGACAGTCAGCAGGACAATCACCAGTACGCAGCGTTACAGTTTGATTCAATCTATGAAATTCCTATGAATGCCTCTTTAGTTTTCTAAGTACCTTAGAAACATGATTTATTGATATGTGAGGTTTAACGTCCCAAAATGACCATATGATTTTGAAGGAGGCCGTAGTGGAGGGCTCCGGGAATTTAACTTACAAACATAATTTGTTTCTTGATAGTGTGCTACACAAATTATTAGGACAAACAGCTTTCTCTGGGGTTGATCATTACGTATGCTTGTTATTAAAAAAAATACGGTGAGAGCAGCTTATAATTATCCCTTTTTTCTGTGCCGAAACTGCAATTTGATTATGAGGCTCGCCGCACTGATTGGCTCAGGCTATTTCGACGATCTGGTGTTCTTTAACGTGCACTCAATCCGAATTATTTTCTTCATTGTATAGTTCATTACGTGTGACTATAATATACTCAAGCTGCGAGTAAGGGTGTGTACTGACAAGTTAAGGTCTTCAGGTTACAGACACGAATTAAGCAAGTAACCTTTCAGGCATGGGGCATTGAGGTACCGTCATTAAAGAATGCTGCCGCTCTACTGAGACCTATATTTTAGGTTAAAAACAGCTATTAGTGAGACATTCTAGACATATGCGTAGTTTATTGCTACCCTATGGTGTAGATATAGAATTATTGAAAATAAATTGATAGACTCATGAACGTATCAGCACAGATGAACATCATAATTAACGCGGAGTTTATTAAATGAAAGCACTCACCAATAACATTCATAATATTTCACTTCTTTTAGCCCAGTGAGAGACGCAAAATGTATGTCAGCCAGCATTACATTTCATAATGTTGTCGGAAAGTATGGATCTATCGCAGTATTGAAAAAAAAATCGACAAATTCAAGACACCGCGCAAATGTGTAGGACTTACGCGCTTTGGTGCTGCTTTTTATTGCCGAATTGTCATTTAGAAACTGCAAGACAGCACCGAAAATTGTGGTGCATGATCACACAGGTTATGTAGATATTACTGCTACAAATTGCTCGAACGTAAGCGGGAGAGAATATAACTAACATAACCTTTCGTATACGTGTCTAACTGAATGTCACCTACAATTTGGTATCAGCTACTTCAACCAAGCATGTTTTTTTTACATTTTTTTGTTGTGTCTAGTAGTTATTCTTGGTAAATCACCGCTAACGCAGATAGTAAAGATTCTACAACGGCATTTCGCAGCACTTCAAATTTGTATATAGAGACAACGGTTTGCAGGTGGTTCCAGTGAGCACTGGAAAAGCGTGCTGTTTTGTTCCACTGCAGAATAACTTTTGGGCATAGTGGTTAGACCGGAGAAGATTCAGTTCTTTCTTTCAGTGAAATATTATGGCGTGTGTCAGTTTATTACAAAAAGCCTATTATATGTACCATTTTGTAGGACACAAAGTATTAAAGTGTGCACATGCTTTGTTGCATTTTCCATCACTCTTACAATCTAGCCTGGTTGTTCTGTACTCGCTTGACAAATATTCCAATAGCATTCGGTGCACTGGCACACTGACAAGGTATTAACGCAAAATTGGTCTGTAATTGATTTCAGGGTCCCCTTACACGGCCCACTTGTCCGAAGCCATTCTCCGGTTACAAGAAACAGGGGTGATCGCGCGTCTCAAGAAGCAATGGTGGATGGGACACTGCTCTCAGCAACGCGAAAAGGAAAGAGGTTCGTCTGCACTGTCCGATGTACAGGACTCGTCGGAGGAGGCCAATGCACTGGGTGTATCCAATGTTGGAGGCGTCTTCCTCGTTCTTCTTGGAGGACTCGGTGTTTCCAGCGTGTGCGTCATCTTGGAATTCGTGTGGAAGACCCATCCTTCATCTAAAGCCAAGAAGAAGGCTTTAGAAAGGAGTTGTGATATTATGGAAGTAAGTACAGCCATATTCCCTAACCTGTTACTGTTAGGCTGTAACTGTGATATCACATTTCCCAAAACAATCTGAGAGGTTCGCGCTGGACGAGACCTAGATATATTAAAATTATCGCTAACCTGTGGAACCTATATGAGTTTTGTTTTTTATGTTTCAGTTATTGACAATTTAAATGAGAGCAGAGAGATATAGAGATGAATTGTATAAAATGAATATTCCAAGTGCATGTCTCCCTTAGTGTTTGTATTTGTACAAGAATTTTGTATTCATAACGAGGAACTTTGAATTACATGCACTTTTAATGATTCAGAAGCACCTCTTCTGGAGGCCTAAGACAGATTATCAAGTAAAATATTTATTTCCGCCATATAAATAAAGATGGTTATTTGAAGTTTGAAGTTCGTTGCTGCTGTCTCTCATACAGGAAAGGAAGAAACAGCTAAAGGTCATGTTGCGCGAGAGGGGCTCTTATTTTTATGCGCATTCGGTGTACATATATGCTTGCCGCCTCAAAGTACTGGTCCTCTACGCACAAGCCAAGGAGTAATGGTGCCAAATGTTAGATAAGGCTGTACGGTGACCACCTTGATATATTTAGATGAGTTCCATCACTGTCTAGTTAACATCTCTTTTTAACACGGCCTTGGTCTTCTGCGCAGCTGTCCAAAAAAGAGTCGAAGACTTCGCTGGAGGTGCTCGCAACTGCTCAACAGGATCGCTCAATATCGGTGCTGCCGGCGACGACGCTTCAAGTGGACGTGGTAGACAACGGCGAGGCATCGGCGCATGCGCAGCAGAGGAGACCCGACGTTTCCTAGCAGTGCGGCGAGTCACCAGACGTTCTTGCCACGGCTACGCACAACCCCGAGGCATTCTGGTGACTCTCCTATAAAACCCGTGTGCCGACATGGTGAACGCTGAAAAAAAAAAACTCTAAAGACCCGCTGACTTCCGCGACCAAGTGTTTGTGTCACTGGTGCATGTGCCCCGCCTTTTTTAAGGACGGTGAAAAGTGTGAAACAATTGAGTGAACGTGCGCTGACTCGCTCCCGCTCATCATGATGCGTCGTGATATGGGCGTCTTCTGAAGCCGTCGTCCGAAGCCATGCTTTTTTTTTTAAATGAACGTTTCGTCCTATGGTAGCAAATGACGTGAAAGTGCATGCTAGATATAAGAAAGGAGGAGGGTGAAGATGAAGGCACTGCGTGGTGTAAGTCAAACGAGTCGAATAACTAATTACGTCTAAACATACAAGACAACGTGACAACATAAACCAACGAGCAATGGCACTGTCTTACTTCGTCAAATATCAGGTGGCACATTTCCTTGCCAAAGGGAAACATTAAGCAAGCTTGCTGTTTCAATTGCTTCTATTCATGCAAGGAATAACAAGTTGTGCACGGATGAAATTGTGTTGAATCTCTTCCCCACTTAAGAGAAGAAAGGCACGTAAGTCAGGCCTTCCCCTTTCATTTGTTCTACGGATATTTTAACTGTCTGATAGAAACAACCTTATATGCGTAATGGCTTCTAATGAATATATACAAAAGTTATGGCCGTCTTTAGCAAGTATTATTAAAGAATTTGGCAAACTGCATAGAAAAGTTGTAGTTATCGTCTTTTGCCCGGAAGTAGCACAATGGGGGCTTTCAGAAAAGTTAAGTATAAAACAGCGTCAGGCACTTTGAAAAAAAAAAATGAGATTGACCAGCGTGTTAACTTGCACTGAATAAAGGAGCTGGTTAATTGAAATATCTATGGAAGGAGGGAAGACCATACGATCATTCTGGTTAGTATAGCTGGGTCAAAGAAAATATTCATCTCTGCATTCATGGGGCGTGCTACGCTTGTCTCTTACGTAGGCTGCGTCATACATTTGAACCAACTCATTTAAAATGCCATTGTTTTGTACCGCTGTATGTCGATGTATAAAAAAAAAGTTGATATAAAAGTGGTCAGTGATTTGAAATGCCGTTTTCTACACTTCACTTGGGAAAGCCGAAATTTAATAAAATATGTAGCAGGCATCGAAGTGATTGAAGTAGAGATAAAAAATACGGGCAACAGCGAGATTCTTTGTCCAGTAGCTTTCGCAATCGGCAAAAATGTGCAAAAATTACTCTGACCTGATGATTAACTTAAAAACACTTGTCCTAAACTCAGTCCAAGTTGGCACCTTACAGGTGCTCTTCTATCTAAAAAAAACAAGAAAGCATTTTTATTTACGACGATTCTGAAGCTCTTTTCAAAGCTTGCTTCATCAATATTGCAATGGGAGCATTCTGACGGGGTTCACTAGAATATCATCCTGGACTGCAACTTGTAACGTGCATTTTTTTTAAGAGACTGATTTAAAAAGGGAACGAGTGGGGGTTGATATACAAGAGGGCTATGAAGTGTATACTAAATCAAAGCAAAATATATGTATCCACTAAATTAATCCTAAAACTCCACATGAAAAGTTCAGAGTTGATGTAACAATTTTGGTAATTCAAAAATTACGTTGCGCTAACCAAATGGTATCTCAGATGATGTGGCATATTCGACACACGGAAGATAAGGCAGAAAACTTTTTGAGAATCTTACCTGCACCTATATATCAATGAGTTGCCGTACCATGATCGAGGAAATATTTTTGGAGCCTAGTTCATGAAAACGATGATGCCTGCGTTAAAATATTCATGAGTGTAACATATAAAACACGTGACTAATTTACAAAAGTGGTAATCAGGAGGCGAGAGATTTAAATAATTGCCTTGCTCCAACGCTATACCTTATCCAGAAGTTAGAAGAGTCAATTATTGCTTCCGCATATAATTGCGATATATTGGTGTCCGTTATCTGATATTTAAATTTACCAAGTTACTCTGTGTTCACGTTTGTTTGTTGCACTGAGCAAATAGTGAGGAACAACCGCAAAAAATTAACTGTCAAATTTCACAATTACCACACATACTTATGACGGCCAAAACAATGCGCTGACTATGCTGCCCTTTTCTCTGGAATCACTCCGCTATATTTGCTGCCTGTGATTACTTTCCATCGGTGATTGTAGTGTGCCCCATGTTATGACACAACTGTCACTGCAAAAAAAAAAACGTTTTAACCTGCCTGTTGTCACAGCGAGTGCTCTGTGAATGTGAATTTTGAATTTTAACTGCCTAAATTTTATTGTATCTAGTCAGCTACATTGGGAACCACGACATGCGTTATTTAACAGAAAAACTATCAAACAATTTATTTTTTCACGCATATATAGACAATTAACAGTGTGTAATATGTCCACCAGGTAAGGCGAAATGAGACTCGTATGTCTCCTATTGAGGCCTTCACCCCAGACGTGGAAGTCTGACAGAAGGACCAAAACCAATGAAAACTTGTGAATGAAACTTGTGAAAACTGTTGATTACTTAATATGCAAAAAGGGCAGAAAAAAATAAATACTCTAATATGTGTATAAGGAAGCACTGCATACAAAATGTAATGGTTGAAGTAAGATTATCTGCACATGAAGCCCTTACGCTGTAAAGCAAAATGTAATTCAGAGCATTTTATGATGAACCAATAAAGAGGTATACGTTTTAAAGGAAGATGAGAAGTATTATTGCTTATTCTTTTTTTTCCGAAAACAAAAAATAAATGACCTTTCGGTGCCCAGTTTGGTTAAAGATGAGTAGGAATTACACAATGAAATTATTTATAATCTATAGTCTTATTACTGTATTGAGTCCTTGGTATTAAACAGCAAAAATAAACAATAGAGATCTGACTTTGCATTTCAGATAAATACAGAAGCTGTCAGACGCAATATTCAACGCTCAAATTTGTAGTTGATTGTGTGTTGATATGATAGACAGAATAATGGCAAATTATACATTTTTTTAGCAAACTGAGATGAAGAGATACACCAATATTTGAGTAATTCAAGACGCTGAATAAAAGCTCTGCTCAGCTTAAATACCTAACATTTAAAACGGCTGCACTCTTGAACTACTGTTACTATTATACAGGTCTCCAGGTGGCTGCTATTTGTTGTCGCTAAATATAATGGCACTAAGTTTTGTGGGGGATTCGGAGAAAATGTGATATTTAGGAATTTGTAATAAACATGCCACAATGGCTTAATGCACAATATCTGTGTATTGTGTTGTTCCTTCGAGTCCCTGATTTGTTCTTTATAACGTTTGCATGTAGAAAATGCCAAAAAAGTCCTCAGATAGCAAACTGCAGAGAAAACTATTTGTGCTCAACAATTAGCCACTGGTTCTCTAATGTGATGCCTTTTAATTAAGCTTAGCTTCTTTTAGCTGTGATGCGTAACCGTTTTTTGTCGCGAATATTTATTTTTATCCTTATTTTCAGCTGACTAATGCGCAGTCTACGTTAGCAAACTTGTACACTTGTAGCAACTGATGTTTCTCAAAAGAAAAAAAAAGCGAAAGTGTCTGTGTGTAATCGTGCAGAAGCCAGAGGTGACCAGATAATAAAAAGCGACAGGGAGTCTCGATACGAAAAAAAAGCAGCTCAGTGTAGTGTATCTAGCTTTAATTAGAATAGCTGGGTAGCACTGAGCCACCCATGAGAAAATAGGCACTAGTTATTGATGATAACTAATTGGTTGAATTTGGCTGTTGCCACACTTATTAGGGGTCATACTGATCTGCGCAACGGATTAGAATTTTAATGTGGATGCTCGCAGCCAAATTAACGCTTGGCGCGCGCAGATCGTATGAGAATGGGTACTCGCCTAGGTATTGAAATTTTTCGATTGGAATAAACTGGCTAAAATTACATTAAAAGTGTAACAATAAACTCATAAAGTTGTGGAGGCGTTAGGGCCAGAACTCCTTGTATTTGTTCGTTACTGCAACCTCCTTGCCGAACTAGATGGCTATATTTGACTGCTCTTCGCAGAGAGGGAAACAGACAAATATAATGAGGAAATACATCGATATTAACCGGAAGATAAATAACCGCTTTGTTACGCTCTCGGGATAAAGTGATCTGGAGAAGTAGATAAATTAGAAAGAGAACCATAATGAGGGAAGGTATGAGGTAAGTAGAAACATACTCACACGTAAACTTCATAATCTTTCAGCAAGGTGAGTCCCGCGCAAAAATCTTTACCAGTGCTTTTATCACCAACCACCTGGTGTGTAAGGTATAAAGCAAACAATTCCACTGAAGTTCTTGCTTTGTGAAATATACCATACAGTTTGACCACGGCTAGTCAATAAGCCCAGACAACGATAACAACACCACATACAATGAAACTATGATAAGTGCGCAAAAATGAAAATAACAAACCATTCTAAAAACGGAAAGATGGGAGCATGAAAAATATATTCCACGTTTTTTCACCTTGTGTGTTTGTGGCATGCGCTTTCTAGTTTTGAGCATTTATTGTAGAGTCAATAAAGTGAAACTACCAACCCTTCAAAAGTTACCAATGTCTCTCGTAAACAGGAATTGCAAATAAACAGCTCTACATATTACACCGGCACGTAGCAATATATTGCACGCTGATTTGCCTGGTTTAATATGTTTCCTCCTCAGCACCATGAACATTGTTCCTAATGCTTTAGAATGTCAGGTAAATGAAATAAGAACAAATAGATTGCCTTAGTATTCTGTCCTAAATATAGTAACAGCAGCGTAGTTATTTAACAAACGAAACAAGGTGAGAAATCTTCGCAACCAGAGCGGACCCTTCTTTTGGTTTAGTGCAAATTGAAAATCACATTCTCGGCATGGTCGCACTATGAGAGGTCCTAAAGAATTATTGTAGTCCCCTTCATCAAACGTTTGAAAAATCGTAGCGAGAATGTACTGCACGTAAAGTCACAAATGAAAAAAGCAACAGGCGTGATATTGTCGCGTGGTGTTGACGGCGACGAAAAGAGCAGACTGAAGGTCAAAGATCAAACAGTATATTTGGCTGAACTTGTGGCTGTTGAACGAAAATTCGGATTGCACCAATACACATTGGTGGTGATAGCGGCGAACGGAGAGTCCGCTGTCGATTAACTGACATGCTAAAACGCGCGTTGGCATCTATACAAGTGTCATCGAATATTTCAGTCCTATCGATTGCGGGGAAGTAAGTTCCAGGAGAATCTGTAATGCATCTCTTCGGGGCGTAATCACATAGAAAGGTTCTACGATTATCTCAGTGGTTCTTTTGTCAATGGGCATGGTTGTGCAAGGCGGCGCGTACATGTGTAATAGGTGACCAATAAAAGAGCAAGGGATTTTGAAATGCACCGTCTGCTACCGGCTTCCGGTTCGAGAAGAGTAGACGACGGTGAACCGCTTCGCCGCAAGCCCCAGATTATTCGCGATTCGCATGTGCGGTCGCCCGTTTATCTTTGTCCTGTTCAGCCGTTGGCTGCTCCAACTCAAGCGTGAAAGGCAAACGCATGAATCGATTGCATGAAACGAAGAAAGAAAAAAGAAATGGGCCGCGGCTGTGAAGACAGCCACAGCGACAGGTAGCCTATGAGTACGGAACGTTGAAGCCAGAGTGTGCGGAAACAATTTTATCCTGGATACGTGTGTATTCTGCACTAATAAAAAGCTTACGCATGAACTTGCTGCGAATATTATATCGAGAAATAAATTGTCACGCAGGCATGCCTAGCAAAGATATGGGAACGCATGGGTGACATCTACCTGCCATACGAGATGAGCGCCGGCCATTTCACCCATATATGTGACAAAAAAAGCAAAAGCTTCATTCAACAGTGAGTTTACACGAAGTGCTGGACTAGTGCATTTGCGTTTACCTTGGTGAAACTGTGCGCCAGGACGGCACTCAAATGAAGGGCGTTAAACAAGTACAGGGTTTGGATTATTTGGCGCCGTCTATGTCTGACTGTATTATTTATGCGCCGCCGTGCCGTGCAGCTTGATCAAGATCAGCGTTTAAATAAGCATGTGGCGTAGACTAAGAAATGCATCTTAAAGCACGCAGAAGGCGAGAAAAAGAAAGGATATCTCAATGCGCTCAATAAGTGCAACGCTTCGTGCCGATCGACCGACGATGTCGGCCGAAGCAGCGATCCCGAAATGAACTCTTAGCACACTGCTACAGTCATCACTATCCCCTAAGATCTTCAAAATAGTGATTTTGCATCTGCAATAACGTATCATACAATGAAAACTGTTTTCTGTATCGACTGATCTGCTAGCCAAACTGACAGTACCTCCGAGCAGAAAAAAAGCATTGATGATCATTTTAGTGCGATAAAAAAGTTTCCTTACCGTTAATGGCTTTCGTAGCTTGACAACGTCACAGTCACGATTATCAAAAACAAAAAAACCAAACTTTAAAGCACTGACATTGCACGAAAGGGTTTTTTTTTTCACCGGAGTGGTATAAAAATGCCCGCGTGCCGCTGCTAACCCGCGTGGCGCGTCAAACCGGACGCCGTCATATCCCACAGTTCCCTACGATCGCCCATATTATCGGTCACCTATTCACCGATAATGAAACTTGGGAAAGGAGCGCGTCAATATGATGTTTATTTTCTGCTTCACTGCGATAAAAGACCTTTGATAGCTGGTCACGTTTGAGCTGCATTAGTTCTGATCAATCCACCTTCACTTCCTGTCCAACCTTCCCAGCCGACGCATTTTCTTTCTGAACACTCACTTCGAATCAGGCCGGTGCGTTGTTTCTGGTCGTTATTCATAGCCGCACGTGGCTCACGTCACGTGAGTGTGAGCTTATCCCGCCATGATGTCTGAGAGCGTGCGCATATTGGTTTATAACATATAGCGCAGTTCTTTACCATCTTTATCGCGATACTACTTATCTCTTGTGGAGCAAATGTTTCATACGCCTTGAGCCTCCGATAGTGCAGATGGCAGGTACATGATATACCTCTCCGCAGTACTTCATGCGTAATGGAATTCACAACATCTAAAAGTATCCTACTTTAATCGTGGCAGTTCCTTTAGGGCGTCGGTTTTTTTTTTGCGTGTGAATCTCTCCACTTTTAGCTGTACGCGCTGTTACTAACATAAAAAATATAAATGTTTGGGCGTGCCTTTCTGGGGCCCCATGCTCTCACTGCTTCAACTTACTGTGCCTGAATTCAATTTCGCTTCTGATACGTACTTCAGATGTATAGCTTACCTAAAGTAGAATGCTGGAGAACTTTCGGTCTGGAATAATAATGCGTGTCGCAAGCCACGATGAAATATTGCACACAATGGTAGAAGATAGGTAGAAAAAAGACGTCACCTCGAGCTTAGGCCTAAAGACTGTTCGCTGATCTCAAGAGAGTGCGTTTTGTCTGATGCACCAGTTTCTTCAGTGTTTGGCAATGATTTTCTGTGTTAATAATGTCATTAAACGTACATTCGGCAACAGTTCTCATGTTTGGGCAACTAGTTTGAGGCGGCTCAAAAGAAAGTTGCTGCATTAAACAAGTATTATAGCCGAGAAAGCGAGTTGATTATTGTACGTTGTACTTAAACAGCTGCTCAAAATACTGAACTAAACACTCATCATGAGTGTCGTGTGTTTCATTCTGCAATAGGAGCCCTTACATATCTGAACAGAACGCGAAGTGTATGAAACGGGATTATGATACTTTACTGCTTTTATTTAGAAGAGCACTGAATTTCGTTGAAGGGCGTTAGACGGAACTAGCTACTTTGATTTGGCACAGTATTAGTCATGATTGTATATCTGTATTGTGTATTGTTTCACATACTTCTAAATGAAAAAAAACAAATAGACATATGGGGTTAACTGCAGTGCGTTTCTAGTCTCATTTAGGCTCGTGCATTAAAGACAAAGCTAATTTGAACCTTCTCTGCTATAGTTGCGCACGTTATATTACAGACTAGACATGAAGTATTTATTGATTAATTTATTTTATTGGTTAATTGGTACCCCACGGGGCCATTATAAGGCATCGTGCAAACTGCGCGCACCTAGAACAAACATCAACTTTTTCAATTATGTTTCCGGTGTTACGACATATTTGGTGACTGAATGCACATTTTAATTTTATGGAGAGACGTGGCTTATTTTTCATCTTGAGCACTAGTCCACTTAAAAGGACGCGTAATGCTAATATTGCATAAGATTCAACAGACTGATTAATTTTAGCACCGTATTCTCATAAAGGTACTCACTCTTTCACAAGTTGCTAAAAATGTCACTGCTTATCTTGGGCTATTTAGCCACATCTAGAGTTCTTGCACAGCCACCATAATACTCTTCATTTTCCTTCTGTATCTACTAGCACGTGGAAATACGGCTGCTCAAATTTATTTACAGAAACTTCCTACCGTTAAATTCTTCATTGCGAATTTCATTTTATATTGTTGGTGGTGCATGCTACTTCATGCTTGTTTCTATGATCTCAGCGCTCAGTAATCGAGCAAAGCGCCTACAAGTGTGTCATTGTAAGTATAGCGCTACAAAGGCGTCTGTTCGCAATTTCTTTTGTGCTTTGTTTCGCTACTTACGATGGTATTGTTGCACAAGCATGAACTTGTCTTACATTGTATACTCTCTTACGATTTCTTACAACTGACACGGCGTCAAAAGTGATACCCGATATATTTGCGAGTCGTCAAGGCTGATTGCATAAGCATTAGCTTGTAGGGCATTTGTCGCGTTATTCTTTGCTTCATTCTATTTTCTTTATAGAGTCTTTTTAGGGGCGAAGCTCCTTATGGGGTGGTTTGTGCGCTCTCGCAGTACGTAACCACCAGTGGGACATACTCGAAATAAAGGTATAACATTTTGACCTCCAAGGTGGTGCCAGTGAGAGACTTCTTCTGTGCGTTGTTAAACAATAAAAAATAGTGCTGAATGTACATGCCAATGGCTGCTAATGGGAAATGAGAGACAGGAGCATTCGGCTTTTAGTTAACGCGCAGGCTGCGATCACCATTAGCAGCCATTGGCATGTACATTGAGCACTATCTGACAAGAAAGGGTTGCTACGTTATACTCGCTGGGTGTAACCTCCTTAGCTTTAGAAAGGTTTAGCGAGCGTTGAGCCGCAGTGCCATGAATACAATGAACTTGTATATACCATGAATGAACTCGAGGTGGTTAAAAATGGGAAGTAGATACGAAGCGCAAGCCGTAAGAAAGTAAAAGCCGAATTCTCCGCCTCTCATTTCCCATTAGCAGCCATTGGCATGTACATTGAGCACTATCTGACTGAAAAAGTTTCCTACGTCATCCTCGCTTAGCGAGCGTTCGGCCGCAGTGCCATGAATACAGTGAACTAGTATATACCATGAACTCGAGGTGGTTAAAGGTGGGAAGTGGACCCGAAGCGCAAGCCGTAAGAAAGTGTGCGTGTGCCACCTCTCGTTTAGTCCTTGGAATGTCCGCTGGAGGGCGGTGCTTCTATGTGGGGAATATATGATGAAAACATGCGAGATGGTGGTACTTGGAGTGTTGAATAGATAGACGAACGGACACATAGACAGATGCATGGATGGACGCTTGAACGGACGCAGGGGCGGCTGCATGCACGAACAGATGCACGCGCGGACGGGCTGATGGACGCCAGGACGACCATGCGTCCATCAGCCCGGGTGGATTCCGTGTTACCCCCGGGTGGATTCCGTGTAAGGACCCGGGTGGATTCCGTGTTACCGGGCTTTCCTGCTTGTTTTGCACGATTGCACGAAGTGGTTGGCTGAGACGTACGCGTCGCCCCGCCGCGGTGGTCTAGTGGCTAAGGTACCCGGCTCCTGACCCGCAGCTGCGGCAGCTGCATTTCCGATGGAAGCGGAAATGTTGTTGGCCCGTGTGCTCAGATTTTGGTGCACGTTAAAGAACCACAGGTGGTCAAAATTTCCGGAGCCCTCCACTAAAGTGTCTCTCATAATCATATGGTGGTTTTGCGATGTTAAACCCAACAAATCAATCAATCGAGACGTACGCGTCCACCTGGTTCACGAGCTAGCACGAATGTTTCTCCCCCCCCCTCATATATATATATATATATATATATATATATATATATATATATATATATATATATATATATATACATATATATATATATATATATATATATATATATATATATATATATATAAGGGAAAGAAGTGTATACCTAAGGGCTCGTTTTTCCGTGTTTCGACACAATAATAATGAGATCTAACAGCCAAGGAATGTATAGGGGAAGTTATTAGAACCAATGGAATGTAAATAAGAAGAAAGAAAAGTGGGTGAAAAAATAACCAGCCGTGAGCAGAAATCGAACCTACGACCTTCGAATAACGCGTTCGATATATATATATATATATATATATATATATATATATATATATATATATATATATATATATATATATATATATATATTGTTACGGGGAAGATTTATTCACCGAGAGCTGGTCTTGCTAACGGCTTAGAGAGCGCACAGTCAAGCAGGCCAACGGGAGAAGCTCGAGAGTCCAACCCACTACAACCACGTTGTCGTCTTCTTCATTCGGGTGCCCATTCAGCTGTGTCGGGGCGACAGTTCCATACACGTATCATCACCCCGGCCCGTAAGGCACCGTCTCGGCGCCTGCTAAATGAGCGAGTCGGCGTTGTAGGGCTTGAGACGAGAAACGTGGACTACTTCCGTTCTGTGTGCAGCAGCTGATGAGTTTGTGGTAGCGGCAATCTCGTAGGTCACAGGTGTGACCTGACGAATGACTCGGTAGGGCCCAGCGTATCGCGATAGTAGTTTCTTGCAGAGGCCAACACGTCGAGATGGGAGCCACAGGAGAACAATAAATCCCGCAGAAAAAAGACATCTCTATGTCGAAGGTCATAAAGAGACTTCTGTGCTGTCTGCGACGACGATAACCGAACGCGCGCTACCGCGCGTGCCGTGAGGGCACGGGTGATCGCATCCTGAGCGTACGAAGTGGAGGATCAGTGGTCTGATGAAAGCAGTGTGTCGAAGGGCAGTAAGGAATGACGTCCGAAAAGTAGATAAAAAGGGGAGTAGCCCGCTGTTTCAAGACGCGACGAATAACAGGCGAAGGTTACAAACGGAAGAGCTATGTCCCAATTAGTGTGGTCGGTAGATACGTACATGGTAAGCATGTCTGTCAATGTGCGGTTTAGGCGCTCCGTAAGGCCGTTAGTTAGAGGGTGGTAAGATGTTGTGAAGGGTTGACGGGTAGCACAAGATCGGAGTAGATCATCAACCACAGGAGATAGAAAGTAGCGACCACGGTCTGTGAGCAGGTGAGACGGTGCGCCATGCTGGAGAATAATGTCGTATAGCAGGAAGTCGGCAACGTCGGTTGCGCAGCTGGTTGGTAGCGCTCGAGTGATTTCATATCGAGTGGCATAGTCTGTGGCCACTGCAATCCATTTATTCCGAGTTGTAGAAGTAAGAAAGGGACCTAGCAAGACCAACCCCACTCGATAAAATGGCTCGGCTGGAACTTCAATAGGTTGAAGAAGACCGGCAGGGGGAGTCGTAGGCTTCTTTCGGCGCTGGCAGAGGTCGCATGATGCGATGTAACGGCGAACAGAGCGGTAGAGGCCCTTCCAGAATACTCGTCTTCGAACGCGGTCGTAAGTTCTGGAGCTCCTAGTTGTCCAGAAGTTGGAGCGTCGTGGAATTGTCGCAGAATATCCTTTCGCAGGTGATGCGGTACGACGAGTAAAAGTTCCGCGCCGTTGGGGTGTAAGTTGCGGCGGTACAAAACATTGTCTTGAAGTAGGCATCTGCTAAGAGAAGGATCAGCATAACGCGATTAAAGGTGGTCAATGATGGTGAGCAGCGATGAATCTCGGCGCTGTTCGTCGGCCACGTTCAGAAAGTCAGTGATGGCTAAAACGCAGGCATCGGATTCTAAATCAGTGGAGCTACGTGGATCAACGGGGTGCCGGGATAAGCAGTCAGCATCGCTTTGCAGCTTTCCAAATTTGTAAACAACCGAGAACGTGTACTCCTGTAATCGAAGTGCCCATCGGGCGAGTCTTCCTGTAGGGTCCTTAAGCGTCGACAGCCAGCAAAGCGCATGATGGTCCGTGATGACTGCGAACGGACGTCCGTATAAGTACGGACGGAATTTCGCTATAGCCCAAACGAGGGCTAAGCATTCCCACTCAGTGATGGAATAATTTTGTTCCGCTTGCGACAAAAGGCGGCTAGCGTAGGCTATCACACGGTTGGTGCCATTCTGTATCTGAGCGAGTACAGCACCAATGCCATGGCTGCTTGCATCGGTGCGAAGCTTTGTTCGAGCCACTGGATCAAAATAAGCCAACACAAGTGGTGATGTGAGGTTGGTAATTAGCGACGCGAAGGAATGTTCTTGGTCCCTTCCTCAAGAAAAGGCCACAATCTTCTTGAGGAGATCCGTGTGGGGCCTAGCAATATCCGCGAAGTTGAAGACAAAGCGGCGGAAGTATGAGCAGAGCCCAATAAAACTGCGAACTTCTTGTGTGGAACGCGGAACCGGGAATTCTTGGACTGCACGGACTTTGTCAGGGTCGGGTTGAACACCAGTGGCGTCAACAAGGTGGCCGAGTAGTTTAATCTGCCGGCGTCCAAATGAGCATTTTGACGAATTCAGTTGGAGACCAGCGCAACGAAAAACGTCAAAAATTGCCGAGAGACGAGACAGGTGGCTTTCGAAGGAGGGTGTAAAAATGATTACACCATCCAGATAGCAAAGGCAGGTTGACCATTTGAAACCGCGAAGAAGAGAGTCCATCATACGCTCAAAAGTAGCCGGGGCATTGCACAACCCAAAAGGCATGACCTTAAATTAGTAAAGGCCGTCGGGTGTGATGAATGCTGTCTTCTCGCGGTCGCGGTTGTCGACTGAAGTTTGCCAGTATCCGCATCGAAGGTCGAGGGACGAGAAATATTTGGCGCCGTGGAGGCAGTCGAGCGCATCATCGATTCGGGGTAAAGGATAAACGTCCTTCTTAGTGATCTGATTCAGGTGGCGATAGTCGACGCAAAAGCGCCAGGTGTTGTCCTTCTTTTTAACTAAGACCACAGGGGATGCCCAAGGACTCGATGAAGGCTCAACGACGTCTTTACTCAGCATTTTCTCGACCTCCGTCTGTATAACTTGGCGCTCAGCATGTGACACGCGATAAGGGCGTTTGTGGAGTGGACTGGCGTTGCCGGTGTCGGTGCGGTGGGTTACGGCACTTGTGCGGCCCAGGGGACAGTCGTCGACGTCAAAGATATCCAGGTATGAAAATAGAACACCCTGGAGCGCTGCAACTTGGGAAGGTATACAAGAGGTCGCTGGATATCATTTTGTCGAGGAACGCCTTATATTGCGACGTGATGACAGGTTTCGCTATGGTCTTAGTGTCAGGGGTAAAAGAACAAATCAAACATTCATCAAGGGTTGAAAGATCAGCTAAAGTGATGCCTTGGGGAAGAACTTGGGTCGACGTAGAGAAGTTCAGAACTGGAAGTAGCACCATGTTGTTAGCAACAACCACTATAGTATGTGGTAGTGCGATGTGGTGCGTAAGGGTCAAATCAATGAAGGGAGCCACCAGATAGTCTCCAACAGGAACGGACGGGAAGGGCGATAGAGGAATGTGCATAGCAGCCTGAGGTGGTAGCCGTAGAGACTCCACAGATCGTAGCCGAGTGCGACTTGAAGGACTGAAATCGGTGCACAAAGGCAATTTGAGCCGTAAGATACCGGTAGAACAATCGATGAGGGCGGAGTGGGTGGTTAAGAAGTCAATTCCAAGGATGACGTCGTGTGGGCAACCATCGAGGACTGCGAAGAGAACGGAAGTGTGGTGGCCAGCAACAGTAACGCGGGCAGTGCACGTACCAAGCACCGATGTTCGACTTCCGTTGGCAACTCGAACAGTAGAGAACATAGCCGGTGTGAGAACTTTTTTCAGGCGAGATCGAAGTGTAGAACTGATAACAGATACTTGGGCACCAGTGTCAATTAGAGCAGTAACGGCGTGGCCATCAACGAACACCCAAAGTAAATTGCGTCTTGAACTTGTAGCCGGTTGAGGGTTTTTAGTTCCAAGTCGTCAACGCAGTGCCACCTCCAGGAGCTGCACTCGTCAGTTTCCCGAGGAATGACCAGAATAAGCGGGTGACGGAGAGCGGCGGCGTTGAGGGGAGCGTAAAGGCCGACCCTGAGGTGACGGCGAGCGGCTAGACCAGTTTCTTTGGGCAACGACGTCAGCGTAGGACGGTTCGGAGCGTGGAGATGAACGGCGAGCTGAAGGGTCCTGAATATGGTCATCCGGAGAACCGGGTTGCGAATAGTGTCCACGGTCCTGACGGCGGTCGACATTAGGAAAGCTTGGCTGGAAATACCACCTGTTGCGGCAATGGCGGGAGACGTGCCCAACTTGAGAGCAAGAAAAGCAGATGGGTCGATCGTCGTGCGTGCGCCGCTCAGATGGATTTCGGTATCGTGTTGGAAACCGAGGAGTCGCAGCTGCCGCAGCGACAAGTGGAGCAGAGTGGTGGTCAGCGTTGTGGACGGGAGTGCTCATGGGCTGCGGCAAAAGTCTGGCGGGCTGGGGAACCTGGACGCCCAGGTGAGCAAACTCCTGACGTACGACGGCTTGAATAAGCAAGACTGTTGCCCAGTTGTCTTGCGCAGGGGGTTGATAGGAAGCGGGTGCAATGGCTTCCAGCTCCTGGCGAACAATCCTTGCGATATTGGCAGGAGGCGCAAGTGAACGGGGCGCTGCAGAATTCTCGCAAGACGAAGTCGCAGCAGTGTTTGGTAGTCTCGTGATGCGTTGGGTTGTTCGCCTGCTTTTAGCTTGTTCAAATCTTCGGCATTCAGATATGATGGAGTCGACAGTGGTGCACTTCTTGCACATTAGTATGTTGAAAGCATCATCAGCAATGCATTTCAACACGTTGCTGATCTTGTCCGCCTCAGACATGTTTTTGTCAGTCTTCCGACACAGTGCCAGTGCGTCTTGAATGTACGTGACGTACGACTCTGTCGATGATTGAACACGCGACGCGAGTTCCTGCCTGGCTGCCATCTGACGAGCAACTGACTGACCGAACAAATCGCGAAGCTTTTGCTTGTACGTGTCCCAGCTGGTTAGTTCTTCATGCGTCTCATACCAGGAGCGAGCCGTACCCCGTAGGTAGAATAGAATATTTGCCAGCATAAACGTTCCATCCCACCTGTAGTGCTTGCGGACGCGCTCAAATAATGCGAGCCATTCTTCGACGTCCGTGCTGTCCGTCCCGGAAAATGTGCCAGGGCCGAGAAGATGGGGGGGGGGGGAATCACAGGTGATGGAGCCGGCGCGGATGGCGAGGCCTGAGTGCCGGTTTCAGGCATCGCGGTTGGACAAAGCTGGCGTCCACTGCGGAGTTCCAGAGCCGGGTTGTGTGAAGACCCCGCACCTTCCACCAAAAGATGTTACAGGGAAGATTTATTCACCGAGAGCCGGTCTTGCTAACGGCTTAGAGAGCGCACAGTCAAGCAGGCTAACGGGAGAAGCTCGAGAGTCCAACCCACAACAACCACGTTGTCGTCTTCTTCATTTGGGTGCCAATTCAGCTGTGTCGGGGAGACAGTTCCATACACGTATCAATATATATATATATATATATATATATATATATATATATATATTATATATATATATATATATATATATATATATATATGTATATATATATACATATATATGTATGTATGTATATATACACTGAAGTTTTGGGACGCAAAAGCAATATTATAATGCCGCCCTTCTTGCGCATTAGAGAACTCCTAAGAAGCAGCAGTACTGGTCGTCTTGTTTCATAACTTGCTTAGCCCATTAAAAATATTTGTTCTATTTGGGAATCAGTCTGTTTATATTTTTCAGTTTTTTTTACATACTTCTCGCTTTTTGCCCTTTTCTAGAACGTATTGATGTCCTTTCTTGCTACTCGTCCTCCCACACCAACTCGTATCCCCACTTGCCCCATGAACTGACGCATGCTTCGCACTATTTTAGTGGCTATCAGGCACACTGACGACGGCAGACGCTGCGTCACAGTAACACGAACCATTCACGCGGCGGGCTTGTAACCATTCGCGCCCGGTCATCAACATCTGCCTTGGAAATTTCTGTGCAAAAACCCAGCGTGAGGATGCCCTGGATCACATGGCACCCGTTCTTTCTTGTTTGTTCGTGCACAGCACTCTTCTTGATCGGCTTAAATCCCTGCGTGCCGAGATGAACGTGTTCAGTCGGATAGAAAGAAGGCAATGACTGGAAAAGTCGCGTTTGCTGTAGGCGCCACAGGCGAAGTGTAAACGGCATGACACCATGGCAGAATTCAGAATACAATAGGTAAGGCAGGCCTAAAATTGGATTGGCGACTTTCAAGACATAAGCGGGAACGTGTGAAGAAATGCGTAAGTGGAGAAATTAAAAGTAATGCTTATGTTATAAAGAATATTGGCAAAGTCCCTTTCTTCTCGTTGCACTAGGACGTTACACGCGAGCACGAATCCGTTGTATAGAATATCAGTGAGGACTTTAACGCTAGTTGGAACCAAAATACTATAGAACAGAATGTCGAAAACATGAATCCGCATCATTTATTCAATAGTTATTCTTTTAATAGCAGTGCTGTAATTTAGTTGATTGTAACAAACCATTCAGAAATATACTTAGCTAGAACACAAAAAGAGGAAAAGATGTATAGAAACAGATTTTTTTATTAGCGAAATCTCTCAAAATAACTTCCTACATACACACACACCGTACGCAAAAAGAAGTGCAGAAAGGAAGAAAAAGTATCAAACCACGTTTTGACAAATAAACAAAAATCTGAAGCCGTTCCCCAGCAACCTGACTTCAAATTCTCCTTTTGCTAGAGAAGTTCAAAACAAAGAGAAAAAAAAACTCGGTTCTTGAGTTGATCTTACAGTTTCTGCCTTTCGGTGCTTCGAACTAGGAGAATCGTGATGGAGAACACAGCCTTCTGAATAAACGAAAGACTGCATGCATAAGACCAAAAGCGTGGACCCAGCGGCCTGTTTGAAGCTTTACCACCTTTCTCTGAAGGAGTGCTTTTTATTTGCGTTCCTTGGGTCATCCATATGGTTGACCGTAATTTCGCCGCCGGCAGCTTGGCTGCACACCCCAACACAGCGCCTTCGCTCATTAGGCCTGTTGTGGCTTCTGACGCGAAAGCCCCGTGGTTCCGCCGCGAGCCACGATGTCGAATGGTAGCAGGAAGGCGCCAATCTTGTTAAAACACAACCATGAGAAGCCTCCCTCTGAAGCAGAAGCACCCCCCTTCCGCTTCTGCTCTTTCTGCACCACTGTCTGTAATGGTGAACCTTGTTTCCTCGTTTTCTTGGCGCTCTCCGCGGCGACCTCGTTTCCCGATCTTGACTTCTTGGGGAGATCTCGAGAGGCAGGGAAGCGGGAAAAAACGTTGACCCCTGCTGACCGTTCTGGCAGGCCGATTTCGGCGCTCGAACACGCACTGTTCTCTTTATCGGAGCTTGGCTCCCTACATGTGTTTCGCAAGGGCTGAGGATAGCGTGCAGTCACGTCTGTGAAGTGCCATTCGGTCCTCGAGCACGGCATGGTGGTTCCTTGGCAAGGGAGCTTGTTGCGTTGTTTTATGCCAGGTCCTTAACACGAGGTCACATGATAAAGCAAAGCTGTAATGCAGCAGACAATACCGAATGTAAGAACTATAAATAAACGACCAGTACTCTAAAGTAAAATGAGGGCCGCAAGCCTTTCGTAAAGCGTGCCCTGCCCCTCAGTTAAAACCTCACAAGACGGGAATGGCTATACAGAAGCAGTACATCATTCAGACAGCTTTGCGAAACCAGCCCCATCGGATATCATTGTTGACTGTACCCCAGGCGGTTACACCTATGACTTGACCCAAAAGTCTGCTGTACCAATTATTATGTGTGTGTTTTTTCTTCATCACGGTAACTTTTACTGGCAGAATCCTAATGATGGCATCACCGAGCCGGCCCCTTTCGATTGCTCATGCCGTAAATCTTAGTCTATTCGTCACTCGCTTTGCAACAAACTCTGTTATGCGAGTTGAATTCTAGTGATTAAGCCTCGACAGTTCAGAATCAGTAAGAACTGGACAATGTTTACAAGATGGGCTCTCCAATTTTTGGGTCATAAATCTTAACAATAAGCAGCTTCAATGTCTATACATGTCTGCTAATGACTTAGCTGCGCTGTTCGAGATCAGATAATACGTATTACAAATGTGTGTGTGGCTGATGTCGCCACAGCGAACTACAAACTACTCTACAATTACTTGTGCTGGTGGCAGTTTATGTTAGTTACTAATTGGAGGAAGTGTTTTACATGACGATCCTGCGTCGACATTGGATTGAATGTAAATTAGCACAAGTAAATATGTTTTAGTCGCCTTGATTATACAACTACGTTGAATTTACTATGCCTTTGTGTCCATTAACTTGTGATCCTGTTTGCAAACGCTCAGCCAGTGACACGTTATTTTATAAATTACTTTTTGTATTCACTTTGTTAAGAAACTCCTTTATTTTTCTGTTTCATATGAAGGCTTCGTAGACAGCAGAAAATGGTTGTCACATAACCAAATAACCAAATAGACAAATCCATCTAATCTGACATACTGACGTCCCTGTAGATGTCCGTTTTAAATTAAGAATGCACTTCAGGCTATAAACGGAAACATTAAATCGTATCTTGACAGAAAGAGGGCCATACAACATGTCTTACCGAAATGTTTTTTTTTGGTGAAAGCCAACATACAATTCTTAACTTCTTTATCTATTCATCATTGCTCACTTAACTTTTTGTACAATGCGACACTAACAACTCGCGTCATTATCTTATATTTGGAATAACTTGCGCAGCATGAAATAATAAAGCATGATGGGTAGTACGGTAGGAATCAACCAACGAAACGATTGTTATGTACACAAAGAGTTACTTAACATACTAAAATCTAAAAGTTCTAAAGACAAAACTGTCCAGGTGTGGAAGCGCGTTAAGTATAGGGTACTGCAGAAGCCAAAGTTTTACAGGAAGTTTGACTTATTGTTTCTTTAATATACACGACAAAAATGTTAGCAATGACACAAATATCCGAACTGAACTTGCGGCACACGACCCATAAAACAACCTATAGAATACCGGTCAAACACTCAATTCACCAAGTCATCGTCAGATAAGAAGTAACAGTAACAGAACAGTATTTCGACTTGCTCCAGGCATTGTAGCTAGACCCTACACAAATAATATTATTTAGGAGGCTTCTAAACAAGTCATATAAGCGAAATATCTCGAGATCAGTCTCCAAACTGATAAGTACTTTATTTCAGACTAATTTTATAGTTTCATAATTAGGTTTGCACAACATATACGTACAATAACCACCTCTTTCCCATCGACATTCATTGCTTCGCTCTTCAGGGTACACAATAAAAATAGAACAAAAAACACGTGTGGCGGACATCGCGGAAACGATCTTACACGGAACTCCGAGCGTTTATTGTAGATTCACGTGGTGGTAACAAATACGACGTTTTTTTTATAGGAAGCTTGCAGTTACCGGCAATATGAGGGGAAACTTTCAACAGCAATATTTCATTTTTACTAGCAATCAATGAAGACAAAAAAAGACTGTTTATCATCCTCTTATATCAAATTGGATCGATTGGATAAACGAATATTTCATCTGCCACGCGACAACGCATGGAAAGAGTGGTGTGTGCGAGTACAGTGTAGCTGAAGTCATTTTAACCGAAAGTTATTTTATAATTAAGTTAGCTCGATCCAAACAATCCTTGGTAGAAAAATATTTCCAACTATCTGTACATCAGCAGCTCCGTAGGGCCAACGCCAAATCACCTAAACACATTTGACATAAGAAATATTTATAACCGCTGACAACACCTCAGTGCACACGGATCTTCAGTATATAGTAAGCCTTGAATTGGCGAAAGCCTGTCAGACAAGCCTTCAAGAATGAAGAGTTAAAAAAAAATTAACCGGCGATACGTATTGTCCACCAAATGCTAGTAGAGTTACAAGAACATTCTGAATAACTTCAATTTTACTTTTCAAGGTATAGTGAAAGGCCAGTGATATGTTTTTGTGTCTTTCAAGGCTTTGTGCTAACATACAGCACTAGCCCCTAACATACTTGTCGGCTTCTCGACTAGGTGGGAATTCAAGCCTCTCCCATTCAACCGTATGCGGCGGCAGTGAGGGCTTTGCTAATTCGAGAGCACTTAAGCGGCTTCGTGTCCAGCCAGCAGTGCCGCGGAATGAAGCGCCCAGAGCATGCCAGGTGACGTCAGTGTCCCAAGAGATTCGGGGCTTGGCGTGAGCTCCTGAAACCTTCCCTTACTGCTGGCAGGCTGCCTTTGACGACAGCAGGAAATCAGATGCACGCCGTAGAAGCAAGGTACTCTCTTGAGGAGCCACCGCTATACGTTCTAATAGCTCCCCGCTGGCATGCGCAGTCAGGCCGGGAGGGGTGCATCGCTTGTGGAAGTCGGATAATAAAGAGAATAAATGAATCGGCGGAAGTTATATTACCTCGTTGCGGAGGTGAGATTCGAAACCTGAAATGGTTGGTCATGTCGCTCGCTCTCGCTTTGTGACTCGGTGACCAGTCTTATTTTTGACGGCGCTGTTCATGGCCGCCATAAATTGTCGGTGGGGAACATACAATTGATTGTCGTATATATATATATATATATATATATATATATATATATATATATATATATATATATATATATATATATATATATATATATATATATATATATATATCTGTAGCGTTTACTCGAGTAAACATTTGTTTCAAACACAAAGAGATGGGAGGCGTGACGCATTGAAGACGGTTGCTCTCGGATTCCGTGGCTCAGGTCTCGTCGGTGTACCGGCACGCTCTCTGCATTCTTGAACGCGATCGGTGTTCTTGTCTCGCTCCTCGTCGGTGTCGTTAATCTCCCACTGCAGACGCTTCGGTGCTAACGTTGCAATCGCAACCGCGATCGGCTTTGCCAACCCTCGAAACGTCGGCGACAGCCGCAAAAGTTACGCGCACACTAGCGGGAAAGATGCCACAATGGTGTCCCGTCCATCGGCGCGCTGTCAACATTATTGTCGGCGCCACAAGGCTTTCAAGGCGCTCGAAGCGCATGCACCCGCCGGCTCACTCCTTCTTCACACTGACAGATTGAGAGAGGTGGTACGGGTAAGTTGATGCCCACGTGAAGAGTGTGATCGAGCTTTGCGAGCGGAGGAGAGGGTGAAGTGACATAGAGCTGACAAACCGTGAGCGCACGGCAGGCGGAGAGAAAGACGTAACGCACACTAATAAGATGGCGAGAGCAACTTGGCGCCGCTCCAACACCTGAGGCGAGGGAAGCGTTGCGCACAGAAAGATAGCGTTACACAGACTAGTCAAAGAGCTGCTTCGCGTCTAAAATGCATTTTGGCTAAAAAAACATAAAAGTATGCTTCGCAACGTACGAGTCCAACGTGCGTATGCTCAGTTCACAGGGAAACGTCCTAGTTACTGAGGTATATAGATAACCTTTAAATAAATGAGAGCAGGCCAAGAAAAAATAACAAATAAAAAATTACCAGATCTCACGTACAGTGGGAATCGAGTGTATGTGAAGCACCAATAAGGAAGGTTGACAGAACACTTCAAGATCAGTGCCACGTTACGACACGGAGGTAACTTATGCCGTACATGACTTCTATGTGATGATTATCATGTTTGGACGTTTCATTTACTTTCGTCAGCGATTAACGTCAACTGATACCAACTTTGGTATTCGCGAATACAGCGATTCATGAGGCACCTAGCGGCAATATAAGAAAGCTTCGTACTGAGGTCGAAACATCCCAAGTGCCAGTCGTATACGGTAGGAGCATGGTATGATGGCGCCGCCCGTGAAGAAAAAACAAACGGCCAAGCATATTTCTTTGAAATGCGAAGCATTTCTCAGCAAACTTCGGTGACTTTGAGCGTATCTATCTACCTATCTGTCTAGCCGCCCACGACTTTTAGCTCTCCTGGCCTTTTCGATAATGGTACCATACCAAACCTTGTATGCTAAACATGACTGTATGAAGAACATATTTGGCTAGTCATAACATGAAAATCTTGACATGTATGTCATGAATGTCATGATATATGTTTCGTGGTCCTGCAGCTCTTGCGGTGGTTTCGTTCACATGACACGTTGCAGAACTGCTATGGAATGACATGAGTGCATGGCGAACACAAGCGACAGACCCTAACATGAAAATCATGACATGCGTGTCATGTTCATTGGCAGTGACGACAGTGCAACAAACACGTCGTTCCTGGCCTTACGCACGATTCTATACTGCGCAGTTATCCGTGTTTCAAAGCATCGACAAGGAGCCGTGAACGCCAGCCGCCTTATCGTGGAAGCAAGTCTGATGCACTGCCATTGACGACACGTGTGGAGCTGCGGTCGTCCTTCTGTCTTCGCAAAGGAGGGATAGTTGCTCTGGGGATCCGCTAGACGGCTTCACATCGGCTGGCACCACCATATGAAGAAACCGCATCTCACGGATAGGCATCATTGGCAGTGACGACAGGGCAACAAACACATCGTTCCTGGCCTTACGCATGATTCTTTACTGCGCACGTTAGTACATTTAAGAGGTTTTTTGCCATTTGCTCTGTTGTTACGATGACGTTGCTGCCATATTGTTAAGACTTTCTGTAACTTGTCGTTTTGCGCATTTCTGTACTGGTTTGCTGAATTGTGTGCAATGCCTACTGTTACTGAAAGAGAGAGAGAGACAAAGATGCAAGGAAAGCCAGGGAGGTTAACCAGACGCACATCCGGTTCGCTAAGAGTTTGCAGTCTGCCATGCGTAGGAGGAGTCATGTACTGTTACTGAGCTGAACAAAAAAGTTATCGAGCTTGAATCAATACTCAATGAATGTCCTGATAATTTTGTTGACGCTATCTTTAACTAGTTCATCGTCAGAGCCCAGCTATCTGGTGTGAACTTCTCTGAAATGAAAAAAAAACAACAACAAATGAACGAGTTGGTAACCAGCGCTGAGCACATAAATGACATCGTGGAAAGCTTGCGGAAAGATAATGTCTCTTTGATTGCGGAAAACAAGGCGCTAAAAGCACGAAATGCGGAACTATCCTGTAATGTGACGCAAATGAAACAATATTCACGGATTAACAACGTCGAGATCAAGGGCGTTCCGCCGACAGAACAGAAGACTGCGCGACGATCGTGCAGACTATAGGCAATAAGAATTATTGTAAACTGGCACCCAGTGATCTCGACATCGTTCACCGTGTTTCGACAGTGAAAGCTGGCGCAAAGAACCTGCGTGCTCGCTTCTGCTCTCGGACGGAAAAGGCGGAGTTTGTCAGTAATGCTCGGAAGGCCAAACTATGCCTAAGTGACATTGGACTGCCCGGAGCCGCCAACAACCCTGTCTACATTAACGATCACTTCACCCCCGAAAACAAGGCACTTTTTTCTCAGGTACTGGCTTTAAAGAAGGCGAACAACTGGAAATTCTTGTGGACAGATAACTGTCAAATCAAAGCCAGAAGGACAACGGAGAGCAAGGTGCTACGCATCACCTGCGAAGCCGACCTGCCCAAAATCTGCTAGCGAACCATATTTAATTTCAATTTCTTCCTCTGTTGCACTTAGGTTCATCCAATTATGGCTACTTATTTATCAACAGATCATCTCAATTGCTTCCTTTCACCTGTCTTCCGCTCAGCGATTCATATTAACGCAAGAAGCATTCGTAAACACTTCGATGACATACAGCTTCTTCTCTCTGCTCTTGACAATCCGTTTTCACTTATCGGTATCTCTGAAACCTGGCTTAGCGATGATAACAAAAATTTGTTCGGTCTCCCATCATACAAGTCTGAATACTCGCATAGGCCTAGCAGCAATCATGGAGGTGTCGCCGTTTATATTAAATCGAACATACACTACATACGACGACATGGCATTAAGTTAAATGTAACTGGCTGCGAAAGTGTTTGGGTACAACTTAATCACGATTTTCTTAAGCTAGACAGCAAGACCTTCACCTTTGGATGCATTTACTGATCCCCATCTTCATCGGTCATAAATTTCTGTGAAGCCCTTCACAAAGTACTATACACACTATCTCTTAGTCATACAAATGTAGTGATTATGGGTGATTTCAACATTGATATACTTGAGCTATCTTTTTCTAGTTCTTTGAATTACTCCAGTGTATATCATAGTTTTGGCTATGAATTTTTAATCTCTCTTCCCACACGCTGCATGAATGACCTAAGTACCTTGATTTATCATGCACTTTCTAATTTATCACAAGCGCCGGATGCAGGGGTTCTTAATGTCGACATCACTGGCCATTACCTGATTTTTCTGCGCTTCAACTGTATCTCTTCATCGACTAGCATATCTTACACCAGGTGTGTTCTAGACAAAGAATGGTTCATTGATGACACCATGAACACTGATTGGTTGTCAGCAATACTCTTGCATGATCCACAAATTACATTTTCAGTGTTTTCATCCATATTATTGTCACACATTCAGCGTCATACTGAGGTTCGCAAATGTAAAAAACCATACGCCAGTCCTCAAAACCCTTTGGTTACTGAAATATTACTGAAGGAGCTGAGAGCCAAAGAGAACCTTTATAGGAAAACAAAACGAAAGCCTTTTAATTTAATATTACTCGCGTGTTACGAAAAATTCTGCAATGCCCTTACATTGCGTCTGAAAATGCAAAAAAGATTTATTATGAACGAGAAATTGAAGATGCTGCTTCAAATGGTAAGAAAAAATTGGGAAATCGTCAACTCATTCCTGAACAGGAATGAAAAGCATTCTAGCATCACTACTATTAAGTATAAAACGTTACGTATGATACCCCGTTAGAATTGCGGTGGCCTTCAGTAACTACTTTTAACTCTGTGTCATCCCCAAAGCTGACAACATCTTCCCCTTTCTCGTATGTCACAATCGTTCTCCTATTTCTACCACATCTCAAGAAGTACACGATGTCATTCGCCACCTGAACACAACAAGTGCTGGTCCTGATGGTATTCATCCAACCCACGTAAAAATTATTGCTCATGTTGTTTCTGATAGTTTGGCATCCATCATCAACCTAGCTTTCAGAACTGGCATCTTCTTGTAGAATTGAAAAGTAGCAGAGTCGTCCCCGTTTTTAAGAAAGGTCACGTACACTGAGATCCAACTATAGACCCATTTGCATTATACCGTTTCTCAGTAAAATATTCAAAATTGCTCAAAATTCGTCTGGCGAAGTACCTCAATAAGTTTCAGACTTTATCTCTTTCCCAATTTGGTTTTCGCGAAGCATATTCCACTGACCTTGCTTTGTTTATCTTAACTGAAAAGTTGAAGAAAGCAATCGATGGAGGCTACTACGCAGGTTCCGTTTTTTGTAGATTTCACCAAGGCATTCGACACTATCAACCACCACATTCTTTTTATGAAGCTAGAAGCAATAGGCGTAACTGCTCCTGCACTATCATTAATAAAAACTACCTTCTCAATAGAAGCCAAGTTGTCAGTCTGTCAGGTCATAATTCCATACCTAAGGTAACAAACATAGGATTACCTAAAAGTTCTATTTTCGGCCACTTCTTTTCATTATTTACATAAATGATTTGCCATCTTGCCTTGCAAGCTCAGAATGCTTATTTTATGCAGACGACACAACAATTGTGAACACTGATAAATGCCTCCAATCTATGACACAGAAACTAAATCATGACCTTTCAGACTTGGCTGCGTGGTGTATCCATATTAAATTACAAATAAATCCCACATAAACGAAATTCGTTGTTTTTCACTCTCGCCAACGTGAACATAATTATATCCTGTCAATATTCCTAAATCAATTCGCGATTGAAGCAGACGATGAGGCGACGTTCTTGAGAATTAGACTGGACCGTCATTTGAAATTTCATTCGCATGTTGGATACCTGAGGAAAAAATGGCTTACGGCATACGTGTTCTAATTAAATCCCATGATATATTTCCCAAACCCACATTACTTTCATTGTACTACGCTTTTATTCACTCTCATATTAATTACTGTATCACATCTTGGTGCAATACCTACAGCAGTCATCTCGTCTCCATTAAAATAATGCAAAATCAATCTATTAAATTTCTTACCCACAGCCATTCTCGCACTGATGCTAAAGCACTCCTGCATGCCAACGACATCCTAACAGTCGAGAATATAACACTTTCAAATATAATCTAGGCATACTAGTTCCCAAGCAAATAAAAATTGAGCTTCCTTTGTGTATAGTAATCCATCTAGTCTAGAGAATACAACCTTGACAAGGTTTGCACAAAATCACAATTTTATCTTACCTATCGTTAATACTAACTATGGCAAGTAAACTGAATAAGAGATACAAGATGAAGGTAGTACAGGCATACGCGCCTACATCCAGCCATGATGACGCTTCAGTTGAAAGCTTCTATGAAGACGTGGAATCGGCAATGAGTAAGGTAAAAACACAGTATACAATACTGATGGGACACTTTAATGCAAAGGTAGGGAAGAAGCAGGCTGGAGACCAGGTAGTAGGAGATTATGGCATCGGTACTAGAAACGCCAGAGGAGAGCTACTAGTAGAATTCGCAGAACGCAATAATTTACGGATTTTGAATACCTTCTACCGCAAACGGGAAAACCGCAAGTTGACATGAAGGAGCCCTAATGGCGAAAATGAGAACGAAATTGACATTATAATGACTGCACACCCAGGAATTGTGCAGGATGTGGAAGTGGTTGGCAAGGTACGATGCAGAGACTATAGAATGGTACGGTCTCGAATTCGCCTAGACTTGAAGAAGGAACGACAGAAACTGATACACAAGAAGCCAATCAATGAGCTAGCACTGAGAGGGAAAGTACAGGAATTCAGAGTGTCGCTGCAGAACAGGTACTCGGCTCTTAGGGAGGAAACCAACCTTAGCGTAGATACAATGAATGATAATCTGACGAGTATCATTACGGAGTGTGCAGTGGAAGTTGGAGGCAGGGTAGTTAGACAGGACACTGGCAAGCTTTGCCAGGAAACAAAAAATCTCATTAAAAAGCATCAAATCATAAAAGTGTCAAGTACAACAGACAAAATAGAACTGGCAGAGCTTTCGAAGTTGAATAATAGACGTAAGGTATGCGATGTAAGAAGGTATAACATGGAAAGAATTGAACACGCTCTGAAAAACGGAGGAAGCATCAAAGCAGTGAAGAGGAAACTTGGGATAGGCAAAAGTCGGATGTATGCACTAAGGGACAAAGAAGGCAAAATAACTACCAATATGGATAGGATAGTTAAAATAGCGGGGGAGTTTTACAGAGATCTGTACAGTAGCCGAGACAACCACGACCTTAATACTATGAGAACTAGCAGTAACCCAGATGACACCCCACCAGCAATGATAGAAGAAGTCAGAAAAGCTTTGGAGAGCATGCAAAGAGGCAAAGCTGCTGATGAGGATCAGGTAACATCAGATCTGCTGAAAGATGGAGGACAGATTGTGTTAGAAAATCTAGCCACCCTGTTTATGAAGTGTCTCCTGATGGGAAGAGTACCAGAGCCTTGGAAGAACGCTAACATCATCTTAATACATAAGAAAGAAGATGACAAGGACTTGAAGAATCACAGGCCGATCAGCTTGCTCTCTGCAGTATACAAGCTATTTACAAAGGTAATTGCTAACAGAATACAGAAAACATTAGAATTCAATCAACCAAAGGAACAAGCAGGATTTAGAACAGGCTACTCAACAATTGACCACATTTATACTATCAATCAGGTAATAGAGAAATGCTCAGAGTATAACCAACCACTATACATAGCCTTCATAGATTACGAGAAGGCGTTTGATTCAGTAGAAATATCAGCCGTCATGCAGACACTGCGGAGTCAGGGCGTGGATGAAGTATATATAAACATTCTGGAAGAAATCTACAGGAGATCAACTGCTACCATAGTGCTTCATAAAGAAAGCAGCAGAATACCAATCAAGAAGGGTGTAAGGCAGGGGGACACAATCTCCCCAATGCTATTTACCGCGTGCTTACAGGAGGTTTTCAGAAGCCTAGAATGGGAACAGTTAGGGATAAGAGTTAATGGAGAATACCTTAGTAACCTGCGATTCACCGATGACATTGCATTGCTGAGTAACTCAGGGGACAAATTGCAACTCATGATTACGGAATTAGACAAGGAAAGCAGAAAGGTGGGTCTTAAATTTAATCTGCAGAACACGAAAGTAATGTACAACAACCTCGGAAAGGAGCAGCGCTTCGAGATAGGTAGTAGTGCACTTGAAGTTGTAAAAGACTATGTCTACTTAGGGCAGGTAATAACCGCAGAGCCGAACCACGAGATTGAAGTAACTAGAAGAATAAGAATGGGGTGGAGCACATTCGGCAAGCATTCTCAGATTATGACAGGTAGATTGCCACTATCCCTCAAGAGGAAGGTATGTAACAGCTCTATTTTGCCGGTACTTAGCTACGGAGCAGAAACCTGGAGACTTACAAAGGGGGTTAAGCTTAAATTGAGGACGATGCAGCGAGCAATGGAAAGAAAAATGGTAGGTGTAACCTTAAGAGTCAAGAAGAGAGCAGAGTGGATTAGGGGACAAACGGGGGTTAAGGATATCATAGTTGAAATAAAGAAGAGGAAATGGACATGGGCTGGGCATGTAGCGCGTAGACAGGATAACCGCTGGTCATTCAGGGTAACTAACTGGATTTCCAGAGAAGGGAAGCGGGTTAGGGGGAGCCAGAAGGTTAGGTGGGCAGATGAGATTAAGAAGTTTGCGGGTATAAATTGGCAACAGCAAGCACAGGACCGGGTTAACTGGCGGAACATGGGAGAGGCCTTTGTCCTGCAGTGGACGTAGTCAGGCTGACGATGATGATGATGGCAAACAAACAGCCCACTTCACTGGAATCCATCTCTGGAATACTATACCTTCAGGATTAATAGCCTCGGAATCAATCGGCATATTCAAAAAAGTCATGAAGACTTTCCTCTCATCCATTCCATTATCTGGATAGCTCTGGTGACTTCTTTTACGCCCCCTCCCTTTCATGCTTTCTCACAACCTAACGTTAACAAAGCATCACATCATCATCCTACATTGCTGATATCAGATGTCACTGTTTAGTTTTCTTTTCTCGTAGTTTATTTTTACTATCTTTCGCCATGATAATTATCTGAAATTTACTTAGGAGAGTTTAATTACGTCTATTTTTATGTTGTCGCATTTCAGTTTTTGTTGCTACTTTCTGCTAATGTTTTCCTTAGGTAGAACTCCCTTTTTCGTTTTTACCTGCGATGTATTTCATTACCTGTTTTCTGTACCACTGTTTGCTGCATCAATTAATTTTTTCTATATTCACTACTGTAGGAGATCCCAATTCAGTCTCTGACTATGGGACCTCCTTATGTACACACATTTTTTTTTTGTAAATGATTCGATGACAAAATAAAACCATTTCTGATTCTGATGTAACAACTAGACTACATGCCACGCTCATGATGCACGTGCGGCCGTTTCGCTAGCGTCACATATACCAAATTTGGTATTACAGTGCGTGAATGGATGACGAATGTATGTAGCTGGTGCTAACATGATAATCATGAGATGCGTGTTATGTAACAGCATGACTACATGCCACGCTTATGATGTGCTGGTGGCCGTTTCACTAGCTTCACTACTACCTTATACCAGATTTGGTATTACGGGATGTGAATGAATGACAAAGGTATGATACTGTTGCAAACGTGATTGACACGAGATGCTTGTCATGTAACAACTTGACTACATGCTACGCTCATGATGCGCTTGCGGCCATTTCGCTAGCTTCAGATGTACCAATCTCAGTATTACGCGACGCGAATGGACGACATAGGTAAATGACACATCCAAACGTGATGATCGTGACATGCGTGTCATGTAACAACATGACTACGTCCCACACTCATGATGGCGCTCGCGGCCATTTCGCTACGTTCACATATGCCAAAACTTCGCATTACGTCACGTGAATGGATGACGAAGGTATATGACTGGTGCAAACATGATTATTGGGAGATGCGTGTTATGTAAGAAAATTAATAGACGCCACACTCAAGGCGCCAATATACTTCGACATGACCCAGTGAGCGTATGCACCGGCGTTCATTTCATCGCGTCACGCCGGCAATGCGAGGACGGGTGTCAATATTTCCCTAGTTGAGATCAGTAGATCTGCCCACAGACCTCTATTGTGGATCTGCCTGCCATATACTCGCAGGCCCGCGATGCGTTGCTTTGACGCACGCGCGTTTGAGCGTACACAGTGTCCCTCCGTCACAAAGAGAGGCAGACGCGGTGCTGTCTAATTTCGCGTTCACACTTTGCCTCGAAGAGAGCGAAACCAGCGAAACTCTCCAACAGCGGGCTCGTTTCGCTGCGCAAGCGGCAGGAAAACCACGTAGCACGGCTGGCGCACAAAACTTGGGCCACGCGATACCGGATTCGGTTTCCGCTTCACAGCCTTGGGTGCGCTAGTTCAAGCCTCGTGACCTAACCAGCCAGCCGTAGGTTCAACATGGCGGCACAGGCGTCGGCGGTGGCTCGCATGGACTCGAATCGAAAACTTCCCATGCAGCACGACGGAGCTCGATGGCCTCAACGAGGACGCGCTCATCAAGAGCCTGACTTAGATTGCGATCGCTGAGAACTCTGACAGTAGACGGTGCAGCGGCAGCGAGTCGGCATGCCTCAACGTGCCTCGCGTTTTTGTACAGCCACCTGAATGCGCCGCCACCGCTGCCGGAGCTTTCAATCGTGTCGTTTCTGTTGGCTTATCTCCCAAAACAACGTTTGAAAAGGTGCGAGCTGTTTCTTTTCACTACTTTGCGTGAATAACAAGAATTTGGTAGCATTTTCATAGCTCGCAAAGCAGACGAAAGTCAAATAATTGTCAAGATATCGACGGCAGCCGCGGCGGGATAGGGCACTACTAATGTGAACATCTTCGACGCGCGCAGTCGTGGTTTTGCACGACTGCGCGCGTCGTAGAAAACCACGACGAAAACCAGACAGACAAACAGACAGACAGACAGACAGACAGACAGACAGACAGACATCTGTAATCTGATCTGTTGCTAATGCAATGATTTTATGCCATGCGAAAGTGCGATTTTTGCGTGTTCTTGTTTTTCTATTTTTCTATTTTCTAATTTGGTTTCTAGGCTTTTTCATCTTTTTTCGTCAAACCATAGCTACCGAGCCCTTCTTTTTTTGTCGTGATCTCTGAGGCATAACACATATATAAGACAGAAACAATGTTTGCATGGGTCACCATCATAATAAAAAGGCGAAATCGCACGCAGACAGGCGAAAGAGGGAGCACAGTTTTTCCGCAAACAGGAAGTTTGTTCGCCAAACACGGAAGTAGCAATGTTTATTTTCAGGGTACTCGCTTAGTGCAGTCGACCAAATCTTCAAATAGTTCGGGCACGGCTTTAGCACGTTTGCGTAGAGTGTAGCGATATGCTCAAACAGACTGCAACAAATTTGCAAATTTGTCAGAATTCTGACTCTCCTATTGTTGTTACTGTTTTTTGTGGCGAAATTTTGGTTGCTATTTATTTTTAACCGCTACCTGTACTGACATTAGTTTCACCTACGCTAGTAAAATCTACAAAAAAATAGATGTGGCATATTTTTCACGCGTGTTCACCGAAACTTTACAAATGAAACTAACTGCATGTGGCAATGCAACAGAATGATCTTACAGAATTTTGTTAGTGCAGTACGCCTACTTAGAAGTACCAACTTTTATACTTAGTCTGCGTAAAGAAAACGCATTCCAGTTGTCTTTTAATTGAATAATTAGGCCTATTGCTTTTATAAAAAATGAAGGAGTCTTCTCATGTAAAGTGGAAGGGAATCTTACAGTATGTTTACCATAATTAGTACGAATACTGGATAATAAAATATTGCTGTTTATTGCGAATTGAGTATTGCTATAAATCATGGGATTGGGCGGGGAAGTTCATTATTAAGAAATCTGCAGAAAAAATGCTTATGTCGCAATCAATGAGCAAGGTATGCGTAAGGATGTTACTGTCGTATAGTGTAAATTTAACACTACAAAAATGTGTGCTGGCTGTAGATATTGATTGATATGTGGGCTTTAATGTCCCAGAACCACCTTATGAATTTGAGAGACGCCATAGCGAAGGGCTCCGGAAATTTCGACCACCTGGGGTTATTTAACGTGCACCCAAATCTGAGCACACGGGCCTCATTATTTTCGCCTCCGTCGAAAATGCAGCCGCCACAGCCGGAATTTGATTTCGTGACCTGCTGGTCAGAAGCCGCAGGTCGCGAGTACCTTAGCCACTAGACCAATGCCTCGGAGGATGTAGTGATTATAACCTGCAAAGATACTATAGACGTATTGTAAGTATTTCCTCAACATCATATCGAATACTGTAACTGTTGTGGTCAATCGGTGAAATCGAAGGACTAGTTGAGTTCACACATTCCATAAAATTGCCGTAAAAAGATTGTTAAATTTCAAGAACTCACACTTTACCGAGGTATGTTAGCAAAGTATTCTGAAAACTTGTGACAATATGAAAGCAGCAACTCGTTCGATGGAGGGGTGATGATGCAAATAGATCGCAGCTTAGAGGTGAGCAGTCACATGGTTGTGACGTTGAAGATGGCTGTAGCAAGACGGAGATTCAGGGCATGCTTTATTTCGGTGGCTTGTGCCCGGCAACTGAAGAGGTTGCGTGCAAACAATTCACGCTCTACACTGATAGTGGCGAGACGAGAAGTCAGACGACTATGCCCCGCCGCGGTGGTCTAGTGGCTAAGGTACTCGGCTGCTGACCCGCAGGTCGCGGGTTCGAATCCCGGCTGCGGCGGCTGCATTTCCGATGGAGGCGGAAATGTTGTAGGCCCGTGTGCTCAGATTTGGGTGCACGTTAAAGAACCCCAGGTGGTCTAAATTTCCGGAGCTCTCCACAACGGCGTCTCTCATAATCCTATGGTGGTTTTGGGACGTTAAACCCCACATATCAATCATCAGTCAGACGACTAGTAATCTGATAAGCCGTAAGGGGTGTCGGCATTTAGAGATATGTCATCGGAGATTCCAGGCATATTATCGGTGACCGGGTTTGTTGAAGAATATTCTGCACACTTCGCCTTACGCGCTGAAGTTAATCAGACCAACCAAAAACAATGCGAAATTCCTCACTTTCCTGAAGTATGCGTGCTAAGCAGGTGTTTTATAGCCAAGCCACGGTACTTAGTGAAACTGCTTTGAAAAAAGAAAAAAAATCTATATGAATGTCATGTAACAGAAGGCATCTTCTTAACGCATACTATATTGCGTGCCAGAAGCGTAGAATGGTACCAAAGGTCAAAACTTAAGAATTCAGCTATGATTGGGTGTTTTAAAAGCGCACCGATAGTTACAAGGTACTCAGACATATTTATTTACCATCAGCAGCAGCACTATTCATGAAGAAAACAAAGTGAACGCATATTGGACGCTTCGTTGATTCGTTAAATCAATGGCATAGCGGGCACTTAACAGCTCTACTTAAGGTAGGATTTCCAAGATAACCTAAAATTGGCAATAGTAGGCACATAGCTGTTCATTTCCTTACGGCAAGGTTTAGGCATGGAGACAAAACTGAACCAGCATCAGCAGAAGGTGATGTGCACAAGTTCAGATTACGCTATCGCACTATGCCCTTGAAAAAGCCTCAAGCGTCTTCCAATTTCGTCAGTCATTTTCTGAAATAAGGAGGTGCACTATGGACATCACTTTTGTCTGTGATGTATTTTATATGGTCACATATATATGAATGTTCATCATTTTTAAAGCTATTGGCGTTGAATTTAATCAGTTTCAAGGGCGGCGTTTTCAATAATAATGAATTTTAAGTTTACGTACAGTACATTGGTATAGCAGCATGACTGTCAGGACATACTGTGATTGTTTATAGGTGTCGTTCAAGGGGCCGTTTCAAGGTTGCATGTCTTGAAAAACAAAAAAGGCATACGAAGAGCACTGTTACGTCATTATCACATTTGCCTGCCTTAATACAGGCAAATGTGAATGGCGATTCCATGAAGTCTTTTTCAAGATGATGTCTGACATAACAGATAAAAAACCGTGACCGTACCAGATACACGTGTATTTCGTTCATTTCAAATTCCTGGTCTTCACGTGAGTATATATAAAAAAAACATGTCAGCTAGCGAACATCATAATTCTTACTCAGTTTTGTCATTGCGGCATTGGCGTTCGCGTAAGCGTGAAGAAATACTAGAGGACATTCCGAATTTCCCAATAAAGAAAACGTAAAGGCATTTCTAAATCTTCTGCTCAACTACTGCTGATCTTTCTGCTTATCTGCTAAAATCTACGACGAATGCTACCTAGTATTAGTACGAGAACCAATTTGGCATCGCACAACCAGCATTGTAGAAGGTGGTTTTGGTCGTTTCCAACAAAAATCGATTTCACGAATGCAGCTTGAACGTAACAGAAACAGCGAAACACTCTACATAGTACTCATCTCACAGTAAACCCCACACGGTACATCTACGGGGCTATGTACGCAATCGCCTATAGGATTGCGTGTGTGACTTTTCCTAAAAATTATCGAAGGCAAAAGCCTTGCGGTGTTGCTATTTCGCGTAGACGTAACCTACGAATTCCGCTTTTTTATTAGCGTGATAGCGTTAGAGTGCTCGGTTGGTTGTGATCTTGTGAGCTAAAAATCAACATCTTGTGCCTGAACAAAAGATTTAAAACGTACGAAATAAAATAAATTATGAAGAATTCCGCTCCATAGTAGGATTTAACTCGGATAGTTTTCATGCAAGCGGGTGTTCTACCACACACCCCATGTGTACTCTTTTGACTAGGAGGAGGAGGAATAAGTGAGGAAGGACAAGGAGGTTAGCCAGTTCTCAGACCGGCTTTTGACTAGAGTGAGAATAATTCCTCTGCTTGAAAATGCAGTGAAAGTAACTTTCATTCTTCACATTCGAATGCGTCCAGTAGACATGCTTTACAATACAACATGAAAGATCGCTATAATAATTCGTGGTAGAAGCGTACATTGCCATCGGGTGCCACAACACATGATTACAATAATGAGTTCATGGTTCAAAAGGACAGTGACGTCAGAGTGAAAGCTCAATGTGTTGCATCTTCTAAAACAAGAATACAATGAACATCAGTACCCAGCCTGCAGAGAAATTAAGGTAAATGCACAACAATACATGCGCCGCAGTAGGAAATTCTCAAAATGACTCCAATGATGTCGAATGAGTTGCCTACAATTAATCACTAGTAGCCGATTTATTTGCACTAAATAAAGAATCCCCTGTGCACCAAGAGACGTAAAAAAAGCAGCACCAAAAGACGTAAAAAATGTGGGTAAATTGAAGTGCGCTAACCCGTTTCGGACCACTAAAACGCAATATTCTTTCAAAATAAGCATTTCCCTGGCACACAATTGACACAGCGAGTTTCTGCACCGCTATTTCATCAATAAACGTCGACCTAAATAATTGCCCTGAGTGTCCCGTTAAAGACGGTCACCCGCTACACAACACAAACACGTTACTGTCAGTATTTGCTTGACGCCATGCAGTGGGTGCATAGCAAGTTCGAAAAGAATTCATGCATTAAGGGTACGAAGCACGCATTAGAAACCTGATATCGCTATCGCGTTTAAGTCTTAATAGCGAAGCTTAATGATATGCCATTTTTTTGTAGACATGCAAACACCAGCTCGTAATGAATTCCGCACTTTTGCTTCGTTCAGTTTACGCATTTATTTTTAGGAAATGTTCCCAAAAGACAGTTAAGCATATCGCCTCAATGACATAAAGTTGACCAATAAGGACCAAATGCAAGGGTTCATGGCACAGAAAGATGTGATCTGCATTTATTATAGTTATGCACTTAAAACTTTGCTGCCAAGTGACCAAAACGCATTACAGAATATAATGCAGGATCAGTGATGTTTTGCAATCTGCCATTATAGTGAAACCATTGTCATTATTCCGTATGAATCTTTTGACTGAGTTAGTTACCACATTAAAAAACTTAACTGGTCCTGCAACACCTTTTGGGCACGGTGAGAAAACGCAGCCGATCGGTAGTATAGGGTCCCGGCAACACGCGAGCCAAATATAGAAGCGCAGCACAAGGCTAGGAGTTCCCAGTAAATTATCAAAAGCAGCTAGAAATTGCTATTTTTTTCATTGAAGAATGACAGAAGACGCTAAACAATCACTCGTAGAAAGCCGTCTATGAGCCATTGGCTGATTTGAACATGGCGTGCTTGGTCGTTTCAGAGATCGCCGCGAGAGGCTGCGACTTTTTTTATTTATATGATATATAAGGAGATGTTGGCGCACCATTATGGAGCCGGCTACTCCTTAGCCGTTGAGTGAAACTTAAACACGTATCTTGAAGTAAAACATACAAATAAGTGCATGGAAATCAGTACACTCGGGCACCGATATGCAAAGACACACTTATACGCGCATATCACAACATAATGATAAGGAAATGTACGAAATTCAACGAATGAAGTCTCTGATTATGTCTCTCGTTAATATTCGGTCCAACCATCAAAAAACAGCAGAGCACATGTCTGGTCCTTATGAAGATGCATTCGCTCGTGTGTACATAATAGTCGATACGTCATTCACTTCACAACACACACATGATGGGTGTCACATGATAGTGCACATAATAAGTACATGTCTTATAAAAATGAAAGTTCGTTATTTCTTAATACTTGTCCGCAATTCCGCTGTCTTGTAAAAAACGTATTATAGCCTTTAAAGCGTGCGACTGTAAAACTTCAAGTGGCCACGGGCCCGGAAGTTTCTTCATGCTACACGGCCTGCGGTCTAATGCCAAGAGTTAGGATTTAAGACGGCATCTCGGTGAGACATGATGTGGATACTCTAGAAGGTGACATACGTCTTCATCAATAAATCCACATTAGCGTTCGGGAGTTTCAGCTCTGCCAATCCTGTGCAAAAAATGTTTTGTGTATGCGGTGCCTAGCCTCAATCGGTAAATTAGAGTTTCCAGACTTCTATCTAATACCAGCGTAATTTTGAATTCAATAAATGGATTGGTGTGATACAAATCTTTGAACTTTGGTCAAATCAAGCAGTTTTGCGCATTCTGAAAGTTTTTTCAATAAATGTATGTAAGGAGAGGTTGGTGCCAATGCGTGGTGCCGGCTACTCCTCTTCTCTTGCACAAAAGTCAACATCGCACATTCAGTAGCAAACACAAGTCTATACATATGTACATAGCACAACACTTACTCAATGAGTTCACGTTTGTCCACACTGAGTGTCCACACCACACAGAAATGAGCCCACAATGCGTAGAACTGTGTCCGCACCACACTGAGTTTGTAAAAAACAAAACAAAAGAAATCCACACAAGTAATCACGCCAATTTAAGTGTTCACACAAAAACGTGAAAGTTCAATAAAACGTGTACGGTGATCTTGTCGCTTAAATACTGACATATTTTCAGAAAGGTTTTCCCAAAAATATCGTAGTGAAACAGGAAAATACTGTTTTGAAACATACTGCAGTTAGCAATTGTTTTTGGTTTAGTACTTTTGAGCTATTTCTGATTCCTCCAAAAAGTGAACGACTGCACGTGCTGCAGTGGCTTGTAGCTTTCCTTTTGGCCATGGACCTAAGATTTTCGCAATTGATGAAGGTCGCTTATCCAAATAATTGAGTTTTTGAAAAAGGTTCTTTCGAGGTACGTCATGATTTTTACAATGCAGAAGAATATGCTCCACGTCTTCTTGAGCTTCTCCACATGAGCAGGTAGGACTGCCAGCTCTCCTTATTCTATACAGGAAAGCCTTCGTGTAGGCTGTACCAAGTCGAAGCCTATGGATGACTGTTTCTACCGATCGGCTGACCTTTAACGGAATATTCAATTCTATACCGGGATCAATGTTATACAACAGACAGTTTTGCGCACCATTTTCGAACCAGGTTCCCTTAGACAGTTGACAGCTCATCTTATTTATAAGACAACGTGCATCGCTCATCGATAGAGGTAGCAGTGATATATCATTTTCTTCATGTGCTGCACGTGCAATGTGATCAGCTATGTCGTTTCCCGTAATTCCACAGTGGCTTGGCTCCCACTGGAACAATATAGTGTGGTTTAAATCTTTTGCTATAGCATACGTCATGTTCTTCTTTATTGCGTGTACATTCAGCAATAATTCAACAAAGAATAGCTTACTGTGCCCCGGTTTTACATGGGATATCACGTAACTTAGAGGAGAGGATTCAAAGATTGTTAGCCAGAACCTTCGTATATGTCTTCGTGTACCGCGAGCGTCTGCCAGTGCTTTAGTAATTGCGGAGTCTCGTCAACCAACTTTCCATGCTATTAGATTTACGGAAACTTGCCGGCATTATCTTCGGTTGGCAACTCAACACGCTAATCATCCCCTATACCGAGCTATTCAGGAGAGATCAGCTGCAAAAATGCATAAAAATATACTAGAATTCAAGAGTTTGCTGCCTACGCACGAATACTGGCCTCCATGTGTATGCCACCCACCATGGCGACTCTCTATTCCAGATATTACAACTTCGATTCCGGGAATAAATTGTAAGAACGATCTGCCCATAATCGTAATAAAGCAATTAACTTCAACACACCTTTATACTAACTATGAAGACTATATTAACGTGTACACCGACGGATAATGCCTGAATCAAAGCTCTACGTCGGCATTCTTTGTACCTGCGTACCAAGCGAGAAAAGCTTTTAAACTCAGCCATTTCACAACATCCACTGCGGCAGAACTCTATGCAATACTCTGTGCTTTACGCTTCGTATGTTTACAGCCAGGTCCACTTCGATGGATAGTTATCAGTGACTCACAGTCCTCATTAGTTTATTTAAAAGGAATCAGCTTAGGAAACAAAGTTAGTGAGCTCGCATATTAAATACAGAGCATTCTGAAAGTTGTAGTCTTTATATTACTACGCAATTCATTTTTCGAAATTGGTAAAGAAACAGTCACGCCTTTACGATGTGCTTGACTTGTCCACGCTAGCGCGAAGAGTCGCATTAAAAAAGCCGTGCCTTCAAAGAAAAATAAATAAAAAGTGCTCATTGTCATGAGGTGAACTTGCCGTAATTATTTTGCCTCTGCGATCCCTCCCTGCATAGCTTTCAGTTCTTTCGTCGAGACAAGAGAAGAGAGAGTGCCATAGCAACATGTGATGAATCTTTGTAACTCGGTTCGCACTGCACGGTTTCCTAAAAATTTTGCTGCGTTGAATTCGTAAGGCAATAAGACCTTCCAATAAATTGATTCCATGGTAACTTGAAAAAGTGTTTTAGAGCCCCTTTAATATACAGTGTTTTCTTTAGGCTTGCCGAAATGACATTTCAACGATTGTTGTCACCACCTTCATTCAGTTAACCCAGCCCACGTCTGAAAGGTAAATTAAGGGCCGCCAAGGATACCTACAGTTTTCGCGCGCAAACAGAATAGGGAAATAGTAATATGAGCACTGCTATAATAAAGAACATGTTAATCAAACGTCTCTAAAAAGCGTAATGCTGAGAGTGGACTTCAACCTCGGGAAACCTTATTTGTAAAAAAGGTTGCCTATCTTTTTTTGTGCACCATATTCGCTCATAAAAGTTAAACTTTTTACGGTTTAGGAGTTATGAAATAGTGTTCAGAACGTATAAGAAGATTCGAAAATTCTTTGAAATAAAAAAAATGTATTAGGAAACAGAAGCAAGGTGGGACTACACTCAAATGTAAAAATCACAGTTGTCTTGGAAGAAATAGATCATAATCTACAAGTCATTTGTTTAGAAAACACCTGAGCTACGTAATTGAGCTGCTAGGGCGTAACATATCTGTATTAGCTTGGCATTTGGCGGCACATTCTGGAAAACTATCCTGCACACGGTGCGTCTACACATGGGTGACATAACTATATGACGCCCACGGAATCAGTAAAGGTTCCACAATACCGTTCGTTAATGATCAGCACCACGTCTTCAGGAGAAGGTCGTCCTTTGGGCAAGCAGGTATCTCGTGGCGCCTGTTAGTAGTAGAGCATGTTCTGAATGCGTTGTACACGCAATTACGTGCTGGTTCAAAGGAAATGTTTGGCTGCAGGCACATTATTTTGTGAATATTCTCGGGTTAGACTCTTGTGTTTTGCTGAATTCAAAGAATCGAGAATGACTATGGGATCGCCTATTTTGCCAGGTATGCTTTATGGCCAAACAGTAATTTGCAGTTACAAAAGTGTTTGCTGAACCATAATATGAAACCACATAATTTAAATGAGAAAATCTACTTTGCTGGTTTCAATGAATAACAGAAGTCGCATACGTGAACGCCGCATACATTCTTTTTCTCACTTACGTGACGTCATATAGTGTTACTGATTGCATCGGCATAAAGTATAAAGATTCATAATCTTTTTCTGCAAACCTTGAGCTGCATATGGTGACCGGTAAAACAAAAGCGATAGGAAAGTTCGCGTTGCCAACTTGTTCTTCCTTTCAGAATATTGTCACGTGGTTGTGACGCGGCCAAAGGGAGCAGACTGGATGTTGGGATGAAACAGCTTATTACGCCAAACTTGTGCCCTGTTATCAGAATGTAAGATTACAGCAATACACTGGCAGTGATAGCGGGGAACAGAGCGTCGGCCGTTGATCAAGCAACAAGCTATGACGCATGTCAGATTTACACATGTGTCATAGATTATTCGAGCACTGTCGCTAGTGGTGACATAAGCTCGAGAAGAATCTGTAATGTTCTTGTTTTGGGCGTTATCATATCGCAAGGTTACACGGTTATCTAGATGGTTCTTTAGTCAATGGGTCCAGCTTCGAAATTATACACGCACGTGTAGTATGCTGAAACAGGAGACTTGTCAAATGAGCGTGGCAATATCAGCCACACGTGCCATGCTAGGCATTGCTATGGGGTTTATGACCTAATATTTAGTGAATATTTTGTGATGCGGATAGTACTCTGGTCACAACATTTTTTTGCTGCTGTGACAAACTATTCTTTCTCGCTTTCGTTTTTGCAACCATTGTTCCTCTTCCCAAGTACAGAGTAGCGAACCAGAGTCTTCCTTTGGTCAACTTTTGTCTATTTCGTTCATCTTTCTCTCTCTCTCTTTGATGCGCAAGGAGCATAAAACCTCCAGAAAGATGCAAGTCACTACAAAATTTACTTTTCTGCACACTCGAATAGGGCATCCAGAGCAGGCAGTTGTCGCATTAGTTGTTCAAACATACGCTTTCGTTGTAGAAAATTGGTGCAGAAAGAATTGTATACGAAGAAAACCACAGGCATGTTCGTGCTAGTCCAACATAAGGCATACTGTTTACATTGGCACGGAATGATGGATTGCTTGCTGAGCACCACAGAGTAGATAAAATAAGAACTCGTAGTGGTATCAGCGTTTTCTATCACCTTGCAACAGCACCCTATCTTGAACACCATACTTTTCCTGGCATGGAAACCTTCAACAACAGGGTCACTTCGTGTCACGCAATCTTTGCCATCAAGAAGGCGCAGGTCATACAGAGGGCGGAAGGCCAATCTGACTGCCATCTGTGTCTGCCAAGCGTCGCATGTGTCTGTCAAACGCGAGCAATATGCCCACGTGGTAGGCAATACTTAACTTCCTTGAAAAGTTATTCTTGTGCCACCAGGCAAGATGACATAGCTCATACTTAATGAGTGGCTGCTGTCTTGACGCTGGATTTTCGGGTGAATGTGTCTTTCTTTGCAGTCCTATAAAAAGAAGTGAAGCTTCTAGTGAGTGCATCGTTGTGGTCATGTCCCGCCTTGTTCAGTTCATTACACAAAGCAGTCATTTCCGAAAAACGTCAAATTTACCCTCTCCTGTGAATGGTGATTCTTTTCTATCCTGACGAACCACCTGATTTCGCCGCTACACCTAACTCTCTGCATTACTCAACTGCGTTTCTTGCCTACTGGTAACCGTGGTGCGAGTCTCTTATTTTCCATGTGGCCTATTCTACTCTATATGTGGTTGCCCAGTTCAATTTGTTTCGCTCAATGCCGACTAGCGTATTCAATACCCGTATTTGTTCCCTGACCCATTTTGGCGTCCTCGCATCTCTGAAACTTTCTCCAACCCATCTCTGTTCTTTTCAGCGTTGTGTGATTCTAAACTTTCTTTTCTAGTTTTGTTATGCTCCATGTTTCAGCCTCGTATGTTAGAATGGTCAGTGTAAGGTCATTGTATACTTTGCGTTTGTGTGTAGAAAAAGTTGTTAACGATTTAGAGTACGATGAACCCTACTATGGGAGAGAAGAAAACCGTCCCGAGAACACTACTGTGCAGTGGCAGATCCCCTTCCAATATTTAGGAGTGTCATTCAAATGAGCGTCATTCAATTCTACCTATGATTGGGTTTCCTTTTTGTCCTATGTATTAGTATCTTCAGGTAAGCTCCAATCATGGTTTTTCATAATTGAATCACTTCTTTTTCGCAAGACTGTTGAGTATCATTGTCATCCTTATCGCACACATATTCAGCCTTATTTGCATACGTTGCCGGCAAAAGTCTTCAATGCTGTTTTGCAACTTGATTTTATTGTTACGGAAGAACAGTGTGCCATTCACCAATCACAAGTCACAGAGATATTCTCCTTAGACATTATTTCTTTTTTTTCTGCCTAATTGTTGAAGTCTTTGACGCATTCAATTCGAAGCATGGGGAGATGGTACGCGCACGTGTGACTCCGTGCTCTGTTGAAATTTTATTGGTTGTCTTTTGTGGGCAAGCAACACAGCCCTGGAGTCCTGTAAATGTCGCATAATGCATTATTATAAGTTTCATCAACTTCTTGTCAATTTATTACTTACAAGACATCCGGCATCATTACTGCGTCGAAGAGGCTTTCGTATTTCTGAAACCTAAACCAAGCAGTTTGTTGTATTACGCTGATATCTCACTATTCTGATTCATCACAATGATGTGATCCATCAAATTAATTGCAGCATATTTTTTTTGGAAACAGAGAGATACTTTTCAGGTACCAGATATTCTATCAAAATTATACCTAGTCATGATCCCGAATATGTAAAAGAACCTTATTATATCATCTCATCAACTTCGCAGTGTAAATTTGATTTAATTGCGGTTACCTACTTATTATTCTATTAAATATTATGTAATTGTTGTTCCAAGTCAAGGGCAGCTCCACTTGGTGATTCTAGCGTAGCGTATTTTTCTGTGTTGGGTTTTTAGAATGTGCGAACACTTGAGTGAGATTCACGATTACGATACATATTGAAATGTAGTTTTTAATTCGTGTGCTTTATCTCGTCGGATGAACACTACGTTTTCTTCAATACATTTTTCTGCCTGTCGTCATATCGCATCTTAGTGCAACTAAAATATATGCATCATATATTAGCTTATGTATATGGTTTTCGTTTTTTGGGCTGTTAATGGTTGTAGTTCAAGTAGCACGGCTAAGTGTTCTTCACAGAACCCTATCTCCATTGCAGAAGTAGCCGGGAACAACGACGTATTATAATGAATTTAGCAGGCTAATCCTCTAATGTTTGTGAATGCCGCGAACATAATAGCATTCATTTATTGAAGCGTATTGTATTATTCTTGAGCAGGTGAATAAATTTATGTTCATTTTCTATGGAATTGTAACTCCAGAAGTGTTACATCCAGATATTCAAGAAACTAATCGGCTTAGACTCAGATTGAAAACCAAAGATGTGCTCACACTTCATGCTTATACTGACTTGTCTGGTTATTATTCCTATGATTAGGTGTTAAGATTTTGTAGGTAGCCACCGGATTTAGTTTTGCGAACTCTGCAGGCAATAGCCCCGCCCGGATTTCTCTTCGCTAATTGAATTGAACTAATCTCAATTTCTTGTTGCTTTAGCTAAACGCTGGCGGGCTGTTAGAAAGTCGCGCATAGTGCGACGTGACTCTTTCGCGCTGGCTGTGTGCTATTCCGCACACAGTATAGTACCCGATCCCTAGCTCACTGCACCACCCCCAACATAATCGTCACTCATCACCAGTCACATGCGAGGCCGGCAGCAGTCAAAAACTTCAACAGAAGTCACGACACTTGCTTTTTAAAGATCCAGTGGCCACATAGAAACACAGTTTCAGCTACACTGTCACATGGCGAGCCTAAACGTTGCAGTTCCTCGAATAAACATTGTTCTATCTTCAGCTCACGGCCCATAAGCAAATAGTGTTCTATGTCACAACACTACTTGCAAGTCGGGTACAATAGTGTCGCGGATAGTCTAATCTTGTGTCTAATATTGCTGGTGTACCTGCTGATTCCGTTCGAATGCGATGAAGCAAACAGGCCTCTCACCTCCATAGAACTTTTTTCCCACATGACTGGTGAGTCGTCATCCATACCGAATAGAAATGCATGTTGGCTGCTTCTCGTAAAGATATTGATTTTCTCCGGAAACCTTCTTCGCTGGTGTAAGTTCTAAAGCGCTGCGGGAAAGTCTGTCACCCACCCTATTACTCGCTATAATCACATGTGATAGAATCCATTGAAATTTATATTTAGACCAACGTCGTGCAGATCTTTACGAATTATGATCGATCATAGAGTGCACTGATTCAAAACCAATGCATGCTTTAGCCACCCCAGTGTAGGCTCACTGCCCGAAATCAGCACGAGTTGTCGCTCCCCACAAAACTTGAGTTTCGTCAGGACTGCTGTATTACCGCGCTTTTACAATCTGGGGACTACACAACACACTCGAATCATGCTGTGCCAAGGACACCTTTAGAGACGGGATCACAGACGCCGCAGCGCTTGTTTCGCGCTCTACGTCGACCAATTCATCGGTGAAAACTTTCAAGGTCACTATTCTTCCACACGTCATGTTTGTTCAAGCTTTAAAAGACAATGTTTGCGAGATCTTTGTAGCCACAAAACTTCAAAGGGGTCTTTATAGATATTGCGCTGAAGAGTTGACAGTAATGATAATCTTCGTTTCCCATTCATTCTTGTTTACGCTATATTTTTTAATACTCCGTAGTAAAGGACAAAATGGCGATGCAAGCTCAACACGCAGACGCGTCTGAGAATGATGAAATGATGGGCACGTTATCGCAGCCACATTTCAAGTGGTCTCATGGCCACACACATACTCGTATTTACCTTATTCTTCACGAACCCTTCACGAACCCTTCATCTACCCTCAGAAGAACTCTTGTATTATGCATACCCCAGGCCACAGCTGGAAATATATAGCGACGTGATCTCTCCTTTACCATGTTTAGGTTAGGCACGAACTTTCGTTCGGTTTAGCCCACGATACTTTTTCATGCCGTGACATTAATACAGAAATTGTGAAAATGAGGAAGTACGCTTGTGATAGTAAATAATCGTTGGGAATATTTACCAGTACGCCAAACTATAGTGCGAAACCAACCGTTTGTACTCAATTTTCTTTTTGCTAATCTCGCAATTAACTGCTACAAACTGAAAGCCTATAAACTTGGATAGGAAGGTTCGAAAAATCAGCCTGTTTTCTGTTTTTGTTTCACGTAACACGTACGGTTCCTTACGCTTTAACCTTATCCTTCGCAATGTGTTTTGGCGTCTTGAAATATTGACTGCTTCCGGCTGTGAAATTGCCTGATTTTTTATTTTTAGTTAACTGCTACTTGCTTCAGAGAACAAACTGTAAACAATCCAACAATTAAATGAGCTTCTGCAGTACGTAAAGTGCTCACGCCGCAAATCGGGAGAAAAAAAATGGCAGCACATCCGCGGAGTGAATGATAGAGAGTGGGGCGAAGCATCCGCCCGTCCATTCGTTCTTGCTTCCGTCCGTCCATGCGTCCGTCTGTGTGACGGTCCGTGCGTGTGTTCGTGCGTCCGCACGTCCATCTGTGCGTCCGTCGCTGCGTTCGTCCATGCATTCGCCCCTGCGTCCGTCCATGTGTCCATCCGTCGGTGCAGCATTCCGTGAGTCCCTCCATGCATCTGTCTGTGTGTCCGTTCGTCCATCTATTCAACACTCCAAGTACCACCATCTCGCATCTTTTCATCATATATTCATATGCACCGCCATCCAGCGCCCCGCCGCGGTGGTCTAGTGGCTAAGGTACTCGGCTGCTGACCCGCAGGTCGCGGGCTCGAATCCCGGCTGCGGCGGCTGCATTTCCGATGGAGGCGGAAATGTTGTAGGCCTGTGTACTCAGATTTGGGTGCACGTTAAAGAACCCCAGGTGGTCGAAATTTCCGGAACCCTCCACTACGGCGTCTCTCATAATCATTTGGTGGTTTTGGGACGATAAACCCCACATATCAATCAAATCAATCAACCGCCATCCAGCGGACATTCCAAGGGCTAAACGAGAGGTGGCACACGCACACTTCCTTACGGCTTGCGCTTCGTGTCTACTTGCGACCTTTAACCACCTCGAGTTCATGGTATATACTAGTTCACTGTATTCATGGCACTGCGGCCCAACGCTCGCTAATTCTTTCTAAAACCAAGGAAGTTACGCCCAGCGAGTATAACGTAGCAACCCTTTCTTGTCAGAAAGGGCTCAATGTACATGCCAATGGCTGTTAAGGGGGAATGAGAGACAGCAGAATTCGGCTTTTAGTTAACGCGCACGCTGCAAATTTTTTTATTGTTCAACAACGCACAGAAAGAATGGCAGGATATCCACGGAGTGAATGATGGAAAGTGGGGCGAAGCATTCGTCCGTCCATGCGTCCGTCTGTGCGACCGTCCATGCGTCTGTTCGTGCGCCCGTCCCTGCGTTCGTTCATGCATCCGCCCCTGCGTCCGTTCATGCGTCCATCCATGCATCTGTCTGTGTGTCCGATCGTCCATCTATTTAACACTCCAAGTCCCACCATCTCACATTTTTTTTCATATATTCCCCATATAGAAGCACCGCCATTCAGTGGACATTCCAAGGACTAAACGAGAGGTGGCACACGAACACTTATACGGCTTGCGCTTCGGGTCAACTTCCCACCTTCAACCACCTTGAGTTTATGGTATATACTAGTTCACTGTATTCATGGCACTGCGGCCCAATGCTCGCTAAGCCTTTCTAAAACCAAGGAGGTTACGCCCAGCGAGTATAACGTAGCAACCTTTTCCTGTCAAATATTGCTCAATGTACATGCCAGTGGCTGCTAATGTGAAATGAGAGACGGGAGGATTCAGCTTTTAATTTCTTACGGCTTGCGCTTCGTATCTGCTTCCCCCCTTTAACCACCTCGAATTCATTCATGGTATATACTAGTTCATTGTATTCATGGCCCTGCGGCTCAACGCTCGTTAAACCTTTTTAAAACTAAGGAGGTTACACCCAGCGAGTATGATGTAGCAACCCTTTCTTGTCCGATAGTGCTCAATGTACATGCCAAAGGCTGCTAATGGGGATTGCAGCGTGCGCTTTGAATAAAAGCCGAATGCTCCTGTTTCTCATTCCCCATTAGCAGGCATTGGCATGTACATTGAGCACTATTTTTTATTGTTAAACAACGCACAGAAGAAATCTCTCACTGGCACCACCTTGGAGGTCAAATTTTATACCTAATTCGGGTATGTGCCACTGGTGGTTACGTACTACGAGGGACGCCCAAGCCACACCATAAGGAGCTTCGCCTTTAAAACCTCTCAACGGCACCACCTTGGAGGTCAAAATGTAAGACTGGTTACACACTACGACTATTACTACGACTACGAGGAACGAATGGGTGCCGCTGTAAGGAGCTTCGCCCCTAAAAGCAAATAATGAATACAGCCGCCCTCATGGACGAGCTTTGAATCCTCACATGTGCCTTCCCTTTTCACATTACTGCGTTGCGCTAAATTATAAGGTGCATCACATCAATATGTACAGCAGTGCCGTTTTATATGCAATCCGCCACTTGCACTTCAAATTTAGGTACCACTGTTAACTGCGAATGATTTCTTTGCGTACTGTAAGTGCTTTGAGCGTCCATCCGTCTATCTATCTATCTATCTATCTATCTATCTATCTATCTATCTATCTATCTATCTATCTATCTATCTATCTATCTATCTATCTATCTATCTATCTATCTATCTATCTATCTATCTATCTATCTATCTATCTATCTATCTATCTATTGTCTGTCTATCTATCTATCTATCTATCTATCTATCTATCTATCTATCTATCTATCTATCTATCTATCTATCTATCTATCTATCTATCTCTACCGATCAGCTTCATCTCAGCGTTGTCATGATCAATTCCTTAACTTGGGTAAACCAAAATTAGTATGGGATGGTAAAATGATTTCACAAATACGACTCACTGGTCATGACACGAAAAGATTCGGCAGATCCCACGTACCTTGATAATTGACGTTAGGCAAAGCATGCGGAGGGAAGACGACTGCGTTGTAACTTTTTTATTGAGTGACACCTTATGAAATGATTTTAAATATATGTATAATTGTTGCGCACACAGACATATCTTGAAATGTTGCAAATATGTATATAACCAGTTGTCTGCACTTGCGCAACAATACCAATGAGAACATGAGTATTAACAAAACCAGAAGTTATGAGCTGATATGAAGCGCTGGTGCTGACATGGATGGTAGCGCTGGACACTGCTATATTAACTGACCTTCAGTGCATAGCAACTAACAACAATTAACATTAACCTGACGTGACGGCTGTGTCATAGGAGTACATATGTGTTGTTCATAAACTTGGAAAGCCAACAATGAAACCACAACTGACGTTTCACGAAGCTTAGGTTCTTTTTGAAAAGTAGTTCCGAGACCTGCAGCTTGTCTCTGTGGTAGAATATCTGATTGCCACGCAGAAAGCTTGGGTTGATTCTTGATGGGACCCTGTCATTTATTCCTTGCATTCGCAGGGTCCACGCTGCCGATGTCCGGTTTTCATGAAGGCTCCCGCGTTAAAATTGCCCATGCGTGTTTTGGTCATTCCTATGTAGATACTTAGTGTCAATCACCTGTACCCGCTCGCAGGTTTGTGCCGCTTTTTGGCGTGAAGTCTTGAAGTCTGGGGGTCCTTAAGAACTACAAGAGGGTTTTTGTGGCTTTGCGCATATAGGAAATTGTCGGCCAAGGTCGCAGGATCTTCTCTTCTGTGAACGGCGGTGAATCCAGCCGACAGAGCTTGGCTTCCATAATACGTCGTTCGGACTGGTATGCAGGGCAATGACATAGAGTGTGCTCCAGCGTTTCCTCGCAGGCGAAGATGTTGCATGCCGAAGTGCTCACCATTCCAAGGCGACGAGAATAATACCGCTTGTGACAGAACAGTGTGACACCGCTCTGTGTAGTCTCGAGCTGAACAATCTTCCTTCTGATTCTTACTCCTCTTCTTTTCTATCTCTTTCCTTTCTATTATTCTCCCTTTCCCCCACCACTGTGTAGGGTAGACAACCGAGCCAAGCTTGGTTAACCTCCCTGCCTTTCCTCTCTATTTATCTCTCTCTTCGCGTGAAGTGTTTGACGGTTTACGCTACTAGATCCTTACATTATAATTTCTTGAACAGCGCGTCATATTCGTAAAACCGTCTTACCCTCCCATTGTAACTTTGGTTCGTGCTAATGTAACGGAGTGATCACAAGACCACCCAGACGTAAGCGAATAGATAGATAGATAGATAGATAGATAGATAGATAGATAGACATATAGATAGATAGATAGATAGATAAATAGATTGATAGAATAATAGATAGATAGATAGATAGATAGATAAATAGATAGATAGGTAAATAAATAGATAGATAGATAGATAGTTAGATAGATAGATAGATAGATAAATAGATAGATAGATAGATAGATAGATAGATAGATAGATAGATAGATAGATAGATAGATAGATAGATAGATAGATAGATAGATAGATTTCAAAGTGTTTACAGTACGTGAAGAAATGCTTAACGTTTATTATTATCGATCCCGTTGCGTACGCCGTCAAACAGTTTCACAAAAACAGTGACATATACTCGCCCCCGTGTATGTGCCACAGGTGTTTGACAGTATATGTTTACCTAAGAACGGCGAAAACACACATGGGTATTTTTAACGCTTGAACGTTAAGAAAAAGCGGATATCGGCAGCGTTGACTAGACGAATGCAAAGAATCAATGTCATTGTTCCGGAAGGAATCAAACCCTAGCATTCCGAGCATTCCGATCAAGTATTCTACCGCAGAGCCATGCCAGGTCTTGCAACTACCTTTCAAATAAACCCTAATATTCATGAAACGTCTATTGGGGTTACAGTGCTGGCTTTTGAATTTCATAAATATTACATTTGTACTCCTACCATGCAGCCATCACATGGGGTTAACAATTAGTGTTATCCGCTAAAATTGATTTAGGCAGCAGTGTCCAGGGCTACGATCCTCGCGAGCCGCAGCGCTTTATATCAGCTTACTGCTTCTGCTGTTGTTAAAATCCTTGTTGCTGTTGGCATTGTTACACAACTATAACCACTTGGTGATATAAATCATATGCGACGCTTAACATATATCTCTGCGTGCATTTGTAAATTTATTCAGTGCTACCTATTAATGTTTCACCATGCGCATGCTGCCATGCGCATGCTTTGCATATCATTAATTCCCAAAGTACGTGGGATCTGCCAACTTGCAATGACGATGAGACGTTACGCTGGATGCTACAGTTCTCTTTTGTAGCTTCTGAGCAAAGTAAGGCATGTTTTTCTATGAATAATAACATAACATTATGAAAAAGAACATATCAGACCCTTAAGCAAAAAGTGGCCCCGTATCTGCGTGTAATCTGCGAATGTCGTCGAAAGACGATAAACTTGCACGGGAGAGAGTGAACAAAACATTTATTTGATATTCTGCGCAAGAGCAACGGTGAATGGTATTCCGGGGGCGCTCATTAGAGTGCCTCGAGCGTGCAGTGGAGACGAACGAGCGCATCAAGTCATGTCACACGTGAGACACGAGCGCCATCTGGCAGTTTTATTTGAAAAACAAAACGCGTGGCCCTGAGACGGGCGTGCGCGCCCGTCTCAGAGTTGATAAGGTGTAGAATGGGTAGGTGCTTTCACCGTGTCGTCTTATCAAAGCGTTGGAAACACTCGCTTCTTCGTGCAAGCGTTGCATGGTCAGCGCAGCGTGATAAGTGCTACGCTCCTTATAATTACTTATTTATGCCTTTTATAGTAAAATGCGCACATGCAGAATATATACGTGTTGTTATGGTGCCTAAGATATTCACAATAATTTATTTTTAATTGACAATCGCCCACGTATGAACGCTGATTCTTGAGCAACAATGGTGGGCGCTGCGGATGGGGTGAGCCGTTCGAGGTATCCGCTGGTGCTGTTTGGAATACCCGGTTCACGGTAACGGTGGACAAACAGAGAAATGTAACGACAGAAAGACAGACCAAAGTTTTTGCGTCGAAGGTCCCAAAGAAAGACTATCGTCTTTAAAAAATGGGGAAAATATGCATTGTGCCGGGACCATGGCAGCAGTGCGCTATGCATAATTTAGGTTCGTTATTTTTGGTTGAAAAAGTGCACAAAGCTTTTTTACAACATCGGTGCATTCCTTCAACTTCATCTTTTTAGTTCGCACACAGTATGTGATACGTAACCTGATGGTCGATATCGGGTAAGCGCCTATTGCAATCGCCAATTCACTGTAGCCCTACGGATAGTGCCGCATAGAGGCGACCGTCAGATTTCTTGGTTACACTTAATCTAGACAGCACGTTATTTGCAGGTTCCATTACCTTGTGCCCAAAGCAGTCAGATAAATTTTAATTGTTTTCTTTTTGAGGCTTTTCATGCATGGACACAATAATACAGTTGTTTACAAATACGTTAAGTGACGAGCTGTTCGGGTTTTAGTTCAAATACACCCGATTGACACTCTTTGTGAACAATAATATTGGCACACTTTAGTGTATTTTTAACGTTTTCAGACATATTTATTTCAAATGACTCAAAAAGTTTTCAACGTAACTGATCTGTATATAATGCAAAAAGAAAATAGCACCCGGAACAACTTGACAGTTTGGGCAACCATTGTTATAAAAACTAAATATTAAATTATATTTTTGATGAAAGTATTGAATAATCTTTCCGGGATCTAATAAAAGAATTATTACGCAGCACATTTGCGAACTCCTTCGGATGCTCCCGCGCATACAAGAAGCCAGAATTTCCAAGGCACTCTTAGATCATGTCTTTGCATAATCAAAATGAACTGGATGACCTAGAATAGCGCAGCACTAAGCTTCGCGTCATGACCCTTCGTGTTTCTTCAAGAAAGACAGGGCAGCCCTGTTTGCTCTCTTAGCGTCTCCAAGTTATGCGGGCCACAAAGGCCAAGGAAGAGTGCGCCGCTTATTTATAGCTTCGAAGAATTCTGCTAGGCACACGGTTTTTGGCAAATCCTTATGAGTGTTCGGCACACATATCCTTCAGATGCCGGGATCTTCTCTCATTCTTCTCAGGTTCCGAGGCCAATTTTTTTACATTAAATAACGAATAATTCTCTCCGACCATGAGCTTCGTTGTCACTTTCCTTGTGTTTATAAAATTGGGAGAATTATCTACACGCAACTTGGAGCGCAAGCACAGCACCAAGGCTAGACACTTCACTCTGTTAATTGCGTTCAGGATTCATATCACTGCAAGCTAGGTGAACGTGCGCCACCTAGTCTTTATTGCCACCCATCGTCCCGATTGAACACACGATAGAGGGTCTCTTAAGGGAATCTCCAGCTCGCTCTAAGTGCATAGCGGCGAAGGGATCACCTTGAAAACAATGTTGTTCGTAACAGGCACCGATATATAATAGAGGCAGCGCGTTATCTGCTGCGAAACAAAACAGCGAGCTGCGAATGAAGAATGCGATTTCGACATCGTGACAATAGTCCTTGAAGGGCGTAATGTCATAGCGACGAATTATGTATGCACAAAATGAAAGAACGATCGCGGCGGATTTACCTGAACTTGACGTACATAGCTTAACCTGGCTGTGGCAGAGACACTTTCTAACAAATGCTACTGAAATCGTTAAACACAGGCCCCAGTAATGCAGCATAGCTTTATGAGGCACAATACAGAAGCGGAATTGCACTAATGCAAGTGTACATCCTCAACTACGAAAGACTCCAGAAGCAGCGACAAAAGAAGTAGCAAATATTCGAGAAACGACAATGTAGGCGTAGCCAGACTACCAAATTTAACTTAGGACGAGTATTCTTCACATTTCTTGCCTGCCTTGGCTAAAAATTCGTCGAATAACCACCAACCTGGCGTGGCTACAAGAAGACATATGATCGTGTGAATGACAAGTTTCCAGAATATGGTGTGTTTAGCGAATGACGAAGTGGTCCGAGATTATTATTTATTTAAGTAATAAGAGAATACTTGTTGTGCAGCAAGACTATCAATAATTTGCAGCCTAGATAAAGAGACGAGATGGTACAGCTAGAATTGTTAATATTCGTCACACCATCCACTAAAATAGTAATTTTATTCAGTACGCCACCTATAACAGATGTTACTAAGTGAGTACTTTTGTTTCATTATGATTGCGACTACATGAACATTATCGACAGGGTTGTGCCATTGCCGTTTACATCGGCATCCTTATTGCCGACACTTTAAAAAAGTCCGAATAAAAAAGACCCTCCCCCTCCCCCCTCTGTTGTATGTTCTACCCAAGAATAAAAGTTCGTTAGTGCTGGAGACGAACACGTCTTAAGCATAGATGCAACCCACCAGCCGTTTCTGTAGCAAAAGAAAGAAAACCCATGAGAGAGCACTACCAGGTGTGAAGACTTACCGTTGATTGCTGATATAGCACAAATCAAACATTCATCAGTCTAATAAGAAGCACGAAAGACACAAGAATGGGATGTGGGGCTGTGTTAGTTGAAGGGCATGGTCGCTGGTGCGTGGTGTCGCGACATACATGAGTAGAAAATTTGTCCATTCGCTCTTCTGTGAACGTTTACTTTGCGCTTAGAGAATTGGCAGCAGGTAATCCCATCCTCTCACTAAAGAATAGCCATAGCCCCGCAGTGGTGGTCTAGTGGCTAAGATACTCGGCTGCGGACCCGCAGGTCATGGGTTCAAATCCCGGCTGCGGCGGCTGCATTTCCGGTAGAGCCGGAAAAGTTGAGCGCCCCTGTGCTCAGATTTGGGCGCACGTTAAGGAGCCCCAGGTGATCAAAATTTCCGGAGCCCTACACTACGGCGTCTCTCATAATTATATCGTGGTTTTGGGACGTTAAACCCAACATATCCAAAGAAGAGCCATAGATGAGGTTCAAAAGATTTGCTGCTAGTCGTACTTGTTAGATTCTTAAAATTTCGGGGTCAAGCAGATACTTATTTATTTATTTATTTATTTAAGTATACTGCAGACCTTCTCGGTCCAAGCAGGAGTGATACATAGGATATACAAACAATGATGTCACGTACAGAAAGGCACCGACCCAATCCAAGAAGAAAAAAAAACTATTGAATTCCAAGTAGCCAAAACAACAGTTTCATAATGCAACGTTCAGAATCATGCTAATAGGACAAACCAGTCAAAGAGAAAGACATTGCTCACAATAAATCCCTATTCGTACATTTACGTCTATTGTTCAAAACTTATAGTTTTAATCTTTTGAATAAAGGATTCTACAGTGTCACAGTTCACAGCTATTAATGGAAGTTGATTCCAATATGCAATTCATGACGGAAAAACAGAGTTTTTGTGAATGTTGCTGTGCCTTGTGGGCAGTCGTATTGTCTTATTGTGGTTAGTTCTCGTGGAATGCCTGAAAGGTTCAAGAAGATAGTCTGATCTGGATATTGTATATTTCCCATGATAAAGAAGATACAGGAATTTAAGTTTAGAATGTATTCTCCGTTCGGAAAGGCAATGAAGTTCGGTTCTTTTACGCAGATTAGTAACACTGGTATACCTGGAGTAATCGGAAAACACAAATCGAACTGCTAAGTTTGCACTCTCTCAATTTTACTAATGAGAAATTTATGATGTGGACTCCAAATTATATCGGCGTATTTTAGTGCTGGTTTAATCAGCATTGATAACGCTTGATCACAATTCATCAGATCTCACACCTTGTGGCATTCGATATCATGCGAAGCAGTCAGCCACTAAGTTTGTGCAGTATTTTGGCCTTTAGCTAAGTGATATCAGGTGGATCGACAAGTTTAGAAAGAGGAGGAGTGGTGTGCACATATTTGGTTTCCCAGGCACGCTGACAAAAGTGTGAAATAGTAGTTCATGGCCTTGCGTAGCACCAGCCCACACTTTAGAGCGCAGAATCATGCTTCAACGAAACGAAGTGCATGCATTGCGGTGTGATCATGGGGATATCATACGTACCTTTTGCCCATGCATTCCTTGGGGCTGAGCAACAATTGCATGTAGACAGCCAACTCTAGAACGTTGACAGATGTTAACCCCAAATACCTCTGTATGATAGGATCACGTATATAGCCGTAGTGTTCATTGCTTTTTTATAAATAACGTGATGAATACTACCTACAGTACGCGGGCATAGGGTCTTTATTCCAAGGATTTTCTAGACCTGGCATTACTCGGTAATTGAATACGTGGCTGTTGCGCAGAATAGTTGGGTTTGATCGCTCCTTAGATGCAATAACTAAATTTTTGCGTTGGTCGGGTTTTTGATGCCACTGTCAATTTCATTAACAGACTCACATTTCAATTACCAATATCTGTTCTCGCCTTTCTAATGTAAATATAAAATCTCCGTCAACTGCGGCACGTACCTGCCGCATACCGCGACAACGGTTTACGCATGCGGACAAAAGTCTGACGACATATGTTAAAAGACTTTTTACGTTTAATTCATGTCCTATCCAGACAGCCGCATCCTGCAAATACTATGCCAAATTTGGTCTATACACTGTTAAGGAGACTATAACAAGCGTACCCAGATGTAGGTTTTTGAAGAAACATAAAGGCTCGAAAAACCTTGGGCTCGCTAACAAAGGCTTCCCATTTTATCAAATGTTAAGTGTAGCACATTAAATCAATAGTAAAACGTGCATTTTCAAATCAGTCAAGTCTTTGATTGTTTTTGTGAGAGTTGAGGCTGCTTGAAGCACTTCAGGGCGAAGGCACCTCCAGTGTTCTATCAGGTAACTGGGTCCTATAGATGCTTCTTGCTGCCACGCTATTGCCTCAAATGAAATGTTCATGAAATGTTCATGCCCCCTACATGAAATGTTCATGCCCTTAAGAGCATGGACAGTTCTTTAAGGTTCTGACCCAGAAGTTTTCAAAGCCATACAGTTCTGCGAAGACCCCTGGGCGTACCTTAAGGCACCACAGAATTGGTGAAATAGTTGAGCGTCCACCGCTACTGTGGAAGGCGGGGAATTGCTGCCGTGAGGCACCTACTGACTAAATAGGTGCAAGCGCACATCTAGCCTGGTGCTCGGCAGAACGAATCTCATAGTAACTTGGCAGGGCACCCACCGAGTGGGCGATTGGCGGCTTGGGACCGCCAGACGTGAAATTATGGAAATCTTCTTTTTTAAAGCTCGTTTTCTGCGAAACAAGCATTAAACAGATCGTTTTGACAGAAATTCCGGCGTTGGTGTAGACGTCTTCGTCATTGGTTGTGAGCGAAAGGTCATCTTATGCGTGACCAAAAAATTTAAAACGACGCAAATAAAAGAAATACTAAAAAATTGTTGGAAAAAAAAGGGATCAAAGCCTGGTCGTCTTGTGGTAAGCGGATGTGCTACCATATGGCCACGCATCTGCTTGTGAATGCAGGGAAAAGAACTTCATGTGCTCGGAAATATATCGAAAGTAGATTTCATACTTTACAAGCAACGCATCCTGTATACATGCTTCACAATGAAACAAGACATATGGCAGTAACAATTCGTAGTACAAGCGCTGATTACGAGTGACCACGACGTTATGTGCTGATCATAATGACTTCATCGTTTAAAGGCAGTCATTCACTACAAAAGGCACACATGCTACTGCGCCTATTCTCTTAAGGCCACGTAGTGGGTGCATAGCAAGTTCGGAAAGGTTTCTTCCAATAGGTGTTTGAAGTACGCACCTAGAACAGGATATCACTATTGTATTCGACTCCTAAAGGCGAAGGTTTAGGGACCCCTAATATTTTTAGATTTCATTAAGCTATTCAACTCGGAATTTCACTTTTACAAGCAACTAAACGGACTCTATGCAAGGTGATTTATCAGTATAAAGAAAATGAATAGTATGAAAAAATAGAGTGTAATAATTCTCAATCACAAGATCGGCAGCATTACCGCAGAGCATCATTTTGGTATTAGAGAAAGCCGAGTACTTTTTGTTGTTAATAATTACAATTTGTAGGGGATAGCTCATATTTTAATATGTAAGGCGAGAAACTGGTCTTTTTTTGATGAAGATATTCAACGCATTACAACCCATTCAGTATTGTCGCAGAATATACAAGGGTACGAAATCACATACGCTGACGTACAGCGTAAAGACCAAGAGGAATGGGTATAACTAAAACGACAATAAAGAAGGGCCTCGTTGCTTTGGCATTGATGTCGAAACCTTCACATTGGAGCACTGAGCTTACAGAGGCAGAAGCTTCCTTAATGATCGCTTGTGTAGTACAGCAGCTTAACTTGCTATCTATTCGTAACCTGAACAAAAGGAGTCTAGAAGGACACTCGCCCAGAAACACAACGGCAGTAAATGAGCTTGCTCACATGCGCTTACCAAAGCGGCTTTTCATACCATGAAACAATGGGTGTAGTTGCTTATAAACTGATAGCTGTGATCAGAAGGTATTTTTCAATTAAGGTGTTTGCAGCTGATCTAAATAACGCTGACGCAGTTTAGGGCCTGCTTCCGTAGTCCATTGTTCAAAGCCAAATTCGCCATTGAAAAAAAAAAGAGTACGCATTGACATTTCTTAGCTGTGATACTCGGCGTGCAACACAGAAAACTGCTGCTTTATTTTCTGCATTCGCCTAATACAGAAAAAAAAGAATATCAGAAATATGACGCTTCAATAACGCTTTCAACTACTACGTCGTAGAATTGGTATTTAGGGTATTACGTTATCTCAATGCGAGATTGACGTACCTGGAAAGCTTTCTCACTTAGATGAATTTGTAGCCATGATAGAAGAAATTGGGAGACCCATAAAGTTCGCCTTTAAGAGTTGAACACAATAGCGAAATCCAGCCCCTAGTGCGCCCTTCAACCGCTAAGTGCATACCTAATAATAAGTTTTGAAACACACACATAGACACATACACACGTAGAGGCGCGCGCTAATGGTAATTAGAGGATTTTTACCAAAGGCAAGAGCCACATGACTTCCAAGATGCATGCCACACGCTTGCCATTAAGGATGCCGTAAAGAGTCTCACAATGCTTCACAGATGGCAGCACACAACCTAGCGTTTACTATTTGGTTGATCAACGCCTCTGGTAAGCCATGATATGTTTTCCGCAAAAGGAACATATTCGTCCATTTTTAGAGCTGTTGGAAAGCTGCTGTGTGTTTTTAGCGGCGATGGCTGCACTATTCCAGCCTTTTTCGACGTAGTTTGATGGCCTCCTGAAATGCGCCAACAAATCGCCGAACGGACAAGTTTTCTTCATGACACCCGTTGAACGAAATACGTTAAGGAGACTTCATCTACTACATGACATTTATGAAGTGTTTTCTTTTGCCCGAAGCAGCTGCAAGTAACATTGTGGCTTTGTTGTAGGGCACCTGCTTGCCACACGAACGGCCCGGGTTCGATATCTCAATGAGACCGAAAATTTTATTCTTTATTTTATTTGCTTCTTTTTCAAGTTTTCGCTCACGGACAATTTTTCGCTCACAACCAACGTTGCTGACACCAACGGCGGAATTCCTGTGACACGAGCTCACTAACGCTATCGCGTTAAAACTGAATCTTTCTGTAGCACGTGACGCACGCACTGATCAAAAGTTCCTGATTACTTCAGTCGGTACAGAGTTTTTAAGGCATATGCGTAGTCTTCGTAGAGATAGTTTTTTGAAAACCTCTTGCACAAAGCAGCGAATGAAAGCGGGTGAGTAGAATTGTTCAGTGATACTTTCTTTAGGATCTTTGGTTGAAAACTACTTCATACATGACAGCACTGCTGCAGGAACGTAAACGCACAAAAAAGCCTATAAAGAAACACATCGATTATTTCTAGTTGTACCTTACTCACCGTTACTCATCCACTGGAGACGTTCTTACAAAATAGATGTACCGTGCAGTTATAGGATTGTTTGGAAGTTTTTAAGAAGCACCTGACGCTTTGAAAGAGCCTGTCTGCCTTTAAGCTTTCAGCTTACCTTAAGGCCAGAAGGCAAGCGCGCCTCGACATTTCCTCCTCTTCATACCCCAGTCACATTAGTGGAATAATAAATCAAAGCAATATTCGAAAATTCAATCCGACCTTGTCGTATACCATGGTCGGTCATGTACGCCATTGGTGCTATCATGCTGAATTGCCAATTCTTGCCTGCGTTACACCAGTTCCTCTCAGCCATGTAATTAATATATGAGTGAGCACGTCCGATGTACACGTCCTTCTCGTTTTGAATTCTGGTATCTGCTTTCATTTTTAGTTTCTACTTGTGGTCTGCGCTACGTTTATCGCTGCCCATCATTTACATGCATTTGTAGCCTAGCTAATTAAGACCTCTGAGACAACATTGGTGAGTACGAATCGTGAATTTAGCTGAGCTCATGCATACACACAAAATGTGGAGGCGAGAGGCTTAAGAAATAATTGTAACCTCCCACTCTTCTCGATGTGAATGAAATGTAGAAATTTACATGCATTGAAAGTATACATGGGTCTTGCTTGTGTTTACATAGAGTGAAGCTCTAGGTAAGTTCCCCCATCTTCATCCGAGTCACTAGGCTAGCAATGGATGCATTCTCGTAAAGGTTTGGGTAAGCACTGAGCGACGACATACCTGTAATCAAGAAGAGTGAAACGAGACCGCTTTTGGAGAAAAAAAAACAACACTCAATATATTTGAAGAAACGTAGTAAAGAGAGCGAGTTATAAAAAAAGAACAAATCATGACAAATATAGTAAAAATATAACGAATTAAGGAAAGTGATCGAGAAATTCAAACCGTGCGTAAATAAATTCAACAAATTCTGCTAACGCTCAGTACACGCACTCGTGTAGACGGCCAAGGTTGATGTGGGTGAGATGCATTCCAAGTAGACGACGACCAGACAGGAACGCTCGCAAGCCCTTCCAGTCCAGCTGTGTGTAGTACTGGGGTTTAGGCATTCCTAGGAATGTAATTAGCAATTGGTGAGCAAAAGTCAGTCTCTTTTGGGCGTTAATCATTCGACGCTTGAACGAACATCCAGGCGTTGCTGGCCAACATAGTAAGTGGTTTTCGAAGGAGAGGAGAAAAAGAACTGATCTCGGTCTGCTTTGTAAGCGACATGTCTAAGATTCTTGTATAGGGGATGGGGTAAGAGGATAGAAAGATCATAAGGATATATAAGATGAAGCACTCGCCGCAAGCGAGTCAAGAAAGACGAGAGAAAAGAAAGACGGCGGACACGGTTGAAGGAGTCGGAGGATGGGTCACTACTCGGCGAGAGCTACATGGTGTCAGTAGATCGCAGATAGCGAGCCGATCGATCAGAGCTAAGCAGCGGTAAACCCGCTAGACGATGTTCGGGCGCACGTCATGGTGCCACATGAACTTGGCAGCCGAGTGTGCTGCGCTCTTGTAGCCGTCTCGCTTCAGCTACTTCTCTGCCACGCCTGTTTCATTACGAACCAGTGTCAGGGTTCATCATGGGAGTAGTTCCTTCTGCGCAACTTCGCGCATCTTACCTGCACATTGTTGTGTTGGTTGATGGCACCATGAAAGACCGCGTCTCCTCATTAGGTAATTCATTGTCTTTTGTGTCCTGCGCCGGCTATATTGGTTGCACTCACGCACTTTTTGAAGCGCGCCCTTCGCTTATTTCAATCTTCAGCGCGCGTTCATTCTAGGCTTGCCTCACAAGAATTCAGTTGTGTTTTGTCTGTTTTGTCTTCAATATTGTACGCATAAAATCACAGATCTCATTCAGCTACTTTTGCTGTTACGCAGTCACATCTGTTGAAGAAAAATTTTTTTGGCAATTTTTTAAGCCCCTATGTCGTCACCTTTTCTTCCCCTTCCAATGCATTGACATGCGGTGCGACAGCGCTTGTTTGATCCGTAAAATAGCTGTAGCGACGCTGGATGCAAAGGTGCTAGCAAAGGGTCTTAAAGAAGTGCATACATATAGAACGACACAGCTTGTTGCGTAAACATGCAAAAACCAATATATAATAAATATGCAGCGCCAAGACTACAGCGCTGCTCATTGTGTTGGTGTGGTGTGCATACGTGCCCCAAAAAGGTACCAAGACATCCACGGTAAACAGACAGCCCGCGTTACGTAAAAGCGCTGAAAGCGGCGACTTGTTCCATTGTCCTTTAATGGAGAGCTCTCGTCTACTGAAAGAAGGCTATCATACCAGTGTCATCTCAGGTGCACCTGTTCGGTTTCGGTTATTTTTTTATATTGTTCTACCAAGCCTGTTTTTCTCCGCTCTTGCTCTATCCTCTGCTGCTATGTCTTTTCAGCAACCTTTACGGTACTTTTTTGCTTTATGTCTGGTTTGTTATTATGTTGCGTTGTTGCCTATAATTATGAGTATCAACATAACTGACCTTCACTTTCGGTGTACATGACATAGCAGTGTATATATGCCATAGCAGTGACTATTTTCTCGGGCTGCTGGGAGACTGTGAGCGAGTGCATGTTACGAGCGCACTGTCAGAGTACTGTCCTCTTTTGTTTGAAATGGGAGATACCAAAGCTTAGGCACTATCTACTTTCGACCAAGTGTAATTGATGACGAGTGAACCATACGTGCACGCTTGTGTATCACGCCAAGCAGCCTGGTATTCCATTATTTTTTCTATTTAGATGCGGAACACCTGAGGGCCCTGGCTGTCGTATTCTGTCGTCTGCAATCGCATGCCATCTCTCGTTCTGCCACATGCTGTGATCTCATGTATTCACTTGGAAGCATGCAGCCCAAAAATTGTTAAGCATAGCCACGTAGAGCACGGCCATGTATACTGTATATGTATGTGAAACGTACTGATAAAAGATTGAGGCGAAGAGAAGATACGAATTGGAGAGGGTAGAGAATGGCGTGGTCATGTACGGTATCTCTAAGAAGAAACCAGGTACAACGAAGCCATGTACAGTTACACATCCTATGCATGTATAAAATAACATATGGCCACAGGAGGCACATTCACTTTTTATTCCTTGCGCATACTTAGACTCCCAGGCGTGTTCTAATATATACAGCAGCGTTGTTCTTACCACTGCTAGCTATGGGCGCCGTACCAAATAAAGTGCAACTGCCGTGAGTTGTCAACAATGCCGAGGGTGCTGAAGAAAGTATCTGAGAGTTCAAAATTATTCAGCGGTATATGAACAACAGTTATTCAATAGTTCGCTCCTGTCTACCATCTGCATTAGCAGTCACATAATTCTATTGGCACGTCTTATATTTAACAGTTCTATTCTTTTCTGACCTTTCTCTTCTCGACATGAATGGCAGCAATCTGAATGAAACCTGTTAAACATCCCTGTCCCTCTTTTGCATTTTTGTCTCTTTTTCACCTTCTCTAAAAGAAGCAAAAAAAGACGCCTGTTTTCCGAAGCATTACGAATGTCTCACGGAACTGAACACCACAACTAAAAATTAGCAGTGTTGCTTCAAAGTCACAAATATTAAACTTGAACAGTTGTAACAGTGCTTCTTCTAAATAAATTCCCATTAGAAATTATGTTTTCTCTAGGTTTTGCGTTTTTCCTGACCACAAGCACAAACACTATTCATGTTAATGTGCTAGAAGCGACAATTTATTTATACGCGTTACAAATTAGGATACAGGCATAAACCTCTTACAGTACCTGAATAGAATGACCCTCAGAAAACTATCACCAAGTGAGCAAGAACGATTTCCACGCAACAATGCAGCGAAGGAGACCCGCAGTTGTGGCCCTGGAAACAGTGCTGGTGCATCACTGGTGAAATACGACATGCTTTTATAATTCTACAAATCCAAGAACCATGCAACAATTCGCTCGCGCAACTCAAAGTTGATTCGCGTTCCAGTTTTATCTCGGTCTATTTGATATTTTCCTTTTTCATTTTACTCGGTTGCGTCCGGGCCAAAATATTTTTTCGTATCAGCTGTCGTCTTCCCAGTCTGTATTGACGTGTCGCTCTTTCGTATCTATATTGCTCCACAAAATATCCAAGCATCTTCAAGAAGCTAATGATGACGAGTAGGTGGAGCTAGATTATAAGGTCGATAACGTCTACCTTGAAGTAACTGACTATAGTATAAAGGGTTTGTTGTTGTACGTGTTTTATGTTGTTTCATCACAATCATCATGAATGATATCAGTGTAATAATGAACCTTTGTTGTGTCTCACGTATATTATAGTGCGGTGCCCCATGATATGTAAATTGAGTGAAAAAGTGACAAAGAGTCTACGACAAAGCTAGGTTCTAATGTCCACAACCGTGGTCCGGAATGCGTAAGTTTAAATCACCGACTCCTAGGTGGTCTATGTTGTTCTGTCACAAGTATAATTGATATTAGTCTAATGTTAAATATTTTCATGCCTCACATTCACGATTCACCTCGCGACGGACGGGCGCTGACAAGGTTAGGCCCTAAGGAGCTTCGCCCCTACCAGGCAGACTGAGCGAAGGAAAAATTATCCAGCGTGAATGCACTTATCAGCAACAGCAATGGAAACAACCGCAACACGATACGACCACTGCCAACTATAGAAGAGAATAAAAAAAGGCGAAGGATAAGTGACGTCCTGAAAAAAATAAAAGAACCCTCTTGTAATGCGGCTGCACGTGGCCCCTGTGCCTTCTTGCGCACGCTTCCTGCACACTCGGAAATTGCATTCGCATCGGCACTCATAGAGTGCCGGGAAGGCTAACTCAATTGGGCTTTGCCGAGCATGTGAGCCGCCTCTGAACTGTATCGCGTGATGCATGCAAATGCCACACCATAACAGAAACATAGCAATGAAAAGTACAACAAAAGCATCTTTAGTATGAAGCTGTTCAGAAGTACCATGAAGGAAGATATGGGGTAGACCGTTTCACCCAATATTTGCCGAAATTGTTTGCCTAGCTTTTGTTTGGGAATTATTTAACCCAAACCCCATGGCTATGTTTGTAATGCTGTCGCCAAGTGCAACCTCGTGTACCCTGCTAGGTGTGCGCTCTCTGCTCTCAATGCACTTATTTCGTTGCGAAGGTCTGCATGGAATTTTTAATAGTGCTTTACACTAAATAAACTTCTTATTGTCAGGTTTTTTTTACCTAGCAAATCATTGTTATTTTTTCATGACACTGCAGTTTTCCTTTAACCATGAATTGACCGAACTGGCTTCTCTGTATCTTCAAGGCCACTGCCAGTATGTACCACCGCTGTCAGCCTTTTTTAATTTTCAACCTTGTGCGTATCTCGCCTGCGAGGAATCCAAAGCACCTTGTTTGGATGAAATTTATCGTTTTGCACAAGCGAAAATTTCCGATTCGCGCACGCTTCTAGTCCGCTGAATAAACTGTGCGGAAATACTGTTCTCGCTTCTGACTCCTACCATGAGCGTTGTGAGCATGCACATTCGTGTTTCTGCGTGAAGATGTGCGTAGGTACCACTTCGCAGTGAATAACTGCGCCACCGGTTGCACGTTTTTCATTAAGACAGTATTGTTAAAACGTCTGGGACAAACGCAATCTATTTCAATCCTGGATATTTTCCCAGCACAGAAATTAGGCACCCATATCTGTGTTGAGCAGCGTCGTCGCCATAGCTGTCGCCGTTGCCTACGGTGGCATAACCGACAGACATCAGAACGTTAAATTCCGATGCACATGCACCCTTAAAATTCAGAAAAGAATATCCAAATCAAATAAGCTTTGATTGCGTGATGACAATTCATCACGCAATGATCGCTGTAAGTCGAGCTCTGATTTAGAAGAGTAATGACGTAGTGGTTTCTTTCCTTTTCCACAGACATTTTGATTTGAGAAATAGTCAATATTTTGCACAAAGTTGAAACCTAAGCACAGAGTTCCTCGTCCCTACAATAGGCTGCGATCAGAATTTGCATTAGGTAGTATCGCAATTAAATTGTCTGTCATTTTAGGTTTTGGAAACTAGCATTACGCCGTGGAATTCTACTGGGACTTATGCTTTCGCACATTGACACCAAGGTTCCGAGGGGTTCGACGATAACAGGCACCAGATTCACACAAATGGCGATTACGCATCACACAAACTGGTTAACTCAAAGCGTAAATGACGTCACCGAGCCTTAGTGACGAACGTGGTTTTCGGTTTTACTTACCGGAGAGTAGTTGGCAATGATCTTACCTAACGAGCCCAAGCGGATATGAGCACGAGCTTACGATTATCTCGGCTAGGCAACAGTGGACTAAAATATTCCTGAAAATTTTCACTACCGCGAGATAGGGAGTGTAGTTTTCTACGGCATGTCAGTATTTTGAGTCACAGTCTTTGACAATTTTCTTGGTTTTGTGGAAAAATAATGAAGAAATTGTGAAAGATGCGCCTATCATGATACGCTTCTGTAAATTAACCAGCGTATTATCTGGGCTTCTATTAGGAAGAACTGTGGGCCACGTTTTCTAACTAGCTTTTTCGTCAAATATTTCTCTCTCAGTCCGATACGCCACCACAGTATTCCACAAGCTTTTCTTCATGCACACCATTGGTTATTCGAATTGGATAAGATCTTTTGTCATTATCAAGGGTCATTCACAGTCAACTATGCGTTTACATGTAAAATGGTGTAAAACGGTGCCTTCAAGGACACGTTTCAGTGGTTCGAAACAGACAAACTGCTTTAGAAACAAAAAACGCTACGAAGGCGTTAACGATGCTGGTGGGATGACAAACCAGCTCATGAAAATGCAGATCTGTCGCTTCAATAATTTACGCGGTGATGGTGATCTAGTCATCCCAGTACACAACTGCCTTGGCGTTCCTCCTACGTGCGTACAATATTTGATATTCTCGGCATTCTACTTCGTAACAGTGCTACCTCGACGCTCATGATCTACAAATCATCGGCTTCACATTGCCTTGCTTCAACCGGGAGCACAGTCACTCGTTGCTGTTTTTCTCTACGATCTTCCCCTTAGATATGAGATCAATTTTGAGGCATGCTAGTGCTGCGCAGAAAATATAAGTAAAACAGCACTTCACTACCTGCGAATGGATTGGTTTTTGAGGCGTCGGCAAATCGGCTGTACCTAAAATTTACTGTGTTTTGAACAAGCAGAATTCTGCAGTTTCATTTCAGCTTTCGAGTCGACAACACATGGCACCATTTGGGAAGAGCCGGGGCTCCCAGTTCTAAGGTGACTCAAGTGAACTGCAAAATGCTCAACCGCTTATAATATTCTCTGCCCTCCTGGCTTTGAAAGAGCAAGGCAAGAAGCGAAGACCTTAGTTTTTGCATTATGAATATAAACGTCTTCACAAATTCACCCTTTAGAGTGTAAACTGCTACAGTTTTAGCCGCAAGGAATAAATAGCTTTTTATTTTTTCGTGGAGGAAAAAAAATAGTTGGGATGCAGACTTCGCCTCTCTGAGTGTGCAAAAAAATTCTAGGTCATTGATGTGTGAAACTTAGAAAAAAAAGGTCGAGCATAAATTTCACGCCACCTACACTTAGTTGAAAAGTGAAGAACAGAGCAGGTGAGAAAAGACCCCGTGCTTTGATCGGCGTATCGCTATTGCCACGTTCCATTTCCCAAGTTTTTGTTATCGTCCGAAAACACCGCACGATTCTCAGCGCAAACCGCGCCTGCAGTTTTCTAGAAGGTTCCGGACTGTAGTAGATCATTTCGATAAGATCACGCCCACTGCGCGAACGGTACAGATTGTTCTGGAACCTACGCCACCGCCAGCGATAACGCTAGAACATTCGGCGGCAAGAGTATAAATGCCGACGCGCTTTGCCGCTTGTCAGTTGTTGTTGATCGAAGGCCGACGCTCCGTTCGCCGCTATCAGTCCGAGACTGCTATCTGTGCGAGACTGCTGCTGTAATTGGATTTTCAGTTTACCGGGCACAGGTTCGCCCAAATAAACAGTTAAATCCTAACACGAAGTCTCCTGTCTTCGGCCACGTCACGACCACGTGACATCTGGAGGAGGTGCTGCTTCGTTCATGTACCGGACGCCCCCGTCAAGCCGTGAACCCAGCCCACGTCGCGAAGAAGACACCGACACCAACCAGGAGCAGCGAACAAGCCGCCGACAGCAAGGGCTACCACCAGAGTACGGGCTTCTACCAGACAAGGCGCGGAAGACGAAGGCCATGACCGCGACTGCAGCGACAATGACAACCGCAGCGTCCCAGCCCACGAGGGTCATGCATCAACCCAGGGAACCACCAATTTTCCATGGGTCATCGTTCGAAGACCCGGAGTCCTGGCTGGAGACATACGACCGTGTGGCCGCCCTCAACCACTGGGACCATGAAGAAAAGCTGCGTCGTGTGTTCTTCTATTTGGAAGACACCGCAAGGACTTGGCTTGAAAATCGGGAGTCCACGCTTCGAACGTGGGATGTTTTCTGCGGCGCATTCCTTCAAACGTTCGCGAGCGTCGCTCGCAAAGAGAGGGCCGCTGCTTTATTAGAGACTCGGGTTCAGCTGCCAAATGAAAATGTCACCATTTTCACAGAAGAAATGACCCGAGTATTCCGTCACGCTGATCCAGACATGCCTGAGGAGAAAAAAGTTCGTTTCCTCATGCGAGGGGTCAAACAGGAGCTCTTCGCGGGACTGATGAGAAACCCACCGATAACCGTCCAAGAATTTATAGCAGAAGCGACCACTATCGAAAAGACCCTGGACATGCGCACCAGACAGTATAATCGTCGCCTGACTGCAGACTGCGCTGCTGCTCAAGCCAGCAACTCCGGAGACCTGCGTGAAACGATCCGAGCGATCGTGCGGGAAGAGCTGCGCAAGCTGTTGCCTTCGGCCCAGCCTCAAGTGGATTCAATTGCCGACATTGTGCGAGAAGAAGTTCGGCAATTGCTTCAAATTCCCCACGCACCGCTGCCCGAGCCGGAAGCTATGAGCTACGCCGCTGCACTGCGCCACAACGCTCCTCCCCGTCCACGCCAAAACGCCGCCCCATCGCACTTCCGTCGACAGACGCCACCGCCGCCACCACCCCCACCGACGTCATACCGTTCGCCAGCGGCCCAGCGCAGTGCACCGAGGAAGACTGACGTCTGGCGCACCCCTGACCATCGCCCGCTCTGCTACCACTGCGGCGAGGCCGGACACACATACCGCCGTTGCCAGTACCGACAGATGGGACTGCGTGGCTTCGCCGTCAATGCACCGCGTCCACAGCAAGGAGAACGACCACGTGACATCGCCGACTACCTGACAGGAACTCGGGGGACACCACGAAGCCCTTCGCGTTCGCCGTCGCCCAGCCGCCGCACGTCACCGCACCGCCGGCAGTACTCTGGCCCAACGCGGGGCCGGTCTCCTAGCCCGTATCCGGGAAACTAAGGGCAGCAACCGGTGGAGGTGCGGTTGCTGTGCGACGAACTACCGAAGATCCTCCGACGACGACGACGCCGCGACGGAGCTTTCCGAACACAACGCCAGCCAGGCAAAGCCCTGACGGCGAAAGCTCATTTACCGAAGGTGGCCTGACGACGCAGCATGGAAGCAGCGGAACAAGCCGACGCAGCCGTGACCCGACGCCCCGCCCTAACTGTAATGCGAGACGGCGAACTAGCGACCTCGACGTTCTTATCGACGGCCACAGTGTGACTGCTCTCGTCGATACTGGAGCCGACTATTCTGTCATCAGTGGGTCGTTCGCCGCGAAGTTAAAGAAAGTTAGGACAGCTTGGAAAGGCCCTGAAATCCGCACAGCCAGAGGTCATCTCGTAACGCCTGCAGGAATCTGCACAGCGAGAGTCACCATTAACGGCCGTATTTATCCTACAGACTTCGTAGTCCTACAGCGTTGCTCGAGAGATGTCACCCTTGGCATGGACTTCTTATGCCTCCATGGTGCTGTCATCAACCTAAAAACAAAGTCGATAACGTTATCCACAGAAGAAGCACTACCACCGCGCACGCCGTCAGGACACCATGCCTTGAATGTGCTGGAAGAACAAGTCACCATTCCGCCTCGCTCAAGCGTCATTATTTCAGTCGGCGCTCCTAAATCACCTGACTTGGAAGGCGTCGTTGAAGGCAGTCAGCATCTGTTGGTCACCCGAAATATTTGCGTCGCAAGAGGAATTTCAGAGCTGCGGGAAGGCAAAGCAACGGTTTTGCTCACGAATTTCAGCAATGAGTACAAACATGTGAACAAAGGAACAACGGTCGCATACATCGAAGAAATTGTCGAAGCCACCAGTGCTTTCGCCCTCGCCGATTCTGCGGAACCTGCTCAGAGGAACCAAGCCCCTCCCATAGCTTTCGACGTCAATCCCAGAATTCTGAACGATAAGCGAGAACAGCTCCAGGCCCTGCTCCTGCAATACGAAGATTGCTTTTCGTCGTCATCGAAAATTCGGCAGACCCCAATCACGTAACATCGCATCATAACCGAATAAAATGCCAGACCACTCCGTCAGAGTCCGTACAGGGTTTCGACGCGAGAACGTGAGGCCATGAAGACACAAGTTGATGAAATGCTGCGGGATGACATTATCCAGCCGTCCAAGAGTCCATGGGCATCCCCCGTGGTGTTAGTGAAAAAAAAGGATGGGACCCTACGTTTCTGCGTCGATTATCACCGCCTGAACAAAATCACAAGAAAGGACGTGTATCCCCTCCCACGAATAGACGACGCGCTTGATCGGCTCCATAACGCCAAGTACTTTTCGTCAGTGGACCTTAAGAATGGCTATTGGCAAATCGAAGTCGACGAAAGAGACCGAGAGAAGACGGCGTTCATAACACCGGACGGCCTCTTCGAGTTTAAGGTGATGCCCTTCGGCCTTTGCTCAGCGCCTGCAACGTTTCAACGCGTTATGGATACAGTACTGGCAGGATTGAAGTGGCAGACTTGCCTTGTGTACTTGGACGACGTCGTCGTGTTTTCCTCGAGTTTCGACGAGCATCTTCGGCGCCTTGAAGCTGTACTTCAAGCCATCAAGACTTCCGGACTCACACTGAAGCCAGAAAAGTGCAGATTTGCGTATGAGGAGCTCTTGTTTCTGGGGCACGTTATCAGCAAGTCTGGAGTTCGTCCCGATCCACGGAAAACAGCCGCCATCGCCGACTTCCCGCCGCCCACTGACAAGAAAGCCGTGCGCCGATTTCTGGGCCTGTGTGCCTATTATAGGCGGTTCGTGAAAAACTTCGTCCGCATCGCCGATCCTCTCACTAACCTTACCAAGGCCGACGTGGAGTTTAAGTGGGAAACGCCGCAGGAACACGCTTTCCAGGCGCTTAAACATCGCCTCCAGACGCCTCCGTTACTTGCCCATTTCGACGAATTCGCCGAGACAGAAATACATACTGACGCAAGCAGCGTAGGTCTTGGCGCCGTTCTTGTGCAGAGGGCTGACGGACTTGAAAGGGTTATTAGTTACGCCAGCCGATCGCTATCCAAAGCAGAAGCAAATTATTCCACAACAGAAAAGGAGTGCCTCGCCATCATCTGGGCTACGTCGAAATTTCGCCCCTACCTCTACGGCAGGCCCTCCAAAGTTGTGAGCGACCACCACGCATTGTGTTGGCTAGCCACCTTGAAGGACCCCTCAGGTCGCCTCGCACGATGGAGCCTGAGACTTCAAGAATATGACATTACTGTCATTTACAAGTCCGGCAAAAAACACTCCGACGCCGACTGTCTCTCTCGTCCGCCTGTCGACCAACCGCTACCCGACGACCCGGATGACGACTACTTCTTAGGAACGATAACTACCGACGACTTCGCTGAACGACAGAGGGCCGACCCGGAACTTAAGGCCCTAATAGAATACCTCGAAGGCAGGACCGCCGAAGTCCCGAAGATATTCAAGTGCGCACTTGCGTCGCTCTTTCTACGAAACGGTCTTCTACAAAAGAAAAACTTTTCACCGCTTCGAGCTAAGTACCTTCTTGTGGTGCCTTCAGCTCTGCGACCAGAACTCCTGCAGGCCCTTCACGACGATCCGACGGCAGGGCACCTCGGTGTTTCTCGCACGCTCGCGAGGATACAAGAAAGGTACTACTGGCCACGTCTTACCACCGACGTCACTCGTTATGTGAGAACATGCCGGGACTGTCAGCGACGCAAGACACCGCCGACAAGGCCAGTGGGACTTCTACAGCCAATTGATCCACCTTGCCGGCCTTTCCAGCAGATTGGTATGGACCTACTGGGGCCGTTCCCGACGTCGGCTTTCGGAAACAAGTGGATTGTGGTAGCTACCGACTACCTCACCCGCTACGCCGAGACAAAAGCCCTGCCAAAAGGCAGTGCATCCGAAGTAGCTAAATTCTTCGTCGAAAATATCGTCCTACGTCATGGCGCTCCAGAGGTCCTTATCACCGACAGAGGAACGGCATTCACTGCCGACTTAACTCAAGCAATCTTGACATACAGCCAAACAAACCACCGCCGGACGACAGCGTACCACCCACAGACCAACAGCCTCACCGAGCGGCTTAACAAGACGATCGCCGACATGCTGTCAATGTACGTCGATGTCGAACACAAGACGTGGGACGCCATTCTTCCGTATGTGAACTTCACATACAACACGGCGGTGCAGGAGACGACGCAGATATCGCCATACAAATTGGTCTACGGAAGGAGCCCGGCAACGACGCTCGATGCCATGTTACCCAACGTCACCGACGAAGAAAACCTCGATGTGAGCGAGTACCTTCAACGCGCCGAAGAAGCCCGACAACTTGCGCGTCTCCGTATCAAGAATCAACAGACGACCGACAGCCACCGTTACAACCTTCGACGACGCTTCGTGGAATACCAGCCCGGTGAACGTGTTTGGGTGTGGACGCCGATACGCCGACGTGGACTAAGTGAAAAGCTTCTGCGACGGTACTTCGGACCGTACAGGGTGGTTCGACGGCTCGGCCCACTTGATTACGAGGTTGTCCCCGACGGCATCACGAACTCTCAACGACGCCGATCGCGACCTGAAGTCGTCCATGTCGCGCGCCTCAAGCCGTTTCATGCGCGTTAACAAACTGAACTAGTGTTTTTTGTATTACTGTTGTATCGTAATTTATTCATTGTACTTTCATGCAATTGTACTTTCATCTTTAGTTAAAGCATCGGGACGATGCCTTTTTTTCAGAGGGGTCAATGCCACGTTCCATTTCCCAAGTTTTTGTCATCGTCCGAAAACACCACACGATTCTCAGCGCAAACCGCGCCTGCAGTTTTCTAGAAGGTGTCATAATATGTGCTGCGCGGGCGCGAAACAGAAACTAAAAAAACGACAATAGTGTGCCGTGCGGTGGCGAAGAGGATGTGATGTGTGCGTGTATGTGCCGTGCGGTGCCTACAAGGAAGAGGACAGCTCGTGAGGCGCGGCCTCGAGGGTGCGTGACCCGTGCCTTCGGCAGTGCGCGAGGTACGTCGTTCGAGGCAGGACTACCTCGTTGGGCGTCTGGCCGATAGGTACGACCCAGGCCACGTCGCGACACTCGTACCAGCCGAGTGGACAGCTCAGCATCCGCTAGACGACCGGTCTAGGAGAGCTGGCGCCAGGTTCCTGAACCTGTCCTTGTCCCGCTGGTCGTCGAGAGCTGGCGCCGGGTGCCTGAACCTGCCCTTGCGCCGCTGTTCCAGGAGGGCTGGCGTGGGTTTCCGAGGCGGACGGCAGGTGCTCAAGGGCACAACTCCCTGCCGCCGGAACACGTGGGTCGTCGGCTCCAATTCGTCGACAGTGGCGCTGAGCCACTGGAGTTCGACGCGGCGACCCTGCGTCTCCCGACTTCGTCACTGCAGGTGACGACGCCGCCCAACGTCGACTTCGCCACTGAGTAGTGCCGACGGGGCACCAACGACGGCCCAGGCTACTACCCCGACGACCTGAACTGTAGGCCGAACGTTCTACTTATTCATTTAGTTTAGCCGCGTGTTTTTGTGTTAGGAACTTCGTAATGTGTGAGTTGTCCGTGTGTGAAGGGTACAATAGAAGTTGGACGTGTGCTTGTGCACTGGCGTGCTGTCTGATTCTTTCTGGAGCGGTCCTGCCCCAATAACATCACAAACTGGCGAGCCTGCCAGGATCCGCTTGGTAAACCAGTGAAAGAAGACAGTTTCGCTCGAGGCAGACACACGTTCAGACTGCACCATGGACTTGGAAAAACTCGCCGCTATAGGGCTCCAACTAGGGTTCTCGGGTGCAGAGCTAAACAAGTGGATTGAGGCCCAACAGGCTAAGCTAAGGGATGAGAGAGCTGCAGAGCGAGAGGCAGCCAAAGAACCTGACGAGAGGCAGCGTGAAATTCTGCAGCTTAAGCTAAAGCTTCAGGAAGGAGCTCAGAATATGCCTGTAGCAGCTAATGACGCTTTGACTGCGCCCAGCACCTCCTCACCCCTCAATCCGCAGAAGTTACTGCCTGTATTTGACGAGAAACGCGATGATCTGCACGCGTATCTGCAGCGATTCGAGCGCGTAGCCACAGGACAGGATTGGCCGCAAGAAAAATGGGGTCTCGCTGTTAGCCTGTGCCTAACGGGTGACGCGTTAACCGTGATAGGCCGAATGACTGCCGCTGATTCGCTGGACTACCAAAAAGTAAAGAAAGCTCTACTGCAGAGACTTCAGTTTACGGCTCAAGGCTACCAAGATAAGTTTCGGAAAGCACGAGCAGCAGATGGTGAAACTGGACGACAGTTAGCAGCAAGAATTACCAGTTATTTCGACCATTGGATAGACATGGCAAACGTATCCCAAACCTATGAAGGTCTAAGGGATCACGTAATCTCTGAGCAATTCTTGCGTTGTTGCCATCGAAAGCTGGTTGTTTTCTTAAAAGAGCGAGAGTGCAAGTCACTAGATGAACTCGCTAATTTGACGGATCGCTTCCTTGAGGCGCAGAATTTGACTAATATAGGAAAAGGTCCTGACCCCGCGAAATAATCCAGTGGAAAGCCTACCGAAGCGTCGCGGAAACCGCAACTCAAGTGTATCCTGTGTCATCGTTTCGGACATTTGGCTCCTGACTGCCGCAATCCACCTAAGCAGATGCTGAAATGCAAGTTGTGCGGTAAAACGGGACATGTCACAGAAACTTGCCGAAACCAGCATGGGAACAACAAACCGAGTTCTTCGTGCGCATTTAGCGAACCTGACTCTGCCCGGGCTGGTGCTAGAAAAACAGCCAAGCGTCCAGGAGGGAAGATTCCTTGCTCAAGTCACCACGACGACAAGAACGTGCAGGGTACAATACATTTCCTGGACGACGGGATGCCAGTGGTCGAAGGTCTGCTGCTAGGAAGAGAGGTTCGAGTCTTACGCGATACGGGATGCAACACGGCAATCGTCCGACGGGAGCTCGTTCCTGATGTGTGCCTGACAGGCAAGAAAATCAGTGTCGTTCTCCTAGACAGGTCAACTAGCCATCTCCCGAAAGCTATTGTACAAGTCAACACGCCGTACTTCACAGGGATGCTGAAAGTGGCTTGTATGGATTAACCCCTCTATGACCTTGTGCTGGGAAATTTTCCAGGCGTCGGAGGACCATACGATCCAGATTCTGACTGGAAGCAGGCGACTCATACCCAGGTGGATGAGTTACCTGCGCAAGCACACCCGACCAAGTCACCTGTCACCTCAAGATCTGCTTCTTCAAGCGTGGCAAAAACCAAAGCCAATCAACAAGGTCAAGAAAATATCAGGCCTTTGTACGTGTCAACAACGCTCTTACCTGACGTTACCAGAGCCCAACTCGTCGAGGAACAGCGAAATGACCCGACACTCAAAGCTGTCTTTGCTAAAGTGAATAAAGAGTTCAAATCGGGAAAGGGCCACTGTTACGATTTCATCGAAGATAAAGGATTGCTTTATCGACGCTACCGCCTTGCCACTGGCAGGACGTTTAAACAGCTGGTCACTCCGAAAGAGTTCCGGCTAGGCATACTGGACATTGCTCATGGCAGTATCATGGCGGGACACCAAGGCATCAAAAGAACTACTGATCGTGTCCTAGAAGAATTTTATTGGCCTGACCTGAACGGAGACGTAAAGCGCTTTGTCAAGTCTTGCGACAAGTGCCAGAGAACTACCCCTAAAGGAAAAGTTGGAGTCGCACCACTAGGCAACACGCCTCTTATCCGGACACCTTTTCAAAGGGTCGCGGTTGATTTAATCGGCCCATTTTCACCAAGATCGGACCGCGGGAACCGATATGTTCTGACACTTATCGATTTTGCGACTCGCTACCCTGACGCTGTAGCATTGCCCGCAATCGATGCAGTTCACATTGCGGAAGCACTCATCGAGATTTTTTCCCGCATCGGCTTGCCAAAGGAAATCGTCACCGACCAAGGGGCAAGTTTTACCTCAGAATTAATGAACGAGGTTAGCAGGCTTCTCTCCGTGAAGATGCTAAAGACAACCCCATATCATGCGATGGCGAACGGTCTCGTGGAGAAATTTAATGGCACCCTGAAGACAATGCTAAAGAGAATGTGCCAAGAGAGACCTCGATCTTGGGACAGGTACCTAGCTCCGCTACTCTTTGCATATAGGGAAGTTCCACAGACAAGCCTCGGGTTCTCTCCGTTTCAGCTCATTTACGGCCGCCACGTCCGAGGACCGCTAACCGTGCTGAGAGAACTGTGGACAAATGAGGGGCTAGACGCAGAAACGCGGACGACTTACACCTACGTCTTTGATTTGCGCAATCGCCTAGAGGAGACTTGCAAGATAGCCCATGAACAGCAGGAGAAGGCTCGTGTGAAGCAGAAAACCTAATATGACAGGAAAAGTCGCCCTAGAAAATTATGCCCAGGCAACAAGGTTTTAATTCTGCTCCCGACTGACTCCAACAAGCTGTTAATGCAGTGGAAAGGGCCGTTCCAAGTCATCGAACGGAAAAATGATGTCGACTACGTCATCGATGTGTTTGGGAAAAACAAGATTTTTCATATCAACATGCTCAAAAAATACGAAGAGCGCGAAGGGACGGAACCACAACAGGTGTCAGTTGTTGCAGAGCTCCACGAAAATCTCCCCGAAGAAGAAGACGAAGTCAAACAAATGCCCATATTGAGCTTGTATCGCGCGCAGTTCAGCACGGATGTCAAGCTATCACCACACCTCACTGCTGAACAAGTTCAGAATGTGCAAGCACTTTTTCAAGAGTATGCGGACATTTTTTCTGACTTACCAGGGAAAACAGCACTCGTGGAGTGTTCGCTACGTCTGACCTCCAATAAGCCTGTGCATGTTCCGCAGTACCCCATCCCCCTTGCCTTGCAAGAAAGAGTAGAAAAGGAAGTGCAAGAGATGCTGAAACTCGGTATTATTGAGCGGTCTCAGTCGCCGTACCACGCTCCCATTGTCGTGGTGAAGAAACCGGACAACACGATTAGGTTGTGCATAGACTTCAGAGAATTGAACAAGATTCTGGTCCCCGACTGCGAGCCAATACCACGCATCGATGTAGTTCTTGCACTTGTTGGACAAAAGCAGTTTTTCTCCAAATTTGATTTCACGAAAGGATACTGGCAAGTACCGATGGATCCAAACAGTCGTGAAAAAACTGCTTTCTCCAGCATGTCTGGGCTCTATCACTTCCTCTACATGCCTTTTGGCATTAAAACGGCGCCAGCAGTATTCGCGCGCCTTATGAGATCAGTACTGGGTGGTGTCGACAACGTTCACCATTATTTCGACGATGTCATCATTGCGACCGATACTTGGCAAGAGCACATCGACACCCTCAGACAAGTTTTTGAACGAATTAACCAAGCTCACCTCACCATAAAACCAAGTAAATGTGAGATAGGAGAGCGAAGCATATCCTTCTTGGGACATCGAATCGGGGAGACTACAGTTGAACCGCTTCTCAAAACGCTAGACAAGATTCTTGCCGCAAAACGACCTACAACCAAGAAAGCAGTGCAGTCGTTTCTTGGCTTGACCGGCTATTACAGGAAGTTTATACCTAACTACGCCGAACTGACCAAGCCGCTGACGGACCTTACAAGAAAGGGACAAAGCCCCACTGTTTCATGGGGCGCACATCAAGAGGAAGCGTTTACGGCCCTCAAGAAGAAGCTCGGTGATGCTCCCATCCTCCTTGCTCCCGACCTCTCGAAGGAGTTCGTTCTTCGTACGGATGCCTCCAATACAAGCCTGGGCGCAGTATTGCTCCAGATGGGAAAGGGCCAGGTGCTGCATCCAGTTGCTTACGCAAGTCGTAATTTATTGCCCCGAGAAACCCACTATTCAACAATAGAACGGGAATGCCTTGCACTTGTTTGGGCAGTGCAAAAATTTCATATTTACCTCTATGGCAAACCTTTTGTCATTCAGTCAGACCACCAACCATTACAGTATTTAAATTCCGCCAAACACGTGAACAACAGAGTGTTGAGGTGGAGTCTCCTTATGCAGGAGTACTCATTCACAGTTCATTACATCAAAGGTTGTGACAATGTTGGAGCCGACTACTTGAGTCGCGCATAACTGCCGTTTAGGTAGCAACGTGGTTCTTAATACTACTAGCCCTCAGTCGTGAATAGTTGACTCCTAGTTGCGACATAGCAACCCTACTTGTACGGTAGTTTTCCAACCGAACTGTAAGCAGCCTTCTGTGAACATTCTGCTACTATATACATGCGACCCCTAAGACAATGCAGTGCAGTGCAGGGACCGTGCAGTGACCGTGCAGTGCAGTGACCATTCGTTCGCCCCGCGCCCTTGTAGTAGAATAGTTGCAAACAACTTTCTCGGAAAAGGGGGTGATGTCATAATATGTGCTGCGCGGGCGCGAAACAGAAACTAAAAAAACGACAATAGTGTGCCGTGCGGTGGCGAAGAGGATGTGATGTGTGCGTGTATGTGCCGTGCGGTGCCTACGAGGAAGAGGACAGCTCGTGAGGCGCGGCCTCGAGGGTGCGTGACCCGTGCCTTCGGCAGTGCGCGAGGTACGTCGTTCGAGGCAGGACTACCTCGTTGGGCGTCTGGCCGATAGGTACGACCCAGGCCACGTCGCGACACTCGTACCAGCCGAGTGGACAGCTCAGCATCCGCTAGACGACCGGTCTAGGAGAGCTGGCGCCAGGTTCCTGAACCTGTCCTTGTCCCGCTGGTCGTGGAGAGCTGGCGCCGGGTGCCTGAACCTGCCCTTGCGCCGCTGTTCCAGGAGGGCTGGCGTGGGTTTCCGAGGCGGACGGCAGGTGCTCAAGGGCACAACTCCCTGCCGCCGGAACACGTGGGTTGTCGGCTCCAATTCGTCGACAGTGGCGCTGAGCCACTGGAGTTCGACGCGGCGACCCTGCGTCTCCCGACTTCGTCACTGCAGGTGACGACGCCGCCCAACGTCGACTTCGCCACTGAATGGTGCCGACGGGGCACCAACGACGGCCCAGGCTACTACCCCGACGACCTGAACTGTAGGCCGAACGTTCTACTTATTCATTTAGTTTAGCCGCGTGTTTTTGTGTTAGGAACTTCGTAATGTGTGAGTTGTCCGTGTGTGAAGGGTACAATAGAAGTTGGACGTGTGCTTGTGCACTGGCGTGCTGTCTGATTCTTTCTGGAGCGGTCCTGCCCCAATAACATCACAGAAGGTTCCGGACTGTAGTAGATCATTTCGATAAGATCACGCCCACTGTGCGAACGGTACAGATTGTTATGGAACCTACGCCACCGCCAGCGATAACGCTAGAACATTCGGCGGCAAGAGTATAAATGCCGACGCGCTTCGCCGCTTGTCAGTTGTTGATGATCGAAGGCCGACGCTCCGTTCGCCGCTATCAGTCCGAGACTGCTATCTGTGCGAGACTGCTGCTGTAATTGGATTTTCAGTTTACCGGGCACAGGTTTGCCCAAATAAACAGTTAAATCCTAACACGAAGTCTCCTGTCTTCGGCCACGTCACGACCACGTGACATCTGGTGGAGGTGCTGCTTCGTTCATGTACCGGACGCCCCCGTCAAGCCGTGAACCCAGCCCACGTCGCGGAGAAGACACCGACACCAACCAGGAGCAGCGAACAAGCCACCGACAGCAAGGGCTACCACCAGAGTACGGGCTTCTACCAGACAAGGCGCGGAAGACGAAGGCCATGACCGCGACTGCAGCGACAATGACAACCGCAGCGTCCCAGCCCACGATGGTCATGCATCAACCCAGGGAACCACCAATTTTCCATGGGTCATCGTTCGAAGACCCGGAGTCCTGGCTGGAGACATACGACCGTGTGGCCGCCCTCAACCACTGGGACCATGAAGAAAAGCTGCGTCGTGTGTTCTTCTATTTGGAAGACACCGCAAGGACTTGGCTTGAAAATCGGGAGTCCACGCTTCGAACGTGGGATGTTTTCTGCGGCGCATTCCTTCAAACGTTCGCGAGCGTCGCTCGCAAAGAGAGGGCCGCTGCTTTATTAGAGACTCGGGTTCAGCTGCCAAATGAAAATGTCACCATTTTCACAGAAGAAATGACCCGACTATTCCGTCACGCTGATCCAGACATGCCTGAGGAGAAAAAAGTTCGTTTCCTCATGCGAGGGGTCAAACAGGAGCTCTTCGCGGGACTGATGAAAAACCCACAGATAACCGTCGAAGAATTTGTAGCAGAAGCGACCACTATCGAAAAGACCCTGGACATGCGCACCAGACAGTATAATCGTCGCCTGACTGCAGACTGCGCTGCTGCTCAAGCCAGCAACTCCGGAGACCTGCGTGAAACGATCCGAGCGATCGTGCGGGAAGAGCTGCGCAAGCTGTTGCCTTCGGCCCAGCCTCAAGTGGATTCAATTGTCGACATTGTGCGAGAAGAAGTTCGGCAATCGCTTCATATTCCCCACGCACCGCTGCCCGAGCCGGAAGCTATGAGCTACGCCGCTGCACTGCGCCACAACGCTCCTCCCCGTCCACGCCAAAACGCCGCCCCATCGCACTTCCGTCGACAGACGCCACCGCCGCCACCACCCCCACCGACGTCATACCGTTCGCCAGCGGCCCAGCGCAGTGCACCGAGGAAAACTGACGTCTGGCGCACCCCTGACCATCGCCCGCTCTGCTACCACTGCGGCGAGGCCGGACACACATACCGCCGTTGCCAGTACCGAAAGATGGGACTGCGTGGCTTCGCCGTCAATGCACCGCGTCCACAGCCAGGAGAACGACCACGTGACATCGCCGACTACCTGACAGGAACTCGGTGGACACCACGAAGCCCTTCGCGTTCGCCGTCGACCAGCCGCCGCACGTCACCGCACCACCGGCAGTACTCTGGCCCAACGCGGGGCCGGTCTCCTAGCCCGTATCCGGGAAACTAAGGGCAGCAACCGGTGGAGGTGCGGTTGCTATGCGACGAACTACCGAAGATCCTCCGACGACGACGACGCCGCGACGGAGCTTTCCGAACACAACGCCAGCCAGGCAAAGCCCTGACGGCGAAAGCTCATTTACCGAAGGTGGCCTGACGACGCAGCATGGAAGCAGCGGAACAAGCCGACGCAGCCGTGACCCGACGCCACGCCCTAACTGTAATGCGAGACGGCGAACTAGCGACCTCGACGTTCTTATCGACGGCCACAGTGTGACTGCTCTCGTCGATACTGGAGCCGACTATTCTGTCATCAGTGGGTCGCTCGCCGCGAAGTTAAAGAAAGTTAGGACAGCTTGGAAAGGCCCTGAAATCCGCACAGCCGGAGGTCATCTCGTAACGCCTGCAGGATTCTGCACAGCGAGAGTCACCATTAACGGCCGTATTTATCCTACAGACTTCGTAGTCCTACAGCGTTGCTCGAGAGATGTCACCCTTGGCATGGACTTCTTATGCCTCCATGGTGCTGTCATCAACCTAAAAACAAAGTCGATAACGTTATCCACAGAAGAAGCACTACCACCGCGCACGCCATCAGGACACCATGCCTTGAATGTGCTGGAAGAACAAGTCACCATTCCGCCTCGCTCAAGCGTCATTATTTCAGTCGGCGCTCCTAAATCACCTGACTTGGAAGGCGTCGTTGAAGGCAGTCAGCATCTGTTGGTCACCCGAAATATTTGCGTCGCAAGAGGAATTTCAGAGCTGCGGGGAGGCAAAGCAACGGTTTTGCTCACGAATTTCAGCAATGAGTACAAACATGTGAACAAAAGAACAACGGTCGCATACATCGAAGAAATTGTCGAAGCCACCAGTGCTTTCGCCCTCGCCGATTCTGCGGAACCTGCTCAGAGGAACCAAGCCCCTCCCATAGCTTTCGACGTCAATCCCAGAATTCCAAACGATAAGCGAGAACAGCTCAAGGCCCTGCTCCTGCAATACGAAGATTGCTTTTCGTCGTCATCGAAAATTCGGCAGACCCCAATCACGAAACATCGCATCATAACCGAATAAAATGCCAGACCACTCCGTCAGAGTCCGTGCAGGGTTTCGACGCGAGAACGTGAGGCCATGAAGACACAAGTTGATGAAATGCTGCGGGATGACATTATCCAGCCGTCCAAGAGTCCATGGGCATCCCCCGTGGTGTTAGTGAAAAAAAAGGATGGGACCCTACGTTTCTGCGTCGATTATCGCCGCCTGAACAAAATCACAAGAAAGGACGTGTATCCCCTCCCACGAATAGACGACGCGCTTGATCGGCTCCATAACGCCAAGTACTTTTCGTCAATGGACCTTAAGAATGACTATTGGCAAATCGAAGTCGACGAAAGAGACCGAGAGAAGACGGCGTTCATAACACCGGACGGCCTCTTCGAGTTTAAGGTGATGTCCTTCGGCCTTTGCTCAGCGCCTGCAACGTTTCAACGCGTTATCGATACAGTACTGGCAGGATTGAAGTGGCAGACTTGCCTTGTGTACTTGGACGACGTCGTCGTGTTTTCTCGAGTTTCGACGAGCATCTTCGGCGCCTTGAAGCTGTACTTCAAGCCATCAAGACTTCCGGACTCACACTGAAGCCAGAAAAGTGCAGATTTGCGTATGAGGAGCTCTTGTTTCTGGGGCACGTTATCAGCAAGTCTGGAGTTCGTTCCGATCCACGGAAAACAGCCGCCATCGCCGACTTCCCGCCGCCCACTGACAAGAAAGCCGTGCGCCGATTTCTGGGCCTGTGTGCCTATTATAGGCGGTTCGTGAAAAACTTCGCCCGCATCGCCGATCCTCTCACTAACCTTACCAAGGCCGACGTGGAGTTTAGTGGGAAACGCCGCAGGAACACGCTTTCCAGGAGCTTAAACATCGCCTCCAGACGCCTCCGTTACTTGCCCATTTCGACGAATTCGCCGAGACAGAAATACATACTGACGCAAGCAGCGTAGGTCTTGGCGCCGTTCTTGTGCAGAGGGCTGACGGACTTGAAAGGGTTATTAGTTACGCCAGCCGATCGCTATCCAAAGCAGAAGCAAATTATTCCACAACAGAAAAGGAGTGCCTCGCCATCATCTGGGCTACGTCGAAATTTCGCCCCTACCTCTACGGCAGGCCCTTCAAAGTTGTGAGCGACCACCACGCATTGTGTTGGCTAGCCACCTTGAAGGACCCCTCAGGTCGCCTCGCACGATGGAGCCTGAGACTTCAAGAATATGACATTACTGTCATTTACAAGTCCGTCAAAAAACACTCCGACGCCGACTGTCTCTCTCGTGCGCCTGTCGACCAACCGCTACCCGACGACCCGGATGACGACTACTTCTTAGGAACGATAACTACCGACGACTTCGCTGAACGACAGAGGGCCGACCCGGAACTTAAGGCCCTAATAGAATACCTCGAAGGCAGGACCGCCGAAGTCCCGAAGATATTCAAGCGCGCACTTGCGTCGCTCTTTCTACGAAACGGTCTTCTACAAGAGAAAAACTTTTCACCGCTTCGAGCTAAGTACCTTCTTGTGGTGCCTTCAGCTCTGCGACCAGAACTCCTGCAGGCCCTTCACGACGATCCGACGGCAGGGCACCTCGGTGTTTCTCGCACGCTCGCGAGGATACAAGAAAGGTACTACTGGCCACGTCTTACCACCGACGTCACTCGTTATGTGAGAACATGCCGGGACTGTCAGCGACGCAAGACACCGCCGACAAGGCCAGCGGGAGTTCTACAGCCAATTGATCCACCTTGCCGGCCTTTCCAGCAGATTGGTATGGACCTACTGGGGCCGTTCCCGACGTCGGCTTTCGGAAACAAGTGGTTTGTGGTAGCTACCGACTACCTCACCCGCTACGCCGAGACAAAAGCCCTGCCAAAAGGCAGTGCATCCGAAGTAGCTAAATTCTTCGTCGAAAATATCGTCCTACGTCATGGCGCTCCAGAGGTCCTTATCACCGACAGAGGAACGGCATTCACTGCCGACTTAACTCAAGCAATCTTGACATACAGCCAAACAAACCACCGCCGGACGACAGCGTACCACCCACAGACCAACGGCCTCACCGAGCGGCTTAACAAGACGATCGCCGACATGCTGTCAATGTACGTCGATGTCGAACACAAGACGTGGGACGCCATTCTTCCGTATGTGACCTTCGCATACAACACGGCGGTGCAGGAGACGACGCAGATATCGCCATACAAATTGGTCTACGGAAGGAGCCCGGCAACGACGCTTGATGCCATGTTACCCAACGTCACCGACGAAGAAAACCTCGATGTGAGCGAGTACCTTCAACGCGCCGAAGAAGCCCGACAACTTGCGCGTCTCCGTATCAAGAATCAACAGACGACCGACAGCCACCGTTAAAACCTTCGACGACGCTTCGTGGAATACCAGCCCGGTGAACGTGTTTGGGTGTGGACGCCGATACGCCGATGTGGACTAAGTGAAAAGCTTCTGCGACGGTACTTCGGACCGTACAGGGTGGTTCGACGGCTCGGCCCACTTGATTACGAGGTTGTCCCCGACGGCATCACGAACTCTCAACGACGCCGATCGCGACCTGAAGTCGTCCATCTCGCGCGCCTCAAGCCGTTTCATGCGCGTTAACAAACTGAACTAGTGTTTTTTTGTATTACTGTTGTATCGTAATTTATTCATTGTAATTTATTCATTATTCATTTCAGAGGGGGGCAATGCCACGTTCCATTTCCCAAGTTTTTGTTATCGTCCGAAAACACCGCACGATTCTCAGCGCAAACCGCGCCTGCAGTTTTCTAGAAGGTTCCGGACTGTAGTAGATCATTTCGATAAGATTACGCCCACTGTGCGAACGGTACAGATTGTTCTGGAACCTACGCCACCGCCAGCGATAACGCTAGAACATTCGGCGGCAAGAATATAAATGCCGACGCGCTTCGCCGCTTGTCAGTTGTTGTTGATCGAAGGCCGACGCTCCGTTCGCCGCTATCAGTCCGAGACTGCTATCTGTGCGAGACTGCTGCTGTAATTGGATTTTCAGTTTACCGGCACAGGTTCGCCCAAATAAACAGTTAAATCCTAACACGAAGTCTCCTGTCTTCGGCCACGTCACGACCTCGTGACACTATCAATACGACATCTACTAAACACTATGTCGAGTTATCATTACACTAAAGAGGCACATGGTTTTTGTCTTAAGTATTTACGGACATCACACCTTGTATTTGCATTCAATGAAAGCACACAGCAGCATACACCTACAATCAATATCTTATTCCCAACCACCAGCTTCGAACAAATGGGAATATTCGAAACGGCACAATAGTTTGAATCTGCTTGTACTAAATAAGCGTTAGGAGTTTGTGTGTTAGCCTGTGAGGCCACTAGAGTGCGTACAGCTAAATTAAACAGGCCATTTCATTTATCAAGCCACTAACCACGGATTATTATTGAGCTAGAATAGTTGCGTGTCACTCAATTGTCGACAACAGATACATGAAATGTTAGCTATTTCGCTTCATCGGCAAGTAGGTGTTATAATGTACATGCGAACCACCAAGTTTGATCCTGTGCCTTTAACATAAAATATTGCTTTAAACACCCACGTTGCGTCATCAATAAAATGCCGAAGAAATGAGTCGACATGACGAAACTGGTTTCGGGTAGCTGCAACATTGCAAGGTTTGTGTCGTCATCTCCAGCTTCGTGGAGACCTTCACAGTGTCAATACCGAAACAGGCATTGCCTCCGCAGTTGGCTAAGAGATTAGCGTGATGAATTAATCATTCCTTGCTACCTCGTAATGAGCTGGTTTGTGTGCATGCACGTGGCTTGGCGAAACGAGAACGTGCTTGACCATTGCCACGCAACTACTGGAAAGCGTTAGGTTTTCGTTCGCAAACTTGCTCAACCATCTACAGTGCTTTGGTGAATAGGCTGCGTAGGCTATTTGGAAAATAGGCTGCGTAGGCTGCGTAGGAGTGTAGACTGTTTCACGCATTTCGTTTAGTCGTCCTTTCAGCCAACCGGGCGCGTTTAACTAGTGTAGTATTTATAGGTACCACATAGAAAGTGACTTAGTGAAACAGGCTCCCGCAAGGCAGCCCTTGTTAAACTTGTAATGAACAAAACTTTGCTGATGTTACAGTTGTGTTTCACAATATTCACCATTAAGTTGTGCTGTTTCAAAAACTAACGTTACAGTGCAAGCATTGTGATAGAACTGAAACTTACCTTGTTTAACTGCCACACTAGCCTCCCAAGCATTTTTTCATATACCTAGTTGCTATTGATAGCACCTTATTTCCTTAAATCTATGAAAAAGATCACTAAGGCTAAAGCCTAAGTTGTCTAAAAAAATGCAAGCCTGGTCTTCGGTATCGGTGCCAGCTGTGACGGCATCTGCACGAGCGAAAAAAAGGACATCATTGCATGAAAACATCATCGTCACATCACTTATCGCGAGCATTTCTGATTTTTCATGATGCCAAATAACGCGATTTAGACGATTGCTCACATTTGCGCTCATACTCTTATCTCATTGGAATGGCCAGCTCTTCTGCATGCATTACTGCAGCTGCGAAGAAACCATCGCGCACCTTCTGTGTGAGTGCACCCCTTTCAACGTGCAACGACAAGAACTGACTGCAGCTCTGGATAGACTGGATGATCGGCCTTTGTCAGAACAAAAGATTCTGGGCCATTGGCCGAGCCCATTCTCATTTTTTTCCCTTCAAGGCGTCGTTTTTTAATTCGGTGCATTTGCGGTAGAAGAAGTGCAATTTTGCCATCCACCCATCCATCCATCCATCCATCCATCTATCCATCCATCCATCCTTCTATCCATCCATCCATCCATTCATCCATCCATTCATCCATCAATCCATCCATCCATCCATCCACCCATCCATCCGTTCACTCGTCCATCCGTCAGTCCGTCCGCCCGTCCATCCGTCCATTCGTCTGTCCGTCCGTCCATCCGTCCATTCGTCTATCCGTCTGTCTATCAGTATATCCGTCCGTCTATCCGTATATCCGTTCGTCTATCCGTTCGAATATCCATCCATCTATCCATCTATCCGTCCGTCCGTCCGTCCATCCATCCATCCATCCATCCATCCATCCATACATCCATCCATCCATCCATCCATCCATCCATCCGTCCGTCCGTCCATCTGTCAATCCATCCATCCATCCATCCATCCATCCATCCATCCATCCATCCATCCATCCATCCATCCACCCCCCCCCCACACACACACGCACGCACGCGCGCGCTAGCGCTTTGTCTGGTTTTAACTATACATTCCACCCTTATGCTCACCCCGCGATGCGAAGATTGAACCAAGGGATTCGGGCCAGTACCTACTAGGTTCCGCGCACATATTCGCAGCCGGCAAAAAAGAGGACACGCTGCGTGTTGCGTTTATGGTTGCGTTTCCCTCTGGTTGGGCAGTGGTGCTCAATAACACCAGCATGCCGGGAGTAAGCAACCCTAGCTCAAGTGCCGTCTCTAATCAGTGGTGCTCTTCTGTTTGTCACATAGCTTCGTCTTGTTCCCCTCTCACCATTAACTATTACAGCTGCCATAAGCATCTATGACCACAAGGGTTTATCTCAATACGTTCATCGTTGAGATGGTGGAGGAAAAAAACATGTTCAATTCTAGTGCGTCGTGAGTGTTAACCATGTAGAACCAACTAGCCCCTTATCTGGCCCTTCTAATATTTAATTCATTAAGTTGTGTTCCGGGAGGGCAGGGAGTAGTCCCTAAGGGCCACCGCGTACAAACATCACGAGGGGTGGGGGGGGGGGGGACGGCGTAAGCTGCGGCCTGAGCACTCTCAACCAAGGACCGTTGGGCCGTCAGGTGAGAACAGTCGAGCAGGGCTACAGGGAAGAGTTGGGTATAGGGGTGTAGTTGGGTTTTTTTTTGACACTTCCACACCATGTGGAATAATATCACAGAAATTTCGCTCACAGTGCAGGCACTTCCCGTGCAAGCGGGGTTGAAGTGTTTCACGATTGCCGGGCGCAACAAAGATTTGGTTGTAGTCAAATAGTTCACCAGTTTGCCTAAGTGAGCTATTACAGAGTTTAGGACACTATTTTGAACGCTGGTGCATCCACGTGAAATGGTACTATAAATGTCAAAAACCATTTGATATTGCGCAAACTCTCCTATATGAATGTGCAGTGAACAGTAAACTGCTTCTGTAAGGACACATGTTTCACTGTCGTAACTTACGGATTCTTTCAACGCGGAATGAACAAGTTTTTAGTGCGATAGAAATTATATGGACTCTCTCGGTCGCATTTCGTCGTTGGCGTCGACGACAATGTCATGCACCGTATATGTATACGCATCTATATATATAGTAACGCAAGAAACAAAAAATCCAAAAGAAAGACTCTGGCGTGCGGAATCGAACGTGGGACCTCCGCACCGTGAATGCGAGTCGTCAACCACCGAGCCACCTCCTTCAATGCACAAATGGCAATCTATTTGTATCTACAATTTACCGCTGTTGGTGGGAAACACGGTGGGGGGCGGGACTACCCTGTTTTTAGCATTATCAGCAAGATAACACAATGATAGCATGGCGGCTCTCAGCTCTCACGCGTACTTTGACCTGTGGAGAAGAGGGGGTCGACGATCTGTCGCAGTTCCTTATCTCCCGGTGGAAGAATTATACGTCTTGGCTGGCGTTCGGCTTCCACTAGAACGATTATGTTGTAGTTACGGGGTGCAAACAGGTCCCTGAAATTATTGCACAGCCCCAGTTTGCGAAAAGAGTGCGCTCGTCAGACACAGTGATGTAACAATTGACACGCTTATTCGCGTTCACCTGTACCTATGAGTACGTTTCGTGCGTCATTTGAACGTGAGAAACGGGGGGCACGTTTCGATTTGCTTTGCCATTCTGCGCGTGACCTCGCAATTTGTTGCTATCGCGTTCATTGCTTCGCCTTTGCGGCAAAGCTGTGACTTTTTTTTTGTCAACTCCCTCGAAGCGGACGAGCTTTCAGAATTAGGATTTTTTTAGAGTCCGATAGGACTTTTCTGCCTATCGAGGTGCAGCATGCAGGCAAATACTTTTGTTTGTTACAGTGGGCATCGTCGGTTCCCTTCAATATGTCAGTGTATATGATTGAATTTGTTTGACTGCAGTTTCGCGTTTGTTAAGTGTTTAGAATGAATTTTTTGTATATTGTTTCACTCCCCTTACAACATACTTTTCTTTAAACTTTTGAAATTAATAATGCGTGGTCCTCCACCCCTAGTAATACCTTCATCACGAGGACCTTCAAGATTCTCCTAAATAACAAATAGAATATATTTATCATGCCCTATGTATTGAACTGTGGTAAATACACGTTTTTAAATGTTTTGTTACTCCCGCGTCAGAATAGCGAAGCACGTCCCCTCACTTGTTGACAGTAATAATATAAATGGTTTACTGTATGTGGTAGCTATTTAGTTTACCTGTAGCTGCTAGCATTGTCTACTTATCACGGTGTTTCAACTCCGGCTTTTCACGAAGTAGCACCTGAACTCCTGTTAATTAAAATTTAAAAGAAAAGGTAGTGGTATTTTGATGGATGATTGATATGTGGGGTTTAACGTGCTAAAACCACCTTATGCTTATGAGGGACACTGTAGTGAAGGGTTCCGGAAATTTCGACCTCCTGGGGTTCTTTAACGTACACCCGAATCTCAGCGCACAGGCCCACAGTATTTTCACCTCCATCAAAAATGCACCCGCCGCAGCCGGAATGCAATCCCGTGACCAGTGGGTTAGCGGCGGTATTTTACAGTACACAAGGCTTGCCAAGTAAACCATATTAACTTTAGATGCGTGTTGCCGATAACGATGTTTTCACTGGTTTGAAAGGTGCTGACAGCGGTCTTCTACGACCTATAAAGTACCTTCGCAACCAATACAGAAATCGCGTTCTGCCACTTGCGTCGGCGAACCCTTTCCTTGAGGCACACACCCGTAAAGCACGGGTGACGGGTAAGCGCCACATGTGATTGACAGTGTATATTTATTCCGGGATGGTGAGTAGAAAGATGACTAACCTAAATATGAGTGCGTTAGGAGTGACTACATAGGCAATTTACACTCGACGAAATGCGAGGATCGAAAATTAGCATCTGAGCATGAATCGAACCGCAGTGCCACAGGTAATTGACAGTTTATATATATTCTGGGACGGCGAGTAGAAACATGACTAACCTAAATGTGAGAGCGTTAGGAGTGACTACATTGGCAATTTACACTCGACGAAATGCGAAGATCGAAATTTAGAATCTGAACATGAATCGAACCCCAGCGTTCGGCGTCCACTAAAGTATTCTGGCATAAAGTCATACAAAGTGTGTAATTTCTTTGAAAAAAAAGACACAATACAAGTGTAAGTCAGTATATATTTCAATAATAGTTGCAGTGCAGGCTATATCGTTTGTAACAAATGAATAATGATTGTATATGTAAACTTATGACGCAGACGTCATGCCGAAATTACCTGAATTGTGGTTCCAATGTTGGCTCCACTTTTGTAGAAGTCTAACCGACATTCAATCTTTAATTTCTATAAATCAGCAAGATCTGCGCAAGCTTTGCCAGACAACAGAAAAAATCGCTAACGAAAGTTAAATGCGACATTCTGATCAGAACTTCACATCATTTTGATAATACTGGTGTCTGTGCTCCAACCTGAGTGTTGATATGTCAGTGCGAACAACCTTGGCACACATCTTTAGCGCAGTTTTGTTACGTTTCTTTGAGCATAATATGAAAAACATCGTTGATCCCTCACAGAAGTTGGTTATATTTTAACGTCCCCTCACAGGAGTTAAATATTTACTGTTATATAATGCGACTTATACAATGTATATTGATGTTTGACAGCGAAAGTATCGGTTGTACCTAAATGCACCGCGTTTACACTCAGTGATACATCTCATCCTGATGACGAACGTCTATGATTAATGACTGAATAATGATTGAACACGCCCTTGCATTCATGGATGCCTGTGGTAGTTACCAGTGAGATCGGAACCAAAGAAAGCCGTGTAACGGCTATATGACTGATCGTACACCAACTTAGGCTATGGTCGTTTTTCGCGGAATCTTGAGTTATTGAATTCCACTGCCTCATTAGAGGGAGGCAGCACGCATTGTGTCTTTCCTCTTCGCCGGTAATGATTCTTTGCGGGGCGAGCGTAAATGGGGAGCGTAAATGGGGAATGGAGCGTAAATGGGGAAGTAACATCCAGGTAAAACTGGTGCATTGCAGAGCGGTTGTTGCTATGGGTGGATGCTATGAGCCACACCAACACGTTGAGCAATCTCACCACCTGACGGTGTTAGATGTTGAAAAAATTATGCTTCTACTGGAAACGCAGTGAATTGGACGCATATAAACAGAGCGTTCAAGTAACTAATCGTTAATGGCACGATAATGTCGCATTACTTAGCTTTACCAAGGTTCACCGCGGGGGTGTAGCGGTTGCGGTGCTCGGTTGCTGAAGAAAAAGGTCGCATGTTCGATCCCGCCTGTGGTAGTCACATTTGCATGGAGGTGAAATGGTAGAGGCCCATATACTGTGCGAGGTCAGTTCCCGTTACAGAACACCCTACGGCTAACATTTCTGAAACTCCCAGTTTGGCGTCTCTCCGCAAATCGTATAATGGTTTCGGGAAGTTAAACACCAGGTAGTATTATTATTATTATTATTATTATTATTATTATTATTATTATTATTATTATTGCACTTTACGCAGAGGACCCTTATAGGAAACATATAAATGAAAGGCTTGCTTCTATAGCCCATAAAGTGTGCTACCTTGGCACAGTGCACAGTGTGCCCGGAACAGCTGTCGCCGAACGAGAGGTCACCAGCTCGACTCCCGCTGGCAGATTTAGTCTGTGTTTCCTGATCTAGCATATTTTTGAGACGTCATTTTCAAGACGAGAATACATCCCTGATGTCTCGGTGAGCCCCGGCATAAAACCTTTCACGTTAAAACTACCCGTCACTTTGCCTCCGCATGCTTCCCATAACACGGTTCTGACTTTACATCGGGTCTGACAAACCTGAACAACGAGGTTTATCAACATACGTTTGCAATTAACATGAATTCAGATGTTTTGTACGTCAAAAGGTGTGTTGCGATAGCTAACATGACAATCGGCAGTGAACACTCAATTGCCCGAGACCAGAAAATGAACAAACAAGAAGAGAATCTGTGAAAGCTGAAAAGAAAGTTCGTCCATCTGCACCCTATTTTGTGGGAAAGAAAGTATTCAATAACAAAAGAATATCCTAAAGCCATTTTTTAGTGAAAAGCAGATTATGTTGTGACCACACAGATCGATGAAGACTTGCAAAAAAAAACAAAAGTAATAAAGAAAGAAATTGAGCTAACGAGGCGATTCTCATTGTATAGCAGGCAACTACAGGTGAAGTTGCAATCCATAAAATCCGAACATGGTCCCAGCAGGGATTAGAGGCTCTATGTTCACGCGTGTCTTGGATTACCTTTTCGCGCTCACTAGAGCTCCCTTTCGAGAAGCATCAATTTATATCAATGTTTCTCAGCTGACCACAATATATTTAGTTGCTTGTTCTCTTACAATCTCTGCTTGCTTTAACTACACTACACTAGGGAGCAACGAATTTGCGTAGACAACAACATACATGATAAAAAATATCGCCTCAATCATTCAGACCTTTGCCTCAAGTTAAGTTGTTTAGCGTGCTAATTTCCGACCAACCCAAAATGCATTGGTGCCAATCTAACTGACCAGGTGTTTTTGCACGGGCTGTGTGATGTACCTTTCTTTCCATTTACTCTAGTTTTTTCAATATCATCCTTTCCCCACGGTGCGGTAGTCAAATGGTTATCTGGATTGTGGACGTTCGGACCTTTTCTTCTCTTCAAGTCTCTTCTTTCTCCCCGAAGAAAATGCTTTTTTGATCCTTGTCTCAAAACGTTTCCCGACGCTCTTTTATCGTAATAACATTGAAACAGACGTCTGTCATAAAATGTAGCAGCATTCCCACTTGAAATATTAGTGTCCGGGCAATAGAGATTAAGCATCTTTAAAGTCTGTCTTCACTTATTGAAACAAAGTTGCTTCCCTTCTCAAATCTTGAACAAATCACAACAGCTTCAGTCATTTATTTTTCCCTCTTTGACACAGTAAGTTTATCCCTATTCACAAATATCCACTCGAACCCTGCGGCGCCTCGAGTAGTTATTAGGCAGCTGTACATTCTTCCTGAGCTCCTTTATCGACCCGCAATTTTGATAACAGTTTTGACAAGGAACAACAGTTATGCTTTGTTTTTTTATGTTCTTAATGTAACGCCTTCGAACGAATATAGACACCTACGTGAATAGATTCATCGATACTACTGAAACAAAAATTTATCACGGCACAGTAGTATGTTCTCGAAGGTACAGGCTGCATCAACCGGCTGCCCGTCTTCGCACTTGCTCGGGTACTTGTCCAATTGTGTGCTGTGCAGGCCACGGGTGACAGGACCACAAATAGCAAGTAATGACTACCATGTGCAAATTAACTGAAAGGAAAACGCTGCTTAAAAATGGGGCTGGTGCTCTTGTTCTCGTGGAGTACTTTAATACCATCAGTTTGGAAGCAACACACTCTAATTTATAGCAGTGTCTATGCACTAACCAAATCCTTCGTTTGTCTTACTTCTTCTCTTGTTTTTTTTTGTTTTTTCTCTCCCCAAGTAACGCAAACTACGCAGAGCAGCATCGGTTAATTTTTATTTCATGCAATAATAACCCTCTCATGCAAAACAATTGTTTCATTGTAGTTTTGCGAGCTGTAAATTTGTTTGCCCCTGTCCATTTCATATCCATGTCAGATACCTAGCGCGTGAAAATAATACCAGTTCCACTTTGTAGACACCGATGATAAAGCCAGGCTGGTGGAGTTCCGTCAGTACTTGAGTGCACATGAGCGTGTGAGCTATGCACGGTAATTCTAGCATAAGACATATATGTCTGGTTTCAACGCAGACGGCGTCCACACACACTGGGTTTCGTTTGGGCGCTCGTCTTTGCACATCTTTGTCTGAATATTTCAGGCAACTACTTTTCAGAGCGTAGTAATGCCGAGCCTGGGCAGGCATTTTGGCAATGCAGTGAGAGCCCGTTATTGCCATCATTTTTTTGGTGTGTTGCCTTCAGTTACTAGACTTTCATCTTCCTATTCGCTTTCCCACTTGTCTAGAGCACTTTGACCAATGGTACACTTTTCTGCTTAGCCTTTTATTTTCCGACGCTTTTATGCCGTTTTTTCCACCATTCATAAAATTTTCAGGTATGACGAAGTTTCCACTCCATACCTCAAGAATCAGGGATTCATAAGATAACAGGGTGTAGTCTGCAGAGATAGATTGACAGAATAGGAAAATGGAATGAATTCGTAAAGATACGCCACTCGTATGATCATTTTTAATTAGAAATGTGACGTACTATTCCGGGCAAACAGGTTCAGGGGCCGAATTCACAAAGCTTTCTCTTGGCTACGCATTTTTCTTAGCCGAAATTCTCTTATCTGAGGGATTACTATAGCGCGGGTATGAATTTAACTTATTCGGCACTTAAGAGGGCAAGAAGGACACACGATAGCCGATGAAACGACAAGGAAAGAAAGAAGTGTGTGCCGATAATATCAAGGTAGCACGCAAAGCGTCTAGCATCGAGAGTATACAATGATAGCCAATGATTTGCTGCATCTAAGTTTCAGTTCCGCGAGCGTCTGCTACAGCGCTTACGGGATGCCGCGTACGTTGTAATAGACGTTTTGGTGGGTTGTGCGAAGCCAAGCACTCGTCTTTAATCAACGACTGTAGCTAAAAAAAATAATTGCTCGATGGCCTTAAGCCACCGAGAAATCCATGCACTATCTCGCCAAGTACAAGTAAACAACACTCCAGGTGCACCACATAAATGAAACCACACATAAATCGATGCATGGAATGTTTGAAAATGTGCCTCGAATGTCTTCCCCTATTTAACGCGACCAGTTACCTTATATTTCATTGAAGCTGCGCTGCTTCTTAACTAATTCGGTGCAATCTAGCAAGGTATAGTGGTGAACGTAAGGGTGTTTTGTACCTATAGTCAAAGGTAGCCTTTGTTACAATATTCTTATTACAAGACACATAAGCGACTTTGGTGCCTGCAGACGAATTGCGTGGAAATGGATAACAGCAGTAATCAAATGAAATTGTGAGCGAAATTTCGCTGGTTCCATGCACCGCAGCATTGTTATAAAGCCGGAATGCGAGAACGTGCATACGCTTACGCTTAGGTATATGTCTACATAAAATGAGGGAGACTCGTCGGGAGGTGTCTCAGTGCTAATGCTTTTCACAAAACACGGTGCAAATATTTCGTCCAGCCTTGTTTGAGTGCGCACACAAAGCAAGGGACGTGTATACGAGTCTTGAGGTTGAGAGACGTTATCACACGTGCGAAAAGGATGAAAAGAGAGAGAGAGAGAGACTCTCGTTTCGGCTTCGCGAAAACTTGAAATTGTTAGATAATAAAGACAATTGTCTGGCCCAGCAGACGTCAGGGAAAGTCTCCGCAAAGCAGCGTCAGATGCTCGGAGAGCATAAAAAAGTGGAGTACGCGTTATATGGGAGTGCAACAAAATTTCTCTTGCGCAAAAATGTTTTCGTAGGTCAGTTTTGTGATTCCGGCCCCAGGTGTCCTTACGTAGTGTGTAATTGAATGCGGGAATTTCTGCTTCCAAAAAACGCTTGCATTGACGTTCTTTATCACCTATTGTCTTGGTTTTCCCAAATTAACCCGACTTCTTTTCAGTGCGCCTATTCAAATTATAGAACTGTGTGCACTAACTAGGTGATCCGCTTTCATTGTATATTTTAAGACAGATGATAGCCCCTCTTCGACGCGTGTTATTCTTTTGCGATGTCGTTCAACTTGTGTTGCACAAGGACCCTCGTTTCAGTTTAGCCACTGAGAGCTTCTGAACGTTCGCCCAATATAAAAGTCACGTTTATTCGCCCTGAAGCGTGCCCACATAATAAACTGTGATGGATCTGAGAAAGGCTGATTCACATATCAATAGATTTATTCTAGTGAACCCGAGAGATGCGTCTGAATTTTGGAAACTAAAAATTCTCGAAAACACACAAAATCGCGTAATACACGGCTGGTTTATTAAAACATCTTGATTCTGCGCAACAAGATCACCAGGACAAAGCGAAGCGTTTCTCCCTTAACGTTATCTCTTATGAAACAACTCTTACTGAGCAGTGTGGTTTTACGCAACAACCAGAGCTGGATGCTTTCGGCTGTCTCGGCTGTTCTTTTTGTTTCGCCTAAGCACAAGCTTTTATCCAGCAGTGCTGAAATTTATTTAATTTTCGCTATTCACTAGGATACAATGAAAAAAAGTGACGTAACAGCAGGATGAATAGGGAATGTCACTTACGCAAAGTGCTCATAACGCGGATTCTTTTGGGTGCAGTTCGCATGAAACTTTTATTTCTTTATTTTTTACTGCTCGTTCTTTCAGCAAAAGTTCTTTCATTGAAATTTATTTTGTCGGTGCCGGCTGCCGCGAGTGAAATTGTCGTTAGTAGTACTTTTGTGGGTATTTTTTAAAACCATGGACACTTCTGCAGCAGTGCTGGTGGAATTTTATGAAAATTATTGATATATTTTCACAAACACTTGGAATGTGCCCACAATATCATTTTAATATACTAAAAAACAGTCAGTCTAAAATATCACGCGTATCTATGGAATGAGTGATGATAAGTGGGCGATGCTTTAGAGAAGATATTTCCTTTTCTTTTTTTCTTACCCTCGTGTTTGAGTTGTATTGAACACGTTACCAAAGAGCGTATAAACGTGCGTATATGGACTTGCTTATATATACTTGTAACAGGTAGAAAAATTTTAATGCGCGAAATCAGCGTTTTCATTCATAGGCACGTATTTTTTTGTGGGTACATATAAATATATTTCTATGCATACACGCTTTCTGTGTTTTATTGCAACTGTATTGGCATAGCGTATTACTTTGTTTAAATGTGCTGCCCTTATTCTTTCTCTTCAATGGGTTGCTCTTATTCGTAATGGTGGCTGGACCTCTGTAAAGCTGTAGTAGCTTCTAACTCTGTCCCTCTCTTTCAAGTGTGAAGAGGAATAAAATTCATTGATTGAATGATTGATTGATCAGTAAACTGTAACTCTCCCGTGAAAAGTTAGTCCATTAAATCATTAAAAAGACGTAAGACTGTGCGTTTATTATACAAATAAGCTTTTATTTATTTCTGGTTTGTTTAGTTTTTTCGTTATTTTCATTTTTTTGATGTCATGACGACTGAAATGCAAAATCCCTTCAGTATTATGGCTTTATGGCCGGTGAAACGAAGCCAGAGAGATTCTTCTACTGGCTGCAGTGGGAAGCTTACAAGCTCTAAGTCTATGCACCTCCCTCGGATCATCGTAAGTTGCATATGAATACATCTGATTGCGTATTTGGAAAGCATGTGCTGCTCAATGCAGTCTTTGGCAATGAGGCTGTCATTGGTGTCCGTCCATCCGTCCGTCCGTCACTCACACTAGCACCACCTGTTCAGTGAGTCATACAACTACGTGGTTACAAACAGGTCACAAAAGACAAGCATTGACAGACCCAAAGCACTAGGAGCTTCGCTCCTGACAACTAGCGATGTCGTCCTTTCGGGCAGAACATACATCTGGGTAACTGCGTATAGGTGTATTTGCGTAAACATAAAATTTTAGGTGGAGATCATACACCTGAACTTTGATGTAGGTTTAGCTTGTCAGCTTGAATGGGCAGGTAAAGAAAGAAGTGCCAGACCTGCGCGGAGCACGCAGCACAGTTATAGCGAAATACGGGAGAGCGGGCTTCTAGAGCCTACTTCTTGCACCAAAGTTTTCTTTTGAAACAACAGAAATTGATTGCCAATTCGACCGTGAACTCTCAAGACGTATCGAAACACTCATTCATCGCCTACGACTCGGAACTGCTTACACAAAGCACTTCCTACTTCGTATTCATCGTGCAACATCGTCAGCATGTTCATGCGGCCATGATGACGAGGATATCTGTCACCTCTTGCTCGACTGTCCGAAACACGACACACACCGAAGGCGACTAGAATAAGAACTGCATAGGTTAGATCCTAAGCGACCATTCGGGTTGAATAAAATACTAGGTTCATGGCCATCCTAAACAAACGGCAAAGCAATGAAGGTGGTGCAACACTTCTTCGAAGAAACGAAGAGCTGTGACGACTACTGAGTGGACGAAAGTTAAAAGTGAGCGTGTCGTCTACGTGATTGTTCTGCCCATATAGGAAAACTTTTGCTCTCACCCATGTAGGACTGTATATAAGTATATATGCCATTGTTTTTCTTATTATTTTTATTTGTACCAATTAAATGGAAAGGGGTAGCCGTCGCCAAGTAACGGTGACAAAAACTCCTTCGTTTATTTTCTAATTCAATAAAAAAAGTTTAGGTGGAGATTATACACCTGAACTTTGATGTAGGTTTAGGTTGTCAGCTTGAATTGGCAGGTAGTAAAAGAAGTGCCAGACCTGCGCAGAGCGCGCAGCACAGTTATTGCGAAATACGGAAGAGCAGGCTTCTAGAGCCTACTTCTTGCGCCAAATTTTCTTTTACAACAACAGAAAAAAATGAGCAAGAAGTCAGTTATCATGCAGTACCAACAAGCTCTAACCCACAGCTTGTTTCTAGAACCATTTGTAAAATCTCCAGGGTGTAACCAATAGAATTACACGTTGAATGTATCCATAAACCATCATTTGTGTGAAATGGGAAGCTGCCCTTTATGGCAATACTCGTCATTGTTCGGATAAATGACGTACCCGCTACAGATACTCAAGGCATTGTGTGCACGGTGCATGCTGTGGCTGATGTAGAACAAGATGCGGGGCTGAGCCCTAAGGAGGCGGAAGCACTAATGACCCTCAAGTTGAGTACCTCACATTATGCAACACCAAATTCTTGTTTTCTCTGCCCCACACTAACTTACATATGTTAATTTGATCACTTGACTGACATCTCAACTGCATAGCGTCATTTTGCAACGTAGTTTAAATCCCCAGCGAGATCTGCCATAAATGTTTTCGACTGCCACACAGAGGGCTGGGGTTCAAAACCTTTTTAACCGTCCCAATTGAGAGCTAAAACCTTAGGTGCTTCATCGAACACAAATATTGACCGTTAGCCCGCGTCAACGTTTCCCGTCAGCGGCGCCCACACGATTGGCGCTAAAAGTTGTCGCATGATGACGTCACCATCCAACGTCGATTCTTCACACATCACATGAATTTGTTACGTCATTGCGGTGCCACAGTGGCGTCAAGTAAAGTGGCGTTTCATGGTCAGCTGTAAACAAAATTATACGTGCTTGACGATGGTTTGCTCATCAAAGAGGCAGTGCTAAACCAGCCTGGGTGCCTTCTATCTTAGAATCTGCGCAAAACCAGAATAGGTGCGGAGCGTTAGCAAATAATGGCAGCACAGGTTCAACACATCGATTGAAGAGAAAAAAAAAGTTCATCTCCTTTCCAGTCCTCTTTGGTTAATGCAGAAATTATTGTGTGAATTTTCATTTGTTGCAGAGCATTTCTATCTATCTATCTATCTATCTATCTATCTATCTATCTATCTATCTATCTATCTATATATTATCTATCTATCTATCTATCTATCTATCTATCTATCTATCTATCTATCTATCTATCTATCTGTGTCTGTCTAGATGCAGTGCTCTTGAGATTGCCTTCATAACACGGGGTAGGGCAAAACTAACCTTTCGGGGTAAGAGCACTCGAATATGTCTGACTCGTTATGACATGTATGACGTAAAAATCGCGTTCCTTACGTCACGAGCCTCTTTTCTCTGGGTATCAAGGGTACATACCCGTATACCCAAGGCCTTGTTACGAGTGTATGTGCCACAAGTGATTGACAGTTTCTATGTACCCTTGAACGGTGCCAGAAAAAACTGCACGAAGAATTGCCATACAAAGTTTCCAAGTAAAATATGAAGGATAGTGCTAAAGATGAATGTAATTTTCATGTAGAAAGAAAAATGAATGAAAGCTAACTTGCAACTGGGAAGATTTGAACCCGAAACCTTCAATACCGCGTCTGATGCTCTACGATGCAACAGTACTGGTCCTCCACCCGTCCACTGTATGTAGTTAATATGTACATTCAAACGTGGGAGCATCAGTCAGCGCCACCTGTTGCCATTACGATTAGTGTGGAACACACTTTTTGCCTGTTGGCGTCGCATAGTACGTGATGTTATTGCGACCTGTGAGATGGCCACCGATCCTCACAACCCACCCGAAGGTATCAAGTGTGCCAGAATAAGACCCTCGTTATGAATGAAAAAATGAGGTGTAAACGTAAGGGCTCATTTCTTTGTTAGCCACAATAATAGAGAACAAACAGACAATAATGCCGATGAAAACTTTATGAATGATATTAGACCTATTTGTTATATTGTCACGTGGTCGTGACGTGGCCGAAAACAGGTGTATTTATGTTGGGATATAACTGTTTATTTGGGTGAACCTGTACCCGGTAAACGGAAAGTTCAATTACAGTAGCAGTCTTGCACAGATAGCAGTGAACGGAGCGTCGGCCGTCAATCATCTACTGACAAGCAGCGAAGCGCGTCCGGCATTTATACTTTTGCCGTCGAATGTTCCGGCGTTATCGCTGGCGGTGGCGTAGGTTCCAGAATAGTCTGTACAGTTCGCAGGGTAGGCTTGATCTTATCGAAATGATCTACTACCGTCCGGAAGCTTCTCGAAAAAATGCAGGCGCGGTTTGCGCTGAGAATTGTGTAGTGTTTTCGGACGATAATAAAACTTGGGAAATGGATTGTGCATTGCCCCCCTCTGAAAAAGGCATCGTCCCGATGTTTTAACTAAAGATGAAGGTACAACAATAATGCAAGAAAGTACAATGAATAAATTACGATACAATAATAATACAACAAAAACCACTTTTTCTGTTTGTTAACGCGCATGAAAAGGCTTGAGGCGCGTGACATGTACGACTTCAAGTCGCGATCGGCGTCGTTATGAGTTCGTGATGCCGTCGGGGACAACCTCGTAATCAAGTGGGCCGAGACGTACGGTCCGAAGTACCGTCGCAGAAGCTTTTCACTTAGTCCACGTCGGCGTATCGGCGTCCACACCCAAACATGTTCACCGAGCTGGTATTCCACGAAGCGTCGTCGAAGATTGTAACGGCGGCTGTCGGTCGTCTGTTGATTCTTGATACGGAGACGCGCGAGTTGTCGGGCTTCTTCGGCGCGTTGAAGGTACTCACTCACATCGAGGCTTTCTTCGTCGGTGACGTTGGGTAACATGGCATCGAGCGTCGTTGCCGGGCTCCTTCGTAGACCAATTTGTATGGAGATATCTGCGTCGTCTCGTGCACCGCCGTGTTGTATGCGAATGTCACGTACGGAAGAATGGCGTATCACGTCTTGTGTTCGACATCGACGTACATTGCCAGCATGTCGGCGATTGTCTTGTTAAGCCACTCGGTGAGGCCGTTGGTCTGTGGGTGGTACGCTGTCTTCCGGCGGTTGTTTGTCTGGCTGTATGCCAGGATCGCTTGAGTTAAGTCGGCAGTAAATGCCGTTCCTCTCTCGGTGATAAGGACCCTCCGGGGCGCCGTGACGTAGGACGATATTTTCGACGAAGAACTTAGCTACCTCGGATGGACTGCTTTTGGGAAGGGCTTTTGTCTCGGCGTATCGGGTGAGGTAGTCGGCAGCTACCACGATCCACTGTTTCCGAAAGCCGAAGTCGGGAACGGCCCCAGTAGGTCATACCGATCTGCTGGAAAGGTCGGCAAGGTGGTTCAATTGGCTGCAGAAGTCCCGCTGGCCTTGTCCGGCGGTGCCTTGCGTCACGGACAGTCCCGGCATGTCCTCACATAACGAGTGACGTCGTTGGTAAGACGCGGCCAGTAATACCTTCTTTGTATCCTCGCGAGCGTGCGAGAAACACCGAGGTGCCCTGCCGTCGATCGTCGTGCAGGGCCTGCAGGAGCTTGGTCGCAAAGCTGAATGCACCACAAGGAGGTACTTGGCTCGAAGCGGTGAAAGGTTTTTCTTTTGTAGAATACCGTTTCGCAGGAAAAACGACGCACGTGCGCGCTTGAATACCTTCGGGACTTCGGCGGTCCTGCCTTCGAGGTATTCTATTAGGGCCTTAAGTTCCGGGTCGGCCCGCTGTCGTTCAGCGAAGTCGTCCGGTAGTTATCGTTCCCAAGAAGTAGTCGTCATCCGGGTCCGCGGGTGGTGGTTGAACGACAGGCGCACGAGAGAGACAGTCGGCGTCGGAAGTGTTTCTTGCCGGACTTGTAAATGACAGTAATGTCATATTCTTGAAGCCTCAGGCTCCATCGCGCGAGGCGACCTGAAGGGTCCTTCAAGGTGGCTAGCCAACACAAGGCGTGGTGGTCGCTCAACCTTTGAAGGGCCTACCGTACAGGTAGGGGTGAAATCTCAACGTAGCCCAGATGATGGCGAGGCACTCCTTTTCTGTGTGGAATAATTTGCTTCTGCTTTGGATAGCGATCGGCGGCGTAACTAATAACCCTTTCAAGTCCGTCAGCCCTCTGCACAAGAACGGCGCCAAGACTACGTGCTTGCGTCAGTTGTGTATTTCTGTCTCGGCCAATTCGCCGAAAATGGGCAAATAACGGAGGCGTCTGGAGGCGATGTTTAAGCTCTGGAAAGCATGTTCCTGCGGCGTTTCCCACTTGAACTCCACGTCGGCTTTGTAAGGTTAGTGAGAGGATCGGTGACGCGGGCGAAGTTTTTCAAGAACAAGCCTTTAATAGGCCACACGCCCAGAAATCGGCGCACCGCCTTCTTGTCAGTGGGTGGCGGGAAGTCGGCGATGGCGGCTGTTTTCCGTGGGTCGGGACGAACTCCAGACTTGCTAATAACGTGCCCCAGAAACAAGAGCTCCTCGTACGCAAATCTGCACTTTTTTGCTTCAGTGTGAGTCCGGACGTCTTGATGGCTTGAAGTACAGCTTCAAGGCGCTGAAGATGCTCGTCGAAACTCGAGGAAAACACGACGGTGTCGTCCAAGTACACAAGGCAAGTCTGCCACTTCAATCCTGCCAGTACTGTATCCATAACGCGTTGAAAATTTGCAGGCGCTGAGCAAAGGCCAAAGGGCATCATTTTAAATTCCAAGAGGCCAGTCCGGTGTTATAAACGCCGTCTTCTCTCGGTCTCTTTTGCCGACTTCGATTTGCCAATAGCCAGTCTTGAGGTCCATTGACGAAAAGTACTTGGCGTTATGGAGCCGATCAAGTGCGTCGTCCTATTTGTGGGAGAGGATACACGTCCTGTCTTGTGATTTTCTTCAGGCGGCGATAATCGACGCAGAAACGTAGGGTCCCATCCTTTTTCTTCACTAACACCACGGGGGATGCCCATGGATTCTTGGACGGCTGGATAATGTCATCCCGTAGAATTTCATGAACTTGTCTCTTCATGGCCTCACGTTCTCGCGTCGAAACCCTATACGGACTCTGACGAGTGGGTCTGGCATTTTTTTCGGTTTTGATGCGATGTTTTCGTGATTGGGGTCTGCTGAATTTTTGATGACGACGAAAAGCAATCTTCATATTGCAGGAGCAGGGCCTTGAGCTGTTCTTGCTTATGGTTCAGAAGTCTAGGATTGACATCGAAAGCTATGGGAGGGGCTTGGTTCTCTGAGCAGGTTCCGCAGAATCGGCAAGGGCTAAAGCACTGGTGGCTTCGACAACTTCTTCGATGTATGCGGACTGTTGTTCTTTTGTTCATATGTTTGTACTCATTGCTGAAATTCGTGAGCAGAACCGCTGCTTTGCCTCCCCGCAGCTCTGCAATTCCTCTTGCGACGCAAATATTTCGGGTGACCAACAGATGCTGACTGCCTTAAACGACGTCTTCAAAGTCAGGTGATTAGGAGCGCCGACTGAAATGATGACGCTTGAGCGAGGCGGAATAGTGACCTCTTCTTCCAGCACCACCAAGGGATGGTTTCCTGATGGCGTGCGCGGCGGTAGTGCTTCTTCAGTGGATAACGTTATCGACTTTGTTTTTAGGTTGATGACAGCACCATGGAGGCATGAGAAGTCCATGCGAAGGATGACATCTCTCGAGCAACGCTGTAGGACTACGGAGTCTGTAGGATAAATACGGCCGTTAATGGTGACTCTCGCTGGGCAGATTCCTGCAGGCGTTACGAGATGACCTCCGGCTGTGCAGATTTCAGGGCCTTCCCAAGCTGTCCTAACTTTCTTTAACTTCGCGGAGGATCTTCAGTAGTTCGTCGCACAGCAACCGCACCTCCATCGGTTGCTGCCCTTAGTTTCCCGGATACGGGCTAAGAGACCGGCCCCGCGTTGGGCCAGAGTACTGCCGGTGGTGCGGTGACGTGCGGCGGCTGGGCGACGGCTAACGCGAAGGGCTTCGTGGTTTTCACCGAGTTCCTGTCAGGTAGTCGGCGATGTCACGTGGTCGTTCTCCTGGCTGTGGATGCGGTGCATTGACGGCGAAGCCACGCAGTTCCATCTGTCGGTACTAGCAACGGAGGTATGTGTGTTCGGCCTCGCCGCAATGGTAGCAGAGCGGGCGATGGTCAGGGGTGCGCCAGACGTCAGTCTTCCTCGGTGCACTGCGCTGGGCCGCTGGCGAACGGTTTGACGTCGGTGGGGGTGGTGGCGGCGGTGGCGTCTATCGACAGAAGTGCGATGAAGCGCGCGTTTTGGTGTGCACGGGGAAGAGCGTTGCGGCACAGTGCAGTGGCGTAGCTCATAGCTTCCGGCTCGGGCCGCGGTGATTGGGGCAATTTGAAGTGATTGCCGAACTTCTTCTCGCACAATGTCGGCGATCGAATCCACTTGAGGCTGCGTCGAAGGCCACAGCTTGCGCAGTTCTTCCCGCACGATCGCTCGGATCGTTTCACGCAGGTCACCGGAGTTACTGGCTTGAGCAGCAGCGCAGTCTGCAGTCAGGCGACAATTATACTGTCTGGTGCGCATGTCCAGGGTTTTTTCGATAGTGGCCGCTTCGGCTACAAATTCTTGGACGGTGTTTGGTGGATTTCTCATCAGTCCCGCGAAGAGCTCCTGTTTGACCCCCTCGCATGAGGAAACGAACTTTTTTTTTTCTCAGGCATGTCTGGGTCAGCGTGACGGAATAGTCGGGTCATTTCTTCTGTGAAAATGGGAAATTTTCATTTGGTAGCTGAACCCGGGTCTCTAATAAAGCAGCGGCCCTCTCTTTGCGAACGACGCTCGCGATCGTTTGCAGGAATGCGCCACAGAAAACATCCCAAGTTCGGAGCGTGGACTCCCGATTTCGAGCCAGGTCCTTGCGGTGTCTTCCAAATAGAAGAACACACGACGCAGCTTTTATTCATGCTCCCAGTGATTGAGGGCGGCCGCACGGTCGTATGTTTCTAGCCAAGACTCCGGGTCTTCGAACGATGACCCATGGTAAATTGGTGGTTCCCTGGGTTGATGCATGACCATCGTGCGCTGGGACGCTGCGGCTGTCATTGTCACTGCAGTCGCGGTCATGGCCATGGTTTTCGGCGCCTTGATTTGTAGAAGCCTGTACTCCGGTGGTAGCCCTTGCTGTCGGCGGCTTGTTCGCTGCTCCTGGTTGGCGTCGGTGTCTTCTCCGCGACGTGGGATGGGTTCACGGCTTGACTGGAGCGTCCGGTACATGAACGAAGCAGCACCTCCACCAGATGTCACGGGTTGTGACGTGGCCAAAGACAGGAGTCTTTATGTTGGGATATAACTGTTTATTTGGGTGAACCTGTACCCGGTAAACGGAAAGTTCGATTACAGTAGCAGTCTTGCACAGATAGCAGGGAACGGAGCGTCGGCCGTCGATCATCTACTGACAAGCAGCGAAGCGCGTCGGCATTTATACTCTTGCCGTCGAATGTTCTAGCGTTATCGCTGGCGGCAGCGTAGGTTCCAGAATGGTCTGTACAGTTCGCAGGGTAGGCTTGATCTTATCGAAATGATCTACTACCGTCCGGAAGCTTCTCGAAAATTGCAGGCGTGGTTTGCGCTGAGAATTGTGTAGTGTTTTCGGACGATAAGAAAACTTGGGAAATGGAACGGGCAATATAAATGTGAAGACAGAAAAGTGGACGAAAAGGTAACTTGCCAAACCTGCGACCTTGAATAACGCATCCGATGCTCTACCACTGAGCTATGGTGGCGGTCATCTCTCTGTCCACATTATAGGGTATATATGCGTATTTTAACGCCTAGTGACAACATATAATACTAACCTACATGCGAGGGGGGCCAGAAAAAAATGGCAGCATATCCACAGGGTGAATGACAGAGGGTGGGGCGAAGCATCCGTCCGTTTATTGTTCTTGCTTTCGTCGTCCATGCGTCTGTCTGTGTGACCGTCCACGCGTCTATTCGCCTGTCCATGCGTGCATCTGTTCGTGGCGTCCGCACGTCCATCCGTGCGTCATTCACTGCATCCGTCCATGCGTCCATCTGTCCGTGCAGCCATCTGTGCGTCCGTCCATGCATCTGTCTGTGTGTCTGTTCGTCGATCTAGTTCAAGAATCTAAGTACCTCTATCTCGCATCTTTTCGTCATATATTCCGCATATAGAAGCACTGCCATCTTGCGGACATTCCAAGGACTAAACGAGAGGTGGCACACGCACACTTTCTTACGGCTTGCGCTTCTTGTCTGCTTCCCACCTTTAATTCACCTTGAGTTCATGGTATACACTAGTTCACTGTATTCATGACACTGCGGCCCAACACTCGCTAAACCTTCCTAAAACCAAGGAGGTTGCGCCTCAGCGAGTATAACCTAGCAACCCTTTCTTGTCAGACAGTGCTCAATGTACATGTCAATGACTGCTAATTGGGAATGAGAGACAGGATAATTCGGCTTTTAGCGAATGCATAAGCTGCAAATTTTTATATTGTTCAACTAGCACAGTTGAAATCTCCCACTGGCACCTTCCTTGAGGGTGAAAGCTTAAGAGTTACGCACTACGACTATTACTAGGGACGAACGGGTGCCGCTTTAAGGAACTTCGCTCCTAAAACAGACATCGGCAGAGTTCACTCGTGAAATGCAAAAGATACTTGTCGGCCCCAGTAGGCATCAAATCAATGCAATCTGCGTGGCAGTGAAGTGTTCGATTGAATACGCCTGGTCTCGGAACTGCATTAGAGGTCCATCCTATGCAGGTGTAATGTCGGGGAAACGTAGATTATAGTTGCAGTAGTTGTTCTTTAAGTTATAAACATCACATATTTACTTCCTTAGCGAAGGAGAAAGCTTGAATAAAGGAACATGCAAGAAAAAGAAAGAAAAAAAAACAAATACTATAGACACGAGCATGAATGATTAGTAAAAATCGCGCAACAATACTGCTTTTTATAATTGTCTATAAAACGAGTCAAAGCCAAATCATGGCACTGGCTACTCTTGCATAACGGAAACACAAAATAGAGAAAAAACGCCAAAGTATACAAACACATAAATTAGCGCGCACTTACAACCAGTTTTTGTCCTTGAATACGAAGAGTATCTTAGGTACACAAACGTTTACCAGATTCATGTATTCACAGGATTGATATCGCCTTGTATAACAGAGAATTTCGCTAATATGTTGTTATTGCTGATTGTAACTAACTTAGCGGTAGCCTTTCATGTGCCTCATTTTAACAACAACAGGTTTGTTTCCGTGAAAAAGCTGCTCCTAAAACAAAAATGCAAGAATCACGCAGCCAAACATAGGGCCTAGTATTGACGGAATAATACTTTCACATTTAGAAGCATTGTGATATTTATGATTCTTCTGAAGTTCACACAAGTGTGTGCGCCGCGGTTCTTGAAAACTACCTCTAGGCGACCAACCCAAAGTTGTTGCTCTTGATGGGAACCCCTTATCGAAATACTTTCCTTTAAGGAAATGTTTCTCAATGACACCCGCCTAACTTTAACATTTGCTTTCTTGCTAAACTGCATAACCATGAACAGCGGAGAGCACATGTTTCCTGCAAACGGCCTTTTTATGTACTTTGTTTATTTTTTGCTTCCTGTTAGAGGTGTATTCAACACAAAAAAAAAGAGTTCACGAAAGAAAAAAAAACTGTATTCGTTGTTCAGCCGGATTCTTATGCTTGGATTATATAACAGTTTGTTTTACATGAAGGCATTTTTTTTCTAATATAGTGTTGTGCTCTCTAAAGAATTTTGTATCCCATGTTGGCAAAACTAAGCGAAAATTAACATATCACAAATCAATTAGAACGAAAGGTGCACAGCACAACACAAATTTAAGATTGAACTACACGTGCGGTTGGTTTTTATGATAAAACATTATGCGCCATGGGAGATAACGTGGGTAATCGCCCAGCTAATATTCCCCAGAGAAACATCTGGTAGATCTCTACTGAATAAAGAAAATTAATGTATAAGCTGCACCTTTTTTAATTTGGGAGATGCAGCTGAGTGGCGCAATATATTTTCAGGTGACATGAAACTCGCATCCGTATCTGTCGGAGGAATGCACGGAACTATGATTATAAAAACATTGAGAAAGAAAAAAGACTCCGGATAAAAAGTTGTACATTTTGTCACGAAACGCTAAAAAATGGAACTGCAGTGTGCCGTGAAAGGAAATAAAGAAAACCATTAGAGCACGAGAAAAGCGTGGCTGCTATGACGAGCGCTGCAAATTTCCGTGTAGGCAAACATATTGTATGTAATAAAAAGTTACCCAGTATCGTGCCTTCTATTTCATCTGTTATACACAGATACATCCAAGGCCGTCAATGAAATGAATACCTTTTGTTGTTGTTGTTGCTTTTTTTTAGCGGGAACAGCGTGCACATCAGCCAGTAGCCTCGATGCGCTTCAAGTTTCTCGATGCTCTTGTTTTCGACGCCTGTCCAAATGCAATCGAACAACGTCTCAATGCTTACTTTTCATTGTTCACGTTGTCTAACTCGTTTTCTGGTATAGTCTCAGTGCGTGTTTGTTTTTTGAACATGTTGTATACGAAGCGCTCTCTGGTGCGTTTTCGTCTGAGAAGCATTTTCGGTTCCTGCACGTCGTGTGAAGAAACCCAAAGGATTTCGATTTCTGATACCATAGGTGTTATACAGAAGCGACTGTCGACTTCTGCAGCATTGGTACGTTAAAGTGTGCACCAGGCTTTCTGTGAGGTTTTCAATTTAACGTCACTGTCAAGTTGGAGCTGCAAAAGGAAACAATGCCGTATATTGCCACAGCACGGTAACCTCGAAAGGTTTCCATTGACTCTCTTTTGATTCAGAAAGGCGAGCTTTCCAGTCTTGCGTCAGAACCGCCACACTGTCGAGTGTAAATCCACAAAATAAACTTAGGCTAAACGTGTAAAGCGAACGAAAAAATGAGTGACACTGACAAACTTTTGTAGTCGTGAGATGCTGAGAATTGCTTTAGCGACAAGAACAGTTTGTCGTTTAAATCTCTGGGCTGTACATCGAACTTACAGGCCAGGTTATCTCAATAGAAACGTTGACGTTACGACCGATCTGCTAAAAAAAAGAGCTAGTGCTCAGTACATTGAAATGTCAAGGTTTCCTGTTGTAGGCAAGGGGTGAGCTTTTGTGTAGGGATTCAGACCTAATTCCGAATTTTGAGTCTGAAAGAGCAATTTAGGCTAAAGATTAGGGGCTTCGTAGGAAGCGTGAAAAATTACCGTGACTGTATTTTGGACTATACATGGTTTTTGGAAAGCAGCTCCTTTGCATATGTTAGTGCATTCAGCAGCGGAGCTGTCACCATTGTCATCACCGTTGGTGGCGTAGTCGATAGCTATTAAAACTAAAATGAGAAAAAAATACCCAATAACCAAATAAATTTCAAGCCTGGGTTGGCAGTCGAGCATTATTACAGCTACGGTGGTGCTTGAAACTTAAATGCAAAAGAAACCCAATGAAAGCTGCACTACAACCGAGAAATTACTTCAACATATCTAATATGGCCTGGCAGAAGAATGAAACAAAATTGTCACCACAGAATGCCAACTGGTCAACGAGTATGTCTTTCCATATTTTTCCACCCTCTACAAGTTGTTCATGTACACATAAATATTTCTTTTCTTCTTTGTAACATTTTCTTCAGCCGGACTCGCTCGTACTCAAACTCACGTATCGGTCAGTCTAATTGAGTCAGAGTGAGTCGATCGATGAATCAGTGTGTCCAGAAATACAATTTTTGATCGAGGTGTCGGATGCTCTTTAACAACAATATCTCACGTAAACGGTGCTTTCATGGCGTGTTTAATACAGTACCTTCGCGTACTAGTCATGAATCATTGTAAACTTTCAAGGACATTTTCTATGAAAGAGATGACAACGATGACTGCTTTGGAATACTTGTGAGTATACGAGAGTGTAAATACGAATTCAAGTAAGGCTCATAGTAATGCCAAAGATGAGTAAATGGGACCATAGGAATGAACAGATAAATGGTACTCACTGAGACTAACACAGAATCTATATCTCGCGCTTCGAACTCATTCGAACTCCAACTCACAAGATTTTTTCTTAGCCGGAATCATTCAGACTCAAACTCAATAACATTTTCCTCATCTGGAATCACTCGGACCATGACTCACCCGGACTCACTCAGACTCATACTTTCGGCAGAATCTGAGCCTGAATGAGTGCGGGTGCGTCGACTATTCAGTGAGTTAGTTCACCGACCAGTTTTAGAGGGTACCCGACTTTTCCGCAAGAAGAATAATAATGAAACTTTCTAACTTCACAAAAACATGCTTTATGGCGTAGTCGATACCATGTGGAAAAGTCAGAACTTCAAAGAAAGCTAGGCTTGCCCTAAGTCAGAGCTGCGCTAAAGTTTATCTGTAAGACGAATCAAAATGATCAGTGAAACTTTCATTTCTGTGATTTAAGAAAGGACACACCGCAAACAAATTAGACCCAGAAAGATGGCAGTTACACAAACATTGTACCAGAATATTGTTATTTACGTAAATTTCGTTTTTATGAATGGCAAATATTCATAATAGTTAGGATCCTATGATCAGAGAACACAATATGGTTATAATAATTATTTTGAAGAAGAGCTATGGCACTTTCGACAAGTTTGGTTTGTTTCTTTGTGTTAATACTGTTAACCCTAGAAGGGTCATACAGAAATAATCAACAATCAGATACAGTTCGATAGGAAACAAATAAGAAACAAGCAAGTGCATAAGTATGATGAATTGGAGGACACTTCTCACGTGTGTTATATGAAAAGAGTGAAAATGAAACAACAAAAAACATACAAAACAGCACGAACGTACTCGTCGCGTCCACTGCATGGAGTAAGTGTCGAAAAACGCCCAATGATCCAAACAGAGCAAGTATATGAGGCTCGTTTAGGAATCCAATAAAGAAAGAGAGGAAATCAATCAATCGGGCTGCATGTTCCATTTATATATACTCCTGCAAAATAGGTATACCTCAAGGAGTTGATTCCCGTCAATGGAGCTTCAATTACTATACAGTGTCTGTGTCTGAAACGCGGATTCGATTTTAATCTGAAAATATTGTGCCCATTTAAATTTAGCTTGTCTTGAACAAGAAGGAAAATGGAGCTTTATATTTTTACTGCTGTCGTTAATTTCTAAATCAGGAAAATTTGCATTTAGGCACCGTTCGGTAGAGAAGTGACCGCGACTATATTTGTTAACGACAAATTTAACTGCTAGACACTGAACTTGATCCAATATGTGCCAATTATTGCTGTGTTAGGGTCCGACACTATTTAGGCATGTTATATAATGGATTAATTAAGGGTTCTACACGCTAAGTTACGAATTTGAGAAGTTACACTACGTTGCTAGCGTTTTAGACTCTTAGAGTTCTAGTGGGTTTTTTTATCTACCATATCTATCAGGCTGTTCCACCTAAGTTGATCAGTGAACAATCGCTCGTAGGTGCTTGTGTTATTTTACTTTCTTTCAGTGTCATTAATTATGTACGTGCAGAAGTAAACTTTTTGTTTCCTTGTTATAGTCTTCGACCCGGATTTATTTTGATGGAGTGTTCTCTTTCATCGGCTGCGCCACTCGGATATTTTTCGTAAGCCAGCCTGTCAGTTCACTTGACCGTTGTTACGAAGACGCGACGCCGACACTGTCCCGAAGGCGCCACTGCTCCGAACTCCACCGACACGGTCACCAGCCGTTTGGTAGCGTGTGTTACTCATCTCGCGACTGCTTCTGCGCGGAGCTGATAGACGAGCGGACGAGACGACGGTGAGTTAAGACAAGGTTTTTGTACAGCATAGAAATAGAGGCGTTACATATTCGGCACTGGGGCCGACAGCTGTTACGAGGTGCACCGCTGACTAGGTTACGATGGGCGCCACGAAACTCGCCGCTTCCAAGGACACCAGCCGCGCCGACTGCGAAGAAGCTCAAAATAACGTGAAGCTTTTCTGACACATAGGACTACTGCTGGCGACATGCCAGAGGGCTTCTATATAGGCTCCAGGTGGATCTTTTGAGTAACCAAAAGACCAACCAGAAGAGCCGCTGGCCGTGATGTCGGAATCCTCCAATGGGGCCCGCCGCTGCACCTGGTTGCACCAAGGACGAGGGATGTTGCCACGCATTGCGTAAGACTCGCCAGACTGGAAGGCACCGATTGCTGCGCGTGGTTGCAGCCAAAGATGAGCCACGTTCCCGCGCATTGCTTAAGACTCACCAGACTAAAAGGCACCGATTGCTTCAACGGGCTCGAGGGCGGAGAGAGGTCGCGGTGCGTTGCGTGACAGACTGGCGCCGCCACTTGATGACGTCGTTCAGTTGATCGAGTCAGGTGGGCTTGATTGCTGGCCTTGACACTGATTGCCTTTTGCAGAGACATTGACGTTCGGTGTGGACTCGCAGGCATAACAACACCCCCGACGCCAGACAATGTGCCGGAAAGGTGAGCTGCTTCCACGTGGCTCGGATGTCGGGCGCGCTTGTTCGCCAGGACCGTCCAGGTTCGCCTCCAGGACCATGGGGAGAATTCAGCTCTAGACTTCATCCCGTGAACACATCCTATTCTCGAGGACGGATCCCAGCTCCGCTGGCTTGTCGCCATAACTTGCCAGCCAGCTTCGCTCGTCTCTTCTGATTATTTTTGGTCTCAGCACTTGTCGATGGTTCTGCAACTTGTCAACAACGGTTCGACAGCAGACAACACAAGACACAAGCAAGTGGCCTTGGTCACCCGACTGAACACCAGACAAAGCATAGTACAACATATACCTAGCTAAGTGTCTATCGGAATTTCGTTTCCTCTACATAAGAGACGCATGTAGGACACAAGACTCTTCAAATGAGAACTGAAATTTTTACACGTACAACAAGGTAATAAAATAGAATGCAACGTAAAGTGCCCCTTGAGATAACTCCGGACGAGAGCGCTCAGCTAAAGCCGTGATGAGGACAAATTTTTGCCCCGAATCGCCAGCGGGAAACTGAAAGGTGGACAAGGTACTAACTAAAACGCACGAATCAATGCGTCTGCATTAGCGTTTAGCTTTCCTTTTTTGTAGCGAACGTCAAAGTTGTGCTATTGGAGTATCATGCTCCACCTCAGCAACCGGCCACTTTAAGGCGACGATACCTATGCTGTACCAAGAGCTGCTCATACTTGCTACCTTGCGAATTTGTGTAGCTCCGATACAGGTGCCCTACTTTCTGAAAAAAAGAAACATTCTTTTTTCCTAAGTTAACGCTTTCGATTAGCGCTTTATTCAAGAGGTCCTCACGCTGCTCTCGAATGAACGTTTCTCGATCAACTCTCGACAACGCACTCCACGTTTTCGCTACAGGCGAGAGCGTTGCACTCCTCTCACTCTGACTCAATAGCGCCATGTCGTCTCTTCCGCCGGCATAGACCACGCCAGTCGCGTCGGCGACGAGCCACTCGCGTGACTGCTCAAATGACTCACCCGGAGAATTTTCTATCTGAGGTTCCGTCGACTCGCCGCAAAGGTCACACAAATCAGCAGCTTTTGAACTTGGTGCTTCACCACATTGAACAAGATCAAGCTCCTGCGAAAGGTTGCGATCGCGTGAGGGCCATGTACGCTAAGTTGGAGAAGAACAATTTAGCGTGCCCTTTAGGAAGCTGCGCTAAGCTACTAGAAAATAGATAAAAAACGATCGGGAAGAGTGGCAGACACAACCGCTTCGGTGCGAAGCTTCCTTAGCGGGCCTTCAATGACAACCTTATCGATTGGTAAGCAAGCACTCTGCTCCTCGGCGACTTCTGATCCACGCGCATTCCCCTGTAAAGTTATCCGTAGACACAAAAAAGAATGGACAACGTCCAAGGTTGCCGCTGAATCTCGAAGTGCTCGACACATTTTCCCATTCACACTAATTTCTTGGAAATATGGTTCTAACAACCGACTGTTCTTTTCCGATTCTAGGATTGTTGCGAAAGCAAACTTTTCCTTACAGCTTACTGACGATGTGCGCTTCCTTTTTGCAGTTGTAGTAGATTAGAGGCTTCCGTGATTCAAACGCCCGTGTGGTATCATTGCGTTGTTTAGAAACCTCACTTGATTTTCTCCGCTTACGTTTGCCTTTCTCCTACAGTGTCCTTCGTAAGAGACGGTCCTTCCTGAAATTACGGTGGAAAGCGGGTTTCCGTTGATTAGGTTTCTTTGAAAAGTCCTCTTTCGTTTCACCTTTTCGACGCGCAATGCCCTATTATGACTCTTTCGGCGAGTGTAATACTCCTCAGCTAACTCTGCCCCTGATTTAGCTGTACTTCACCAAGTTTGTCCTGCAGCCAAAGCTTCACATCTTCCTCGATGCCACTGTAGAATTCCTCCAATGCAATGAATTCTACCACTTTATTGCGATCGTCATAAACGCCTACGCCCTTGAGCCATTCAATTAATCGGCTTTAAGACGAGACGCGAAGTCAACGTGTGACTCATTCCCCTTTTAGCATACCGGAACGTTTGCCTGAAAGCCTCGGGTGATAACTATAACGTGTCAAGAGCACTTTCTTAACCTCATCATAACTCTCAAACGCTTCCCTCGACGAGCAAGTTATCACGTCGGACACTTTGCCGAGAAGAAGAGGTAACAGCTTCTTCGCCCAAAGAGACCGCTCCAAAGCGTTTCGCTCACAGACGTGTTCAAACTTGAACGAGATACTTCGCCATGTCCTCGCCTACTACGAACGGTGGAGTTGGTCACGAGTTCTCTGACCGCTAACCTGAACTGACGCAGAAGCTACGCTAGGCGCCCTGCGAACACTATAAGATTGCCAATTCTATTCGTTTCAACTCAAGCTGCTCCTGTCTCGGCCTCCTCACAACGTTCTCGCCTTTCAGCTTCTTCGTGTTCGCGAACTTCTGCTTCTCGCCTTTCAGCCTCCTCGCAGCGTGCTTTGATATCCGCCCAGGCATCATCGACTTCCTCAGTCGTCATACCTGCATCCCTAATGATCTCAAGTATCGCTTGCTGTCGTTTCGCACGGCCCAAATTAAGGCCAAGTTCCTAACAAATTTCGATGAGTTCCTTCACTTTAGGGTTCGCCATCCTTCACACTAGCCTCTTGCTATTCGCCCCTGTTATGAATTTACTTGCCGTAGCCACTAAAAGCCTACTAGCAAGACGCGCAAGCATTTTAGAACGCTACCGTGTTTACACTCTCCACATTAACTTTGGTTTCAAAGTGCTTCGACTTGGCTTGAAACAATCAAAGCTCACTCTAATGCCTCTCACAGCCCTTCTCTACACTACTATAACCTGTGCTAAAGTACTCTGGTGAACTGAGGGGAAAACATCAGGCCCTCACCGCACCGATGTCGCTGACGCTGGCCTATCATGCAGCTGCCATCCACTGTTATGAACACGCGCCTCCGACATGGTTCCGAAGGCGCCACTGCTCCGAACTCCACCAACACGGTCACCAGCCGTTCGGTAGCGGGCGTTACTCAGCTCGCGACTGCGTCTGCGCAGAGCTGATAGACGAGCGGACGGGACGACGGTGATTTAAGGCAAGGTTTATGCATTGAATAAAATAGAGTCGTTACATATTCGGCACTGGGGCCAACAGCTGTTACGAAGCCCACCACTGACGAGGTTACGAAGGGCGCCACGAAACTTGCCGCTTCCAAGGACACCCAGCCGCGCCGACTGCGAAGGAGCTCAAAGTAATGAGAGGCTTCTCTGACACGTAGGTCTACTGCTGGCGACGGACCGGAGGGCTTCTATTTTAAAGGCACCGGGCGGATCCTTGAGTAACCAAATGTCCAACGAGAACCGCCGCTGGCCGTGATGTCAGAATCCTCCAATGGGGCCTGCCGCTGCGAGTGGTTGCACCAAGGACGAGGGATGTTGCCACGCGTTGCGCAAGACTCGCCATACTGGAAGGCACCGATTGCTGCGCGTGGTTGCAGCCAAGGACGAGGACGTTCCCAAGCATTCCGTAAGACTCGCCAGACTGGAAGGCGCCGATTGCTTCAACGGGCTAGCGGGCTGAGCTAGCTCGCGGTGCGTTGCGTGACAGACCGGCGCCGCCACTAGATGACGTCGTTGAGTTGATTGCGTCAGGTGGGCTTGATTGCTGGCCTCAGCAAAGGTTGCCTTTTGCAGAGGCATTGACGTTTGGTGTGGACTCACAGGCGTAACACCGTTTGTTTATGTTATTCTACTGTATAATGTACAGTCATATGAAAATTGTTCAAGTGGAACTCTTATAAGCTATAATACCGATAACAAATTATAAAATCAGCGGAAGGCATAGCACACTGCTCTGTGGTACCATACCCACTGGGCAGTGGTAAAGGGTAAACTCTCCCCTTCGCTGACCACGGCCCTAGTAATCTGTGCTGACTGACACCTTGACTTGCAGCCACCTATTTTGACGTATTGGTTTTAATAGAGAAGGTTGCTTTGCGTGGCCTCTATCTAAGCCCCAAGATTTGTGGTATTCTTCTACAATCTGAAATTTGGTATTTATTGGTGGACAAACAAACAAATGCACAGACAGACAGACAGACAGACAGACAGACAGACAGACAGACAGACAGACAGACAGGCAGGCAGGCAGGCAGGCAGGCACGCAGGCAGGCAGGCAGGCAGGCAGGCAGACAGACAGACAGACAGACAGACAGACAGACAGACAGACAGACAGACAGACAGACAGACAGACAGACAGACCAAACTGTTGGCGTCGGAGGTCACCAAGAAAAATCATCATCTTTAAATTGCAGAAAGAACTGGAAAATGCATGCAGAAAAAGGAGGAGGAAAATGCAGGAAAACCTAATAGCCATAAAAAAGGCTTCTCGGCTCAGCACTTCCTTGAGGCTAGATTGGGCTAAAAAAGCTGCTTTAAATTGTTATTTATTTGTTTTGACTGCACAAGCGATGCTAAGGTAACATGTTCTCAAGTTGAGGTAAAGTTGCCACGCCAGCTGGGCATTTATTAAGGCGAGTATGACCATTTATGCAAGGCGGGACAGTCAAAGTATCCCAAAGGCTTCTGTGATATAAAAGTCCTGTTTTTATCACGCACTTTATGGGCTTGAATTAGAGGCGTAACGCAATTCGCGTGCCACAGTTGGCACATTCCTCCTCTACCAGACACGAAAGTCGCTTTTGCGTGCAAGTGTAAACACATGGAAGTGCTACAACGCACACTTTGCCCTTTCTTTCCGTCAAGCACTGCACAGAGCGACTTTTAAACTTCATCAGAGTACACATGACAACTCGTAGCAGGCTCACTTTCCAAAGTGTGAAATTTTTTATTGACTGCAAGGCAGCCCTCTAATCTCTTTAGCAGGTATTGAGGTTAGCTTCATGTTGTGCAAGAAACGATAAAATATTCCAACGTAGCAAACAGTAATACAATATGGTTCAAATAATGTTTAAGACCGTTTACGAATAAGTTTCTTGGCACGTGCAACATTGTAGTTAAAATTTTATGGGGGGGGGGGGTTACGTTGGGCAATTGATAACTGGCGTAAGGTGCACCGTCATTGCGTATGTTTTTTTTTTAATCGTATGCCTCAATGGAAGCAAGTCGACAACGAAGCCAAAGAAAGTGTAGCTTACGCAGACTGTGATATTTCATGCCCATAGAAAACTAGCACTGGAAGTTTTTTTTTTTTTTGAGCAGACAGGACGCCCTGGGCCCTGGCGATAAAAGCAAGCAGTTCTCAGCCACTTCCGGGGCGGTAGGGGTGACGGTTAGAGGTGTTGCAGGTTCGCATCACCGAAGCGAAAGAATAAGAGGCTTGCGTCACTGTTGCGTAACTACAACTACAGTTACAGCTGGACGTTTCTTTTAATGTTAAAGTGATAGAATATTTTATTTATACGCTTCCCAATTATATAAGACCCTAAAGGAACGCGCAAGAGCAAAACAATAAACCTAGTGAACGCATTTCAATGAATAGCACGTCACTGCTGCATTCCAGTAATCGATGCTGTGGACGCTGCGGTAAATAGGGTAATAACGAAGGGACCACTACTCTACCAATGCGACGCACTGAAATCCATCTACTCCCGAGACAGATAACTTGTTGCCTCGATAAAGATAAATGATTCAATGAAAAGTTAAGAAGTTCGGATTTACATTTACTATACACTTGCATAAAGCTATACAAGCCATAAGATTTGAGAGAAAATAGGAGACGTGAAACATTGATTCAGCATTTACGCGTCAATTACTACACAAGATAAAACATGCGTCTTGTACAGAGTGTTTCCGCAGTCACCCTAATGAAGATGTACAACACCTGTTCCTTGAGTGCCAGAAATATAAGTCACAAAGAAAAGTACTTCGAGCAAGCTGGCTACGTTTAATTAGGAAACCTTTCACCTTGATAAAAAAAAGCAGGTCCGTGGAAAACTGCAGGTTTTAAGAAAAAAGCGCTTGTCGCCTTTAAGCAGATTTTTGAAAAAGCGAATATTTTATGAAAATATATTTACCTACTGTACACGATGGCACATTTCCCTTCATTCTAAAGGAAATGTGTAATAATCAAATAGTGTGGTATATTTTATGTACAATCAGTGGTCTTCGTGTGAACTGACTTTGTGTTTGGAACTTGAGATACAACACTAGTGTACATATGAAACTATAAGACGTAACTAAACTGTCACGTAATGTTCCCCTGTGCTGAACTGTAACATCCTATGTTCAACTGCATCGCATTTAGTGACCTTAATATTTTGCTTACAACATTTTTTGTCTGCTATCTGAGAATTAGCTTGTGCTTGCCTAATAACACTTACTTGTATTATTTTATCATTTCAATAACAAATGAATGAATAAAACTGTGCGGGGCTTCTTTCTGTTTTCGAGTGATTTTATTTGAATTGAGCGTTCACACTATTACATCTAAAAACTGACGCAGAAAACGACTGTCGCACTGGCTGCTAGAGCTATTAGTGCCACGGGCACAGCGGCGAGCTGTGGTGCTATGACGCTGGTCGGCTGCAAAATAAGATGATCTGTCACGAAACACTGTTAGGAGCTCCTCTAAAGATGATAATCTTTCTTGAGATACCTTAATGCAGAAATTTCGGTCAGTCTGTCTGTCAGTCAGCCATACGATTCAGCCACTCGCCTAAAGTTTTAGTAATTTCTGGGCACCCAGCACTCCTGAACTTTTTGGCATCGGGTGGTGTGTTCCGTTACCTGAAATAGCGGATTTGTAAATACCCTTGTGTTCCTTAAACTGTGCTGGAAATATGACGCTATGTACGGTAAAAATGCAACCCTACGCCCTAAAAATTCCTCTGCAGATGATATGGTGCTGCTACCTGGTAGTGGACCCGGGTTATGCACAAGCCCATGTTTCCCAACACCACTGCCAGATAGTGCCCATATCTCACGCAGTGCCACATTTCCCGCGGAGGAGACCAGGACTCATGTGCCAAGGCAGGCAGAAGTCTTTTTGACTTTTGCAGCCAAGCAGGCACATACAAGGCGACATTGTTTTGCGAGACATCTACTGAACGATGGTCTCTGCCACAGTAAAAAACTATGACCTCCAATCTTCAATGCGTATTATATACATATATATATATATAATATATATATATATATAGAGAGAGAGAGAGGAGAGAGAGAGAGAGAGAGAGAAAGAGAGAGAGAGACATTATGAAGTGGACAAACAAACATTGCACCACCAGCACGTACTGAATACGCCACCTTCAGTCTAATTATTGCATGTTTTACTGTTGTGGTGACAAGGCGCAATTTTGTCTACGTGAGTTTCTTCAGATTTATATAACAGACAACAATAAACTTGACAAACTATACTTCACGTACCCTTTACCCGCCTTGGCATCATCATCTTATGGTTTTCATTACGCTTGTGGGAAACAAAAAGACTAGCATTAAGAAATCCCTTCCTTCATTTATCGTCCGTGTGGCATACACGTGCTTTCGCACTTCCGCCGCGATCACAAATTGCTTTCCAGGGTCAGGGAGTGAAACCCGCGACTTTGATCTGACCAGCGTAACAATGGAGGCAACCATACTCACAATGCAGGTCAATGTGTTCCGTAGAACGTGCCTCTCCCATCTATTCCTTACGCGAAACGGTGTACGGAATTCTTGGTTTACAAAATTGAATAAACTTTCTAAATCTAACCTGCAGTGCCGCTGGTGTGTACGCACATTATTTATATGGGTTTCCAGAATGGTAAGGCTTCCCTTAATTGGCTTCCTCAGTAAATGTTTACTAAGCGCGGTAATTCGGTAGGCTTCTTCTATTCGTCAGGCTCTGCCCTAATGTCAACAGCATGGAGGCATCATACCTGCATAGCTGCTTTTTTTTTGTTGGCAGTTAGCCTTAAAAAAATCTGTGCTCATTCAGTCACAAAAGCTTGAAGCCCTTCAATATACAAGTGCATTGTCTTATTAAGCTTGGGTCACCCCAGTATCCTGTAAATATGATGTGATTCGGTGCCGCGAGTGACGAGGAAGGGCCAATTTTTTTTTCTTTTTTTGTAAATCTTCAGAGGACGCACGTCACGCATAATAATAACTTATATCATATATGCGCACTTGTTGGCAGGTGAGGGACACATATAATCTGAAACTATCTGCATGTCATACATCCTTTGACGCTCTAGCTGCTGCGTTAAATTGTCGTGAGCCGTATCCCGATCTGGACATTACTGCAATGACACGGAACATGCTGCGACACGGATGCATACATATGCTGTCCACAATGGAAGCATGTGTATTGAGATGACACGAGATGAACACTTGCTTATTTTTGAATAGGAGATGACATACCTTGGGGCTGCGCACCCTGGAAAAGCTGTCACGCTGTCAGGGTTTCTATTTAGCCATATACTTACATATGTATAAACCAGCGTATACGTTTCAGCTTGTGATAAAATTTTGCAAGAAGTCTGCGTGCCGCGTTGAAAAGTCTAATGCAGAAGAAAAGAGAACAATGTCAGCTGAAAGACAGGGAAGTTAACCAGAAGAAAATTTCTGGTTTTCTCTAATGCACAGAGAAAAGGCAAATGCCAAATGCTTTTCCCAAAACTGGACAGATCAACACGATTATACTCAATTTCTGACCAAAGCACGAGCCTTTAATGTTAATAATGCTAGCTAGAGGGCATGATAGTAAAAGCATGGCTTGTGAGTCACTTTTGCTTCATTTTGGCACTTAAGTATTTCTCGACTACTTAGCCTCGATTTCCATTTTTTTCTATTGTTCTAGCTAGGCGAAATTTTTAGGGTCTCATTCTGAAATTTAGGAGCACGTTGAAGAAGCCCAGGTGGTCAGACTTTCTGCAGCTTTCATGTATGGCATCTTTTGTATTTACATGGAGGTTTTGAAATGGTAAACTACAATAATTAATATATACAATATTAACACCTTTATATCACTATATTATCACCATCTTAGCGGCCCGTCATTCAATGACCTCCACTATAGTTCCAAGCATCATCAAATTAATTAGTCAATCAAAAGACACTCACCACTTATAGTGAAGCCGGAGGTAAAGTTTATTCTCATAAAGTTACGTAACACTGTATGAAATATTTTTTTCCTCATTCAGACTTCCAAGTTATAACAAAGCTTTTTCAAGCGAAGACTCGTAGTAGTACAACGCCATATTTCAGTCACGAATTATATAGCGCCGTCAGAAGTGCGTCAAATTTTTGTGCCATCAATTCAAGCCACTCAGCTTTACACTAGGAGTAAGAAATTGAAGGGCCGTCTTGTTTTGTGCGAGTTTTACTAATTTAAGGTAGTTATGAGTAACTAATTACCTAAATACTGTGCCACCGTTAAACTTGAAGACTTGCACATAAACTATCCACTATTAGGCTCGAAGCGCATGCACAGTATATTTGAAGTTTTTATTTGCTTCGAGGAAAAAAAAAACTCGCAAGAGATCCACGGAGTGAATGATTATGAGTGAGCTGAAGCGTCCATCAGCCCGTCCGTGCTTTCGTGCGTCCGTTCGTTCTTGCTACCGTCCGTCCATGTACGGCATCTTTTATAATTACATGAAGGTTTTAGAATGATAAACCAGATTAATTGTTATGACGTCGAACATGGTAGTGCATTCAGCAAAGTGATTTTCTGCACCAACACTCAGCACAGGCATGTTCAATGGTCACCAGTTGTTCACTGAGGAGACCTGCCCAAATGTGCACACTACGTTTGAAGCCTTTTGATGGAACACGTGGTGCGTAACTTGCCATCGAAACTCGCGTGTACATATGTACACACCGTGACTGAAAGTAATGCAGTTACTCTCGGTATGAGGTAAATCAATTGACTAAAAAAGAGTTCATTTAAGTACACCATATAAAACACAAAGCTAAGAAAAGACAAATATTAGGTGGCAACGAATCAGGGCCGCAAGCCGACTCGTTTTCATCAGTTAAGAGCTAGTTGACTGAGTTTCTTGCTTCTCTAGACTCGGCTGTCTTGATCACTTGGTCAAGTAATCTAACAAACTATAACACGCCTAAGAGCTTTTAGTGTGAAGCAAATGGTGCCTGCTTAGAGAAAGTGAGTCTTTGACTCGTTAGAGAACTCTAGTGGTTTCAGTTGGGGAGCGCAAAAGTGTACAGCCTTGTCTGAAAAAAAATGCAACGCAATGAGAATGTGCATCGGTTTTGCGCGTTTCCTGATAGATTATGCAGGGAAACGACAAAGAAAATAAAAATAGGAACCTTAGTGAGATTGTAATGGCAGTGTTTTTCTGCATGACCCGAGGCAAGCAAGCGAACATGAAAATCTAAAACACATACACTCTAAAAGCGTGAGACGCGCGTGCCTGGTAATTTCGCTAATAGCTTGGATCGATGCTTTCACATTTCACGCCTCGCATAGTTACGTGGCCAGGGCGAAACTGGCGGAGTAAAAGAAGGCCTCTTGTAGGTATTTAATCTAATACAGGTGACAGGTGCGGCCTCCTGCACCCAACAGTCAAACAACAAAATTGAGAATTTTTGTAGTGATTAGCGAGAAAAGTTCAAGTGTCTCGTTGTTACCTCGCGACACCCGTGAATTAAACTGATGTGATAGAACAAAAATAAATGCTAGCAAGAAACATTGTGATAGCAATCATATATTCACACCATTCGACAGGGGCTTTTTGGTGCTATTGCCAGGATTTCCCGTGCGTAGCCCTACTCAATAACATTCGTCTACACTTTGTACCATCTACGCGCTAGGGAACACGCGTGACCGCTGAGGTTGAATGAGACTGAAACAAATGCGAAATGAGGCGGCGAAATCTGTGTAACGATAATAGCATGCAATAGGATCTCCTGGCATGTTAGGCCAGGCGTCACGGCATCTTTCTCTGGGAGGGAGCCCCCAACCCGTCTTTTGTTGAGCGAATAAGCGCGAATGGACGCAGATGTGTCATTGTGTGGGTGGAAGCTGCGTTGCTAAAACATGAACAGCTAACCTTGGTCCCCCATAATAGCACATAATTCCAACTGCTACACACATATAAGTACACGGATCGAATACGTTCTGTGGGCTTCACCGCTTAAGTCGCATTGAGAAGACCGCGAGCAGAAAAGTGTTTCGCGGGCAAAGAGCGTCCTCAATCGTTTAAACAAGCTTTTTGTAGTGTTACACGCAATTTGATAAAAATAAAATGCTAGCTGTCGACTTTTACATAACATATCAGTTTTATCCTGTCGCAATCACTATTTCGCCCTTGTGGCGAAACATTGATTTCCTGTTAAATATTTTCCGGGCTGAATACGGTCGTGCATTCGTCATAGTGGTCATGAAAATCCCTATGAACTCGTGAGTATTAATGAGTGTTCGCTGGCTTTCTGTGAACTTTGGAAGCTATTTTATTGCGGTACAAAAAACGGTGACGACTACGAAGCTTATGCTTTGTATCGAGTACTCATGAGAAAACAAATGTAGGATGCATAGAGCTAAAACTCGTAATGTATTTTAAAAGTCCGTTTATCTGTGGTGGCTAACCAATGTTGTTGTCATTTATGTAATGTTTCTAGTTTAGTGATTTATTCTGTGTAAGGCGATGAATTGTTATTTTATAACAGGTACATAGGAATAACTGGGACCAATTGTCGTTCCTAAGGACATCCCCTGACTTGCACTTAATGGGAACCAATAAATTCAAAGCTAATAAACTGCAGAATAAGCTTAATGTGTGTTCGTAGCTTGTATAATTCAACAGTTTGAACAATTTGCGAATCTTCATGGCCCTATACAAGAGGCCGTATTCTATTCATGCGCGGAATATTTCTATAATAAACCAGACGTCAAGAGTCTTACAAAAAAAATTATCGGTCTTCGTTTTTTTTTGTCAGAAAAGAAATGCTTACTATGCTTTGTGAAAGTTGAAAAAGTAGGATAAATGAGATGGTCTATATGTGCCACCGAAGTATCGAGAAATTCTGTCACCAAAAGTATCCCCTCAATTGCATATTGGGCTATCCTGTTTATTGCTTTAAAAAATTAATATAAGTGGTATAATCTAAGAGCTGCACGACCAAGAAGAATAAAAGGATTCTTCGCCTCGATTTTAACGTTATTAAGATGTTAAACATCAGCAAAGTAGCAAATTGGGCTAGTTGAAACATACTCATCACAATAAGAACACCATAAGAAGTGACTTGAATTACGGCGCTTTTGACGTGCACTTTCTTGTGCTTTTTTTGTCCTTTTTGAGCGCTGATCTTGATAAGAGAAAAAGCAGCAAATTTAATCTCATGTTTGAAGTCTACGGTAGCGTTGCCACTTAGTGCTTGGTAGAATGCGGACACTGATGATGGTCTTAGTATGGGCTTCCTGACATAGCGGTGTTTGTTTATGATACTACTAGCCCCTCCTTTATTGCCAAATGTTATCACAATATTATGCCAACAACCTGTAATCCTCCAGTGCATCCTTCTGCTCTGTTTAAATATTGCAATAAGCAGGTTGTGTGCTCTATATTTGAAAATGTATACGTTACACAGAATGAGGAAGAACGAGCTATAAAACTGAAATGCACCAAAGAAAGTAAGAGAGAGAGAACCAAAGAGGAAAAAACAGTAAAAACAAAAGACAAAGATGCCAGAAACAGAGAGAGAAAGAGAGGGAAAGAGACGGAGATAGAAAGAGGCAGAAATAAAGATATAGAAAAAACAAGTAAAAATAGAAAGACGAGAGAAAACAAACAGAGAAGAGAGAAAGAAAACCAAAGAGAAACAATGAAGCCCGCCGAGCTTCACACTTCACTCACGCTTGGAACCCTAAGTGCGAGGCTGCCTTATTTTTTTACCACATATAGCGAGAAGTCACCTTCACTATGCGGAACACAAACAGAGCGTACTTTTTTGGTTGATACAGCATATATACTCACCTTAAATGCATTTCTGTATCTCGCCAGATGCTGCGGGATAAAATAGAATTCGTAAGCGAGCCTTCACGGGATCAACACATGCGCAAATGTTACGAAATCACAGGAAGCAGCTGCTGCTTATAATAGCAATAGTGAAGACGTGGCAGTCTGTGGTTTCCCCGTGGTGCTGATAGGCTGTCTGCGTCGTACTTCTTACAGGTATTCTTTTCATCACAGTCCATGCATAGCTCTGTATCAGGGTGACTGCAAATGTTTCTTGTTCGTCATCCTAAAACTATGCTTTCTTTTGTTAGCTAGCGGTGAGGGCTTTGATCACGCATCTGTTTAAGGAGAATACATTGTTTGTTTTTGCGCCCTGCCGCGGTGGTCTAGTGGCTAAGGTACTCGGCTGCTGACCCGCAGGTCGCGGGTTCGATTCCCGGCATCGGCGGCTGCATTTCTGATGGAGGCGGAAATGTTGGAGGCCCGTGTGTTCAGATTTGGGTGCACGTTAAAGAACCCCAGGTGGTCAAAATTTCCGGAGCCCTCCACTACGGCGTCTCTCATAATCAAATGGTGGTTTTGGGACGTTAAGCCCACAAATCAATCACTGTTTGTTTTTGCCTTTGTTTTCATCGTTAGTCTAAAGCGTTGGTCGAATGATTCTCCCCGCACTTCTCACTAATGAACCTTCTCACGTTTGTATGAAGACGCAACAGGCCCGCCTTTCTAGGAAGCACGTTGGCAAGCTCATCACAGCGCTGCCAACACCTCTTGTCTCCCCTTACCGCAAGTCCCAAACCTAATTATGGCTCGAGTGGCCATGGCTGGACAAGAAGAAGGCTGTAACTGTAGCTCCAAAGCGCCGAGTATAGGTATGCCCGAAGTGCCATTACTCTTTTCTTATATAATGCCTCAAGAAAGCCACTACACCATCTATAGATTTTGGCACCGCAATTAGCAACCATTTTATCGCAAGAGGGGGTTATCGTTCTCAAAGGAAGGCGCTGAGAGATACTTCTTTACTTTGGTTCCACTGAGCTTCATCTGTGGCTCTAAGATAAGGCCCAAAATATCATCAGCGTTTGTGTTTATCAGCGTGCCCGTAAAGCTATTTAACGCGATACTATTGAAGAGTACGACGAGCATGAATTCTAGGGTGGCGGTCGGCTTCGTGATTGTGGTCTAAAATTGCGGTCCAGGACTAATAAATCAACATAAACTCAAATAAAGAAATCACGTTCCCGAAGTGGAATCGTACTCAAGCCTTCTGGGTAGTCAAAAGGTGTTCTACCAAAGAACTTCATTAGTGTTTTGATTGCACCAAGTGTAACTTCCATGTTGCACAAACTTGCGTATGCTATGTACAGAAGTCATAGTGTGAACTGTATTACCGCAGTAAAGCGTGGAACAAGCGCAGATTGCTTTCGGGCGTCTTATAATGCGACTTGCACAACTTCAAAAAAGTATCACGTACGTGGTTTCTTCTGTTTCAAAGCGTGGCACCAATTACAAAGTACACACACATTACAGTGCATTCTCTGATACAGTCCTAGCCAATACACTTAATAAATACAGATATAGTGGGTGCACTGTCTCAAAAAAGTGCTGCTGAAGAGGGTACTAACCTGTGCGTGTGCGTGTGCGCGCGCGCGCGCGCGTGTGTGTGTGTGTGTGTGTGTGTGTGTGTGTGTGTGTGTGTGTGTGTGTGTGTGTGTGTGGTTACCAGGATTAATGAGTGAACGTACATAATGAAAAGTGAAACGGTGTGGCGAAAAGCCAAGCCTATTAAGTCGAAAGTCTTGAATCGGTCGATTTTTAACACGACAGTGTTTTATGCCGGGGCCCACCAAGTCTTCTGTGAGGCATTTCCGTCACGTAAATGACATCAAAAAGTACACACGGTAGAACCCAACGAAGTTTTTTCGACGGAAACCGAGTGCATGACCTCTGGGTTCACAACGAGAGATACCGGGTACGATAGCTACTACGCCAAGGTCCGATAGTTTGAATGTTTTCCAAATGTGAATGCATTTCTTACCCCCGTATTCAGGAACACTGCTTCACTGGAACTTGACTTAACACCGACTTCAATGCTGGACAAACGCTTTGCCAATGAGCTGTCTTCGGGCGATGCCAAGACAGCCCGAACGCGCAGACGCGTTTCAAGTACGCTGAATTGAAGGCGGTTTCAAGTCAAGTTCAAGTCAAGTTCAAGTCAAGTTCAAGTCAAGCAGCATTTCGGAATACGGGGGTTAGTCGAACTATGTCAGGTATTCGGCGTTGATCGCGGCATCCGTGGCACCACTCCCAATCTCCACTCTCACTCGCTCTCCTATAGAAAGAGCTGTGAACCAACGCCGATTAAATTGCAAGGCCGAAAGGCTGCCGCAGTGACGTCAGAGGGTGGTGGCCCAGTTACGCCGCGAACGCGGCGGATAGCCTGTGTTTCGTTCACGTTTTAGGAGAACAAATGCCCCCGCTCTCGCAGCTGCTGCGGCTTGATTGGGCCGAAGAAAAGATGTGGAAAAAAGTCTTACTGAGCATGCTCAGTTGGGAAACTGGGCCCCCACCTCTGACGTCACTGCGGCAGCCTTTCGGCCTTGAAATTTAGTCGGCGTTGTGTGAACGCGCATGCTTATCCTCGCCCCTAGCAACCAGAGCACGTGGGGAGAGAGAGTTTAGGAGATGATAAGTGGAGTGTTTGAACGCTCTTTATAACGCTGTTCATCTCTCTCCTGCCTGCACCCCACTTTCCCGCCTGCTCACGCCTCACTTTCGACCGTTCGCTTGCTGGGTGCCTCTCAAGAACACTTGCAAATAGGTGCTCGGGATGCCGCTGTGAAACGCCAACGCCGAGTCGAAAACGCTGTTTGTTTCATTCCCTTTATAGTATTTTTTAACCATACATGCTAGCTACTAGAGCTGGGAACGCATACCAACCTTATTTTTCTAATGCTGGGTTCACATACGCGAAACGCCGCTATGGACGCTACGCAATGCATTCGCATTTTGTAACAATTGCCTTCGAGGATGTGGAGCATTTATGTATACCTATCATTGCCTTCTCACAGCATTCTCTATAAACTGTGGTATGCACCATTACCGCAGCATCTGCGAATAATTACTTCAACTAGTCGCTTCCATGTCTATGTCCCTTTCATTGGGTTTCCCATAGGAGAAATGCATTTTTGGGCACGTCTCAACACACGCTCAGGTGACGAGCTTACCGAAAGCGTTGGTGTCGTGAAGAGTATTCAATTATACTGAAATGCTACAGCATTTTCCTGGTGCCTTTAATAGGAGTGTTTCTCGGTTTGTGGTGCTTTCTTTATTGATATGATATATAAGGAGATGTTGGCGCACCATTATGGCACCGGCTGCTCCTTAGCCGTTGAGTGAAACTTGAACACGTATCCTGAAGTAAAACAAACAAAGCAGTGCATGGAAAATAGAACTTTCGGGCACAGATATGCAAAGACACACTTATACGCACATATCACAACATAATGATAAGTAAATGTTCGAAAGTCAACGAATGAAGTGTCTGATAATGTCTCTCGTTAATATTGGGTCCACCCAGCACAATACAGCAGAGCACACGTCTGGTCCTTATGAAGATGTATTCGCTCGTGTGTACATATATTCGACACGTCATTCACTTTACAACACTCCCATGATGGGTGTCACACGATAATGCACATAATAGGTACATGCGTTATACAAATGAAAGTTCGTTGTTTCTTAGTACTTGTCAGCAATTCCGCTGTTTCGTAGAAAACGTGTTAATGCTTTTAAAGCGTGCGACTGTGAAACTCCAGTCGGCCACAGGCCCAGAAGTTTCTTCATGCTAAATGGTCTGCGGTCTAATGCCAAGAGTTCAGATTTAAGACGGCATCTCGGCGTGTCATGATGTGGATACTCTAGAAGGTGACATACGTCTTCATCAATAAATCCACATTAGCCTTCGGGAGTTTCAGCTCTGCCAATTCTGCGCAAAAAATGTTTTGTGTATGCGGTGCCTAGCCTCAATCGGCGAATCTGATTTTCTATACTTCTATCTAGTGCCAGCGTAATTTTGAATTCAATAAATGGATCGATGTGATATAAATCACAGCTCTTCGTAGTTTGGTCAAACCAAGCAGTTTTGCTCATGCTGAAAGTTGTAGTCTTTATAATACTACGCAATTAATTTTTCGAGAATGGTAAAGAAACAGTAAGGTCTTTACGATGTGTTTGTCGTGCTGCTTCATCGGCAGCTGTGCTTCCAGGAATGTTGCAATGGCCAGGTATCCACTAGAATTTGATGTCATGTTTTGCCTTGTTTGCTTTGGTGAGCTCTTCTAGTGTTTAGAATGTCATACTATCACTTATTATTGTCTTGTCTGTACTGAAGAGTGATCCTAATGCGGCATGTGAGTCACTGAAAAGTACCTATTTTCTAGCGTCTGCTGCCCTAGTTTATAAACTTTAGAGCATACAGAATAGCCAAGAGCTCAGCTGTAGTAGATGACGCCATGCGACATAATTTAAACGATTCCTGAGTATTGAGCTCTAGTATGATAAATGCCGATCTTGAAGACGTTGCAATACTTGAGCCATCTGTGTAAATGTGTATGCACCCTGGATACCGCCTGTGTATCTGATAAAGCGCTAGTTGTTGAGCAGCTTGGATGAACAAGTCTCTCTTTCTGATAATGCCATCCACTGAGAATTCAATGCTTGGCATTGCAAGCAGCCATGGAGGAGAGTTCATTTCAGAGCACCGAAATTTATTTCTTGGAAATATATGTACACTACTCTCTATATCTTTATGAGCATCGCATTAATTCCTTAGTAAAATCTTTAGTGCCAACGGGTGGTCCTTGTGTTGCGTTTGTAAGCGAAAAAAATGGCGGCATGTTTCGATTGTCTTCATGACTGGAAAGAATGGTTGTCAAATCTCTTCTATGACAAGGCTGCTGAAAGTCGCCCGTGGAACACCTGTGCAGACACGCAGTCCCTTAGCTAAAAATATTCGAAGTCGCTCCTCTGAAGTGCAGGAAAGGCCGTGTAAGACTGTAGAAGAATATCCAACTTTTTGTCGTGTTAAAGCATTGTGAACAGCGAGCATGAATGATACAGATCCACCCCATGATGTCTCAGCCATTCTGCGGAGTATATTCACTAGCGTATTCACCTCGTTTTCGAGTTTCCTTATGCGAGGTGCCCATGATGGCTGCCAATCAAGTATTACTCCGAGAAACCGATGTTGTGTCACAATCATTAGTGGTTCTCCTTCTAAATTGACATTGAACCTCTTTAACTTCTTACGGGAGGAGGGCAATACAGCTGTCTTTGCGTGGGATAGAATCATTCATCTTTCTTTCAAAAAGTTGTTGATAATATTTATGCCGTCTTGCAATGCAATCTGAATTGACCGTATGTCCGTTCCAGATGTCCAAATGCAGACATCATCTGCATATAAGGAGTAATTCAACCTGGAAGGCAGTCTTTCAGCTAAATCAGCCGTAACACAGTTGAAAAGAAAAGGGCTGAGTACGCTTCCTTGTGGCATTCCCTGTCTGATGCCGTGTTCCACACTTTTTCCTTCGCCCATCCCAATGAATATTTTGCGACCTGATAAAAATTTAGATACCTACTGAAGAGACCTGCCGGACAGTCCGAGTTCCGACATATTCAGCAGAACATAAGTGTGACTGACTGTGTCAAATGCCCTTTTGATGTCTCTAAGAACAATGCGACCGTCAAACTCCCACAGGCGCGTTCATGCTCCACATACGTGAATATGTCTGTTATTGCATTCATTGTGTATCTTTATTTCCAAAAACCTGTTAAGTAGTTGGATAATACACCTGTTCTGTTGCACCACCATTAATCATTTTTTTTCTATTACCTTACATAGACAGCTTGTCAGACTAGTTAGGCAGAAGTATTCAAGGTTCAAGGACGTCTTAGCGGGTTTTAAGAACGGAATGATGCGAGCAAACTTCCAAGACTTGGGTACAATTTTTTGCATCTAGATAATTGTAAATATCTAAAAGAATAGTTGTGCCTGTGGGCCAAGGTTCTTTAGCCTATTGTACGTAACGCCATCCGGTCCAGAGGCCGATTTTTGACGGCATGATCCTATAGCAGCACAGTGCAGCTCCTTAACGTAAATACAGGGTAAACCTAGTATGGTATTGCATTGCTAGCTTAGTTCGTTACCACACACCACGTGGACGTTGTCTTAGAAACTTCCTCAATGCCCCGCATGACTCCATGGTCCCCTTTGGGGAGATGACGTAATTTTTTAGTTACCGCGAAAGCTACGAATTTTTATTTTTCAACAACACAAAGGAGAAAGCTTTCCCCGGCACTACCTTGTTGGTCAAGATCCAGTGAATATAGCCCCGCCGTGGTGGTCTAGTGGCTAAAGTACTCGGCTGCTGACCCGCAGGTCGCGGGATCGAATCCCGGCTTCGGCGGCTGCATTTCCGATGGAGGCGGAAATGTTTTAGGCTCGTGTGCTCAGAATTGGGTGCACGTTAAAGAACCCCAGGTGGTCAAAATTTCCGGAGCCATCCACTACGGCGTCTGTCATAATCAGATCGTGGTTTTGGGACGTTGAACCCCATAAATCAGTCAATATCCAGTGAATATATATATAAGGGGTGGCGAGCGAACAGTTGTGTAGCGCGAGAAGCCGGTTGTTTCAATAAAAAAAACTTGCTTGCAGATGCTCCCTGCGTCGGCATTGCGAAGCAGGAGAGGAGGAGCGAGGAAGCGGAAAAGGAGAGAAGGAGACGCGCATGTGCAATGGGAGTGCGAGTGCACGTAGGTGGTAGGAGGGAAGGGGTTAGAGTAACGGGGAGCTGTTAGATTGAGGGAAAGAGGAGAGTCGCGCATGCGTAGAGGGAGTACGGACGCTTGACGCGTCACATACTCGCGAGCAAGAAGTCATCTGTAATTAAAATGACTGCGATGCTCGCTGGCTGCACCTGGCGTTCGCTCCGCGTTCCACACTTACGCTCAACCCGCAAGTAATCGCGGCCGGCCCAAGGAAAGACACCATGAGTGTTGCATTTCTCTCTGCAGTGGTGTTTGATAACTCCAACGTTCCGCGAGTAGGCGATCTTGGCCAAAGTTAGAAGTCCAATCTCTTACGCTCTAATGGCTATCACATTGCTTTCTCTCGTTCCGCTACTGGTACAGCTACCACGAGCTACTATGATCCGTAGGTTTGTTTAATCAATAATTATCAGCGTTAGTCGTTGGATGGAGATGTAAGACTAACATTCAACGTGAACGAGTCCATGTTATGTGGTGGTATATCTGTCAAACACCAATATACATTGCGCAAGCTTTGTCATAGCAATGCACAATGGACATACAAGTGTTTCCGTATGAATAGATTTTACGGTAGTGTTTCTATGATGGAGGGATCAGTAATGTTATCTGTAATTGATGGCGGCTTGCAAGTTCTTAAATATTCTTTATAAAACGCACTACACGTTCTGCTTAGCTTTGTCAAATAAACCAATTATCTGCCATTTTATGATAGATACACTGAATGTGATTGAAGGAAACTGGCTGTTGCCAGAGTCAGGGTTGTGTAGCAATTATGGTACTTGGCTGATAAGCCAAAAGTCACGGGTTCGCTCCTCGCTTCGAATTCCGCGAAGGTGGGATTTCAATGAAAGATCGATGCTGCACTGTGTTCTGTGATGTTAGTGAAAGTGAAAGAACTCCCTACCTTTTAAGGTTTCAGAACCCTCCGCGGCGGTGTGCTCTATATATATTGTGGTTTCCTGACGTAATGCTCCAGACATTAATACCACGACATTTCTCTGTGTGGAGTGCACAAAAAGAGCTACCTGTCTTGAAAAATATTTCTCCTAGCATAACACAAAGCTCTCAAAGTACCTTGCTTGTTGCACTTCATGTTTTTCTCAGTTGTTGTTGACTGGTCAGATGAGATCTGTCTAAAACAGCTGCACTGTCTTGGCGGTCAACAGGCTTGTAAGCAGGCTTATGAACGTGTCTCTAATAATGCATTTATTATTGTTCAGGGTATATAATGGCTGATAAATTAGATTCAAAGGTGGCGTTCAGTCTTGCGTAGTCAACAGGGATCCTTTGTGTACGGGTGGTGTTATTACGCGAAGTAATTATACACGTGGAAAACGTTTGAAACCCCAAACAAATTTACGCTGCTGCAACGTAGCCCTAGTCCCCTCTTAGGAAGGAACCAATCCGGTTTCGAAACGTCGGGTATATGCATCTTTTAAAAAAAGCGTACTTTTTGGTCGGAGTTTAAATCACTTCCAGTTTACTTGCCGAACCAGACAGGCATTTGGCGAATGTTTACATTGAAATCCTGCATGTTGTTTGTGACGGCACTATTATCAGGGTTTAAACACTGCGATACAGGTAGAAAGTTTGCCTAGAAAGTCGGAAGAATATTCTGGAAGGAATGCTTACTTTCTTCGCTCTACATTCATAACTTGGAAGAAATATGACAAGGTGGTGAATTGCGCACTCAGGGAAGCTGCTTCCCTCTGTTCCACCATTGCTCACCTCATACACGAAATGCATTAAAATCGCAGAAGCAGTGTACATCCAAACATGCACGCATAAATTTTATCCAACCAGGAAAAGCTTACTCGATTCGACCGAAAAACTAAGACATCTAAAAAATTTTCGAGAATGAATGTCTCTATGCAGAGAAAACACGTATATTATTAAGAAAGTTGTCTTTTTTTTGGCGCCGGAAGATGCTTGGTGGTGCACTGAAATCACTTTCATAAAACATGCAATAAGCCATTCACCAGAACTCTCAAGAACGTGAGCTCCACATTCATTACGGATGGTGCTCGCTGAAATGAAGTCCGGAACGCTCAGACGAGTAAACCAGAAACGAAACCTATATAAATGCTGTCAGGTAGTCGCTGCAGCTCGCCTAGTTTCAAATGCCGTACAATATTTACAGTAACGAGATATCTGAAAGAGACTGGCGAATGCAAAGAGACGATGGGTGATGCTCCTGTTCAATCGAGTGAAAGCTGCTCTCAAGCTTGTTATCCCTCCTGCATATTTCAATTGGCGTTACGCTTTGTGTTGACTGACTTGCTAGCAGTTACAGTTTTTTCAGTGAACTTAGAGCCACGTGCGGACTACACTCGTTCTCTTTCCAACAATAATTGAAATAATAGATCCTAAGCTCATTCCTCTTGCCCATTACTAACAATATCAAGTTCAGAAGGCGTAGTCACGAGGTCATATTCCTCTCTTTGCCGCTGCTAGAAAAGTCTACGGCACAGTGAGTATGGCGTATTTAATACACGATCGTCTCATACGGATGCTACAATTAACCTGAAAGTACAACAGCTATATGTAATTTTTGTAAATGAGCGGCAGAAAATGGCTGCAAGATTCCACGTAAGATACTTTATCTAATGTATTGTTTGTACCGAATCGTTACTATGTAATGAGAAAAGGAAGCCAAGTGCTAGCTGGTCCTAAACGTTTCGTGGTCTAGCGCGAATACACAGAAGAACGCAGATGTGTGCTTGTGTTTTCGTAAAACTCACTCCCTCGTTCGCTTACTAACTCATAAAAACTCAGCATTGTCGTCTTTTTTCATCGAGGTCTGTTGATGGTAGAAACTTTAGCAGCACATTTGTTCCTTTGTGATTATAGGATCAGATGTTTTGGAATTAGAAAGGTGATAGCTCAAAAATTTACTGATCACAGAGACGTGTGTTGCTGTAAGACTGCCTCAATTAGCAGTAGCGAGGACAATGACAGCATGTGTGCAATATTTTCTTCGATGTCGTAGAGATGTGTGCCGCACAGTTTGAGATGACCACTCGTTATGTAAAGGTTTTATTTGGCAGCACGCCTAACCAAAAGCGGCAGAAAGCTATTATATTGTATAGGAATAATTCAGATGAGGTTTGAAGGTGAAGTGATGGGTCCATGCGGTGAAAAGGGGTTCGCAGGAAATCAAGCGTATTCCTCATTGAATGTGCGACGCCATCTGCTACCAAACGAGTTTTCGCTTCTGCGCCGGTTCTTGATACTTCATTAAATTAGTGCACATCGGCCTCCTTGGCAGAACTTTGGGTAGTTTCAATGTCACCAACACTAGTAACTTCCTAAAGCTTCAAGTCTTAGGTTTTATTTTTCTTTAGCCGCTTTCGGCTTTGACTTATTTTGCATACCAGCTGGTCTCACCAAAGAACGTATTAAAGGAAGTGTATGTCTAGCTAAGATTCGTGAGTCATGCAGTGATTCTATATAGATTTTAACGTGCTGAGTTCCACAAGATATGGCACGTTCGGTAGTGTCATATGCTGTATTGGATATTCTGGCTAGTGAAATATTTCAGTACCAGTACGGCACTCTTTCGTAAGTGTGCAAGTGATGCACCCAACCAATATCTCTTGCTTTGCTGTTGAACTAAAACAATACTTTCTGCTCTGAACGCATGTGGAAACATTGATGCTATTCTTCAAAGTAATTACTTTAAATCTCTTCAACAAACACACAACAACCAGGAGCTTTAGCAACGCCTTTTGAAAAATGTCATCGTCCCGGAAAAGACAGCGAACTTCAGTGTCTTCACATCTGTTTACGCAAGCGAATATAAAGAACGATAAAACAGAAACAAGGGCTTGCCTGATTGAATTTAAGAAAGCTAAACAAAGGGTTAACTATTCTTTCTTGTCGAAGATGCCCGAAGTTATGCACATGGCGTCAATACGCAAGCTATTAGAAAAATTCTACACAAAAGTTTGTAAACAGGGGTTGTAGGCCAGATCTGGTCCAAAAGTAAACTTGTCTTTCTCAAGATTAGAATTTCTAGTTCAGAAAAAGACAATCCACTTCTAACATCAGCTCGAGCATACAACGTTTTTTTTTACAATTTTTTTATTGCAAACTGATATGTTCGCGTTGTTGTCATTTTTTTTAATTAGAAAGGTACGGCCAAGCCTCACGAGCATGAATACCCTCGTTGGTATAAAACCTCCAACTTGGCAGCAGCAAACATGGCATCAAGATAGGGCGCAAAACGATACCTCTTCTGATTTCGCAGATGATAGATCGGATCAGAGTGTTTCGTAGGTTGGAGAACGACGTACTTAGAGTGTACGAACCAAACAAAACTTACACCTTGGTTCTCGGCTCGGAGAAGCCCATGGATGAAAAAAACTCTCTTACCTTGTATTTATAAATGTTACTAACTTCACAATAAAGTCAAGCGCCAATCTTTTCATGTCCTATTAAAGTTACAACACAAAGGCTATTATAAAGCGCTTGCCAGATTATTGAAAGATGCGAAGAAAAATCAGTTAATAAACACAAAATTGACAATGGTAAAATTTGAGATACACTTGGGTTCTTTCTTCAGTAGTCTTCACCTAAGCCATCTCAACAGACTGAACATAAGAACAAAAGGAGTAACAGAAGCCATTGATATCTCTAACGGGTTCAATGCTTTGGTCTGCCCTAGAAGTGATCACTCACACGACAATATAATGCAGTCAGCACTCAATCAAGCCCCCTGTTAATTTTACATATGCCGCACTTACTCGAAGAAGTATTTTGTGCAATAACCAGTTTTCGGAGTGCTGTTCCTAGTATTGACGTTTTACAACCCTGTAAAATCAAATTATTATTCCCGAGAACTGCATTTGGGTGTGCAAATATAATAAATGCATGTTTAAGCAGGCAAATCACTCCCATATTCAAAATAACTTCCAATACTAAAAAAGGAGGCAAAAAATTATCAAACGATCGGTCAATTCGCCTGCTATCTTTTTTTTGTAAGATCATTGAGAAGCTACTTTTAAACCGCTCAACAAATTGTTTAAACATTTATTCGCCTCTCTCTTGTACAACATAGGTTTCGTGAAGACTAGTCTACTTAAACCGCTACATTATCCTTCCCTGATAAAATACAGCATGCCCTTGACAAAGACCAAATATTGCCGGCTCAGTCTTTTACAGGCTCAGATTTTAGAAAGGCCATCGCTTGTTTTGTTTTCTCCTTTCGTATGGTTTTGTTTCATGTGCTGTTCACAATGAAAAAGTTGCAACTCACCGCACCGCCTTTCGGTTCTACTACAGTTTAGTAGGGCGTTTGGCATAATTTGCAATATCATCCTATTTTGTAACTTGGAAGCCTTAGTGTTAACGGCTCAGCACCTGCACGAATAAATCAGCCACAACTATCGTCCTGAAAGGCTCGCTTCTAGGTCAGTTCCCTTTTATTTCTTTTGTTCAATAACGACATTTATGACTACGTAACCAGCAACTCATCAATTATATACCCTAACGACACAACTATACTTACATTTAATAATGTATGAATATTGTAATAACCCCACTTCACAGTGAACTGAGATCTGTTTCGTGCATGAGAAAAAACGCCAGGTCTGCGTGCCACACGCATCACTCGTCAGCTGGAAGAGCAGCCTTTCAGAGCTTTTTCCCAACACTCTTTCAGTAACTGCTATACAAGCACACTTGCTGGGTATCGACTATGCTATATAAATTCATATTTTTTGTGTAGCATTCTGACTATATTTGTGCTACACTTTGTCATTCTTTGGTAGTATCCACTACCCACTTCCTTGGAATCTGGTGCACTTCTTTCAAGTAGTGGCTAACGACAATAAAGACTTATGCCTGAACTTGGCATTGTCTGATAGCTGACGTCCGAGGCGAAGAACGATCTCCGTGAAGCCTGGTCGGCGGGCGACAGGATCACTCTTGAGTTTAACGTTGGCTTGTTTATGGTTCTGAGTGCTTTTTGGCAGTTTTTTGTGGTTCGTGCTATATGAACTTCAGAGTTCAAGTGACTCAGACTATCTCGATGTCGGTTTCTGCACCTGGCGAAGGGTCTTCCTTTTGGCTAGCTTATATACCGGCCAAAGATTGGCCGATTGATTGTTTTCCATGCAGCTGGGTTATCAACGTCACCGTGGCTCTGGTACCGACCGATGCAGGTACAATATCATTGAGAAGTCTGAAGGTGATTCAAATGAAGCTTCGTAGGATACATCATGCTTTCAAAAGATCACCGAGGTCCGGCATTTCGGTCGTGTTGGTATTTTGTGTTGCTCAGCCGATCAAGATTTCGTCAGAGAGCTTCTCAATTGTTTCTAGTTTGGAGCGCATCTGGTGAGCCCGTTTACTCCAGCGCATCTTTCATGTTCGTAAGGCATCGTCCGCGGTGTAGATAAGAGCCTTACGCCTGCAAAAATTGACACTGCAAGGTGCAGTGTCAATATACAGGTGCACGCGTCTGGTTGACAAGAAGAAATCACATACCGAGTCGGTGATAGTAACCTCTGTGGAAATAATAGGACCATCTGAAATTAAGGCTTGGCCTCTTATTCATAAGATTGAGCTTCCTCTCCCTAAGCCACTACAGTGCTTGAATTGTTGGAGATATGGCCACAGTGCAAAAGGGTGCAGGTCCATTGCTAGATGTAAAATAAGCGGAGACAATCACGACCGCAGTAAGTGCAACTGTGTAGAAGCGAAGTGCTGTTTATGTCATGAAGTGCATCCTGCAAACTATATAGATTCTGAGGCAAAAGAACGAGAACTTAGACTATTGGAAGTTTTGGAACGCAGACGTCGCTCCCGGAGGGAAGCTGTGACAGAATTACAAGAACGCTCGAAAGGTTACCCAAGCGTAACAGCGCGACATACCACTGCTACGGATGCATCATTAGCAAGAACAATAACAGAGGTCATAGAGAAGGCAACGAAACGGGCAATGAAGCATCTTGTCAAAAATCTTATTGGAGCCGTGGAAGAAGTGTTAATGTCTCAGTTGACCTAAATCCTTCCTTCATTGTCTATGAAAAATCAGCATTCCCAAGATTTAGTGGTTTAATAGAGTGCAACGATAGAAAGCCCGGTAGCTCCTACGCGATGTGCATGTTCTTAAGCATGAACCTCCAAACAGATAATGCAGGCAGATTCAGAACCTATATCACATGATTCTGACGAGTTCACAGATATAGACGCAGAATCTCAAAGTTCTGTGAAGCGTGCAGGATTTTCTCTCTCAAAAAAGTCTTCACAGAAATCAAACTCGAAAATTTCTTGTCAAAGAAACACTTCTTTGAGAACCTCTCAAAAAAGACTTTTTGAAGAAAGATCTCTTGGATCAAACAGTCTCTGTGACCGGAATATAGTGAAGAAATAGGCTTCCTAAATGTATTACAGTGGAATTCTCGATAATTAGATTCGGCTACCACAGATTTATCATATATTTAATTGCAATTTTTCTTAGAATATATTACTTTATAAGAAACCTGGCTTGAAAGTGGACAAAAATTTTACCTAAAAATTATCGCTTATTTCGTTAAGTTAGACCTAACAGAGGTGGTGGACGGTTTTGTTCTATTCAATAGTAGAGTACTTAGTACTCTAAGTCATTGCCCATTTTTTCTATACGCAGTAAAGGACACAAGATGCTTATATGTGATGCTAACTTCCTGCAGGCAGGACGTAGTATTAACTGGTGACTTCAATTCACACCCCGTGACTTGGGGTTTCAAGATTGACGTAAGTGGAAGGCGCTTGTAGGAAAGGTTTGTCGACAATAAATTTTTCTTCACATTTAGGTTTGTTAGAAGTAGGTCCAAGTCGGCTATAGACCTGACTTTCTCCAGTTCCTCACTTAAGGATGCCTTCATGAAAAACATTAGATTGCGCAACAAACAGTGACCACCTTCCTATCAGTTTTCATGTTAACTTTCTCAGAATATTTTTAACTGACAAAGTTAGCTTATTTGTAAATTATGACCGATTACAAAAAGACTTAAAGTCTACCGTGATTCTTCGTAAAGGACAAGCAGGAAGACATTCGGGCTATGAGTTTGTGTGCGGTATTGAAAAGAGCAATAAAAAGTCAACTTTTACAATAACAACAGGCACAGGAGGGTCGATTAGCCTATTGTGGAACGCTGATTGATTGAGGGGACATAAAAAACGAAAAGCGGCGTGAAAGAAACTTATTCACAACCAATGCGCAAAAACTGGTGCGACTATAAAGTTATGACAGCCGATTTTAAACATACAGTACGCAAAGCAAAATATGACTATCACACTAAAAAATCACCTGTCTTTCGAAAGCAAACAACAGAAAAGCACTTTTTAGATTTCTGCGCTCCAGAAAATGATAACGCCATCCGACAATATTGATCCTTCCATTCTATTGCCTCGCGAGCTCACCGAATTATTAGAAAATGTTGCTAAAGGATTAGAAGATAGATTCAGATCAATAATACCAAAACACATAGTAAAGCCGAACACAGGGGAAGATTTCAATGAAGTGACATTAGCGGAACTAGAGGATGTAGTAAAGCACTTACCTCCGGCTGCACCTGGACCGAATGTGGTAACCTCAGCAATAATAAAAGTAATACGTGACATTTCCCCACATGGACTCCGTAACACGGTTAATTACTCTTTGAAAAATTCTTGGAGACCTGCAGATTGGAAAATTTTCAAAATATTATATACTTAAGAAACAGGGACTTTGGTTTACCCTTGACAATGTAAAGCCAATTTCTACTACATCTAGTTTGGTTAAACAATTCGAAAGAGTTTTTAATGAACGTGTAATAAACTACATTGAAGAGAAGTCTATACTGAACCCTAGTCGAATTGACTTTAGATCAGATTGTACCATCTGGTGTGCGCACGTAGATTTAGAGAGTCATATTAGGTTGGCTTGGCGTAGAAGAAAGTATTGCTACTCTAGATCTGGCCAAGGCGTACGATAAAGTGGCACATAAAATACTAACACAGCTGATGGAAACGTATCGCTTACCAGACTACATGATGGGTAGCAGAGTTTCCAAGGAAGAGAGAGTTTTATTGCTCTCAAAGGCGTTAATTTTTTAACAGATATTAGCAATACAGTGGCGTCCTGCATAGGGCAGTGCTCTCTCTCACCGGTGTTGTTTAATATCTTCTCCAGCTGAATTTCAACACATAGCGATATTTATTTATATGTGTATGCAGATGACAATGCCTTATTTGCGAGAAATAGAGATCTGGAATTGCTTTATCAAATATTACAGAATCACCTAAACATGATAGAGGAATAGCTTGAAAACAGTCGGTTGTCTTTAAAAGTAAGCAAAAGCACGCTTTTAGCGTTCTCGTTCAATGATCCTGTCAACACCTCCCAGATGTATGACACGCAGTTGATTCCCCAAGTGAATTCACTCGAACACTTAGGCATCATATATCAAAACACGTTAACATGGAAAAGTCGCATCGACCAAAGTGGGTCCAAGGCAACACAAGACATTGGGTGGTTACGCAAGCTCAGCAATAGAAAAAAGGGGTTGCGAAGAAATACATTGGTAATGATCTATCCAATGTACATTCGTCTTATTATGAAATTCGGCTGTGCGTTATTTTCTGGTAGTGTGACTTATAAATTGAGACCACTAATACTGTCAGAAAGGGAAGCTTTACGATTGTGCTTTGGACTGCTCAAGTTTGTTGCTAACAATGTGCTCTACATTGGAGCGCGTCTCCCTTCATTGTTAAATTGATTTAAAATACCATCCAAACATTTTCAAAACTATACACATCGCCCCAGGGAGAATCATTTTATGCTTTTATTAGAAAGCGAAACTTATTTTTTGAAACTCAGTAGTCGCGATTCCACTCCCCACAGATCACATTCGTCCAAGCGCTGCTGGAACAACTGGACGTCCGAATCAAACATATTTCCTTAACAAGTAACTTTAATTTACACCATGAAATAGAATTTGAGTCTATTTGCCTCTCTAACGCAAAGAAAATGTCATTCCAATGTTCAAATGATCAGCTACAGGATTACTTGGCACACGTGAAAATGAGCAACATAATTGCGACTGATGCATCCGTATCAAATAAAAAGGCTGGAGTAGTTATCTTCTCGCGTTCCCTTGACTGGTCCTTTTCGGTTAGGCTTCCAGATTACACACCAATATTCATAACAGGATTATTTTCTGTTCTACTGGCACTGCGAAAACTTCCTTTGGGCGAATCAGAAGCAGTCATTATTAGATTCCTTTACAGTATGTACTGCTCTGTCATCGGGAATCAACTTGAGACTTATGCATATGTTTCGACAACTCATACTGACTAACTTGCAAAACATTCATCTAATATTCGTACCAGGCCCATGTGGCATATATCTGAATGAGATGGCGGATGTACTAGCCACAGTATCTCTTAGCGGTCTCCTTACCCCAATACTGCCTGATACGGTCTACGCGACAGCAATAAGGTTTAGAAACCTTTGTTTACAAATTGAAATCAACCCCTTCTCATTGGATAAATTTTGAGATTGCGCACATCTACGATGCTGCTGGAATAGGCAGTGGTGCGCCACACGGCCATTGGAAGTTAATTATACGGGTTTCCGTTGTAGAATTTCACAAATAAATTATTATTTACATAATCCTGGTACCTTCTTGTGTGGTCTAGCTCGCACCACATACATGCCAGATACCAAAATAAAGTTTATTCATCATCATAAAGCTGGTCAAAGGCACCAACGTTATGTCAAGTTTGGGAAAAAATGGAAAGAATGAATTGTTTCTTTTCATTTTGTCACCGATAGTCTTATCAGAGGAAAAGACTCCTGGCAGCTCCACTTGAAAAATTAGAGTTAGAATCAAATGTGGCAGTAATTTTATCGTTTAGCAGCATTAAATTAGGTTATAGCCACAGGGACGTCTGCTCAGCGTTATTTGACTACATAATTGAAACAAAGCAATTGCCATGTTAGTATAATTTTTTACTTATATCTTTAGTTTTGGACCCATCTATACCTCTGTTTCAAACCACTTCTGAGAGCGTGAATTCTTCCTGAGATATACTCCTTTCTCAATTATTGACTTCCACACACACACACACACCACACACACACACACATATATATATATATATATATATATATATATATATATATATATATATATATATATATATATATATATATATATATATATATATATATATATATATATATATATATATAGTGATGATTTAATGACGGACGCTCTGCTGTTATTGAAAAAGACGATGATGATCGGTGGCTGCAGTATAGCTCACGCACGCCGCTCGATAATAGCCAGATCAGCCTCATAAAGCACCTCTCGCCAAGCTGCGCCTGCAGATTTCTCTACGTACAACACCTCTATTTTAAGCGGTGAAGGAGCCGGGCTTCCCATCGACCTGGAACTTCGCAATCGGACGCTATCCTCACCGTTCACCACGAATGCTCCTGACCCTTCTCAAGCTGCTCCGCCACCGACAGTCTACTGCACTGGCGTGCCTCGGCAACGCGACCCACTAATTTTTCGCGGCAACGACGAACATGACGTCGAGGACTGGCTCATCGACTACGAAATTGTAAGTGCTTCCTACAAAAGGAACGCCTGCAACCAGCTCACGAAAGTGCGCTTTTACCTCGCTGATGTGACCAGCCTCTGGTTCAAGAACCATGAAGGCGAAATCACCAACTGGTCCGTCTTGAAGACCACTATCGCCGCGAGCTTCGGTCGTCCCGCCGTGCGCTGGCTTCGCGCGGAACAGCGTCTGCGTAGTCGAGTCCAACGCAGAGACGAGACCTTTACCAGTTACATCGAAGGTTTCTTGTCTCTTTTTTTTTGCAAGCGTGTCGATGAAGCTCTAACCAAACACTACAAAATCAAGCACATCATCAAAGGATTTGACGATAATACCTGCCAGATGTTCGTAGCTAGTAACCCACAGACTGTCACCAACGTTGTCCAGCTCTGTCAGGAGTACGACGAGTTGCGTAAGCAGCGTGCTTCGACGCGCAGGGCCGCTGAAGAAACAGCTAAAGTTTCCGCCTTCGTGCACAACGTCGCTGCTGATCACACCGTCTTACAGCCCCACATCAAATAATTTATCCGGGAAGAAGTCGCGCGTCAACTTCCCTTGTGGCCGAAGCATCCGAGCCAGTGACCTTGTTAGACCAACGTCTACACCAGTCCATCGAGACACTGGCCACGCAGGCACTGCCTTCATCGCCATCTATCCCTACGCCGCTAACCTACGCTGCCGTCGTTGTTAGACCACCAACCCCACCTGTCTCGGGCGCATACCAGTGCACCGGGTCCTCCTACGCTAAGACGCTGCCTACATACAAAGCACCCCATCCTACTTTGCACGCTGCAACTTCTGTCGTTATGCCATGGCGCACCTTCGATAATTGACCCATCTGTAATGCATACGGTTTTGTGGGACACATAGCACGCTACTGCCGCCATCGCAACTTCTAGCCTCCACACCCTGGGAATTCAGCAAATTACCAGGCCACCCAGAATCCCCAGTGACCATCATCCCCTATCGCCGACTCGGTGTCCTCACGATGCCCTCTCGACTCTCACTGGTCATTGCACCCCATCACCGATCCGTCTCCTCGATGCTTCGGCGCATGAGCCCTGCTCGAGAGGAAAACTGACAGCCGCAGTTCCGGAGGCAAGAACTGCGTCGCCGTCGAACTCTCTAAGACCTCCTCTTTGTCCGCCTAACGAAATTGACATGCTAGTAGAAGATATCGCTGTACGTGCACTTGTCAACACAGGCGCCATCGTTTCTGTAATCAGTAAAAAACTGTGTCGCGATTTGAGAAAAGTTACAACGCCGCTTACAAATTTTTCCTTGAGTACAGCAACCTCCCATTTCATCGCGCCGATGGCTCAGTGCACAGCACGTGTTCTAATTCAAATGTTTGGTACACCGTCGAATTTGTTGTTTTTCAACGTTCATCTTACGACGTAATACTAGGATGGGATTTCCTTTCTACCCATGAGTCCATCGTTGACTGCGCTCGCGTAGAACTCCTGTTAATGAATCCGTGCTTTGATATCGACCACCACTATCCCTCGAAAGATTTTGCCGCAGCTGACGTCCGCATCGCGCCTTTGTCCACCATCCTAGTGCCTGTGTTTTCCTCTGCAGCCACTAGCTCGACGCTTCTGTTCCAACCATGTATAGAAAGTGCGCACTATTGAAACATCGTCATCCCGTTTGCGCTCATCAACTTTTCCAACGGTTCAGCTGTAGTTTATGCGGGCAATGTCTCTGTTTTCCCATACATCCTGCTACGCGGCGAGTGTCTGGGGACCCTCAAAACCTTAGATTGTAATTTCGAACGGCCGATGTATCCAGACAAGCCATTTCTACCGACTTGTGCCATTACACCCAAAACAAACACCAATGACCCTATGGATGTATTCCCCAAGTCCATTGATTGTCACCTCAAGTATGCGCAGCAGAAACAGCTGACAAAGCTCCTCCAGCGTTTTCGAGCCTCCTTTGACCACAATCAGCCTCCCTTAGGTCGAGCGTCATCTGTTGTTCACCGTATAGATTCCGGTCAAAAGACACCATTACGACAACGTCCATATCCTGTGCCAACTGCCAAACGCCATATCATCAATAAACAGGTCGACGATATGCTGAAATGTGGCATAATCGAACCGTCAAGCAGTACCTGGGTCTCTCCAGTTATACTGGTGAAGAAGAAGGACGAATCCATCAGGTTCTGCGTAGACTACCGACGGCTCAACCGAATCACGCGCAAGGATGTCTATCCGCTGCCACCCATTGACGATGCCTTGTACTGCCTACAGGGAGCCGAATTTTTCTCTTTTTTGGATCTGCGCTCTGGATAATGGCAGAGGGCAGATCACGAAAGAACAGCTTTCATCACGCCCGAGGGGCTGTATGAATTCACAGTCATGCCCTTCGGCCTCTGCAACGCGCCAGCTACTTTCGAGCGAATGATGAACGGTATCTTTTGACGCCTCAAATGGAACGTTTGTATTAGTTATTTAGATGACATTGTCGTCTTTTCAACTGATTTCACAACCCATTTAATCCACCTCGAGAAAGTCCTTGCTCGTCTCTCCGCCGCGGGGCTGCAACTAAATCTGAAGAAGTGCCATTTCAGCACTTGAAAGCTTACGATTTTTGGCCACGCAGCTTTGAACTACGACATTCTTCCTGACCCTGCCAAACTTACAGTCGTTTTAGCGTTTTCCAAACCAACCACTATGAAACGGCTCCGAAGTTTCATAGGCCTTTGCTCCTACTTCCGGTGCTTCGTCCACAATTTCGCGACGATCATCGCCCATTTGACCAAGCTACTCACCCGCTCTAGAGACCTTTCAGCCTTGTCTGCCCCCTGTGACGCTTCAATGAATTGCGCCGCCTCCTCACGTCGCCCCCTATTCTGCGACACCACGACCCATCGGCACCCACAGAGATCCACACCGACGCAAGTGGTGTCTGGCTAGGTGCTATCCTTGCGCAGCAGAAAGACGGATTCCAAGAGTGCGTGGTTGCCTACGCAAGCCACCTCTTAGCAAAGCCGAAACCAACTATTCCGTTATTGAAAAGAAATGCCTTGTCATTATTTTAAGTGTGAATACACTTTATAAGCGACCACAAACCATCCACCGCCGTCGGCGGCGTCCGCAGTCTTCTCTCTATCTTTAAAAGAAAGAGGACTTGGCGGGCCGCAGCGCGACGCTCTACCGAATAAGCCACGGACGCGCCGCTGATATCGGTGTCAGTAACGCGCCTTATATCTTTAACGCCGCTGCGCGCGTCCCCCTCCCCCTTCGCTCGCTCCTCCGCTCTACTTCTTCGCTACACCTGCGCGCGCACCCCTTTCTCTCGCGTGCCCGCCTTCTCTCTCAGTCTTCCGTCGAGAGCGGGTCGTGCGATGGATGTCCCGGAGGCAACGCTACCATCAACAACGAATGCAGTACAACCGAATGCCAGCACTGCATCCGTCATTGGAGGTGACGGTACCGCGGTGGTTTCGCCGACATTGGAAGACAAGGCGGCGCTACGAAGGGCTCGTGAGACCGAGCGTAAGCGGGCGAAGCGTGCAGCGGATGCCGAACTGCGTGCTCGCGAGGCCGAGTGCAAGTGGGCGAAGCGTGCAGCGGATATGTCGAACTGCGCGCTCGCGGGGCCGAGGACAAGCGGGCGAAGCGTGCAGAGGATGCCGAACTTCGCGCTCGTGAGTCTGAGGACAAGCGGGGGAAGCGTGCAGCGGATGGTGAACTGCGCGCTCACGAGGCCGAGATGAGGCGTCAGCATCGAGCCGCGAACGCGGCCCAAGAAGCGGAACGACAACGCAAGCGTCAGGCGGAGAAGGGCAATGAAGGCCGGCGTCAAGACGCCGGTCGCAATCGTCAACGGCGAGTGGACGTTCCCGAAGCCGTTCGAGCCAGTGAACGTGCCGCGCGGGAGAGGGTGCAAGCCCTGGAATTTTCTCGTCCGGACGCGCGTTTCAAACGCGACTTTGTGGATCGCAGCTTCGGTCACAGCTGCGCCGTGTGTGACTGGCTGTGGTTCGATAACAACCTGAGCTGCATTTCCGGCGTGAGAAACGAGACCAACAGGTTGAACGCATTGCGGGTTCTTTGGAACGAGTTTGGAAGACGGTCGGACGAACACCGATGTGACGACATGGATGCGCAAGACCCGCGGCTGGCTTCGTTTGGTGCGTTCCGGGTGTGTGCGTCTTGCCGAGAGTCCCTGCTGGCCGGGCGGGTTCCGCCGTTGAGCAATAGCCATGGCTACGCGTACCCGCCTCGTCCCGCGGACCTCCCCGATCTGAACCCGGTGGAAGAGCACCTCATCTCGCCTCGACTCCCCTTCATGAGCATCAGGCGGCTCACGCGAAGCAACAGTCAGTACTGCATTAGGGACAGATCGTGAACGTGCCCATCGACGTTACGAGCGTGGTGGAGTGTCTTCCGCGGCTGCTTCCCGAGGACGTTGCGATAGACGTGCACGTGAAACAGAGGCTGGTGAGTCCGGCTACGTACAGGCGCGGACTGGTGAAGCGCGGTAACATCTTGGCGTGGTTGAAGCACCTGGAGCATGCGCCGTTGTATGTCGCTAGTGGCGTGCGCATCGACTGGAGTCGGCTGGGTGTGATCAAATTGCGATTCCCAGGAACCATTACACCATAAAGGCACCATAGTGTGATTAATAAATATAACAGTGCGAATTAATAAATACCCCTCATAGCATCATCCCGTGCATTCGCACTTAACCATGTTCCCCCTTGGGGAAAATACTTGGGAGTTTTTTGTGGTAGAGAAATTTCGACCTTACGTGTACGAGTGCCCTTTTGACGTCGTGACTGACCACCACGCCCTCTGCTGGTTGTCGTCACTGAAGGATCCAAGTGGTCGCCTCGCCCGATGGGCGTTACGCCTTCAAAAATATGACATTCATGTGGTCTATCCCTCCGGCCGGGAACATTCGGACGCAGACGCCCTTTTCCATTCGTTCCTACCCCTTGACAATGCCTGCTGCGAGAGTCTCATCTGTGATGTCACTCCCGTCACCATCGCCGACATCCATTTGAGCAACGCAAGGACCCTTGGGTTGCTTCGATTCTAGACATTCTGGCTGGGCAGACGGCTTCTCCTTCTACTCGGACGTCACGTCGGCAAGTCGAGCACTTCACCACTCGTGACGCAACTTTACACCCGGTGGACGTCAGTGGCTACTCGTGATTCGACGTCATCTGCGATCCGAAATTTGTTCCACGTTTCATGGCAACCCCCAATGTGACCACGCAGGTTTTCTGAAGATTTCTACCTGTTATATCTAACACGTGCAAAACGAACCTGTGCACAATCCAAAATATTCAAGCCCAAGCGCTTAGGATATGCCTTGGTTTACCCCGCTGCGCATCGACAGCTGAAACAATTGCCATTGCACAGGACTACTCAATCATGACGCAGATCACCATTGAAACAATGCGTACGTACCTCAGGCAACATGCTAGAAATCCTTCCCACCACTTGGCAACCTTCACTACTGAGAGGCCCCGCACGAAATTCAGTGCGATTGTCTGTGCTCATCGTGCGTCGTTTACGTCAAATTTTACGCCTGCTGAGAAACTGGTGTATCCTCCGTGGTGCCTGACACTTCCACAAGTACGTGTTTCAATTCCGGGAATACAGAAAAAGTTAAATTTGCCTGCATCAGCCCTAAAACAATTGAGCTTGAGCCTTCTGCACAAAATGTACAACAAACACGTGCCCATATACACCGATGGTTCAACCACAGCGTCTGGTTTTGGCGGTGCGGTGGTGATTCCAGCTAGAGGAATCACTCTGCGAATCAAACTGTCACATGTCACTACGTCTAAGGCGGCAGAACTTGCGGCTTTGCGTGGCACCCTAGAGTACAATAAATTCCCAAAGACCGAGTAAATGGGCTGTGTTTTCCGACTCGAAACGAGCCCTGCAGAGCATGCACGCAGTCCTTCGACGAGGTTGCCATGAACAATTAACTTACGAAGTTGTCAAGCTCGTTCACCACGTCACAGAAACAGGCCACGAGGTCAAGTTTCAGTGGCTTCCTGGCCATTGTGGGATCAGTGGCAATGATTCCGCAGACAACGCGGCTCATACATCGCACCAAGAAGAACACACCCTTCTGATTCCTTTGTCAAGGACTGACGCTGCAAAACAACTTCGTCACCTGGCACGTACTCTGAGTCTGCAGGAATGGAACACCCCAAGCATAAGACATACGAGACTATACCAAATAACCCTCGACTGGAACTTAGACCTCCATCCGGACTTTGTCGACGTGAAGCTTCACTTCTTTGTCGCCTTTGGTTGGGGGTTGCCTTCACAAAAGCATATAGAACCCTCGTCGGATAGACCGACAATGCGGAATGCGACGTCTGCTGCACCGAAGAAGACATCAACCATCTGATATGCCATTGCCCTCGATTTGCCTCTGAAAAAAAGAAGCTTTCAGACGCATTGCGAGAATTTGACGATCGGCCAATCTCTGTGCAGATGCTACTGGAACACCGTCATCGTCTTTTCGTCGGCTAAAAAAGCAGTCAAAGCTGTCGTGTGCGTATTGAGGACTACAGGCCTACGTGACCACCTTTAACTTTTGTGTAGTGCCACCGCTGCATACGCACCAGCCGATTGACTGACAATCCTCCTTTTTTGTTTTTTTCTCTATCTCTTTCTCTTCTCTTTCCTCTCTCTCTCATCTTTATGCCCCCTTCAAATTCCCCCAGCGTAGGGTAGCAAACCGGGCATGTGCCTGGTTAACCTCCCTGCCTTCATTCTTGTTGTTTTCCCTCCTCCTCCTCCTCCTCCCTATTCTCGCATACAGCACCAATATTATTGCCCCGCCGCGGTGGTCTAGTGGCTAAGGTACTCGGCTGCTGACCCGCAGGTCGCAGGTTCGATTCCCGGCTGCGGCGGCTGCATTTCCGATGGAGGCGGAAATGTTGTAGGCCCGTGTGCTCAGATTTGGGTGCACGTTAAAGAACCCCAGGTGGTCAAAATTTCCGGAGCCCTCCACTACGGCGTCCTCATAATCATATGGTGGTTTTGGGACGTTAAACCCTACTAATATATCAGCACCAATATTATTGGCATGGCATGTACCGTTTTATTTGACAATACGCTCGGGCTTGCTCGACCTGCAAGACGGACTCCCCCTCATCATGCCAGCGGTACCTTATTACCTTTAGCATGCTCCTCCCGACCATTCGACCATGTTGGCATCAATATCTATGATCCCCTTCCCGACACTGCAGATAGTAACCGCTGGATTATAGTTGCCGTCGAAAACCTCACGCTGTATGTCGAAACTACATCCCTTCCTTCGTCTACAGCAAAAGACGTCGTGACTTTTGTTCTTCAAAAGATTGTATTACGTCATGGAGCACCTCGAGAGTTACTGCGTGATCGTGGTCGCTTATTCTTGTCCGACGTCATCGCAGCATTGCTGCGTGAGTACCACGTCGTTCACCGCATTACAAGCGCCTATTATCCACAGGTCCATGGAATGACACAGCATTTCAACCCCACCCTCGGTGACATGCGGTCTATGTACACCTCGTCAGACCACTCCGATTGGGACCTAGTGCTCCCGTTTATCACGTTCGCCTATAATACCGCCATTCAAAGCACTACTGGGTTCTCTTATTTTTACTCCTTTACGGACGCAAACTTTCTTGCACTATGGACACCATTCTTTCGTACAAACCTGACTCCTTAGAGTCCATGACTCTGTCTCAAGCCGCTATATACGCTGAAGAATGCCGCCAACTGGCAAGATCATCCACAACACAAGACCAAGGACAATAAAAGCACCACTACGACGCATTAGTTAACGCTACTGCCTGCGATTTAGGTTCACTCATCTGGCTGCATATCCCTTCTACTACACCTGGCCTTTCTACGAAGTGGGTCCCCAAGTATCATGACCCATGTCGTGTACTGAAAAAAAAAGTCACCGGTGAATTACCTCATCGAGCCACTGGAACCATCTTCTGACCAACATTGTCGTGGCCAAGAAATTGTCCACGTGTCCAGACTTAAGCACTACTACGACCCTGCGTGTTTACTTGTCCATAGGTCGCCAGGATGGCACCTTATTTCGCGGGAAGTAATTGTAGGGAATCGTAATGACGGACGCTCTGCTGTTATTGAAGAAGACGATGATGATCAGTGGCTGCAGTAGTAGCTCGCGCACGCCACTCACTGGTAGCCAGTAGCCTGACCTGCCTCATAAAGCACCCTTCGCCAAGCGGCATCGGAAGCTCTCTCGACGTACACCTCTATTTTATATATATATATATAATATATATATATTGTAGGCATCTATTATGCGCTTCATCCTCATCTGAACAGCAGTCAATCATCATCATATGTTCTGGCTGACAATCATCATCTGCTTGGCACGAGCGCTTCTTTGTCGGGTCCGTTGCGCTTGTTCGTTCCCGAGTTCACGGCCAATAAACCTCGCTACAACCGAGTCGTCATACGTGGTGGAGGTGGATTGACGTTCCCAGTACCTCTACTTACAACGCCTACTCGCTGGAGCTCCGTTCAGAGCCGCCGCTTGGACCCTCTGTCCGCCAACAGTCTCAGAGTGAGTGGGTGGATGCCCTTTCGGCTCCCGTCCTCTGCGCCGCAAGCCGTCACTGCGCCGCAAGCCCCTCCTCTTTACATCGTAAACCACCAGCGTGACCCTCCGATCTTCGCTGGTCTCCGCGGCGAAGATGTGGAGGACTGGCTCGATAACTACGAGCGGGTAAGCGCAAACTAATCACTGGGACGACCCTAACAAGCTCCGCCGAGTATCGCTTTATCTCACGGGCGTTGCCAAGACATGGTTCCTGAACCATGAGATCGACCTCACCGACTGGCCTGCCTTCAAGCAGCAGCTTCGCCAAGTATTCGGCACGCCAGCCGTTTCGATCCGCTCTAGCGAGGAGGGCCCTAGATACTCGCCAACAACATCCGGCGAGTCATACACATCTTATATCGAGGATGTCCTTGCGCTTTGCCGGCGCGTCAATTCTTCGATGTCCGAGTCGGACAAACTGCGCCACATCCTGAAGGGCATCGGAAGCATTGCCTACAATGCCCTTGTTGCCCAGAATGCTTCTACTGTCACGGACGTCGTCTCTACGTGTCAGCGTCTCGACGAACTTGATTCTGTTCGCCTTCAGTCGGGCAATACTGAACACCGTACCGCAGACCGGGACCTGCGTGACATGATACGGGAGATCATACGAGAAGAACTTCAATCAATGGGCATCTCACAACCTTCTCCATCTGTCACACAGCCTTCAAGCATGGCCCTCCGTGACATCGTAAGGGAGGAACTAACATCATTCACCGGTCCAGCCTACGTCCAGCCACCTCCGTCTAGCCCTCCAACGTACGCGCAAGTTGCGGCCGCGCCTCCTCGCAACGTAAACTCTACTTCACCGCTGCCATCATTCACGCCGGTTGCTGCTGCACCACCGGTCCACTTCCGGCCAATCCCACCCAACCCTCCGTCAGTCCACTTGAGTGCGCTATCTCCCGGTGTGCCGAACGACCTCTACTACCCGCCTTGGCGCCCGTCTCGCCCAACATGCTTTTACTGTGGATATCGTGGCCATATATCGCGCTTCTGCCGCAAGCGCCAGCAGGACGAGCGTCGCGGGTACGACATGCGCGAACGGGACTTTTACAGAGGGGATTCTTATGCTCGGCGTTATTCATCTGGACAGCAGCGGTCTCCATCTCCGCCCGCGTCGACTGAGACGCGGAACACTTACCGTTCAAGCCGACGCCGATCACCTTCGCCCTTCCGTCGCTCCTCCTCTACTCTTCGGCCAGCCTCGTTTACTACTGATAACCGGTCGGAAAACTAAATGATGCAGTTTTCGGAGGAGAAACTGCATGTAACAGTAGGACTCATATTCCTCCAGCACGCCCGTTCAACATGGTTTCTGTTACGGTGAAGGAGTTCTCGTGGACGCTTTGGTGGACACCGGTGCTACAGTTTCTGTGATTAGGTATGATTTGTGCAAAACGCCTGAAGAAAGTAATGACACCTTATAATGGACCCAATCTAGTCGAAGCCCAGGGGAACGCTATCCGCCCTTTTGCTCTTTGTACTGCTCGTGTGTTTATTGATGACATTTTGCATTACATCGAGTTCCCTGTGCTTACCCGGTGCTCTCACCAGCTAATTCTAGGGTGGGACTTCCTATCTTCTTCTTCAGCCGCTATATGTTGTGGTGAACGGATTTTGCACCTAACTAATACGGACTCCATGTTCGACGAAGGCGTCTACAAGCCTCTACGCTTGTTCGCTCGCGAAGATCTCGAACTACCGCCACACCAAGAACGAATTGTGACCCTGATCTCTAAGGACATCGACCACGGTGACGTCTTGGTGTCCCCTTCGTCGACTTGCGTCGCAAAAGGCATAGCACTTGCATCAGGTGTCGTACGCTTTCACCATGGCTCCGCGCTCGTCATTGCTACGAATGAAACGCCAGAAAAAGTTCTCCTGCCAGAGGGCACTGCAGTAGCCTGTGTTGTGGATGCTGAGCCTGTCAGCGTCACGGCCACTTAACCCTGCCATCTACCAACGACCGTTCTATGAGTAAGCCTGCCTCATCCTCTCCCTTCACAGCTCTTATCAGTGATGACTTGACAGCTATGCAGGCGCAGCAGTTGCTTGCGTTATTAACAAAACACGCCGATTCTTTCGACACCTGCTCTTCAACGTTGGGCCGAACTACCACTGCAGCGCATCGCATTCAGACGGAGGGAACATCTATTGTACATCGCCGCCCGTACCGCGTCTCTCTCGCTGAACGAAAAATCATCGAGGAAAACGTCGCTGACATGCTCCAACGAGAAATAATTCGTCCATCAACTAGCCCTTGGTCATCCCCTGTTGTTTTTGGTACGGAAAAAAGATGGCTCCGTGCGCTTTGCGTTGTATACCCTGGCACTTAACAACATCACACGCAAGGGACGTATACCCCATGCCACGCATCGACGACGCCCTTGATTCACTGCAAGGCGCCGAATACTTTTCAAGCCTTGATTTGCGTTCGGGATATTGGCAAATTCCCATGCACGATGACGACAAAGAAAAACGGCATTTGCAACCCCCGATGGCCTATACGAATTAACGTGATGCCTTTCGGGCTCTGCAATGCGCCCGCGACGTTTGAACGCATGATCGACACCGTCCTGCGTGGTCTGAAATGGAAGACGTGGTCTCTGCTACCTTGATGACATTATCATCTTTTCATCAACGTTTTCTCAGCACCTGAGCCGCTTGGATGACGTCCTAACATGCCTCGCCGGTACGGTCTGCAGCTCAACACTAAGAAGTGCCGTTTCGCCACCAAATCCATCAAGGTTCTCGGTCATGTCGTCAGCAAGGACGGTATTCGCCCTGACCCCGAAAGATCGCTGCCGTCCTTCGATTCCATGCCCCACAAGACTTAAGGATTTGCGAAGTTTTCTTGGCCTCGCATCATATTTTCGTCGCTTCATACAAAATTTCGCTTCAATAGCTGCGCCACTTCACAAACTACTTGCATCTAATGCACCCTTTGTGTGGTCCGAGGAATGCCAGTCGGCGTTTCACCTATTAAAGAAAGCTTTGACGTCAGAACCTGTACTCTGCCATTTTGATGACACCGCCCCAACACTCCTGCATACCGACGCCAGCGGCTGCGGTATAGGTGCTGTTCTCCTCCAACGCGATAACTCTGGACGGGAAAGGGTTCATCGCATATGCTAGCCGAGTGCTAACTTCTACCGAAAAAAAACTACACCATCACTGAGCAGGAGTGCCTCGCTGTGGTTTGGTCCATACAAAGTTCCGTCCTTATCTGTACGGCCGTCAATTCACCATCGTAACGGACCACCACGCCTTATGCTGGCTTTCGACAATGAAGAACTTGTCGGACGCTTGGGTCGTTGGATTTTACGCCTACAGGAGTATCAGTTTTGAGATTATTTATAAATCGGGCAAAAAACATCAAGGACGCCGACCGCTCTTTCTCGTTGCCCACTACCTACAGCGTCGTTCGAAACCTCCAGCTGCCACCTCCAAACGACACCAGTGCGGACTTGACTCCCATCTTCTGTTGCCTTGCTCGCCTCGCTGTACCAACGCCAATCGACGATGAACAACCCTTCAGTTCTCACCAGCAGGCTGACCCGTATTGTCGGCGCATATAGACCACCTTTCAGGAGCTACGCGTCCGCCAATGCACGCATTCGTCGACACCCTCGAGCACTTCAGTTTCAGACGGTGTGCTGTATCGTCACATATATCATCCGTTACGGCACCACGCTGGGTACCTGTTCTGCCACGCGCTCTTCAACATCAATGTACTTAACGCCTTCATGACGATTTGACTGCTGGCCACCTAGGCTTCACAAAACCTACGACCGCATTCGAAGCCGCTTTTTATTGGCCTGGGATTTCTACCAGCGTAGCAAAGTACTGGGGTTTCCTGCTCTCCATGCCAACTTCGCATAACTTCCGACATCTCCCCAGGCTGGGTCAGTTACAGCCAATGACGTGCCCTACAACACCTTTCGAGGTCGTCGGTGTCGATCTTTATGGACCCCCTTCCTGTTACTGGTGCTGGAAATAGATGGATAGTCACCGCCGTAGACATATGACACGCTACGCCGAGACAACTTCAGTAGCTACTGGTTCAGCATCGGAAGTTGCTGACTTCGTCCTGCAGGCCATAATACTACGTCATGGTGCACCTCGTGTACTTCTGAGTGACCGTGGAAAAGGTGTTCTTATCACAGCTTTTAGGTGAAGTTCTCGCTGTTTCTGGTACCACACCAAGATGGCGTCTAGCTACCATCCTCCAACAATGGTCTGACCGAGAGATTTCATCGAACCCTTGCGACATGAAGCCGTTATACATTCAACCGGATCACAGAAACTGGGATAAACTTTACCGTTCCTCAATTTCGCCTACAACACCGCTGTTCAGCGCACACAGGCTACTCACCGTTTTATCTCGTTTACGGACGTTCACCTACTTTCTTTATCGATGTTCCTTCTTCACGTACAGACCTGACTCCTTAGAGTCCACGACTCTGTCTCAAGCCGCTACATACGCTGAAGAATGCCGCCAACTGGCAAGATCATTAACAACACAAGACCAAGGACACTAAAAGCACCACTAAGACGCATTAATTAACACTACTTCCTACGATTCAGGTTCACTCATCTGGCTGCATGTCCCTTCTACTACACCTGGCCTTTCTACGAAGTATGTCCCCAAGTATCATGACCCATGTCGTGTACTGAAAAAAAAACGTCACCGGTGAATTACCTCATCGAGCCACTGGCCAACGTTTCGTGGCCAGGAAATTGTCCACGTGTCCAGACTTAAGAACTACTACGACCCTGCGTGTTTACTTGTCCATAGGTCACCAGGATGGCACCTGTAAGGAATCGTAATGACGGACGCTCTGCTGTAATTGAAGAAGACGATGATGATCAGTGGCTGCTGTAGTAGCTCGCGCACACCGCTCGCTGGTAGCCAGTAGCCTGACCTGCCTCATAAAGCACCCTTCGCCAAGCGGCATCGGAAGCTCTCTCGACGTACACCTCTACTTTATATATATATATATATATATATATATATATATATATGTATATATCAGTCCACAGGTACACTCTGTAAAACCAGAAGCGTTTAATTTCCTGTCGATCCTGCCACCCGGTTCATGGCCGATCCCCCTTTGTGTATGCGCCAGTATTATTAGGATCATCGTCACCATCATGATAATAATCATCATCAGGTGAACAAGAGCAAGATTTTTAATCAGTTGGATCACTGAGCGACCCCCTATTAACGCGATTGGCATCGTGTTGGGTCTCGTTGTTCTTTTAATTTTAATGTTGTTATACGCTTTAGTTAAACGCGATTTCTTGCACGACATCAATCCTGCCTAACGCCAGTTTGGGAATGAGTTTCAAGCACCAGCGTTGTTCAGTGTTGGAATACTGGGCTGGCACGCTGCGAACTCGGATTCAAATATCATTGTGTCCTTGGTGTTTTTTTATTATAAGAACATCAAAAGAACAACGAGGCGTCACACAATGCGAGATATGTAAGAGTGAGCCACCCAGTGCTCCAACAAATTATAAAAATTGTTCTTGTTCCCCTATTTACTGTGAGGCATACACACTTTAGGCGTAATTCTTCATCGTCGTCTGGCACTGCACAAAAAATTGTATAAAATTCCTAAAAATTGTGTAGCGGATATCACATTTCTTCGAAGACTGACGAGGGATAACATTGTGAATGCTGGCCTACTATATACCGAAAAAATATCACTAGTTATGGCGTAGTGGCTACCCCGAAAGTGTGGTTGTAGCAGTTACCCAAATAGTGTTTGAAAAGGCTCTGAAAGGCCGCTCTTCTAGATTTCCCTGTGACTGTGCTGCGCATTCCGCGCAGGCCGGGTGTTTTTTCATATCGGTAGTTTCGATGTTGACTGCACAGGCAAATATATTACGCATGCATGCACAATTTACCGCTTTAGCGGCAATCTATTTTCATTGTTCCAAAGTGAAACCTCTAAACTTTGCGCTTTTTCATTATTTAAGTGCATATGCAGGCATAAGTCATGCTCGCCTGAATACTAGTTGTGCAAGCACAATTGTTTACAAGACAATAAACAGTTGATTGGTTGCGGTCAGCGTCCTCGTTCTATGATGCTATGTTTTTCTAATTATTTTATTGTGTCTGACAAAGAGGTAGTAGGCACCGGAATCTTATATTTTATATTTAACCCGTGTCCTTCCTTCTTTCTCCCCCTTACTTTTCTTTGTGTGTCCACGTGTTTCGTGCGTGTTCGTGTGTATGAGCTCGCGAGTGTTGTGCGTGTGTGTGGAGGACAGTTTATGGGGGATCATAAATAGACCTTCTCCCTAAGACGTTATTACGCAGGGAACGTTGGCTAGCAACGAGCCAACATACACCACCAGGAAAAAAGAAATCAGCAATGGAGCCCACGAGAAGAAGCCCTCTTGCTTCGTAAAGAATGTCCTAGAGGAGTGATCAGTAGAACGTCAAGCTTAGATTGTTTTTCACCGCCTACTAGTGCCTTTTGTACACCCACGCCCCACAAGGCAGACAATGAGTCCAACCACGATCTGTAAGTGAAGGCGATTCAGAGTTAACCCCAGGAGGTGCACCAAGGAGATAAGAAACTAGAAAACAAACCAAAAGCTGACAATTGTCTGTGGCTCACAGTTCTAACAAGATTGCCACCTTCCTGCTTCTCGTCAACCCCGGAGGTTCGGAAGAAACCACTGAACCCTCGAGGTTGGATGCCACAACAAGCCTAATGACTGTGGAGCAGCGCCTGCAGCCGAACATGGTACACACAAATGAAATAAGCGGGCAACGACAAAGTAAAAGTAAAAAATTACGCGAACGAGAAAGTGAGTACCCAAGGGAATCAGCAAGCGGCAGGCGCCGTTCATGATCATCACCCTTCCTATTCCTTTGACCTTTGTTGTAATTTCGAGATATTGTCGGCCTCTTTTCTTGAGTTTATTCTTTCGGCCAACGCTCTAATCTACGAAGTAGCGTAAACATTGAATATTATGACGTTGCTTTCCTGTACTCTACGCGCTTTCACTTTTACACACTTATTACAGTTCCTTCGTGTTTTGTTAACTGTATGTGTAAAGCGGGGGTTATTGATTTTATTTTCACTTATAGGCTACGGTACACCCAAAAATAGCAAAGCTGGGCCATGTCGTTCATAATAGCGTTTTTTACAATATGTTCTCTATGATACTAATACACTCACGAAAACAAAAGCCACAAAAATTGTTCGTGTCAAGCATGGGCGATAGCTGTTCTACCACTGTAATGCCTTTATGAGCTGTGGGTTCCGTTTTGAATTATTAAACAGATAAATAAATAAATAAATAAAATATTAACCGCCATTGAATTACAGAAAAGCAAAAAAGATGGTCGCCGGCAGCTATCATACTGCCTGGAAATACTGCAGCCATTTAGGTGCTCCTTAATGATCTGAAAGAACTGGCTGTGGATATTTTGCGTTTGCGTACACGGTTTACGTTGAAAAAACATTCCGTGAGCAGCGCGACATCAAGTGTGGACCATGCAAGGACAACTTGTCATGTTGTTCAGGAGGAGTTTCTGAGACACGAACAAATGACACGCGAGATGGCGGCCACCTCTTGGTCCTTTTACCCACAAGGCAAGGTTTCCTTGCACCTTGTTGATTTGGAGCACCCATCCTTCAAAACAGCGGAGGCTGCAGAATAACAGCGTATTGAGCGTCAAGTACGACGGCATTTTACCCGAACTCGCCACTATCTCAGAGCTTGTGTACCAAATGTTCACATCACTGGCTGACGAGTTATTCTCTCTCGGCCATCACACTTACCCAAATCCTCGCGTACGGTACGTAAGTCCACGTGTTATACTGATGTTCGCCTATGTTATCAGCGGTAAAAAGTATGTGTACATACGAGAACACCTGGTCAAGCTTTGCGACTGTATAATAGTTCCTCAAGAGTGGAAACCTAGTAGACAGTGACTTAATCGAGTCGAACAAATCATGAGACACGGACATTCTTAAGCTGAACATGATTTCAGTAAAGCAGCATGCCTGTAACCGCTACTTCACATATGACAAATAATACTCCTTTTTTATCCAGGGTTGCATTCGTGCGAAAACATACCCCAGCAGTAAAGGTTTTTTTTCTAAGATGAAACATTCAAGTTTTTCTTATCTGAGCAACCTTGTAAAACGTAACAATGAGCTATCACAGCTTTCTATTTTTTTGTATACCAATGTTTCTGCTACAATTTCTCACTTGTCTCCTTCTTTTTTAAAAATCGGTCGAGATGCTTTTAAGCTTGTTCACTCATCCTATAGCATAATAAAAACCAGCTATCAAAGGCTTCCCAACGTGAGACTACACTAGTGTGTAAGTTCTGAGTTGTTCTGGCCTTTGCCAACTCATTCAGCTGTCGCGTTGGTAGAGCTGAACCACCCAACTGTGATATCACGAACTCTGTACACACTCTTGATCCCGTCGTGTGCCACTGTCTCGACTTTGAATAACATCGCCGGACTCTTCAGTGTGCCTTGAGGAGACTGCGGGATCATAACTTTACTCGTAAAAAGATCTTCGGTCTAACAGTACACCTGTTCAGAAAACAACATGAGAATTTCTACAATTGTTCACGGCGACATCACTGTGTGAGCACCTTTGAAATCCTGCACTTTGTGTGGTGAGCAATGTTCATCTCCCCTCTCACTCTCCCTTATTTTATATCCTTATTCCCCTCTCCACACGTTCAATGTAGCGAACATGACATAGTCTAGTCATTCTCTCTACTTTTTCAATACTGCTTCTCTCTGTTTAAACATTTTGCATCATAAACCACCAGCGCCAAACTCAACTCGTGCATTTTGGCGTATGTACCATATGGTTAGACCCATCATTTTTTTGAGGCAAAAAAAAAACCTATTCTGGAAACACATATAACTGTCCTTCACAAACGGCCGGTATAGAGTAGCCCACTTTGGCGCCCGAAAATCCTATGGTTGTTGTGCATCAGATAAGATAATTTAACGAATACAACTTGCTGGTCATGAAATAAATAATGTCACAATCCCGTCGAATAAGTCACACTTTCCACCAGACAGTGGCACACATTCGTGGATGAATATGTGCTACTGGAATGCGGGTATGTGCCACAAGTGAGTGACTTTTCATATCTACACATGAACGACGAGAACACAGATAGGTAATAATGACGCGTCAGACGTGAGAAAAAATCTCAGCATATCCACGGAGTGCATGATAAAGAGTGGGGTGAAGCACCCGTCCATTCGTTCGTTTTTTGCTTCCGTCCGTCTGCGCATATGTCAGTGCGACCATCTGTGCGTCCATCTGTCCATCCGTGCGCCCGTTCATGCGTCGGTCCGTTCGTTTGTTCGTCAGTCCATGCAACTGTCCACGCATCCGTCCCTGCATTCGTCCGTGTGTCCATCTCTGCGTCCGTCTATGCGTCTGCCCATCTATGCGTCCGATCATCCGTGCATCCATCCTTGCGTCAATCCGTGCATCTGTCTGTCTCTCCGTCCATCAATCCGTCCGTCCATCTAATACGCACTTCAAGTGCCATCTTACATATTTTCATCATATATTCAGCATAGAGAAGTACCACCATCTACTGGACAATACAGACTAAACGAGAGGTGGCACTCGTGCACTTTCTTACGGCCTGTGCTTCACGTCTACTTCCCACTTCCCACAATATAGTTCGCTATATTCATGGCACTTCAGCCCACCCTCACTAGACCTAGGTAACACTAAGGAGGTTACGACCAGCGAGTTTATCGTGGCAACCATTTCTGTTCAGATAGTGCTCAAAATGCGTCCACCTGGGAGTAGTTTTTTGTATTAGGTATCAAATTCAAGGCAAATTTATTGGAGAGTAAGTCACCAATACTCGTCTCTGTAAGTTATTTCATCAGAAACAACTATCTTTTTCTTTGTAATTAACGTGCGTAGGTTTCCTCCTCAACTGAAAAGAGTGCGCGCGCACCGCTCCTCTAGTTCGGCCGCGGACGTGGCTACCTACCACTACTACTACTACTACTACTACTACCACTACTACTACTGCTACTACTACTACTTATTTATTTATTATTTATTTAATTAGTACCCACAGCGCCCATAGAGGCATTATAGTGGGGGGGGGGTACAGAAAAGAACATGAAAATTGCAGGTTCACATAGGTTCACATAATTGCATTCACATAAGTAAAAAAGAGAAAAGAAGTAGATTTCCAAAACACAAAAACATACACAGTTGCACCGAGCACAGATGCGTCAGAAAAGTCATATGTATTAGAGAAAAAAAAAGAAATGCAGAAACCACAAAAATTGGTGAAAATCTCATGATAATTAAAACAAAGTGCAGCATTCGTCTAGCACAAGGGCAAATTAACACCAAAACAAAACAACATAGCTTACAACCAAGATACCGTACAGATCATGGCGACTGCCAGGCGCACACACGTAGTCTACAGGGCTTAGCGGTCCAAAGATTCAATCATTTTTATTGCAGAAAAGAATGCATCCGTTGAAGAAATTTCTACAATTGTGGGAGGAAGTCGATTCCACTGACTGATAGTTCTCGGAAAAAAAGAGTTGCTGAAGGACGATGTATTACATTTATATTCTCTTATCTTGTGTTCATGATCTTTGCGGGCTGAAATGTAGTGAGGCCGGCTTATGTATACGTCACAGGGAATTCGAGTATGAGAATAAAATATGCTGTGCAATAGCTTCAGTCGAAACGATGCCCTTCGGTGCTGCAGAGACTTCCATTTTAACTTCAGCTTAGCTTCCGTCGCACTGAATTGTCTGTCGTACATAGGTGCATTAAACACATATCTCGCCGCCATAGACTGAACTTTTTCTAATCTTTCTTTATTTGATGGTGTTGCAGGGTCCCACACACAACATGCGTACTCCAGCACTGATCTCACGTATGTTTTGTATAGTACCTCTCGGGTTTGCTGTGGAAAAGCACGTGTGTTTCTTTTTAAGAATCCTAAGCTCCGACAAGCTTTATTTACAGTGTAATCCACATGCCGATTCCATGATAGAGAGGGGCAAAAGAAAACACCTAGGTATTTGTATTCGCGCACCATTTTTACCGGAGAGCTGTTTATTGTGTATTCAAATTCACCTGGGTTTCGTTTTCTGGAAAACCTCATGCACACAGTTTTCTTAAGGTTCAGTTTCATTTCCCATCGCTGGCACCACGCGTATATTGCACATAGGTCGTTTTGGATTACGGAGCAGTCAGTTTCAGAGGTAATCTGACGATATAAAATGCAGTCGTCTGCAAATAGCCTAATATGGGATTGTACGTTTTCGTTAATGTCATTTATATATAATAAGAAAAGTAATGGTCCCAGAACTGATCCCTGAGGTACCCCTGACGTAACACTAGTTATTTCAGACTGTTCGCCGTTTACAAACTACGTATTGTCGCCTCTCATGTAGATATTCAGCAATCCATGCAATAACTTGGTGATTAATATTAAAGCTGGTTAGTTTTTTCAGCAATAAGAAGTGTGATACAGTGTCGAACGCTTTTTGAAAGTCGAGGAAAATACAGTCGACCGAAAATTTGTCGTCCAGTGCTGCTGCTAAAACATGGGTGAACTCTACCAGTTGTGTGACGCATGATAGCCCCTGCCTAAATCCATGCTGGTTAGAGTTGAATAGGGAATTACTATCTATGTGCTTTACAATCGCAGTATATAAAATATGTTCAAGAATTTTACTGCACACAGAAGTGAGTGAGATAGGGCGGTAATTATTCACAGCATTGCGCGGGCCAGATTTATGTATAGGAGCAACAGACGCCATTTTCCAATCAGTTGGGAGAGAACTCTGTTTTAACGATTTTTCAAAAATAACTTTCAAGTACATAGACACTGCATGGGAAGAAGACTTCAACATAAAATTAGGCAAGCAATCAGGACCCACTGCTTTCGCACAATCTAGATCTCTAAGTAGTAATTCAATGCCACGAGCGTCAAGTACTACATCAGGCATGGATGTGGATTCGTGTACCAACAATTTCAAGTCTTTTTGAGGGTCAGTAGCGGCTGAGAACACTGACGTAAAATATAAATTGAACAACTTAGCCTTTTCTGTCGCATCGCTCACGGTAATATCACCGCTGGTCAAAGCGGGAATTGAAATGTTGTCTTTCTTGTTTCGTTTGATATACCTCCAAAGTTCTTTCGGGTTTTGCGTTATTTTACGTTCAATTGTTTTAAAGTAGGCTACTTTCATTTCGACTGTAGCATTATTTACTTCACGCGTTGCCAGCTTCAGTTTGCAAGAGTTCTCTTCCGAGGGATTTCTTTTAAATGAACGGTAAATTCTCTGCCTACGCTTGACCAAAACGTCGAGTTCTCTACAAAACCATGGTTTACTTTTATTACGCCTTCTGGTTAGCACCCATGTCGGAACAAATCGGTTTCTCAGCTCTAGAATCTTGTCTTTAAACAAATTCCACAGCTCTTCTACTGAATAATCATCGGCAAGTGTTTCGAAAACAATGAAATATGTCTCCAATGCAGTGTTGATTCCTTGGACATTAGCCTTCGCGTAATTGTACATGCACCGACTCCTTCACTGTAAGCACTCGTATGTTCATATTTATCTCACTTAGCACAACCTCGTGGTCACTTATCCCTGGTAATACTTCAGTGTTTTCTACCATTTCTGGCATATTTGTGAAAAATAGATCAAGGATATGACCTCCTCGAGTTGGTTTCAACACTGTCTGTTTTAAAGACAAGAGGTTCATGAAATCAGCCATTTCAGATTTAAAACTAAGAGAACTTCCAGAAGCTATTGGTTGCTCATTCCAGTCGAGATCAGGCAGGTTAAAATCCCCACCTACAACGACGTAATCAGAGGCAATTTTTGTAGCTGTAGCAGTGAATTCACTAAATTCCTTAGTTGAACCAGTTGGCGGTCGATAAAAAGAGCAGACTGATAGTGATTTGCCATTGGAGAGCTTAAGTTGACACCAAACAGCTTCACTCGTATCGTCTGTAGTGCTTATGCCTATAGACGGAATGCGCTGATCTACCAAGATAAATACACCACCTCCATGATAGTTCCTGTCTTTCCTGTAACAAGTAAAGTTATCTGGAAATACCTCGGTGTTTGCCACGTCTTCATTCAGCCATGATTCAGTACCGATAACTACACTTGGTTTGGTCATGCGCACTAAGTCATCGAATATGTCAACTTTATTTTTAATGCTCCTACAGTTTACTAACAAAAAAGAAAGTGAAGAGCATAAGAACTTAGTCGGTCACTTGCACTGCACAACCTTGCCTGAGGTATCATCGTAAGTGTACCTGATGCCGTCCATGTGAAGGGTATCGTGTTTTAGCTGTACTCGTGCGTCCCCGCTTCTATTTTCTCTAGCAAACTGCCACAAAATTCGCCTTTTCTTTCGCACTGGTTCAGAAAAGTCTTCCGACATACCGATACCTGTATCTTTCAAATTCTTGGCCTTTCCTAAAATCAGGTGCTTTTCTTTCAATGACCCGAACCCTGCGATCACGGGCCGCGTTTTTCCCTCTCGAAATTTCCCGAGCCGATGAGCTTTTTCTATCGTTTCAGGGTTAACTTGTAATTTTGTCGAGCATACTTCTTTCACAAGCGATTCAGATTGTGACCAAGATTCGCGGACACTTGTATCAGGTATGCCGTAGAATACCAAGTTATGCTGTCTACTACGATTTTCAAGATCATCAATCTTATTTTGAAGCAACTGTATCACCCCGTGCTGGGTATTACAGCGCGCAGTACACTCAGTGATAGCGGCTTCTAATTTTGACAGCACTGACATTTTTCCTTCCATTGACGACACTCGTTCACTCAAGTCATTTATAGCAGCCTTATGTTCCGCTTGGTTCGCTTCAATGGTATTAAGCTTTCGAACAATCGCGTTTTGCCCATCCAAAATTTCTGTAGCGTCGCATCAACGACAAGGCCAGGATTCGTTTCGATATCCCGCAGAGAATTAATAACAAAAAATAAAAGCAAAAACGACGCAGCAGCAAAATCCGACGCTTTGAGCGGTTTCCAGCATCGGAATGCACGCGCACACAGTTATACAACATATGGGGTGGAACCGGCTGGATAACAAGAGCAAATTGTCTACAAAGGGAACATTCACTAACCTGCACAAGAAGCAGAACATGCGTGAACGGCACTGCCATTGCACTGCCGGTTCCATGCCCCAAAGATGCACTGCAGTCGATCGTCTTTTGTAGGGCGGTGATAGCGGTGAACGAAGGTTCGTAGACTGTTGCTGGACACATGTCGGATTCAGCTGCAGTGGGCGTCAACGGTTCCCCATTGAGCACTTCGCAGATTTTCTCGCTGTTGCCCGTGAATCCCGCTGCTGGACACATGTCGGATTCGGCTGCAGTGGGCGTCAGCGGTTCCCAATTGGGCGCTTCGCAGATTTTCTCGCTGTTGCCTGTGAATCCTTCGGCGACGTCGACGATAATGCCGTAGTTGACAGCGTGGTCCGTTGAAAGCACCCCGGAACTATATGCAACCTGCACAAGAAGCAGAACATGCGTGAACGGCACTGCCATTGCACTGCCGGTTCCACGCCCCAAAGATGCACTGCAGTCGATCGTCTTTTGTAGGGCGGTGATAGCGGTGAACCAAGGTTCGTAGACTGTTGCTGGACACATGTCGGATTCAGCTGCAGTGGGCGTCAACGGTTCCCCATTGAGCACTTCGCAGATTTTCTCGCTGCTACATACATCGCGGACGCATGACCCATGGCATAGGGAGCTTCGCTCCCAAAACAAATATCGGCTGCGTTGACCAGATGAATGTAAATAAAAAAATCTCAGTGTCCTATCAGGAATCAAACTCCCGCATTCTGCGTGGCAAACAAGTATTCTACTACGGTGCTGCGCCATGTCTCTCAAAATAGCCTCTAACGTTCGTGAAGCGTAAATTGTGGATGAAGCGATGTCTATCCAACTTTTTAAACATTGCATATGTACTCTTACGATCTAGCCGTCACGTCGGGTGAAGATCAACTGTAGTTAGACGCAATGTACTGAAGGAGACTGAGACTTTAAATCAACCAAAAAATGGCCCGAACAGACATTGGTATTTTCAATTCGAGAGAATTAAGAAAAAGCAGTGCATCTCCACGAAGTGAACAACGAGTGGGTCAGGCTGTAGGTCCGTAATCTCTACGATGAAGTCGGCGACTAGTATAAAGGACGGACATGCGGACGAATAGATAAGCCAACGTATGCACGAATGGACGGACAGGTTGAAGTATGTGCGGATGCACAGAAGGTAGGACCCACAGACCGGTGGACAGATGGGTGGACGTACAGAGGCACGGAGTAGTGGATGAAGGTGCGGTTGGATAGCCGGATGGGCGGACAGACGGATGATATTAGATATATGCACAGATTGACGGATCACGGGCATTTGCACTAATTCGATATCGTTGCGCCTACTCGTATATCAAAAACCATGAATGAACAAACAGTGCACACTACGATAAGTTCATATTGAAAGACATGTAGCGAAAAATCGCAAAATATCTACGGAGTGACTGATGATAAGTGGGGCGAAGCTTCGGATGGTTATATTCGTGAGCCGTCCGTCCGTCCATGCGCTACTTTGTATGTATGTATGTATGTATGTGTGTATGTATGTATGTATGTATGTATGTATGTATGTATGTATGTATGTATGTATGTATGTATGTATGTATGTAGTTTGAAGTTTGAGGAGTAAGAGTCAAAGGCCGTATTGCCTGACAGAGGCTCCTACTCCCATGCGCATTCAACATGTGTGTACATGCATGCGATGGGAGTATACAAACAATAGAGCAACCAGAAAAGTGAAAACATGCATGTACATAATTGTCACTGCAAATAAACCATTACAGGTAGATATCATACATGAAAATTCTTCATGAAAACAAACATATCATACAGACACGTCAAGAATATATACCTATACGCATTAAATTGTGAACGTTCAAATTGTAGCACAAACTGTATATGTGGTACGCGTAGAAAATTAGACAGATATTCTTTATTGATAAGTTATCGTGGAATGTAACAGAAAGATCTGTAAAAATATATAAGTATATGTATGTCTTTACATATATATGTATGTATGTCTTTACATATATATGTGTGTATGTCTTTACATATATATGTGCGTATGTCTATAAACTTGTATGTATGTATGTATGTATGTATGTATGTACGTATGTATGTATGTATGTATGTATGTATGTATGTACGTATGCACGTATGTACGTATGTACGTATGTACGTATGCATGCATGAATGTATGTATGTATGTATGTATGTCCATTCGTTTATCAAAACTTGCAGAGTGAGTAATTGAATTAGGTGGTAACGTATGAGCTAGGACGGACAGACTCACGGCTTTAGGAGGTTCACCCTTAAAGCAATGAAATTTTAAATGAACGTAAAAAAAGTACAAGTCCACCTGAGCGCCACAGTGGCTGCGGGGCTAGGATGCTGACCGAAAGGTCGTGGGCTTGATCCCAGTGATTGCAGTCGCGTTTTGGTTCGTGTACTGTGCGGTGTGAGTGCACGTTAAACAGCACCAAATGGCCCATATTTCTGGAGCCCTTCCCTATGGCGTCTCTCAAAATCACATCGTGGTTTCGGGACGTAAAGCTTCAGTTATAATAATAATTATAGTTTTATTGTAATCAATCTAGTGATATAGAGTCAGAAAAATCCCTGTATCTGCACGTTACACTGCAAGTGTTGTCGAAAGACGATATTGTTGCATCTGGGGAGAAGGAACAAAACGTTAATTTAATGTTCTGCCTAAGAAAACTGGTGAATGGTATTCTGGAGGCGCTGCGTTAGACTGCCTCGAGCGTGCAGCGAAGGCGAATGAGCGCATCAAGTTACGTCACGCGTGAGAAATGAGCGCTATAGAGCAGTTATCTTGGAAAACGAAGCGCGCGCTCCCGGCGTACCCGTCTTGGAGGTGATAAGGTGTAGAACGCAAGGTGACGGGTAGGTGCCATTGCCGTGTCGTCTTAGCAGAGCATTGCAAACACTTGCCTTTTTGTGCGAGTGTTCCCTGATCAGTGCAACGTGATAAACGCTACGGTCCTTATAATTACTTATGTATGGCTTTTCTAGTAAGAGACACACATACAAAATATTAACGTGTTCTTGTTATGGTGCCTCAGATGTGCGCAATAATTGCTTTTTCATTGACACTTGCACAAGTATGAACGCTGAATCTTGAGTAATATTCGTGGGCGCTGCGGATAGGATCGGCCATTTGGAGTATCATTTGGACACTTTGATGCCGTTTAAGGTACCGTTAATGGCGGACAAAGAGACAAATTTACAAACAGAGCAACTAACATTGTTGCGTCGAAAGTCTCCAAGAAAGAAAAACTAAGAAGTTTTGGTAACAGTCGAGTGACAAGAAATGTTTGAGGATGGTGGTCATTGTACAGCATGATAATAACAAGAAGGAGGCACAGTTACAGCATGTAAACAGTGCTTACGCCAGTTGGCTACCTTGCGAAGAAATATGGAGGAATGGAGAGCGTCATTATTCATGTATGACTGGTTTGAGGGGCACCGCAGTCGATTTTTTAAAGCTACGATACAGCAGGCGTATGAACTCAAGTGAAATATTTAACCAGGAGCCAGGAGCCGTGTGATAGAATGGTCGCTTAAAAGTGAGCCGGAAACAGTCCTATCAGCAGGACCAACGTTATTTCATTTAAAGCATTCGTGTCAGGAAAGGACGAGCTCACTACTCAACTACCTTCTGGCTGAAAATTCCAACAAAACTAGTTATAACGATGACGACCATTCCAAGCGCAAAAACGGACGAGAAAAAAAGCATGACGTGCGTGCATTTGTGTTACCCTATGCATGAGTTTTATGGGCGAAGCTCCTTGTAGCGGCACCCAATCGTCCCCCGTAGTATCTAACAAGTATAACATTTTCACCTCCAAGGTGGTGCCGGTGAGAGACTTCTTCTGTGCGTGGTTGAACAATAAAAAATAGTGCTCAATGTACATGTCAATGGCTGCTAATAGGGAATGAGAGACAGGAGCATTCGGCTTTTAGTTAACGCGCAGGCTGCGATCACCATTAGCAGCCATTGGCATGGACATTTAGCACTATCTGACAAGAAAGGGTTGCTACGTTATACTCGCTGGGTGTAACCTCCTTAGCTTTAGAAAGGTTTAGCGAGCGTTGAGCCGCAGTGCCATGAATACAATGAACTTGTATATACCATGAATGAACTCGAGGTGGTTAAAAATGTGAAGTAGATACGAAGCGCAAGCTGTAAGAAAGTAAAACCCGCATTCTCCGCCTCTCATTTTCCATTAGCAGCCATTGGCATGTACATTGAGCACTATCTGACTGAAAAAGTTTGCTACGTCATACTCGCTGGGCGTAACCTCCTTGGTTTTCGAAAGGTTTAGTGAGCGTTCGACCGCAGTGCCATGAATACAGTGAACTAGTATATACCATCAACTCGAGGTGGTTAAAGGTGGGAAGTGGACCCGAAGCGCAAGCCGTAAGAAAGTGTGCGTGTGCCACCTCTCGTTTAGTCCTTGGAATGTCCGCTGGATGGCGGTGCTTCTATATGGGGAATATATGATGAAAAGATGCGAGATGGTGGTACTTGGAGTGTTGAATAGATGGACGAACGGACACACAGACAGACGCATGGATGGACGCATGAACGGACGCAGGGGCGGCTGCATGGACGAACGAAGGGACGGACGCACGAACAGACGTACGCACGGACGGGCTGATGGACGCATGGACGGTCACACTGACGGACGCATGGACGGACGGAAGCAAGAACGAATGGACGGACGAATTCTTCACCCCACTCTCCATCATTCACTCTATGGATATGCTGCCATTTTTTTTGTTTCCTGTTGGTTGTTTTTGGAGAGTGTGAGAGTTTTGTAGTTAATCTCTACACTACCCATACATATCTCTCAGACTTTTTTATATATATACACACGTACAGTTGTAAGACAGTGCCTTTGTCGTCATTTTCTTTTTCTCGTCCGCGTTTCTTTGCACTGGCACTCATGAACATTATTCAACTGAACCAACCCGCTACTATTTTCCTCTTCATAGCTACACGGATAATTTTGTGCCACGGTTTTTACCCTGAGACGCATCTCTACAGAATGATCGTCTCAGTAGTTATTACCATACATGGCTGCTGCTTGAAATCGTTCGTGCCTGTAAGAAAATCATGTGCGGTGAAATCTGGAATTCATAACCACAACCAAATAAAGCTTGGAATAGAAATGCATACCTGACCCATTGTTCGCATTGTGCTTAGGTCATTAGTCAGTCACACAGTAGAGCATACAGTCATTAGACTACAGTGAACAGTCCAGAGCGTCGCCATTCTCGGGCATCGTACAACAGTGAGAATGCTGGCCAAATCTTCTAGTGCCCGGCTGGCCGACTTATTTCAGCACCAATGCATTCAAAGCTATATCGAGAACTTTTGAAGGCCACAAAAAGCTTCCACTTCAGACAATGCCGCGGCCATGTGCGGCCTGCTCAAGCTGATAAGCGTGCAGAATGATGAGTGGATCATGTCATCTATTGTCGCCGGTAAATAATGACACCGTTTGTGGTGCGTGCTGAGATGCGCAAACACGTTATCAACCTCCAAAAGTGAACCGCCAAGTTGCGGTGAACTTTTTCGCTGTCACAAAGATGAGATCCAGTGTAATTTTGTTAACTGCGAATTGAACATGTTAGCCTAGATTTCCGCATATTTCTACATCTTAGTTGTGCAGTAAAATCTAGTTATTTTAAACTCAAACGAAGCCAATCTACTGTTCAAAAGAAGCGAACCTTGGATTAGTGGGTGGGTGCAAAAATTATTAAATATTGCTCCCCACTGCGAGCGCAAAAACCTGTGAAGCCACCTCTGGACTCTATATCTTGAACCTGCCCATTTGTAGCAGGTGATATAGTTCATGGCGCTTTTAACAAGGAACAAAATAAACTCATCAGTTTTTGATAAGCCAGAAACAAAGAATCAGCATGCATTCTTGTGAGCAGTGAGCCTTATTGTCATGATATAAGACGCTACTCATGACCGAAACCACGCCTATTTACATAGTAGAGTTAACAAAATGAAAAATTAAGGCAATACTGGTTTACACTTGACGTTTTCAGGGCCGTAAGCAGGTTGATTTAACAACACAAACAGTTAATGATTTTCATTTGCTTTCGTTTGTTCTCTCACGACCCCATGAGCATTTTTTATGTATAGCTTTTCCAAGAGCTGCAGCGCAGGGTCCGAAATTTCATATGCTGAGAAATGCTGCTGTTTTGTTGCTTTGCATCATCAGTAAATTCAGTTTCTTTTTTTGTTCCACAGAATACTGTGATCACTCTGAGAAAACTTCTGCATGGAGATATAAACATGGTGGCTTGCAGTTAGAATTCACTGTTGTGGACAAGGACCAGTGCAAAATATCAGGAGTATTCCGCCATAGAATACAAAGAACTGCGTGAGTTCCAGTTAACTGTAAGTTTAAATTACCGAGCTTTTGCGGTACCTGTACATAACTATTACAAAAATAATGTCGTAGATGAGATGAGTTATAAATTAGCAGTTTCAAGAACAGACCCTCCAACAAGGGAAGCTATGCCACTTTTCCTCTCACGCTCCCTCGCGAACTCAAGAAATAGTCGGTGTGCGGGGGAGAGGGGGGCTGTTTTCTTTTTTGATATTTGTATGAATAAAATACTAAACCAAATATAAAAACTAGTTTGCGTTTTGTGCCAATATTTCAAGTCTCAAATGACCTTTTGAGAGAGTAATCTTTCGAATTTGGCTAGTCAGGCTAGTCCACCACTACAGTTTTCCTCCTACGCTCTTAACGAAAATGTCCGTTTTTCAGAACATAAAAACGTGTTCAGCGAAACGGCTAAGTATATGTGTACATCAAAGTAGGCATCGACGTATAAGTCATAGATATCGTTGATTCGTTCGAGCATCGCGTAAAAATGGTGCATTATACTATCCGGCACTTCGCCTTTCTTTCTGAAAAAAAATACAAGAACATTAGGCAGGCATATAAATTATGTGAACTATTATGTGGACAAATGAATCAAACCAATAGTCACTGGAGGTCAGTGCTCTTATTGCAATGGTAGATCTGCTTTCAATCGATGTGAGCAATTAACCGCGATTGCAACTAATAATTGAGATTATCAAAGCACACATAAAAAGCCTCGTTAGCAGCACAACTGCTAGTCGCTGCCCCACGAGTGGCCTAGACGTCAAGCTCTGGAGTTTTGCGGACATGCAGCGCCACCTGTCTGCGCAGTTTTGGGTAGTGCAAAGCCCGACTCTATTGCACAGTTTGCTGGGCAACCAAGCGCGACAATACAGCGTATTGAACAACCATTGAGCTAAAATTTAGGTGTATTTGTGCATTGAACACTTGGAAAAAGAGCTACGCATTTCTCTCTGCTAGTCGGACGCGTTACCGAACCGCCATAAAGTGCTTGCCTGTTCACAAGCCAAAACGACGGCGAAGCCAAGAGCAGACGCAACAGCTCTGCACTCTACAAAAAAGACACCGGTCGACACTACTATTCTGTTGTGAATTGCCACGGAAGTAAAGGACTTCAGTTTCGCAGATTTCCGTACCTTTCACGAAGAAGTATGGCGAGAATGCTGGATACGAGCCGACACGAACGTGCTGGGTAAGGAGATTGCTCGCGTTGCCCTCAGCTGGTCGAATGAGAAAGTGTGATATTGTAGTTGATATGCCGATGATGCACCAAATCTTTACCATGCAGAACCGTGGTAACGTTGATTATGAACATTAACAGAGACTCTGACCACGGTGCTTGCCGTGCAACAGTAGACAGGTGACGCGCGCGTAAACATTGCACACGCCGCGACCACCGACAACCTTGAGTGGTCACCACCACACAGCATTACGCACGTAGGGCTTTCAAGGCTCCAAGTTCTGGATTTATCTAGGAAATGGGAACACGTATGCCACACAAGTAAATCGCAAAATTATTGCAAACACAATCAAGTTTTCTTGCCGGTGGTCCCCGTGATTGCCAGAACTATCCCGGAAGCCTCGGTTTTGCCTTTAGTTGTTCACTCAAAGTGAACACGCATGTATCCCCATTTGCAGTATTTAAAAAATGCCGCCATATCCACAAAGTGAATGATGATGAGTGGGCGAAGCTCCGGAGGTAAACCTGGTAAACCATGAATCTTCCGTACATTTTGCCCACTCGATTTTATTGCAACGCTCCCCCTAGCGTACGTCGCCGCACTATATCGAACGATGACACGCGCCATATGTGGCATCATTCCTATTTTATAACACCTCGCATCTTTTATAATCAACTACACGTACCGCCGTCTAGTTTATAACATCTTGCATCTTTTGGACGGATGGACGGACGGACGGACGGATGGACGGATGGACGGATGGATGGATGGACGGACGGACGGACGGATGAATGGACGGACAGACGGACGGATGGATGGATGGACGGGCGGACGGACGGACGGACGGGCGGACGGACGGGCGGACGGATGGACGGATGGACGGATGAATGGATGGATGGACGGACGGACGGACGAACGGACGGATAGATGGACGGATGGATGGACGGATGAATGGACGGACGGACGGATGGACGGATGGATGGATGGACGGATGGACGGACGGACGGATGGACGGACGGATGGATGGATGGATGGATGGATGGACGGACAGACGGATGGACGGATGGACGGATGGATATGGCTGTACCCTTTAGATCGGGCTGTGGCTAGCGTAATACTTAGAACTGAACGAGAGGTGGCTACATACAGGGGACGCACAGCCCACGCCTTAAGGAGCTTCGCTCCTAAAACGAAATAAAACCATCAACTTAACATTCTAGCAACTGTTCAACACACAGGAAGCGAGAGGTAGATAAAGAATGCGACTGCAAGACGAAAATTGTCATGGCTATTCGTGCCGGATAAAGTGAGCTTCGTACTACTGATCGTAAGATAGTTTGCTCGTGTATGTATCATCGCTTTGGCACTGTGTATATGCGCAAGTTTTACTCATTTAGGCGTTACAAAACGACAGTCGAAGTGATTGCCTCGAAGTAGATGTTATGCGACTTCCTTGACCTTAAATTGCAGCACGCCGAAATAATTGCGACATCTTTTGCTTTGTACCCAAAGTTCACTTTGACGGGCTTCCTACTTTTCTGAAGCATGGTTAGATTGAAAGAAAAGCTTGCCAGGTTTTTGATTTTAAAAAAACGCCTTTCAAGAACAACAAAACAGGAGGGCCTGTGCATATTCGCTTGCGGACTGCTCTTTTTGCACAACCCATTTATAGCTGGCTCGTCGATGTGGGTGCTGGTGCACCATGGCGGCATTTTTCGCAGCGTTGCTTGAGCAGAGTCTGAAGACCATCATAACACAAGGCTGAAGTTTGCATTTGATTTCTTCTGCCTGAAGTACTCATGGTACTGTGAAGTACTGTGAGCAACATGGCATCATCAGGAAAAATATGTCGGTCAAGTCTTTTTCCTTTCGGCTGCATGTATTTATTACAGTGTGTTAATTAAAAACCATATGGACGACAGTACATTATTGTTTTCCGCGTCTCACTCATTTTTTCTAAACTTTATTTTTCTCACCGCGTACTAGCAGAATAAAAAAAGTGACAAGATGTCGGCTAATATTTTTTCAATGTCGTTGTTAAGGTCGGCACATTTTCCAAGTTGTAATTCAAAGTTGCTCACTAACATCATCATCATCATCATCATCATCAGCCTGACTACGTCCACTGCAGGACAAAGGCCTCTCCCATGTTCCGCCAGTTAACCCGGTCCTGTGCTTGCTGCTGCCAATTTACACCCGCAAACTTCTTAATCTCATCTGCCCACCTAACCTTCTGTCTCCCCCTAACCCGCTTCCCTTCTCTGGGAATCCAGTCAGTTACCCTTAATGACCAGCGGTTATCCTGTCTACGCGCTACATGCCCTGCCCATGTCCATTTCTTCTTCTTGATTTCAGCTATGATATCCTTAACCCCCGTTTGTTCCCTAACATAAGGAAACACAAATCAAAAAAGAAGGAAGGCTTGTGCATTGGTTGGTTGGTAAGAACTTTATTGGAAGTCCGGCAGAGCTTTCGCCGACCGGACCTTAGGTCTCCCGCGTGGAGACGCCAAGACCTTGCCTGACCACCGCCTCGCGGGCCTGCTGGACGGCCCAGAGTTGGTCACCGAGGCTAGGGCTGCACAGCGCAGCGGCCAACCACGGCGGAAGGGTTCTAGATTTAGCACATTGCGGATTTCTAGCGGAGTCCCAGAGCATGTGATTTAACGTGGCAACCTCACTATGGCATATCTTGCATATATTCGTCGGATATATATTGGGGTATAGTCTGTTAAACAGCGATGGGTTGGGATTCGTGTGCGTCTGCAGCTGTCGTAAAGACACCGCCTGCATCCTGTTCAGCTTCTCGCTGGGTGAAGGAAAGGTTCGGTGGGCTAGGTTGAAAGCCTTGGTAATTTCATTATAAGTCGTCAAACAGTCTTTGGTGTTTTCCCATAGAGGACGGTCGCCGGCGTGGTTCACGAGCTCCCGCGCCTTGGCGTGTGCCGTCTCGTTTAGGTTGCGGTGTGTCTGCGATACCTTTCTCATGTGAGCCGGGAACCACAGGAGTCTGGTTGGAAGCTCTGTCTCTTGATGAAATTTTCTATTGCGCAGGACTTTGGCCGCTCGTTGCGAGATCCATCCTTCGGCGAAGTTTCTTACTGCTTGCCCCGAATCACAGAGGACAGTAGTGCATGACGAATCCGTGAGCGCGAGTGCCACCGCTACTTCCTCCGCTTCTTGTGTGTGGTCACATCGAATACTTGCTGATATTCTCGTTTCGCCTTTCCAATCGACGAGCATGACTGCAAATTGCGAGCGGTCTGCGTATTGAGCGGCGTCAACGAACCACGTTCCCATTTCGTCGGCGTAAGTGCGCAAGAGAGCTCTTGCCCTGGCCACTCTTCTGCCCGGGCTGTATTCTGGGTGAACGTTGCTTGGAATTGGCTCAACCCTTATCGTTTGTCGGATCGCGTCTGGCACAACGACTTTCTGGCTTTGTTCGGTGTAGTAATGGATGCCGAGACTTTACATGATCTGGCGTTCCGCTGTCGTGCCCGATAGTCTTTCCAGTTGTGAAGTGCACTGTGCCTCGGCTATTTCGCTTCACGTGTTGAGAACTCCGATTTGAAGCAGCAGGTGCGTGCTGGTGGACTTGGGTAGACCCATTGCCACCTTGTACACTCTGCGGATAAGGACGTTGATCTTGGCTTCTTCTGCCTCGTACCAGTTGTGAAATACCGCAATGTACGCAATATGACACATGACGAAAGAGTGTATAGGTTGTATGAGACTATCCTCTCTCATTCCGCTTCTTCTGCTAGTGACCCTCTTAATAACTCTAATGGCGTTTGTAGTCTTGTGCTTTAGTTTAGTGATCGTTTCACTGTTAGCTCCATTTGTCTCGATTATCATACTGAGGACCCTTATTCTTTTTACTATGGGGATCGCTGCTCCGTTACTCGTGCGTAGCCTGATCTCTTCGTATTCTCGTCTGGTCCTCGCCGCCATTCCTCTACGCCCGAGTGGCCTACCTCTGTGTGTGGGGCGGTAGAGCATAACTCGGGTAATTTAGGATAATTTCATTCATTAGAGATTTGCCTAAATCTGAATGTGCCAAATATAAACTGAACTGTACAATACCCTGTAAATACCACTATAAATTCCTTACATTGGCAACACACGAAAGTAAGATGACTCGCGATTCACATCAAGGTTATAACTTATGAGAGCATAAATAATTGTGAATCTTTGTAATATACTACTGCAAAAAATTACCCGTTGCGAATTCATACAAGACATAAAGTGCATAAAGCATCTGATACACAGGGAGATAGAAGAAAGCATATGTATGATTTCATTGCAGTGTTACAACAGTGGAGGTACTGGCAGAGCATCAGTTACGGTGTAAGCCAGTTATGTGCGTGCGCATTCTTTCTGTCTCCTGACGTGCACCATCTTCAAGTATATGAGGAATGTCTCTTCATTCAGGGCGTTTCGTTTAAGAGTAATTATTATTCAGTTATACATATGGCCCTAATCAAAGCCTGGTAGTTTTCATCTTTTTGCGTTACTACATGGATTCGATTCCCGGCTTCATTTTCAAAGTTAACTTGTTAATCTTACCGTGTATAACCATAAGGTGCTCACAAATCATTTTTCTGTGTGATTACATTGTGCATTTTGTTCAGTTACTAGTGCTACATTTATTAAAGGAAATAAAACATTTGTATTTTATTTCTATCATGATTAAGCCACATATTTCATCATTCTGAGATTACCGTGTATAGTGTCTTATGTCGCGAACCCTTGTATTTGGCACGGAGGACTTGTCAAGATATAAAAAGACAGCTTTCATCAACCGAACCTATCTCTTTTTCTACAATAAATGAAACGAGGGTGTTTTATTGATAATATATAAACCGGAACAAGTGCAGTAGTTGACAGAGAGAAGTAGAACAGCACTGTTGTGTGGGAACGAAACATGATGAATATCAAGTGCGAACGCGGTAAGGTGGTAAGGCTGACTGGGAAGAAAACATGCGCATCTCATTTTCACGTTCACGTGAACCATAAAATTGATTTTCATGTCATGTATGTGTAAGGCTACATTAAGGTGATCAAAAAAGTGCTAGAGAAGCCAATGTTCAGGTTAGAGTGCCAGAGAGTTTCTCTTTTTAAAATAAGATGGAATCAATTTGCGCAAAGTGGGACAATTTGTTTTTCTTTGCACCAAGGTAGCCTACACATGCATCAAATGGCTGATTTGTAAATTAAGTATATAAATATCAGAAAGGGCCATCTATTAGATACATTCATTACAAAGGTAAATAAGCTGTAAATGATATGATAACATAAGTTAACTGAAGATGATAATCATTAGACTGGGTATGTTTCACCAAAATCACTGATCTCTGTCTATTTATTGTATTTAGCAATAAATTAAAAGCTCGCCAATCTATAGCTCTATAGGGCAATGAACTCTTATACTGTGGTGCCGCAACACGCACAAAAGCATCCTACAGACCGTAATTAGGGTCAGTGCTCTTAAACCGAAAGTCTTTCACCACCTTTCTTTCCTCGTTGGGCAGGCTTCGGCGAAGCTCATGTCAACAATATCATCAGCCGAGTAGCCGAGTACAACGGCCGACTCAGGAACAGAATGTGGGAATCAAACGCAATTTGCTGGTGTCCCTATTCTGTGAGACTAAAGCAGAGCTACCTTCATTGTGTGACGACGGCTTAATGAACTCGATAATCCCTGTCCAATCAAAGTTCCAAATTTCCATCAAGCCAATGGAAGTAGTCACTGTATTGGCCACTATTGCGACTGGTCAAAGAAATTTCTTGCAGGTGTGCTTTGATTTCGCATTTGTATGATTGTTGCATTGACGTCACTTGGGCAACAAAACCAATACTTGCCTTAACTGCCACTGGGCTAAGTTCTGCATTTCATAGCTTTAGACCATCTATAAAAGTACATAACGCAGAGCCCAGAAAATTTATATTTGTCACTAACCACGTGAGCAGAACTGCATATAAATTGGGGACGCTCAAGCTTCGCCCCTAAAAATTAAATGCGACAGCGATGTCTTGTTCTTAGTGTGTACTTCAAACACTTACTGCATGAATTTTTTTTCAAACTTGCAATGCACCTACTACGGGGCCTTACAGAAAGAGGGGCCGTAGCGTGTGTGTCTTTCCTAGTTGACGACCAGCTTCAAACCATGAAGTGATTATGATAAGCGCACGTTCTGGCGCTTGAGGTAAATGGGCCATTGTACCACGCTATATTACTGTATTATTTTATGTTGTATTGCGAAGCATGTACACAACACGCTTGTGTTTTTAAGCAGATGAAGTATTTTCACTGTATTCACAATCAAACGTGTGGTCTTGTGGTAGCACATCCACTTGCCACGCAATGACGCGGGCTCGATATCCGTTGTCACCATGGGGTTCTTTTTAATATTCCTTTTATTTGCAGCGTACTAGACTTTTCGGTCACGCATAAAATGACCTTTTGCTCACAATCAACGACGAAAACACCGATGCCGACAACAACGCTGGAATTTCTGCTAAACGAGCTCCTCAACGCTCGTTTCGCAGAAAACCACCGTAAAAAAGTATGACCCTCATTTCAGGTCTGGCAATCCCATGCAGAAAATTTCCCTCAGGGTGGATACCTTACCAAACGACTATGAACTTCGTTCATCCGAGCACCAGGCTAGAAGTGCGCTTGTACCTATTTATTGAGTAGGTGCCTGGCGGAAGCACTTCTCTGCCTTCCACAGTGGCGGTGGATGCTCAACTAGTTTACCAAGGCTATGGTGGCTTAAGGTACGCCCAGGGGTCTTGGAAGAACTCTATGGGACTACTTTTCGAAATGAGTCCCCAGAAGCAACCGAGCGCCAGGTCACCGTACTCCTCTACTCAACAGTAAAAGCTGGTGGGTTCCCGGCCAACAGTGGGAGTGAACCCGTAGCTCCCGCATTAGAATCGTACGCCCTAAATTTGTAGCCACCGCTGCGGTTACTGAATGAAATTCCACCAATTCTAGAATTGTGTAATAGAAAATAAAAAATAACAGCATCACAAATACCAGTCAATGGAAACATCGTGACAAATCTAGAAGATAGTGTATGGCATTTTATTTCATAACTTCAGAGTGTGTTCAACGCTTCTGAATTTCACTATGTATGTAACACGGCAGCATGTTTTTAAGCAGAAACACTTTTTTAACCTGGTGAAGCATATGGGCTGCTAAATTTGAAAAGCAAAGCATCATGGGGTCCTGGTAATATACCGAACATATTTCTACAACGATATTCTTTATATATTGCGAAATGTTTGGTTGTCGTCCTTCATTGTAATCTTTGCAACTGCCCGATGACTGGAGGACTGGCCGAATACTGCCTATCTTTTAAAAGGTATACTGCTTAGCCATAGGAAATTACCGTCCTATTGCAGTAACTTCACCATGTTGCAAACTTATCGAACACAACATAGCCTCTAGTATAACTACCTTTTTGCAAGAGCGCTTGATTTTGACAAAATATAAGCATGGATTTCAGAAAGTATTCTCAAACATAAATCAACTCATAACAATATTTTGCTCTCTTGCAATAACCCTCGATAGACTGGGTAGAATAGACATGCTCTTCTTAGACTTCTGTAAAACTCTCGTTGAAGTTCCTCATAGTAAACCTATTTTCAAACTTGGAACCATATATATACCAAAGTATTTGTTTCTTGGATTTCCGCGTATCTATCTAGCCAGAAATGATACGTTGATGTAAGGGGTAAGCATTCCGACCGTCTTCCGGTCACTTTCGGCGCACCAGAAGGCAGTGTGTTAGGCCCTTTGCTTTTTCTATCACATAATAATGATATTAGTGTTATTCGCCCTGGTGTAGAAATGAGATTGTTTGCGGATAATTGTGTTCTGTTCAATAAAATTAGTTCCACAAATGATTACAGTGATTTAAACACTAGCCTTTGCAATAGACACGAATGGTGTAAAAAATAGAAATGTGCCTTAATTTGTCTGCCTTCCAATAACTCGTCGAAAAAATCTGATGTGGTATAGTTATATGTAGAGGTCTTCACCACTGCTACAATTACACTTTTACAAGTACCTTGGTGTGATGTTGACTTCAAATTTAACCTGTTCAATTTATAATGATAACGTTTGTTCATCTGTTTTTAGTAAACTATTTCTCTTTAAATATAAACTCAAAACTTCTCCCACAAATGTTAAAGTGTTATATTACACTGCCCTTGTGCTACCAAATCTAGGGTACGCGTGCATAACATGGCATCCTTACACTAAACGTAATACTTACACTGTTGCACGCATTCAAAGAAAGGCTTTACGATTTAAATTCAACGTGTTTTCTCTTTCACCTCCTCTTGAAATTTAATGCAAGCAAATTATAATTCCTTATTACAGGCACGAACGTGAAAAGCTATATTAGAATATTTTTATTAAGTTTGGAACAAAATCTAGCTCTAGATTCATCCCTGTATCGGAAACCCCTAGCTTGCAGGGCCTCCCGGCACCTTCACCCCATATTTGCATCGCACTCACTGATTTAACTATTCATATTTTCTGAGAACAATTACAGAATGGAATTGTGTCACTGATACATGTGGTCAGACTGCAAATCGACATTGTTTCACTTTTACTGTTTTTACGTTAAGGTTGCCTTTTCGTATTTGAATTGACCACCCTGCATGGACCACGAGTCTGCAGTATTGACTAAATAAATGATAAATAATAATTGCACTGCAAGGCGGGCGCCAACCGCAGTGTGGGGCCAGGTCAACAGCCACCATTGTTGATGGATGTGGGTGCCGAGAGGCGTTTGTGAAGGTGCATCGGAGCGACTTCAGAAACGTTTCTGTCGTTGGTGCGCATGTTTGACCCTTCGATCCGCGTGAAGCTGAGGTGCATGTGTTTGGGGAGTGCAGGAATGCGGAGGCTGATTAGTTGAGCGGCCGGTATGTCTGCTTAAGTGGCGGCCGCTCTCGTGGGGAGCAATCAGTTAGTCCCTGGGCTGCGCCGGTTGTTCTAGTGAAGAAGAACGAGGATACTCTGCCTTTACCACCATAGACTGAATTCTGTTGCCAACAAAGACGTCTCCGCAGTGCCACACATTGATGACGCCCTGGATTGCCTGCATTCCGCTTTATACTTTTTTTGTTGATCTGAGATCAGGTTACGCGCGAATTTCAATGCACGCAGCTGCCAAAAAAATTGGCGCTTATTACACCCGGTGAACTGAACGAAAACGACGTCATGCCATTCAGAATATGTAATACACCTGCAACAATCAAATGATTCATGGACTCTCATTGTGCATGGTTTGAAACGGCAGATTAGCGTGTCTGACCTGTATGATCATTTTTGGACGTACGTTTCAGGAGCATAACCCACGCCTAATTCTTGTGCTCAACTGCATCGAAAAGGCTGCTCTTGTATAAAATTCGAAAAGCTGATACTTTGGTGTGCTCAAAACATTGGTGTCGGGACATCTCGTTGTTAAAAATTTTACTTGACCGGACCCACAAAAGACAGCGGCTGATAGATCGTTCGAACGATCGAAGTCTGTGAAAGAACTTCGTAGCTTTATAGGGCTCTGCTCGTATTTGCGGCGGTAATACGCAGGCTTGCGGATTTCGTTCACACCCTGACCAATCTTCAACGCATGAACAGTCTTGTTTCAATGAACCCTTCGGTGTGATGCCGCTTTTCTCTAGCGAAAGTGTCTGTTAACTTTACAGCTAATATTTAGGCAACATTAATTTTTTGTCTCCCACGCAAATTTACACAGAAGCAAGCACCATCGCTATTGGAGCCATTATGATTCCACGCTCTGGTAAAAAGGAACGCGTCGTGGCACACGCAAGTCGTTCTTTAAGCAAGCCTGAATGCAACTACACAGCGACCGAACAGGAATGCCCGACGGTAGTCTGCCAATCAATGGCTTCACTCAAACGTGTTTATGGCCACCCGTTAACCAACGTCACAGATCACCATTCCCTGTTCTGACTTTCGTGACCCATCCGGCACTCTCACACGATTGGCTCTTCATTGTTGGATTGATATGTGGGGTTTAAAATTTCTTGTATATGCAGAATGGTAAAAGATACCTCTAATCTTGATGCGCACAATATTAAAAGTAGGCCAGTGAAGTATGTTCTGGATATAATTACGCCTTGTCTAACGCTCATTTATAACCCCGCCCTTACAACAGCTCATTTTCCAGCTGATATGCAACTAGCCCAGGTTACCGTGATTTATAAAAACAAGAGATGTGAACATTGTAGGAAACTACGGGCCAGTATCTAGTATCCCGTATTTCTCTAAGAGGTTAGAGCAACTAATCCGTGTTCGTCTCAACAACTTTTTTCTCAAACACTGTTTAATAACTGACTGTCAATATGGCTTTACGCAAAACAGATCTACGGAGCGTGCGCTGCTTGTTCAAAGGGATATACTTTAAAGAATTTTGAGACGCAGCTCTTAACTCTTCGTATTTTTGTTGATTTAAGCAAAGCCTTCGGCTGCTTAAATTATGATATTTTTTTGCGAAATTAGAGCACTACAATGTACGTTGGCAATCCTTTAACCCATAAAGTCATACATGGCCTCACGATCTCAATATGTAGTTATTAACTACTACGCCTCACAGATTCAAAGTACTTCAAATGGCGTCTCTCTTGGTAGGATTTTGAGGCCGCTGCTACATATATATATATATATATATATATATATATATATGAGATATAACAGACAGTAATGCCAAGGAATGTACAGGGGAAGTTATTAACATTAATGGAATGTAAATAAGAAGAAAGAAAAGTGGATGAAAAAATTACCAACTGTAAGCAGGAATCGAACCTACGACCTTCGAATTACGCGTTCGATGCTCTAACCACTGAGCTATTACAGCGGCACTCCCTCCATCCACTTTTTTGGGTTTATCTGTGAATTCAGAAGTAGGAGCGACAGTCAGCGCCATCTATAAGCCAAACAACGAGTGTGAAAACACTCTTATGCGCATGTTTGGCGTCACGTAGCACGTGAACTTATTATGAGCGGGCAGCTGATTAATTGTCCCTCTTATACAACCTAAACACACCAAGTCTGCCAGTACGAGACCCTCGTTTTTCTTTCTTCTTATTTACGTTCCATTAATGTTAATAACTTCCCCTGTACATTCCTTGGCATTACTGTCTGTTATATCTCATTATTATTGTGTTAAAAACACGGAAAAAACGAGCCCTTAGGTATACACTTCTTTCCCTTATATATATATATATATATATATATATATATATATATATAATGTTCCTAACATCACAAGTCACGCGAAATACATTATATATACAGACGACACCAACCAATTTTTTTTCTCTAATGACATACGACACTTAGAACAAGTAGCAAACGACACGCTCTCATCCCTTTCTAAGTGGTCATCAGTTAACTCTTTGAAAATAAAGAAACGAACAACGAAAGCAGCAAATGGTCCTACGATTCACCCACCGAACTTTCATTCCTAAAACATAATATTGTACCTGTAAACAAACTATTTGACTACAGATTTGCGTGTTTTCATAAAACAATAAATGGGAGAAAATGACTACTTTTTATCTAAAATAGTTCCACTTACGTTTCGCCACTCATCATATAATACCAGAATACAAAATAGTTATGTATGTACAAATTATCGTTTTTCTCTGTTGGGTTTAATGTGCCATAGTTCTTGAACACATCATGTTATGACTGCCTCAATAATATGTCTCTGTCTGCCATTCGCAAGAACATTATTCGGCAATACGTGCCACTGCGATATCAAATGCATTCGTGCATCCATATATTGTATTAATCTATGTTATTGTTTTACATTGAAGTTACTATTATCAAATATGGCCCATAGGTCTTGTTCTTTTTCACGGATACTTGAAAGAAGTTTCTGTACAGTGGTTGCTTCTGACATGTAAGAATGACCCGGCTCATCAAGCGGCGTAAAATTTGCTGCTTTTTTCTCGCCATCCTTAGTTTGTACGTACAAACTGAAATAAAGACTTTGAATTAAATGTTTGAAAACCACTATTTGATTATGAGAGACGACGTAGTGGAGGGCTCTGGAAATTTCGACCACCTGGCCTTCTTTAACGTGCACGCAAATCTGACCGTAAGGGCCTACAGCATTTCCGCCTCCATAGGAAATGCAGCCGCCGCAGCCGGGATTCGATCTCGCGACCTGCTGGTCATTAGCTGAGTACCTTACACCCGTATTCAGAAACGCTCCTCGACTCGACTTTTACACTTCACTTGACAGAGTTGAGCACTGCGCCGCTGCTCGGTTGAAAATGATGCTGCGCTACTCAAAAATCGCAGAAGAATATCGCTGATATGCACTGACTTGCCGTGCCTAGAGATGGCGTTCCTATCGGCTTTTTCAAGTGAAGGTGAAGCGTTGAGTGAAGGGAGGTTCTAGAAAATTGAGGTTAGCCACTGGACAACTGAGCCCTGGGCGTGGACGATGGGCTGTTCGTTTGTAAGAATTTATCTTGATTTCTTACAAGAGTGGTCGTCGGCCCATTGATGCGGATTCCTTCTCCAGGATGGCCTTATCTGCTACAGATTGTGAAGCCGATAACTACGACCACTTTATCGCTTCTGTGTCGCCTGGCTTTCCCGAAGCCGTGATTTGTAACGTTAAGCAGCGTAACGACACAAGCTTGAAGGCTCTCTTTCCTGCAACAAAAGCGCCAATAACCGAAGGCCAATTTCGTGTTTTGCGTCTCATTTATTCTGCGTCTTAGACAGTGACGACCCACCCTATGGTCACTTAGGAAATGCACGAACACTTAGCCGCACAAAAGGGCAGTTCCATTGACGTAATATGGCCAATGCAGTTGGAAACTATGTGGGGAATCGCGTGCACTGTCTGAGCCACAAGCGACTCGCGTCAGGTTCACTCGGTCAGCTGCAGCCCGTAACGCCTACCACTTCCCCTTTTGAAAAGGTCAGCGTTGTCTTCATGGGCCCATTTCCAAGTTCTTGAAGAGACAACCAGTTAAAAATTGTGTGCACTGACTACGTGCCGTGGTACTAGGAAACAGCTGCCTTATCGTCCGCCACAGCTCTTCAGGTTTCGCAGTTCTTAATGCATTTAGTCACACTCCGGTACAGGGCACCTCACGTGATATATTAGGTGACCATGGTAGCCAATTTAGCGCCGATGTTGTGGAATCATTTTGTTTGTGTGCCTCCAAGTTCCGAGAATCAAGTGCGTATCACTACAATCCAATTACCTGACCGACAGCACAAACCGAACGTTCGTTAATATGTTGTCAACGTATGCCGCCCCGTACCACAAGAACTAGAACGAAGTATTATCGTTTATGATGTACGCCTATAACTTTGCGAAACACTGAACCATGGCTACAGCACTTTCTGCTTGCCCTGTGCTCCCTCACCTAGACATACGCTGGACTCTATTTTTTTATTTTTATTTTCACGTCTATGACGACTACGCCATTGCGCATACTCTGCGTCGTGCAGAAGCGGCGCATAAACTTGTATGCTTACGAACGTTGACAACTCAAGATTCCTCGAAAACTCGCTAGGACAGTCAACACCGGCATGTAACGCATGTGCCCAGTGATCAAGTGTGAGTGTGGACACCAACACGCAGACTTGGCTTGAGCCAAAAGCTGCAAGCACACTACGCCGGTCTGTTCGTGACCATTCCTCGTTTGAGCGAGGCAAACTATCCAATCGAACATATGACCACTAGTGGCCGATGTTAATGAAGGACCGAGGTGACGAATGTTGTCTGCTTAAAGCCGTTTACACGGAAGACATCAAATTGACTTGACCAGAGGGCTTCTTCTGAGAGAGGAGGGATCACACGAAGTGAAAATGCCAGTGAAAAACAAGTGAAGCACGGGAAGAGAAAAAAAAAACGACGTCGCTTCTATGGTTACCACGGCCTCAGTGCCGATTGGTAACATCCCTAAGTTACTTCATAGAGCATTAAATTATTGTTCGTTGGCACTACTCTGCTAACGAAAGCAATGTGCCCGCAGTTTCTAAGTATTTGCAGCAGCGTCACCCCAAATCGTACCACGAAAGCACGGACTATTTAACAGTATTTGCGTATACCCTAAGCGCACCAAGAAATTCCGCTTGTGGTCGTAGGACGGAATTGGAAACAAGTGTTGATAACAGAAAATCAGTTTACTCTCATACAAGACAGCACAACCACTGGGACGTTTAACTGGCTCAATCACAATGCACCTGGAATGGGTTTAAGAAGCAATGAGGAAATAATCAATCAGCGCCGCTGGTAAGCACTACAAAATAATCGATAACCTAAAGTTCTTTCACAAACCAACTCTGCGGGATGCTCTCACCCAAATGGTAGCACACTGGCCTCTGGTTTCCCTTCGGAAGACGCGGGCCCCTTTTTAGTTTTTCGATGACGCTGTCTTCAACATTATTCTTCACTGCTCGCACGGCATCATCTCTGCGTACTTCTTCGTCGACACACTGACCGACGGCAGTACATTAAATCACTTTTGATCACCAAACTCTGCTCGCTTCTCTGGATGAGCGAACGACACCACTACACCGTAACTTCTACGATCACTGACTACGTACAGTCGTCACCGCACGCTTACATTTTATTGCGGATGGATTCGCTTAACTTTGAGATGACGGATCGGTGCGTAGCGCAGTGAAAACGTTGGCAGGGAGCAAGAATTTATCGCGCATACCTTGGTCTTGTGGCGGCGTCACTCGGCATGGAATTATGTCCTGATTCCCGCGAAGGTGATATTCGAGCGCGGTGGCAGTCTGCGGCCTTTTCTGGGGTCTCTTTGTACCGTTTATTGTTTTGTTTAACGATGAGCTCGCTTTATTGAGATGAATGGTTGGTGCCGCGATTTCATGATGTCGTTTGGTGCGGATGCACCTGCTTTAGGCACTCGTTTGTGGCCAAAGCCTACTCTGTGTCATAAATCTGTGCAAAATTTGAAGAATAAAATTTCGCACAAGATCAACAACAAAAGAGGGCAGTGATAATCATTTTAGTTGGGTTTCGTTTTGGTGCACCTAATGTTACCTATGGCATGCTTGGTTATATAAAAAATGTGCCTAAATCTAATAGTGCATATTGTATCATTCTGTCAGCAGAACTGCTTAAATATCTGACTCTGTTTGAAGTTTTAACAGTGGAAAGCAAGAACAGTAGCTGTTGTATATGCCCGGCAGGACGCTGCTCTTGTGCCATTGTTTTCCTAATAAAGAAATAGCTGATGCATATCAACGTAACTATTTGAAGTTGGCCAATTGAATATATATCACTTATGTTTCTCATGAACGTGGGAAATAAGGGCTGCTTCCATCGTTTGGCCTGTATAGCCTTAAGCAGCAAGTCGAGAGGCTGATACGTTCAGGTATCCTCTTCAATGCTGAATAATTTTATGGTGTAAATTAGATTAGAAAATCTGAACGGTCAAAAAGTACGAAGGTCTTCAGAAAATGTGAAGAATGTTGAAGGCATACCTTAGATTCATAAGTTTTTGCAGAACCTAAAAAAAAGACGCAAAAGAAAAGTGTCCGCGTACTTATTTTCTGCACCATACAATTTGAGAGGCTTGCTTGCGGCAATATATAGCGAGGGGGAAAGAAAAGAGGCCTGTCAAGTTAAAGAAGTGAAACCCTTTGCTGACTGCAAGAATAGTGATAGTCACTCGTTACGTTGGTGTGCAGAAAAGTGCATAATGGTGTTGTAGGTAAATGGTCACAAGAACAGAATACATCACTGAGTGGTGACCTGCGAAGCCATTCGGCTGTTTAATGCCGCAGTTGCACAAAATTATCCCCTTTCCTGATTCACGATCTTTTTATATTGGGAAAAGACTAAATGTGATCATAAATATAGCAATGCAGAAATACGTCTTTGTCTCTGACGTCAAAGAAGTGTGCGCCCTGTAGCATGGCTGAGTCACACTGACGTCACCAACCATTTCGTTAAAATCACGCGACCTGTTACGTCACCATTCTTGCTTATATCTACTTCGTTTCAACGACAATAAACGTTGTTCATTACCCGACTGCAGGCCCGCTTACATGGCGGCAGCGGTGCCTAGCTGAAATGGCCACGCCGCAAGCGATTTTGCCGTCAACAATCTTGCCGCCGCCAAAGCCGCTGGACACATCGGGCAACACCTGGCTTGCATGGAAAACTTGGAAGAGTGAGTTCACGCTACTTTCCATTGCTACCCAGTTGACAAAACAAGCGAAAGAAGTGCAAGCAGCCACGTTGCTAGTGATCATTGGTGAAGAGGCAAGGAAGGTATACAGCACCTTCACGTTTGAGGCTGAAGAGGACAAAAATAACGTAAACGTCTTAATTGCCAAGTTTCAAGAGTTCTACAAGCCAGAAACTAACTTGAACTATCATGAATTTCTATTTGGGTCCAGAAACCAGAGGGAAGGCGAACCTTTCAATGAGTGGCTGAAGGAGCTATGAATGTTAGCCACAAACTGTCAATTTGGGGTAATGGAAGACCGGATGCTGCGCAGCCGTATTATTCTGGGTATTCGTGACAAGAACCTGGAGCAGAAACTGATTGCGGAAAACCCTTCATTCAAGAAGACTATCGATATCTGTCGCACGCAAGAGCAAGGGAAACAGCAGTTTCGTGAAATCATTGAAGTCACGGAAACAGCGCAGAACACGGCAGTTAACGCAGTCGCAAAGAAAGGGGATGCCTGCGGCAGCTGCGGCTATCGCACACACCGCGGCGAAAGATGCCCCGCCACCGGTAGAACATGCAATAAGTGCGGAGGATTTAACCACTTTGCGCGAGCATGCAAACGGGCAACGCCTTCGCGAACCGTTCCTTGCAAGAAGAAAGAACTACGGGAACTATGCGCAGAAGACGGCAATTTTTTTCTGCAAACAATAACGGTGAGCACGATCAACACAGACCACTGGAGTGCGACGGTGGACATTGAAGGCCAACCAATGACTTGCAAATTAGACACGGGGGCTAATTGTTGCGTCATTTCAAGGAGGGACGTCGCAAAGCTACCGAATCTACCAGAGCAGGCTTGCCGGGTCGCGCTAACAGCATTTTTCGGCAGGCAACAAGGCAACCGCCCAAGCAAAAGTGCACCTGCGGCTTTCAGCAAATGAGAGCGTGATCCACGAAACATTGTACATCATAGAGCAAAGTGTACCAGTGACTCTGAGTGATTCTGCAGCCGAACGCCTTGAGTTTATCCGCCGGGTACAGCACATTGCTGTCGATCAACTTCACCAGCCAGCCCAACCTTTCGCAGATGTCTTCACAGGACTGGGTGAGCTCAAGGAATACGAGTACGAAATAAAACTCAAGCCCGGCGTCGTGGGTGTCGTCGTTCCAGCTCGAAGATTGCCCGTGGCCCTGGAGGACAAGACTAGAGCGGAACTTCAGCGTATAGAGGATCAGGGCGTCAGAACAAAGGTAAGTTAGCCTGAAGAATGGTCCAGCCATATGGTTACCATTGTTAAAGGAGGCAAAGTTCGAATTTGCCTGGATCCAACATCGCTCAATCAAGCCATACTCCGTGAAAACTATCCCATGCCAACGTTAGAGGATGTCGCTCCTAGGCTTGCCGGAGCAAGATTCTTATCTACGCTTGATGCAGCTTAAGGGTTTTGGCAAATTATGCTTAGCGAGTCTAGCTCCAAACTTTGCACCATGAGCACTCCATGTGGTCGCTATCGGTTCCTTCACGTGTCGTTCAGAATAGCTTCGGCCCCAGAAATATTCCAAGCAGCAATGCACCGCGTTTTGGAAGGGTTGTCCTGTGTGGCGGTTGTGATGGATGATGTATTAGTATAAGGCAGAACTAAAAAAGAGCACGACTGCAACTTAAAACTTATGTTATCCCGGTGTCAACAGCCCAACCTCCGACTTAACTCCAAGAAGAGTGCATTTCTGCAGCCGGAGGTCCGGTATCTGGGACACATACTCACACAGAAGGCCTACGCCTTGATTCAGAGAGGGTACAAGACAACCAAAGAACAAGAAAGAACTGCAGGTATTTCTTGGTACGATGAATTTCGTGCAGCGATTCATTCCCAACATGTCACAAGTAACCGCTCCGCTTCGAACACTGTTGCGTAAAGACATTACATGGGTTTGGACTGAGGCGCAGCAAAAGAGTTTTGAGACCTTGCGTCAATCCTTCACGAAAGCACCCGTTTTGGCTTTATTCAACCTTAAAAAGCCTTTCATTCTCTCGGTTGACGCAAGCCAATTAGGAGTCGGCGCAGTTCTCATGAAAGACGGCCGCCCCATCGCTTTTTCGTCCCGGTCACTTACAGAGGCGCAACAAATCTATGCACAAATTGAGAAGAAATGTTGGCGATAGTGCATGGTTGCACGAAGTTCCATGACTATGTTTTTGGTCAGGCAGAAGTGATTGTAGAGACCGACCACTGGTCTTTGGTACCAATACTTAACAAGCCGCTGCACCTGTGTCCCCTTCGCTTGCAACGCATGAGGCTGACCTTGCAGCGCTATCCGATTAGGCTGGTGTAAAGCAAGGCAAAGATCTTTTTCTTGCTGATGCTTTGTCGCGTTTTCCGAGCACAGTGAGCATGTGCGAGAAAACTGCGCAGTTTCAAGTAAATGTGCTGGAATTTGTTTCAGCCTCGGAACCCCGTCTAAAAAGTATTATCGCAGCAACCAACAATGATACCGTTCTCTCCAAGCTGCGGAAATATGCGCTAACCAGTTGGCCTGACAAGAAGCACAAGGTTCCAGAAGCCATCCGCCCATACTGGTCTTACCAGGAGGAGATACACACACACACAGGGCTTCTCTTTCGCAGCAACAAGGTGATCATACGAAGTTCGATGAAAGCAGAAATATTGGCTCTTTTGCACGTCGCACACCCCGGAGCCGATAGGATGAAGGCGCGGGCAGGAAGTGTCATGTTCCGGCCCTGCCTGGCAAGCGACATAGAGCAATATTGCCGAAACTGCAAAATGTGCCAAAAGCATCAGCCCCGAAACGCAAAGATGCCGCTTTTGAGCCATGAGGTTCCAAACTTGCCCTGGGAAGCTGTAGGAATGGACCTATTCTTTTACAGGGGCCGACAGTTTGCCATTATTATCGATTTCTATTCCTTCTTTTTGTTCAAAAAAGGAAATTTCGTCATACCACTGCTAATCAGCTGAAGTGTTGGTGCACAGAAGTTTTTTCGGTTCATGGATTGCCACTTAAACTGTGCAGTCACAATGGGCCGCAATTTAACAGCACAGAATTCAAAGACTTTTTATATGGACTTGGCATTACCCACGTAACGTCAAGCCCATATCATCCGCGCTCAAATAATATGACAGAGAGGGCTGTGCAAGAAGCAATAAAGCTATTAAAGAAGTGCTCTCTTAGAACGGCTGATTTCCACATGGCTCTGCTTGAATGGCGTAATACACCGCGAGATTCTGTTTTGAAATCCCCTGTGCAGAGATTGATGGGAAGGTAGACGAGCACCCTGCTGCCCGTACCCTCCAGCCACCTGGTGCAGGAAACTGTGCCCAACCGAGCCGTCTCAACCGTCTCCAGGAAATCCGCCAACGCCAAAGGATCTACTACAATCGCCGATCCAGGCACCTACCACCTCTATCACCTGGCTAGAGGGTGACTACATACGACACCCATGAAAAGACCTGGACACCTGCAGTCGTTCTAAGGTCAGCTGAGACGCCGCGCTCCGTCGTGGTGAAGACGGAAGAGGGCCAGGAAATTAGACGCACACGCGAGCATCTGTGAGACGCACCTACACATCCCGAAGATAGACCTCGTGACGGGTCCGAACTACCAGACGACGCCCAGCCCGCTCAAAAGCTGCGGAGAAGCACAAGGCCACGGCGGGAGCCCTGCCGCTACCCACAACCAGAAAGACCAGTGCAATTATTTGATTCCCTAAGAAAAGGGAGATGTAGCATGGCTCAGTCACTCCGACGTCACCAACCATTTTGTTAATATCACGTGACCTGTTACGTCACCATTCTTGCCTATATCTACTTCGTTTCAACGACATAATTGTTGTTCATCACTCGACTGCAGGCCCGCTTACACGCCCCTAGCAGGAAAATAAATTTTAGGTGTCACGTGTCATGCCAAGTGACGGAATCTGCATGTGCGACAAGCCTTTTGTGGCCTTGTACTTTCAAATAAAAGCACCGTATAAAGTACAGCGTTCATCTATGTGTAGCGCCTTCTATTCGCGTACATGCTTCTGCGTATTCGCTCGTGCCCCGTCTTTGAAGTTCATGATGCACCGACTGGCCCAACTGAAAAATACTCTGCAAAAGAACTAGAATGGCGGAACACGATGCTTCGTAAGGTTGGTTAACGGCTTGCTGTATGGTGCTGTGTATCAATGTATAGATCACTGTATAGCCCTGTCCGACTCCAACCAATCGCAATCGCTACTCTTTTATTTGGCGCTGTTTGGCGGACGATACTTCGCTTCAAATGTGCTGCGCTGCTTCTATGCCGCGTTCACAAGGTAGGTTTCTTTATTTTACCGAGGCGACCGACTAGTTCATTCATGTGAACCATGGAGTAAGCTCCCTACAAAGAACTTGTCGTCATTGAAGCTGTATTACCCTGTAACAGAGGTTTATTTCAACTTTCTGTCCCCAGAATGTTAAATCTCTACGCAAAAAAAATTACGAAGGCTATCTTTTGTGCTACAAACACGTGGAAGGTTCACTTCAATGACTGTGGGCAAGTATTTGGCGGCCAGTTTTGTAAAAAATGTGGTTGTCATAAATCATTTGGCTTTGTAAAAAAGAAACATTACACACATGAAGATAGTAAAAAACGTTGCGAAAACACATTATTTCTAATATTAGACAATGACATGTCGTGTACATATAGTACGACCTAAGAGCAGCTACCCCCTCTATGGGTGGGTGATACCTGAAGTATGTTTTGTTTTTAACTAAGCAGAAGTAAAACCAAGGAATGCAATCAGCGCTCTAAATAAAAGCGCTACACCTTAGGTGGCAATGCCTTTGTAAATCTATATATACAGAAATCAAGTTTCAGAAAGTTTAATGTCGCGTTAAGTGACGGCAGCCCAAACACTGTAGACTGGGAGTCTCGTATAAGCGTGAATTAGAGCCTGTTTATAAGCCAAACTTGCACCACCAAGATAAACTGTACACCTCGGCTTCGGTAGTGGCGAACATGCGTTCGGTGGCAATCGGAGAACGTAAGGCCCGCTGGATTGCAAGACAGAGTCTACCATTCGAGATGTGCACCCCGAAAAAGCTACAAGTGAGGGGCCAAGATCATGGCAGATAAAGTGCGACACGTTGTGTATCAAACACAGAAACAACGCTGCAGAACGGCATGCACAAAAAGAATGAAGAAACTATCCGCCACTTGCTAAACTCCGCTTTCAGATAGTCCTTCATTCCCTATACCCCCCCCCCTTCCATACTTAGTTGCTGTCGTTTTCATTTTACCGAGGTGTTCTTTTTCTCATTTTGTAGTCTCTCCATGAGCACAACAGCACAGCCTCTTCCTCTGAGGTCAGTTTCGCACCGAGCGAACGACTCCATTACACTGAGCCGTAAAAGTTTTATTGCCGGCTCGATGCACTCTTTTCATATCACCAACTCCGCTTTGCAAATTTCGGCCTGGCGCTGCTTCTACAGGTGAGCTGCAACGTACGGCCACTTTTAAATCTTCGAGCACGCACTGCTATATAAACGTTTAATGGCGCCAACGTAATTTTATATCATTAGCATTAAACCCACCAGCACGGAAAAGTAAATTGTCCATTAGGTCAATTTTGTGGTAAGTCTGGAGAGTGGTCAAACTGAGTTTGAGTTCAGTGAGACGGGAATAGTACAGGCTGGATGACATTTGGTTGCGTGCGCACTTGTCGTATCAGCTACATAAAAGAGGCTATAGATAATTAGCAAAACTCATCAAAGTAGGGAGACAAACCATTCCGCTCCTGGCTTTCCGCAGTTTGTCGCGTATCAGCCACGCCAACCGACGGAGGCAGTCCACGCAGCCGCCGTGCTGGTCTCCCCTCTACGCGAGTGAAGAACTTCGGAAGAGGGCAACCACGTAGGGAAAGCCATTCAACTGCACTGACACGCAGTTCAATGCCCTTTGCACAAAGGAGAGTGAACTAAATCTCTTGCGCTGAAGAACATCGACTGTCATGACCGGAGCAGCAGCAGGCAACAGCAGCAGCAGAAAAAGGTGCACGCCGGCACCCTGACGTTCCTGAAAAAAGTGGCTGCTGGATACAAGGAACAGGATGCCTTTGCTGTGTATATACATATCGAAGTTTACTTGCAGGGCACATGTTATGCTAGGTTTTCAACAAAGACTCGGCTGGGTGTTGTTTTTTCTATTGTTGCCAAGACACCTATTTATACGTCTACGCCTTGCTGCAATCGTGACCATCTCTTTATCTTGGCAGTTACCAAAATTATCCGAGGAGGATATCTTAGGAGGATTATCTGAGGAGCGCATAGCACACCCTCTTCGCAGGTAACGAGATGGATAACGCGAATTGACTTGTCGCGTATACATTGTGGCACACATGGGCGGCTACCCACATAACCGCATGCGGGTGTGTGCCACATGTAATAAACAGTCAATATCGGCGGCGACATTTGAAATATTGATGAGATAGCAGGTCGTGAAAATGCGGCTAAAAAATTGGCAGCGTTGTCAATAGGTGAATAATCAAGGTGGGAGCAAGGCTGTTTGACTGTGGCTTCTGCTGCTGTCAAACATATACATACTTTGCATGGGAGTAAATAATTCTACCACAAAGCCGAGCACGAGTTGTGCAGAGTGCTCCTGAAAAAGAACCCGTGGAGGCGTTGTTTAGGGGAAATGACAGTAGTGTTGGCTTTTCGCTTTTTTATTATTATAATAAGCTATAAACTGGTAGTTCTTGGACAAGCACATCATAAAAAAACGTGAATGAATCCTGGAATGATATTTCTGTTAAGCTGCTGCACTTGCTATGTTCATCATCGCAGAAAAGCATGCACTTTCTGAAAATTAAGTGATGCCTCTGCTAGAGGGCCAAGATTACGCGGAACCACTAGCTACCCTTCGCACGCTTGCGTACACGGCATTCCCGGTAAGCTTATACTATGTGGGTACAACTAAGGTTACACACTAACGTCTATTCTCTTCGTTATGCTTGACTCAACGCAAAAAGGTACCAAAAAGCCTACAAGTATTTCCGTTTACTTTATGCTTTGCATAGAAGACAATACCACAATTCCTAAACTCTGTCGGATTATTTTAACGTCAAAAGTGTTTCACACATGCAACATGACATTGTTCAAGTTAGACGACACTAATTTCATATGCCCAAAGACTACCAGAACGTACAAATACTTGCCGTACATTTGAAGTACACTTAAAGTACAGAAAAAGCAGAAGGGCTAGAAGCCATCCCGTGACTAAAGCTTATAGCAGAATGGGCGGAAGCATGCGTAACTGAACACTTGCGACTCGTTTTACTGCCGTACAAACATGTGAAACGGTGAAACGCCGACACTGCAGGGGTATAAAGATTGCCATACTGAGCTTCACACGAACTCTTTCCGCTAAGTACTGTCAGCGATACGTGAGAGCATCAATAAAGACGAAAGCAGAAAAAAGCAATTCGTGGACAGCGAAACCTCTGCCTGTGTTAGCAGCAATTGCGATGTGATCGGTGACAGCAAGGGAATGGGGTGGAGGGGGTGTCGTAAAACTATCACACTCAGCCCGAGAGTTGCAAGCGGAAGGCTTGGACGTTGATCTGTGTTTGCTGAGTTAGCAGTATTGTATCTGTGAAATGCGAGGGCGCCTCGGTAGTTGCGCTATGGCTTGAAATGGAAGAAATGAACTGTTTGCGCTCTTTGATACTAAGCTTTCAACACTCTGAAAATGCAAAGAACATTTCACTACAGGCTGTAATGTTGTTACTGGCTCGCGAAGATAGCACTTGCAACACGATATGCAGCCTCAGGAAGTTACAAGTTTGAACTTTACATGACTTGGTCATATTAAGCGGTGGCCCGTGTCGGTCGCTATGCTAAAGAAACTGACGACACGTTCCAATCTATGAGTATTGTACATGGCATCACTTGTGTACAAAAGTAGAGGGGTTTTGGTAAGTAGGGAATTTATGGGCATTATTTGCTCTGCAGTTGAGTGAAATATTTGGTGCAGCCCGTCAAGTCAGACCCTTTTATTGCAAGTTGTGAAAAGTGTGTGTGTGTGTGTGTGTGTGTTTGTAGCATTGCCGAATCTCCAAGATTGGCCCAGCCCACGTTTGCCTATTTTTCACTGGCGGGGGCGAAAAATACATTGAATCCTTAATATATATGCACACCTTCGCAGTGCACGAAGTAAGAGTATAAGATCTTGAGGTTTTCTTTAAAAAGCTACGCGACAAGAACCAGGATGAGATTAGTGCTTGTAAATTTTGGTTTGTAAGAAACAAGCGTTGGCTACGCTCTACTGTATTTTGCTAGACATGCGGGAATATCAGATAATAAACTTTGAAGCAAGCTCTGTAAGCAAACTGCCTATAGAATCGATTTTTTCGTCAATAAGGTGAAATATGACCAACACAAATCTTATAACTGTTTTCCAATTTTACCTGAAGATAGACAGCAAATAGAGTAAAACAAGATTGGGAATTTCAGAGCGCCATTCCGTAAGAGCAGATCCCGTTAAACTATGAAATGCTGTCATGAAGAATGAATCGCTCCTAGAAGTAGATATACCAGTTAAACAGCGACACCGTTCCGTACGTCCCCACTCCTCTAGGTGATGAAATCGATCCCTCACGGACCCATGCTCTTCTGTTAATCTTGTCGTTTTAGTTTATCCTTCTAAGCACGCTTTTTAATTGAAGGGGTGAGTCACATATAATCAACATATTGTTTCTTGCAAGTGCTTTGTAAAAAACCCCAAAAGATAGTTCATTTCCAAATAGTAAGACACTGCTTATTGTTTTTATTGACTTTCTATTTCATTCAGTGTTATTTACTCGTACAATTGCTTCTTTCTACTGCGACAACTTATTTCGTCCCTTACATTCATAATCAAACTACAACGCTTCATCAGGGAGAAAACGTTTGCGAAGTCATACTATTAAGGAGAAAAGGTGCAATCCCAAAAGTTACGTTACTTATTTGTGCCTAAAATATTTCAACGTTTACCACAGGTACGTAATTGTTTGCGATAGTTGGAATACTTCTGATGAGGCAGCACGTTATTTAAATATTGCAAATTGTCAAACTGACTTGTCACATTCAAGTCACGCTGTTTAATTGTCACATTCAAGTCACGCTGTTCATTTAACTATTTAATAGTTTTAATATTCTTACACTCATACTGATATTAGAAACATTGCACTTTTCAAACCCTAGCACCAAGACATGGTTTCAAAAAGAAATAAAAGTAGACGTTGTTGTTTTAGTTTCCCTCCTACATAACATTAACTGTTTGATTGACCACATGAGACGCAGTAAAAAAATGGCCATTAGAGAGACGTTCCACTAAAATTTGCCCAGTGGAGCCTCATTGCAAGCCACGTTGGATTTCATTAGTGTTTTGTGGTCCCCCCTATTCTTATTTTTAATGCAATGGCTGGCGCCACCTGGCGGAAGCTCCCCGCAGAGTATGACATCGAAAACTTATTAAAAAACTCCGCAACGAAGCCAGCGCGACCTCAACGTCTAGAAACTACATTGATGCCTTCAGAGCTCTCGTCAAAGTGCAGCACCTATCAGGTTAATTACAAAAAAAAAGCGGCAATAAGTGAAGTGTGTGCGGGGGAATAAGAATACTATTCACATGGCGGTAAGCCTTTGGGAATGTCGAAGACCACCCACCAGATCTCAAGGATGCACACATACCAATGTTTACAATGTCGATTTGAGGCGGTCCTCAATTATGTTCTTACATGTCACCTTAAAAATCTAATTACAGCCAATAGCAGAAAGAAGTAAAATAGAGAAAGAAGGACATGAGGACGCAGAAGCGTATCGCTTGTACAGTTCATAAATATAGTTGTTAGAGACAGGTGCAGACTTCAAGTCACAGAAGGAGGAATATCGCACAACCTGTGTCTCCACTTATTCCAAATGCCAAGGCAGTACCACAGCAGCGAATGATGCAGCCTGTGTCAAAGCGGAAGGACAAGGCTGATGCTCACAAGCTTAACACAGCCAAAATGAGAACACCAAGAAAAATGTTCCCCAGAAAAAAATACGCATGAGATCTAGATGAAATAGCCTTCATTGTGAATTTTCTTCCCTGGGAAGACATCTCTGTGAGCGCGTAAGCTCCGCAACGTGATTACTTTCAAAAGCGTGAGCGTGGCACGAGCGTCCTAAGCACCAATGCAAAATCAGGCCCAACGAAACGCCCGGATGAAAGCCTGAGGATTGACATGAAACTTGTACGACAACTGGGAATCACTGTTGGTTAATTTTTCTCAGCGTCACGCACAACTTGCGCATGGTACCGACATAAAGAAAAAAAAAGAGTAGTGGGGTAGATGTTTGACGAGTTTGGATGGCAATCAGGGTCACTTCTGGAATATAGGTGAGGTCCGTGGAAAGCCTTCGCCATGGGTACGGCAGCTTGTCCTTTTCTTAACAACAGTATGATTCAGCCACCTTGAGTAACACTTTAACAAGCAGCGTACCTATATTTTTTTTTTCATTGTAGCACTTCAAACATATTCAAGGCAGCAGCGCCACCTATTCCTTCTCTTTCCCTGCACAATCGATCTACGGTCATCTGGAGGCAAGAGGAAGACTTATGGGATTATTTGACCTAGTGAGCGAGGCAGCCTCTGAACGCGCCACGGTTTTTTTTTTCTAACTTTGAGGGCGTTTTTTGCTGCCTCGCTATGTCAGTCCCTATCATGCTTCGCGAAAAAAGTGACGGTTAGCCGGCGCTGCCCACTTTTGTTTCTTTTTCTTGCATCACTTCTAGTTCTGTTCGCATCGCTACTTTTGCAGGATCACTTGCAGATTTTGTTTATTTAGCTACTGCTAAGATCGCCTTGGCTGCTTATCTAGCATTTGCGACGGGCCAGGTTGGTCGTGGTATTTCTACTTGCCTCCTTAGTTGCAACGTACGCTCCTCACATTTAAGCTTTCCTTGTTCCCCACAACTGCTATTGAAGCAGCCAAGTATAAATTGTTATTCTTCAAAACTTCTAGTAGGGCTAGTATTACGCTGTCTTCAGTTCTAAATAGTGTTGTGTGCGTTTTACAATTTATTGAAATGACTTGACAAAAATATACTTGACGCATTACTTTCCGTATAATCTCCAAAATTGGCATCTGTATAGTTCAAACTAATGACTGGCTGTAAATTGGTTTATGCATATGCTCAGATTTAGCAATAGTTGATCGTTGCAGTGAGACATAGTTACAGTGGGACAAGTTTGTTCTGGTAACACTTCAGTAAAAGCACTCATTTCGCCTCCTTTCACCGGTTGCTCTCTCACGTGGTTGATTGGCCACCTGGAATGTCACAAAGTGTCGCGACTATTTTTTAAAGATGGCTCGAGTACTTTAGCCGATACGAATAACTGCAAAGATAAAGCTAGTCAGGTGGAATTTTTATTTTCCGTCGAAATATATTATAAAGATGTAGCAGTCATTGGCCTATCCAAACTTCCGTCTTTTGATGATGCTTTGCCTTCATTGTCAGAGCGGTACTTTCAGCCACCGGTCTTATTTTTTTATGCAAACGCTTGCCTGCTGGCATGGCTTTTGGGAACCCTAGGAATGTAGCGGCTCACCTGAATGCTCAAAGTTGCGTCAGCCGGGCAGGTAAGCCGCCCGTTCAAACTTTGCGTATGTGAAGCAAGTGAAACGGGTGAGAGCGCGTCATGAGTGTGTCATTTAGTCATGTTGTTACATGACACGCATCTGATGATTATCATGTTTGCATTAGTCACATGCCTTCGTCATCCATTAAGGTACCGTAATACCAAGTTTGCTATATGTGACGCCACCGAAACGGCCGCGAGCGCATCATGAGCGTGGCATGTATTCATGTTTTTGACACGCTTGTCATGAATTTCATGTTAGGATCTGTCGCTTGTGTTCGCCATGCAATAATGTCATACCATACCAGTTTTGCAGCATGCCATGTGATTGAAATGAAACAACCGCAAGAGTGGAGGACCACGAAATGTAAATCATGACATTAATGGCATACATGGCATAATTTTAATGTTTTTACTAGTCAAATATGTTCTTCATACAGTAATGTTATGCCATAGCAAGTTTCCTATTGATACCGTTATCGAAATGGCCAGGAGAGCTAAAAGTCATAGGCGGCTAGATAGATAGATAGATAGATAGATAGATAGATAGATAGATAGATAGATAGATAGATAGATAGATAGATAGATAGATAGATAGATAGATAGATAGATAGATAGATAGATAGATAGATAGATAGACCGATAGATAGATAGATAGACAGATAGATAGATACGCTCAAAGTCGCCGAAGTTCGCTAAGAAATGCTTCGCATTTAAAAGTAGAACTTTAGAAACATATACGTTCACCTTTGCTTGAAGGCGTTTTCCTTGGTAGGGAAGGGTTCCTGAATTTTCGGGGCGAACCTCATTGAAGTGGCCCCCGTTCGTCCCTCGTAGTAGTTGTAGTCGTATTGTGTAACCAGTCTTACGTTTTGACATGCAAGGTGGTGCCGGTGGGAGATTTCTCCTGTGCGTAGTGAAGAATAAAAAATTCGCAGCGTGCGCACTAACTAAAAGCCGAATTCTCCTGTCTCTCATTCCCCATAAGCAGCCATTGGCATGTACATTGACTACTATGTGACAAAAAAGGGTTGCTGCGTTGTAATCGCTGGGCGTAACCTCCTTGGTTTTAGAAAGGTTTAGCGAGCGTTGGGCCACAGTGCCATGAATAAAAAGAACTAGTATATACCATGAACTCGAGGTGGTTAAAGGTGGGAAGTAGACACGAAGCGCAAGCCGTGAGAAAGCGTGCGTGTGCCACCTCTCGTTCAGTCCTTGGAATGTCCAATGGATGGCGGTCCTTCTATATAGGGAATATATGATGAAAAGATGCGATATGGTGGTACTTGGAGGGTTGAATAGATAAACGAACGGACACAAGACAGATGCATGGACGCACGCACGGATGGCTGCATGGACGGATTGACGCATAGACAGACGCAGGGGCGGATGCATGGACGAACGCAGGGACGGACGCACAGATAGCCGTGCGGGCGCACGAACAGACGCACGCACGGACGGGCGGATGATCGCACGGACGGTCACACAGACGGACGCATGGACGGACGGAACCAAGAACGAATGGACGGACGGATGCTTCGCCCCACTCTCTATCATTCACTCCGTGGGATGTGCTGCCATTTTTTTTTCATGCGAATCAGTGCGTTTGAAGGAATGCGTCATGTGACAATGACGTATTTGCACGATCGTAGAACATCCCTGTTATACTGACTGCAATAGGAAGCACTGGGCACAAAAGTTAAAATAATAATAAAAACTGATTATTCGCCCCACAATATACCTAACCTTCAAAAGTGGATCCAACATTTTGGTCACCCAAAACTTTATTTTACTGGTGTCAATAACTCGTATCATTCGTGCTACTTGGCTGCATTGAAAAAGTGAGAGTCACAGGAACTTCTTCATATTTGTTCCAATAAATAGTTCAGTTAACGAGTCACAAAACCAGGCTCTCTGCATGGGTCTTTTTATAAGACCATGGCGAAGAATTGAAGTTGTTTACAGGTTCTTTATGGCACGCACTCAAAGTACGGCGTATAGTTTGCAAGACATAGTGAGTCACCCCAATAGTTCACCACGATGTAAAGAACGGCGTCATTAAATGCCATCTGAACTCGAAAGAGCAGATTCAGCACCGTAATGTCCAACTACCGTGATACTTATTGATGTCGGTGGTCGTTCCTTTCACAGGTAGCATTGACAGGGAACGGATGGTTTTGGCGATTTAGTGTGAATGGCACCTAATGATCCTTGAAGACAGCTGAATTCGCTAAGACCTCTGGCTTCATTTTGACTGCAGACGACGACACACGCACCATAGCCGGTCCAAGACTAAGCAAAGTTCTTCAGTATGGCTTCTCTGAAAGCGAAGACTGGGTTCTAAATAGAATACGAAGTGCAAGTATTATCGCCGTAATGGGTACAGCGACCAAGAGTGACAGTTTTTGTCCCCTGGAAAGTGAACTTGTTAGGTTTGTTTAGACTTACCAGATGGATTGTTGGATAGCTTTTTTTAATGCAATAAAGAAGGCTCATTAAGTTCTTTGCACTGAACGATTGATGAAACGGGTCTTCCAAACTCCTAATTCCAAAAAACGAGGGAAATCCAAGTGCAAAATGTGATAACTGCGAAAACAGACAATACAAACGTACTTAACGTCCTTATTCAAGCAAAGTCTTATTATAGTGTTTGTCAGTTAAGGTGAGTAAAAGTTTATTTGTTAACTGTCGTAGTTCCCCTGCTAAAATTATATAAATGCCGTTATTTTAATACAGCACTAAGTGAGAGTCACCATGTAGTTCATACGGTAACACCCATTCAAACCAAGTTTCATCTTTCCTGCAGGTGAGGATCACGTTACAATTTGGGCAGTATACTCTCTACAGAACCAGGCTTTATGGTGTCTTAATGCAGTCTTGTATTTAGCTGGCAAGGCAGCAGTCTTGATAATGGTTATATATGGTTTTTGATGGTGTAAGGTCTATCCTTCGGACAAAGATCACCAATACTATGATCATGAATTTTGCATGAGCTTATGGTTTATGCAGCGGTTTTATGTTATATGGCCATCACCACCACTACCCTTCCTCGTTCTACATGTTTCTGAGTATACTAGTCACTGTAATGACTTATTTTTGAATATACTACTGAATTGTCTCTCTGTCTGAGAATGCATGTCAAACGACCGACGAAACACGTCAACCTTATTCGTTAGTTGGTCCCAATAATGCATACATTTTCGCTACGCGTTGTTAAGCGTAGCCCATCTCTTCTTCACTTTGTGCACGCTAATGATGTTTCACGCCTCCGCCGTAATACATTTTATTTTTTCTGACAGAGCGAAATTTTTTCCGTACTGTAACATTCTTCAAAATGCGAAGCTCGAGTGCCTTGCTTATATAGGAGTGCAGCGACAAATCTCTGCAGTATTGCTCATTGTCAGGCTTTCATGTCCCCCTTCTTTTTAACTGCGCTCAACAAACGCGAGAGCCCGCAACTGCAATGATTGCATTCAGTGACTTATCCCTTGTTGTTTGCCTTTGTGCACATTCTTTAGCTCTTAGTTTCCTTTAAACGACGATACTCTTCATGTCTGTTCCCTGCATTAGGCTTTTTTAGTGTGAATTTTCGCATTGCTCATAGCTGCTGTGGCTGTTCAGATTGTCGTAACTATGTGCGTGGTAATACTTGGTACATTCAGTGAATAGTGCGCCTCAATGCGTGCAAATCCTCCCTCTGCCATCGGAAGACTGTATCAAAGCCAGCAGAGAGTGCACCAGCCTCTAAGACGCAAAACTCTTACATTTCTTTGAATTAGTAATAAAACATGTATAGACGTTGACACAGATGGTTTTCCGTCACCACGACGACAGGGTATTTTGAGCATAGCGGCCCTGACGAGGTGGAAATTTAAAAAAATGCTGGTTTGAATATTTTTCATTTTAAGTATAATATAGTAATACTCTGAAGCTATCATATGTGTGCATTTATTCCCAGAGTCATTCAGTGCTTCTTATGGTTGGTACGAAACTATCGCCTCAGTTATCGACAGTTGCAACAGTATCGGCGGTTACCTCAAACTGCCGAAACTCCTTTTTTGGGGTACGAAACTGCCGAAATGGGGCTGCCGTGGCTTGTTGAACGCCGAGCCTAGACACTTCAGTAAGTTTCAATTTTCAGCATTAGCCTAAAATCAACGGCTGTGCTCTGGCAACAATGATACAGAGGTGCGCTTGCAAGAGAAAACAAAACAAAACAAAACACCGGGACCGTTGCACCCGTGATAATCAGTAAGAAATTGCGAATTATAGATTGCGCAAAAAGATGACTACACGCCCAACACGGCTCCTGGGTTGTCTACTAAAGTGCACGAAGTGTTTTAGAAGTAAATGAATCAATCGTTAGGGGATGCTTACGAAAAGTGTTGTTGTCTTATGGGGAAAAAATATGAAACAGGTACTTCGTAATCTATAAATGTTGTGGTAATAGGAAAGTAGTTCAGAAGAAGATGGGGCCTTTAAAATTTGAATCACATACAGTGAGGATAGTCGAGGCATCAATGTTTTTTGATTATGTTGGAGTGCACGTCGATTCAACATTCGAGTCACCACTGCCTATCATCCGAAGGGCCCACGCTGCCACTGGTTATTAGGTGAACCAAAAAGGGCTGCTGGTGTTTCCCTTGTAAACGGAACCTCCCGGCAGTACATAAAACGCGTTAGGCCCTATTTATCCACACCCACATTTTATCACTGTCAAAAACTAACGTATGAGGAGGAAACCACAAGAATCTACTTCTGTTGCAGTGGACCAGCGTTTAGAAACAAAAACACTTCACGAAGATTGTACCGATAAGTTATTGCGCAAATTCTTATGTAGTTCTAAGGAGGCCACCGAAGTGACGAAGAGAAAGAGGAAACAGCAACGCACCCGGAGTTGGTGCATTATAGGTTTGACCATCTTCTACGCAGACCAATCGAATGTCATGGAGATTCAGACAACGCCAGAAACCACCAGATCATTTTCTGAGCTTCTTTCTTGTTGAGTAACAGGAACCGAAGAACGCAATAACGTGAGGTGCCGTGTGTGCAGACCACATTAGCGAGCAATTTTCCAATACTAGGGAAATTGGTTCAAAGGCTATACAGAGTTCCGACGTTCATTTGTGAGAATGGTGTTTGGGGAGCGCTTTTCGGTCTATTGTCGTGTGTATGTATACCATAATTAGCGCAGTCTCTATTTTATCCGCTGCCCTGAAGAGAACGTGTCACCTTCTAATAAAATAGGGATACATCCTGCATACATTGGAAAATGTCATCCGACACAATCAGCTAAGATCTGCTTAATAAATGTATGGCATTGAGTCAGCAGTTAAACAGTAAGTAGGCGCCTTTGTGTACACTGAGTAGCTGCTTGCACGACATGGGCTTACATGCCGAGTAGGCTCTCACACAAAAAGAGTAGCACATAGTGAAGAGAAGTAGCAATAAACTCTTACACCCTGCCTGTGAACGTAGTGCAAGAGGGTGGCACCACAAAGTCTCTCTCCATTGTTTGGCCCCAAACATCTGCTTTTTCTATAATGAGATTGGGTCTTCCTATATACGTACCGCTGGAATGAGCTATGCTCTAATTTCCTGCTCCTCATTTCAGTCACAAGGGTACGTTGCATCATGTCGCTTCCGCAAATGTTGCTGAGCCATGACCCAGCATTGTGCCACTTTTGGTAAACTATACCGCTTGCAGAAATACTTAATAATGGCGTTTTTAGGTTTCCCGTAAATTTCACTAATATAAAAGGGCTCTCTGAGTCCCTGCAGTGCTTATGCAATTCATGCAATTCAGTTGTGTTTTCCCGGAAGCCAGTCCAGCCCCAATCGAAATCTTTAACACCGCACAGCTCCTGTACTCAAAGATCAATTACTGCTTCCTCATCTTCTCTCTTTTTTTTTTACTTACCGGCGCTCATGTGCCACGGTAATATATCACTCTTTATGTTGGATTCGGAAACAAAGTAATTGCTGAACCAAAATCATGTCAGTTGGGGGATTATAATTTATTTTGAAGTGCGCACCCCGAGAACGTTTATTCTATGTGTGAGTAATAAGACAACCGCGTAAATCCGAGGCTATCAACGATAGTTAGTGTGAACCCTATTCTTCCGACATTGCTGTTTAACGGCAGACAAAGAACGTTGGGGCATGAACAAATTCGAAACGAGAAGCAAACTAGGGGGATGCCACAAAGAGTTCAAACTTTCTTTTTCTCAATTCTTGACGGGCGTTACAATTCCTTTTGACCATATCGACTACGCATCGCAAATCTGCGGATCACAAACTTCATGAAGCAAAGTTTGTGACAGTTGTGATCCTACACAAACGCTTCCTTCACAAGGATGAATTTATGTATTAGTAGATGTTTTTTTCCGGGTTAATAGCAGAGCTGTGAACCTTCGTCGAAAAGCAAAATTTGTCGCTCGAAAACAGCAATGGCCATCGTCGTGAACTGGCACGAGCTGTCTTCGTTCCTCTGATTGTTAGCGTTTTGTGCATCTTCTTTTTCTCAATAACAACATGGTTGAGATAACAAAATACAGAGAGACATGACAAAAGAGAGTTACTGAAAGCAAAGAAGAAGCTCTCTGTGAGGCCGGATTGAAACTTGTGCTTTATCAGTTCGAAGGCGAACATCTTAACTACATGGCTGTCCAAGTCTGGTGGCAGAATATAGCATAATTTTTTTTATTATACAGAACAGCAAGGCAGTCGGAAAAGAAGGAGAGGGTGAAGAGAGGAGAGGGGGATTGCAGAGAAAGAAAGGTGATAAGGAAAACAGTAAAACATAACACGGCAAGCACGAGGAAAAAATAAGCTCAGAGAAGAAAACGATAGATAACACAAAGTGAGAGAGAAAGAGTGCAACAGCTTTATTCGACTCATAATAAACACGATGAAAACAAATACCACCTTGCTGGGCACACTCGGAGACTCTCAGGTCAAACCTGACACTCATGCGTGGGCCCCGTGTGCCACGATTCGAGAGGACAGTTCTTCATATTAATTAGCACCTTCATTGCCTCTTGAAGGGAAGCGGCGACGACAAAGTTGCAGCCCCACGGGAAATGCTTTATAAGTCAGGATAACGACAAAACGGAGGGCAGTCAGGGCGTGGGAAGTGTTCGGGGTGCAGGGCGTGTGGAAGCGCTGTTCACGGGTTTAGAAAGTGACAGCTTTGGAACTAGGAGTGAGAGAATGACAGCTTGGGATCTGAACAGCGCGGAGTGTAGCAGGGTCATAGAAAGAAACAGAGACAACAAGATAGAGAGACAGAGAGAGAGCAAGGAAGTGAAGAGGTTAGAATTTGAGAGAGAAGAAGAGGAAGAGGAAGAAATCAAAAAATAAAAAGACCAAGAAAGGGAGATGGAAAGTGATGGTTCAAAACAATGAATGCAGTGAGAAAGACAAGTGAGAATGAAGTAAAAAGATGTGAAAGAAAAAAAATGACAGAAAAAAGTGAAGTATAGCCTGGAACGAATGAGGAAGAGTAGAATTGAGAGAAGCAAGTTTGAGCAAAGAAAGTAAAAGTGACACAGAAAAGAATAAAGGAGAAAAAAATAAATAACAAAGTAGCCAGCTATAAGTAGAAACACAAAAAGAAAGAGAAAAAATAAGAAAAATAGAAAGAGCACGAAGGTCAATTAACGAATTAGATAGAGAAATAAATAAAAAAAGAGAGAAATAAATTAAACAGAATATCGTAAACAGCAAAAACGAAACAGACACACCAGGAAGAAGGAAAAAGAAATAAAGTGAAACAAAGAGTGACGCTCAGCTCCGCAGTTCCTTCAAACTTGGAAGCGTTAGGGTGAAGCTGTCTTAGCATTTTACGTTGCTGCTTCAACTCGGTAAATTGAACTAAACAATGAGCAACAATGAGCTCACAAAAGTGGCCAGCTATGCCACAGAATACACTGGGGTTACGTTAAAGCATATTGAAAATGCATAAGCTCTATATCTTCCTTTAAGTACTGTGTCCTTGTCTTTCATGAACACTAGTGTATAGAACCGATAAAAAGCAGATTGCGTCTCATATCTAGACAATGCTTCTGAAAGAATTAGAAAAATAAATATTTACGATTAAAAAGTGAAACGAACATTCGGAAATAACAGAAATGCTATAGGAAGTGAGACCTAGGGCATGCGATCGTAACTGGCGGTAATAAACGTGGCCACAGCAGCGAGCCAAGCAGTCATCGTGTCTTAAACACGAAGTTTGAGGGCTGAAGACAGCACGTCATTACGTAGACTGATACGTGCATCGTCGACTGATTTCGTGCAGATTTAGGGCTCCCGACGCCCGGGGCGTCCACGCCGGGATAGTCAACTTGTGCCCAATCGGCCGAATCTGTATTCAGTACCCTCCCAGGCACCTGTTTATGCGCCTTTCGTGCGACGCGGCCGGCTGGATCATTTCTACTCTGCACTAGCCGCTTTTGTCGGAGTCGCTTCCACGCTATAACTTGCGCATGAAACATGCAGAGCAGCTGAGCGATGTCATTAATTTGGACTTTAATCGCAAAGTGACTTCGACGAAAACTTGAAAATGTACCTGGACTTTCTGCATCATTGCGATCACCTTTCTATATAATTCTGAACCTGGCGACATTGTGAATGTGGCACGTAAAATTTCAGAATCAGGGTTAAAAAAGAATACGTGGCCACTCTAAAACCTCCTGGAGAAGCAACTTTTTCATTAACTACTATCGAATCATATGCTCAAAGTGCAGTTTTCAAGCATTCAAACAACAGAACATAATGATTGGTGTGCGCAAAGCCTAGAGACAACTACGCCATAATAGCTCTGATCTACAGTATCAGTGACAGCACACCCATTAGACCTCAATTTAAAGCAGCGGAAACGAAAGTTCGCACGTAGCTCAGCCGTAAGTTATCCACTGTCAATATGCGGCGACTGTTAATTTGTTCATCTTAATATTGTGTGGCGGATTTATTTTAGACATTTTTCGAAAATTCATATGCCCCCTCATTTCCGTTTGTAAGCAATTCAAACAATTTTACGACGACGAACGTGTTTTTCTGAAAACTGATCAATAAGTAGGTCACTCCACACTCACTTACGCCATAAATTTATGCACAGAAAGCCTATACATTTGTTGTTAGAAACGTGAACCCCGTCTTCAAACTGATGTTTGTTGGATTGTATTGTACCATGTAATGTAAAGGGTATGTTGGAACATGCAATCTGGCTTAAACTGCTAAGGCTAGTTAATCAACGAGATAATGGCTGATACAACTCGTTATTGTCCCTCTAAGACACTCCGGAATCAACCATATTTAGTCTGGTTACAGCACTCGAGGGGACAGGTTAAACGAAAACATTGGAAAAAGCTATTTTTTTCTTGTTGCGGTATCTGAAATATTTAGCCTTTTCTGAACTTGATTAAGTTGTTTGTTTGCTTTAGTAAAATTTTGTTTCTCTAGAAATCACATAATTAAAAAAATATGTCCCCCTACTTTCATATCAAGCAATAACTTGCAATCATAGCCATATTTGTACATCATAGCCATATGAAGAAGTTAGAGTTTGCAAGTTGGATCACACTTAGGATATTCAGAAAAGAATGGGCCCAGGACTGCGCAAATGAAAGAGAGCAGAGGCATCAAGTTTTTGTTGAGAAATTTTTATAATTTTTATCTGGCCGGAGGCGTCTCATTGCTGTTATTATTGGTAAGCACCAAAACATTATCGTTTTGCCATAAAAATATATTCATTTTGGAGGAAACACTAAAAGCTGTCCAGTCTACATATGTTGACATGTCATCAAAGGATACCAATCAATTCCAGTGCCTTTGGTCAAAGAACGCCGAAAGTAAATGTAAATTCAAGAAAGCCTAGTTGAATGAAGAACCATTTGTTCATAAAGAATGCCTTTCAGCATTCGTTATTGAAGTTGTTAAGCCAAACTATCTTGAACTAGCTCATCTAGAATTACTTGCTAATTACATCCATAAGAAAACTCAAAACCACATTGAGTCGTTGGACTGTCGTGTGGGAGCTAAAACTTTTTCTTCGGCAACCAAACACTGTATATATGCACTCTTGACGCTGAGTTCACTTTATTGATGGCACTACAGCCCGTGCGAATGTGCTGAACAATTCTGTAACTTCTCCAGGGCACTGCACTGCGCATGACCTACGCAACCTTGAACTGCGTCGACATTACTGTGCTGACATGGCTTTACAGCAGGGGAATAATGAGGCTCGCCAGGCAAGACATTTCAACACAAAAAGGAAAAAAAATTGGCAAAATATCCACGAAGTGAATGATGAAAAGTGGGGCGAAGCATTCGTCCGTTCATTCGTTCTTGCTTCCGTCCGTTCATGCGTCTGTCTGTGTGATCGTCCATGCGTCCATCCGCCCGTCCATTCGTGAGTCTGTTCGTTCGCCCGTCCCTGCGTTCGTCCATGCATCCGCCGCTGCCTCCATTCATGCATCCATCCATGCATCTGTCTGTGTGTCCGTTCGTCCATCTATTCAACACTCTTAGTACCACCACCTCGCACATTTTCATCATATATACCTCATATAGAAGCACCACCTTCCAGCGGACATTCCAAGGACTAAACGAGAGGTGGCACACGCACACTTTCTTACAGCTTGCGCTTCGGGTTTTCTTGCCTCCTTTAACCACCTCGATTTCATGGTATATAGTAGTTCACTGTATTCATGGCACTGCGGCCCAACGCTGGCTAAACCTTTCTAATACCAAGGAGGTTACGCCCAGCGAGTATAACGTAGCAACCTTTTCCTGTCAGATAGTGCTCAATGTACATGCCAATGGCTGCTAATGGGAAATGAGAGACAGGAGAATTTGGCTTTTACTCTCTTACGGCTTGCGCTTCGTATCTACTTTCCACCTTTAACCACCTCGAGTTCATGGTATATACTAGTTCAGTGTATTCATGGCACTGCAGCTCAACGCTCGCTAAACCTTTCGGAAACTAAGGAGGTTACACCCAGAGAGTATAACGTAGCAATCCTTTCTTGTCAGATACTGCTGAACGTACATGCCAAATGGCTGCTAATGGGGATCGCAGCGTGCGCGTTAACTAAAAGCCAAATGCTCCTGTCTCTCATTCCCCATTAGCAGCCATTGGCATGTACATTGAGTTCTATTATTTATTGTTTAACAACGCATAGAAGAAATCTCTCACCGGCACCACCTTGGAGGTCAAAATGTTATACTCTTTACACACTACAACGGCTACAAGGGACGAACGGGTGCCGCTATAAGGAGTTTCGCCCCTAATGAATGGTATTGGAGATGGGTATCTGACTGGTACTAATGAACGAGTTCATCAATTTGATGTTAACTCGTTTCACAATCGAAATAATTTTTAATTGTGATCATCTCAAAACAAGCTTTTTAATATTATTTTCCTTTTTCTCAGCAACCACGATATCTAGAAATATAGTTTTCGGCCAGTATTTGGATAACATATTAGGGACTATACTGAAGCAGAACTATTGTTGTGCTAGGAAGTTCATTACTGCTATACGACGGCTATTATCAAGTGATGATAGCTACCTGAAGTTCAATCTTCACGAAAAGGTAACATTACAATTTTCAAAGCTAAACCTGCTTCAGACAGCAGAAGAAAATCTCATAATCACAATGATAGTATAATAATTACTTTAGGTTTTAACGATAAGGAGAAAAAGGTACAGACACTTTGCCTCAAGTATATGGCAGATTCCCATATTACGAGTAGCAGCTTGTGCTCACTCTGCTCAATGCCGCCCACCTAAATGGCCGAAAGGGTTTGCTTTCAACTCATCATCATTAACTCTGTCAATCAGCTTCTCTGTAGCTCTAGACACCCACACGTTGCACTGCATAAGCTTCAACGAAGGCTCGGTGGAGAAACTTTTTGTTTCCTTTTGTACTCGCCCTTGCATTAACGGTGCTTTACGTTCCCTCGGAACAGCCTCGTTTTAATGCGAAGCGTGCACAGGAAAAAAGAAAAAAATTGTCCTGACGAAATCTTGCCCCTTACTGCATTTGCATTCTTATGGAGCACGTTTCGTTCTCCAAATCGCTTCTTCTGCCGTAAATCTCACCGTGTTTCTTTTGCATATAGTCATTTCGGCGCTTGTCAGCAGGCAACCGAATACTCCCATGCATTTTGTTCTTTCTTTCCCCGCATGCATCTCTTTCATTCACTCATGGCCTGTTTTTATGGTAGGTCGTTCATTGCCACGTAAGGTCCCGAAGTATTGCAATTCTGTGCTCCTGCGCTCTTATGTAGCAAGTGCTAACGCATATGCAGTTGGCCGTCATTTGTAATAGAGATAAATGGCTGGCGCAGAGCGTAGGTTCTGGCAAGTGAAGTGACCGTAACGACGCAATGCTCATGGATGCACTTATGCGAGAATGGGATCATGTCTGGTAAAGAATGCAGCGTTTTCTGTTCTCGGATGTGCCGTGCAGCAAAGTCTACGAATGTATCTCAACAAAACTGAGATGTTTTTACCGAGTAGAACCACTTTTTCCTTTTTTCCCATTGAATCTTTTCTTTTCGTGAATGCCATCTCCAGGTATAAGAAGGAACACGTTGCACATGATTTACTGTGTCACAATAAAAAGCTGTAAGGATAGCGCACACCACAGCTATAATTGTTTATGGTTCACAATAAAGTTTTTACAGTCGAATAAAGCATTTTGTGTCACCGAATGTTGCGGTTTGAACATTTCTGAGATGTGCCCAGTTTCATTCTCATGAAATCTTTTTGGTATCGCAAAAGATTTATTTTAAAGTAAATCAAACCCGCCGCGGTAGTCCAGCGGCTAAGGCCCTCGCCTGCGGACCCGCTAATCGCGGGATCGATTTCCGGCCGTGGCGGCCGCAATCTCGGCGGAGGCGGAAATCTTTGAAGTTCATGTGCTTAGATTAAGGTGCACGTAAAGAATCACAGGTGGTCGAATTTTTCAAAGCCCTCCACTACGGCGTCTTCCATATTTATTCACTGGTTTTGGGACATTAAGCTACAACAATATCATAATATTATATCTTAAGTAAATTGGTTTGCTTCCGAAGAACTTATTACGGTTTTATTTACCTGCGTAACAGGACAACTATGTAGGCATTTGGCCGACAGCAGTTCTCGCTTCTAATTTTTGTATTTGTCGAGTGTCACTGCTGAGCTTATCGACCAGCTAGCGGATTGCGATCTAATATAATGAGATTCAATAGGAAGACTTCGTATACGATCGCGCGAACACCGTTTATCACCGGTCTGCAGGAGCAACAAGGCCAGTAGCAGCATTTTTGTACAACATTGTGTGTACTCACAGGCCTACATAGAGCGCATAAAGCCACTGTTACTTCGTTGTTCTGACCTGCCAGTGTAAACCATTTGTTATCTATATACTCACTCACGCTCAATTAATTTTCTTGAGTGAGAGGACATGTGCATCTCAGAAACGCCCCAGAACAATTGTACTGTCGCGTTGAGGTGACTATGAAGAAAGCGGCAGGCACTCTGATAGAAGTGAAAGTAATGAAGTAACTGGTGTACGGAAAACTAAGTAAATCAAAAGACAAGCAAAGCGCACTGTATACTTTGATAGCGGCAATAAATGTCACCGGCCTTTGAAATAGTGATCATTGGTAGAACGCGTCTTACATTGATAGAGCACTGATTGCCCCTCCTAGCAGTGACGCAACTGCTCGCGCAAGGTCGCGAATTAACAAGAGTACTCGTAGTCCACATAATATGAATAATAATTGTTCACTTTTTACGTCCTAAAACTACGATATGATTATGAGGACACCAGAAGCGTAAATCTCCAGAAACTTTGATCATGCGGTGTTCTCTAGCCTGCAAACAAATTTATTAGATGCGCCTATAGCATTTGACCCCCAATGACTTGCGGCCGCCGCAGCACGATTTGCGCGTTATTTTTCGCAGCACAATCTGAGACAATCTCGAAGTTTACGAAGCATTCCGAATGGCTTCAGTCGAGTGGTCATTAGTTTTTTGTGACTTAGAATCAAGCACACCAAAATGGAAAAAAAATTTTGATAATATAAGGAGTGCGTGGCAGTATAGTTGCACTAATGATCGTGGCACTACGCTGCTATGCCCACTATTGCCATCTGTAGCTACAATTACCAGGCAATAACGATTACCAAGTAGAATGTTTGGTGCTGTACACTTACACACGCCTACATAATGAGATTTTTTTTTCCAAATTGCATTGGCAAGAGAGTAAACATGAATATAAATGGTTAGGTAGTAGCAAAAGTAAAGCATGCAGGCAATAAAAGTCAGAATAAAACACAAAGGTTAGTTTCGTTGTACTTTACACAAGGCATATGACATCAGACACCAAAAAAATCTGTTCAGAGCACAAGAAAATGTATGAGATACAAGAGAAGGACAACTGACAAAGCACTTGGCTGATCCTCATATTATATTTTCAAGAAGTATTTCAATAGAAAGAGAAGGAAGAAAGCGGCATCATACGCCAACATATCGTCTGGTAGGTAAGGCTTTTTCTATTAGGCACAGCATCAGGACCGGTGGTGCTGTAGTTCCAATATAAAGAGCGGCATCAAACTTTCTGCACTCATAAAAACACGCCTTGAGGTACGTGGCGCCTGCAAGTGGCTAAAAGTAAGTGCTTTGGCTTAGACAAAATTAAAAGGGAATAAATCTTCAACACAAAGGACACGGAGGCAAGCACGCAAACGTAGTTTCCGTTGAGACTGCGCGAGCTTTGTCGGTTTGCTCTGTTTCATTGGTATATAAGAACGCGCACGCCTCATCACTTGCCCATCACTTTCTGGTGCTACCTCACAAAAGCACAAAAGTATGCCACTTCTTAATAATTTTATTGCGATCAAATTTTTATAGACACTCTCGGCTACATTTGGCGGCTGGCATTGACGTCGGCGTCGCCGTCACTTGCCATAAGTCCTCTGAATCGTGAGAGTGAGGCGTTAACCACTGAGACACTGAGGAGCATGTCCTTCAACGCACAACCGGCAAGCTATTTATATCTGCCACTTACCTCTGCTGACGGGACTCGGGGAAAATTACCGTGTTTTCAGCATTACTAGCAAGATGGCGTAATGAGCGTGGTTCACCGCTAATATCCCACGTCTTCACTGGCGCGCACGCTAATATCCCACGTCTACTTTTCCCCGCTTTGAGGAAGAGGGCGACGCTCCATCGCACGCTCTTATGTCGCGAAGAAGATTATACGTCTTGGCTGGCCTCGAGCTTTACTTGGAACAATTCTGTTGTATTTACCGCGTGCACAAAAGTCACAGCAATCATTGAAGTCTTGGTTTTCGAAAAGCGATTGCTTTTCAGGCACAGCGAAGTAAAAGCTGAGAGGCTGTTACTCGAGTCGTCGTATATACAGCGGACAGCCCAAAACACCAACCACTCTCTCGGAGCTTTTCTCCCAGTGTATACACATAGACTGCGCTCCATGGCAAAACAAGAAAGAAAGAGAGAGGGGGGGTCATTATCCGCCCCACCAGCGCTTTAAAGACGCTGCTGCTACGTAGTCTGGCCGTCTCCCCCGAGAAAAGAACCAAGTCGGTTCCGAAACGTAGAGTCTCTTCAAAAGCTTTTGGTTCGAGTTTAAATCATTCTCCCAGCAATGATAAAAACAACAAATCGCAGTCTTTCAGTTCGTTAACGTTCATGAACGGCTTTAGGCACGCGACTTGGATGACCTAATGTCGCGATCGGTGCCGTTAAGAGTTCGTAATTCAGTCGGGGCCACCTGGTAGTTGAGTGGGCCGAGACGTTGTACTAACCTGTATCGAGGTTTTCTTCGAAGTTTTCTTCGACGTCGCGGTTTTCTTCGCCGGTGACGTTAGGCAGCATTGCGTCGAGCGTCGTTGCCGGGTTACTTTCGTACACCAACTTGTACGGTTGCACCTACTTCGTCTACTGCACGGCTGCGTTGTATGCAAAGGTCACGTACGGAAGGATGGCGTCCCACGTCTTTTGTTTGACGTCGACGTACATGGCCAGCAAGACTGTCTTGCTTAGCGTCTCGGTGAGACCGTTCGCCTGTGGGTGGTAGGCGGTGGTGCGGTGGTGGCTTGTCTGGCCATGTCTCAAGGTCGCTTGAGTCAAATCAGCAGTGTCGCGGTTGATCAAGAGGTGCTGGTCACCTTCGATGATGCCTTGCATGCCAGTCAATTCTTGAGTGCAGACGGAAATGTTGACGCTGGAGCGAGGAGGAATGGTTACTTGGTCTTCGAGTGCTTTCAGGGTGTGCCTTCCTGACGACGTGTGCGCCGGCAGGCACCTGTACAGCCACAGACACCATTAACCGTAAAGTTTATCCTGCAAGCTTCGTCATACTGCAGCATTGCTCAAGAGATGTCATCCTTTGTATGCACTTCTTAAGCCTCCATGGTGCCGTCGTCGACCTGAGAGCAAAGTCCATGACACTCTTCCCCCCCCCCCTCCCAAAAAAAAGCACTGCCGCGGTTCACGCCATCAGGAAGGCACAACCTGAATGTGCTGGAAAATCAAGTCACCATTCCTCCTCGCTCCAGCATTTTCGTCAGCATTGAAAAATAGGCAGGCATGCAAGGCGTCGTTAAAAGCGACCAACACCTCCTGATCAATCGCGAAATTTCGTCGTCAGTGGAATAGCTGAGCTGCGAGGAGAAAACGCCAGAGTGATGCTGACGAACTTCAGCAACGAGTACAAGCATGTGAGCAAAGTCACGACGGTTTCATACATCGAAGACATACTGGAAGCCAGCAACGCTTTAGCTTTCACCGATTCTGCCAAATCTACTTTGACGACTAAAACCCTTCAACTAGCATTCGACGTTATTCCAAGCCTTCCAACGCATAAACAAGAGCAGTTCGAAAACCTTCTCCTGAAATACAAAACTGCTTTTATTCTTCATCGAGAATTCAACAAACCCCTGTCGCAAAGCATTAAATCGTAATAGAAGAAAATGCAAGGCTACTACGTCAGAGTCCGTACAGAGTTTCTACGAGTGAACGCGAGACCATGAATAAACAAGTGGACGAAATGCTCCGCGAAGACATAACCCAGCACCTCCACCAGATGTCACGGGGTCTTGACGTGGATGAATGGAGCCGACTGCAAGTGGAATAATAAACTGTTTATTCGAGCTGAGCTTGTGGTCCCGTAAAAAGAAGGTAAGCTTACAATAAGTAACTGGCACTGATAGTGGCGAGCAGAGCGTCGGCCGTCGATCAACTGACAATTAGGTGGCGAATATTGTCGGCATTTATACACTCGCCATCGAACATGCCGGCGTTATTGCTAGTGACGACATAGATTCCAGAATAATTTGAAATGTTGACGACGTAGGCGTAATATCAACAAAATGAGCTACAGCAGCCTTGACGTTTCTCGAACACTGTAGGCACGGTTTGCGCCGAGAATCACGTACAACGTAACGGGGTGATAAGAAACGTTGAAGAAGGAACGTGGCAATACCCTAGAAGAGATCGTAGAAGCACAAGAAAGAGCACATATTGTCAGACTTTCTGGCACTAGGGTGAGCAGACGAATCCTCATATAGATGGGCCTCCCGCCCGCCAAACTTGAAGACATCTGTTGAATAATAATCCGGTTTGGAGCAACCTGGAGAGGTCCTGACTTCATCGATGCGTGCGAGTCATCTTGGCCCCCTGGGAGGATGTTGCAGAATATTCTCTTGGAGCGTGCCAGACTCTCGAAAAAGACGAAGCGGGGACCGGCCCGCGCTAGAAATGGCGACGAAGCAACTTTCTGACGGAAGCTGCTTCGTCGACGCGGCCTAATATGGCAACAGAAATTGTTTTGCAGCAATATCAATTAACCAATTGGGTTCGACCATTAACGCTGTTTTAGTACGATACTCGTCGTCGTGTGCGGTCAAACAAGTGGCCATTGCCTTGGCTTTTCTGGATGAGAAACACGCACATATATCCAGTGACTCCAAGGCAGCCATCTGAGCCTTAAGCGTTTGCGCCCTGTGTAAAGAAGCCTATCACACACTAGAGGGCAAAAGCATCACCACCCACACTCTCACGTGGTTCCCCACTCACATGGAATCTATCAGGAGAGGCCCTGCAAACCTGAACGAGCTGGTTCGCTCCAAGGCGCGAGGTGTCGCTTTCCGCGACGATGGAGAACTCCCCCACTGGCCTGCAGTTGTGGAGGACAGAGATCAACCGACCACTTATAATGAAATTACCCAGCACTATTCTCTCGGCAGGAGAGACTTTGCTCTTCCTGACAGTAAGGTAAGTGGAACGGCGGCTTTCACTCTAAGGCTACACCAGACAGGTTTGTATTCCAACTCGACTTTATTTCATAAAATTTATAGCAACATTTATCCTACTAGCTCTTGCAGGTACTGCAACGAATTTGCTAGCCTAGACTACAAGCTCTGGCTTTGCCGCTCGTCGTGGGGCACGGATCAATCGAATGAAGTGTTTAGGAACGAGAGACGAGACGATGGCGCTTGAGACCATGCCATGGTCTCAGCTTTTATTTCGGACGCGAGCGCAGATGGGCTTGCAGCTTCCGTGTCTAGCCTGGCAATTGGATTGGATTGGATAAACTTTTATTTCATCCTTCAAAACACAGATCACTGTGTTGCGGGCCGCTCCCACGTGGGGACTGAGATGCCGACCTTCTCATCCTCCTAGTGAGCTAGGTGGACAGCCCAGAGCTGATCTGCCAAGGACAAGCTGCAGATTGCCGCCACCCATCTGGCAGAGGTGATGTTTGATAAGTGAGCGAGTGGGGTACACTGCCAGAGCGTATGTTATATTCAAGCTATTTCCCCACAATGAGGGCAAATATTTCTGTGGTATAGGTCAGGGTACATGATGTGTAACATTTTCGAAGTAGGGTACATGCGCGTTTGCAAAAGCCTTTATGTAAGTGCTTGGGGCCGAGTTAGATTTTTGTGAGGTGAAGGGAAAGTCCTTGTAGACAGCTAGAAATCTCTAGTAAGCTCGTTATATGTTGTAAGAATTTCACGGTTATCCCCTTCACCGGCAGAACACATGCCCGGGGAGGCACGGTTAGAGAGGTCTCAGACCACCTCGTGTGCTGCTTCATTGAGATTGAAAGGGGAGTCGTTGATTTGTGCAAGGTGAGCTGGGAACCAACTCAGAAGATAATGCGTTATGTTCTTGCCATGTAGTATTCTCAGCGTTTGTTGTTAGACCATCCCCTTTGCGAAGGCCCATAGTGCTGCTTGGAATCTCTGCAGACGACTTCAATGTTATCCATCTCAAGTGCTAAGGCGATGGACACCTGTTCCGCAATGATTGGGACTTTCGTCCTGATCATCGCTGAGTTGACGACTCGGCCAGCCCCATCGACAACCACTGCCACAAAAGTTTTACCATTGGCGTAGGAAGCGGCGTAAACAAATGCGACCCCTTGTTTCTTGTTTGAGACTTGACAAACTTTAGTCCTGGCCCTCGCTACTCTTCATCCGATGTTGTGCTCTGAATGCATGTTTCGTGGTATAAGAGATACCGTGATATTCTCCCTGATGTTGTCGGGGATATCATTGTACTTCAGTGTAATCGTCAATGGGTGTTAGCCCAGCTCCTGCAGGACCATTCTCCCCGACCTTGTTGTAGATGACCTTGCAAACTGTGCTCTGTCTTGGGCTTCTGCTATTTATTTGAGCGTGTTGTGAATGCCGAGCTCAAGTAGACGCTCGGTGCTGGTGTGTATGGTTAGGCCCAGGACTTTCTTGATAACCTTCCGGAGGAGCACATTCAGTTTTTCGGACTCTGCTCTAAAACAGTTGTGCATTGCTGCCTCGTAGGCGAAGTGGCTTAGAACAAACGCATGCATCAATCGAATGAGGTTGTCTTACTTGATTGCATTTCTTTTGTTGGCCACTCTGCGTATGAGCTGCACTGCACTGCATGTTTTCCAAGTTAACTTGGCTATTGATTTGCTGTTAGCGCCGGTAGACTCTATCAACATGCCCAGGACTTTGATTGAGTCGACCCTCTGGATGGCATCCCCTTGATTTGTACGGAGGCGGATGTCTATCTGGTTCAACGGCTGCCATCCCCTGGGCTTCGGTTCCCGGCGTGTAGTCCAATACAGTAAATGTTCTGTCTCGCTCGAGGAGTACTTGAGCCTAGAAGGATGAAGGTACTCTTCTACGGTGTCAATCACCTCTTACGAGGGGCTCTCAATCTGCCCCTCACTTCCCACTGTGCCCCAGATGGTAATGTCATCTGTGTAGATGCTGTGCTTCAATCCTTCGATGCTCGATAATTTCTTCGACAGTCCGATCATGACAATGTTGAACAGCATTGGCGAAATCACTGCCTCTTGCGGCGTGCCCCTTGCTTCCAATTCGATTGCTGCGGTCTTGATATCTGCAATTTTATCCCGGCTTTTTGATCTGTAAGAATGGAGCATACGTAGTCATAGAAGGCTTTCCCCAGACCAAGCGTGGAAATCGCTTCGAGTATGAATGAGTGGTAGATGTCAAACACTTTTTCAATATCTAGACACAAAATGGCTCTCACGTTCCTGGTTTTGTTGTCGATGACCTGGTGTTTGATAAGCTTCATTGCGTTTTCTGTGAATTGCCGTGCCCTGAATCCAATTATATTCTGTGTATTAATGTCGCAATCTTCCAAGTACTTGTTTATTCTGTGCTGTATAGCATGCTCTGCAACCTCGCCGATACTTGAAGTCAAAGAGATTGGCCTCATGTTATCCCAGATAAGGGGCTTTCCTGGCTTAGGAATAAGGATCGTGTTGGCCAGCTTCCACTGCTTTGGCACCCTGCCTTTTCTCCATGCTGCATTGATCATATCCTTCAGGGTCTGAACTGAATCTTCATCAAAGTTACGAAGGGCCTTGTTTGATATACCGTCTGGGCTAGGGGCAGACCTGCGTTGAGATCATGCAAGGCTCTTCACATCTCCTAGATGTTAAAGTCGCCTTCAAGACCTGGATTGGGCGTGCCCTGGTACTCTCTACTTGGTGGTGTCGATCCTCTTTTGATTGAGAGGTACTTTGCACGAGCCACGGCACAACTTGCTGTTCCGTAGAGAAGCCTATCTTTTTATGCAAAACTCGAGCGATAAAATGCTTTTGATTTGTTTTGGTGGTGTTTTCGTTGAATAGATGTTTTAACATATTCAATGTCTTGCCATTGCGCCTCTGACTATCGATGGAGTTGCAAATTTTGTCCCATTGCTGCCTAGATGGTGCGCGACAATGTTCTTATACTGATCTGTTTACCTCAGCTATCTTTTTCCTCAGTCTTCGGTTCAGGCGCTGACCATTCCAACGGTTCAGTAGTGCTTGCTTTGCCTCAAGAAAATGAGTGAGCCAGATATCCATTCTTTCAACCAGAAAATCTGCGGTAATGGTTGAGGAGACGAATTTGATGTCCTCTTTATTCTGTTTGACCCATTGCTCCAAGCCTGGTCTGTGGCCATCTTGTTACCTTTCTATCCTTAACTTCCTGAACTTATCCCAGTCTGTGAAGTGGAATTCTCTTTGCTTCTTACGCTCCACGGAGAAGCTAGTGACAAGAATGCAGTGGTCCCTCCCGAGGTCTACAGCAGGGTTTACCCAGCGGGTCTTCTTAATGTTCCTTACAAATGTAAGGTCTGGGGTGGAATTCCGGCAGCAGGATGTACCAAGACTTGTTGGTAGGCTGGGGTTCGTGATTAGGGTGAGATCAAGTTCACTGGCATTTGCCAAAGTCCATTTCCTTTTCCAGTGTTGTATTTATAACACTATGTCTGATGAGGGGCGTTGAAATCACCTGCTATGACGAGTGTACATTCCCTGGCGATATCAACAGCTTTCTTGAGAACTGTCTTGAACCCTTGCTTTTGTTCCTTTGGGCTGCTATATGTGTTAAGAATAAAAAAGCTCTCTCGGTTGCTGGTACCCGGCACGACCTCTATCATGACGTGTTCCAACCGGCCTGCTTCTATCTCGAGGTCTTGGGTTATGTGCGTTATTTTATTGCATACAAATGTGCAGACTATTTCCCTTCAGAATCCCCTATTACACACCGGAATCCAGGCAGCGTTGCTTGCAGTGAAAGGATTTCTTGCAATAACATAATATAAGGCTTTCCTTGGCTGCTCCTTATATACTGCTGTAGGGTTGCCTTCTTTTTGAGTTAACGTATACAGTTCTATTGCCAGATACGGAATGCTTCACAAAGCGCCGCCATCTTGGTTATTACATGGGCCCCCAGAACTTGATGCTGCACCATCACTAGTGATGGTGGCCAAAGAGGTAACTTTGGTGCATGAGAAGGCACTGCTATCTTGTGCAGATATACTTCCACCTTTGTGATGCGCAAAGTTATATGCTCTTCGTGTGCCGCCACACTTGATTTTAGCCTGCCCATGTGCTCGCTAAGATTGCCTACCACCTTGCTGAGCGTGTGAAAGACCTCTTTATTATCTGACCTAATCGTTTGGTTGGCTTTCACGTCTTCTGTTATGACTGCCCTCTTTCTTTGTGGTTCTCGAGTTCCCCACGTTTTCAGCCACAGGGACATCAACTGGCTGAGGCAATGACTGTGAAGACTGTGTGCTGGTTTGCTTAGTCAAAAGATTTTTTTATTTACTTTTGTTCGGCTGATAGCCTCTCATTTGATTTTGTAAGCCTCGGGTTTTCTTGCTCTAACTCTGTGATTTTATCATGCTCTGGTAGCTTACCTTTCATCCCTTCTGCCGCGCTGTTGCGCACTCACTCTGCCCAGCTACCTTTTGGTGCAACTGCAGGTGTCCTCCCCGGGTTGAAGCCGTGATCTCGAACTAAACGCCAGGCAGCTGGCCATTCAGGTGCCGTTCAGGCTGCTCTGACCCAGATATTGACCTTGAGAACTCGAGCGCTCCGTCATTGAGAGCAGGCCTTTGGTCAAGAACCCCTTCTGGAACGTGACCTCCCCCTGGAGTGGGCCGCCTTTCCTGTTCTTGTGTAGTCTGGATGGTTTGGGTCCCGTAGGCTGGAATAATCTGCTTGTCGATGTTGTCTCGACTCGATGTCATTGGTGCGTCATGGGCTTCTGCGGCTGCTTGCGATCATTTCCAACATCTGCGTCTGATGACGTATGGCACTAAGAACCTGTTCTTGCACTCTTTGTCTGCCGTGGGATGGTGACCATCGCTCAGGCTACATCTTGAATTGCACTGGTGCAGCTTATCTGGGTTCTTTATCTCGCAACCTCTGCAGATGGTTTCAGCTGGGTTCGGACAGACGTCAGACCAATGTCCCAGCTTTCCACAGACGTAACAAATGTCGCTGTTTTGCGGTAAAAAGAGCACTGCAAAAGTGAAGTGAATATCGGCACTTTGTGTCCTTCGAATGCTAGGATCATTGTCCCAGGGTCCTTGATTCACTTGGCTGCAGCACGAGCGGGTTGTTCGCGTTCAAAATCTTTCGGGTCACAATGTCCTGAGTATCGCTTACGGGGGCCCCAAAAATCACCCCTTTACAAGTATTGTGGGGTGCCGTGGCGTACGCTTTAACTTCGAGAACTTTGCCTCAAATGTAACTTTGCTTGACCTTGAGGTATCTTGAAGCTCTATCCTGGTCCGGAGTGCTTGCCATCATAATGTTCTGCTGCAAGTTGGAACAGATGATGTCCTGCATGGCCTACTCTCCTTTGACGCCAGCCGCCAGTACTACTGTATCTGCCACGGCTCCAGTGCCAATTCTCCAGATATCTAATTCTCCACGTGGTTGTAGCACGACTTTGCTAAAGTCCTTCGGTAGTGGCAGCATGCGTCTAACTCGCACGATTGTGTACTTGTTGTCGTGTATACCACGACTGGTTCGAGCGTCTCTTCCAACGCCAGCCTTTGTCGAGCTCTTGGCAGCGGGAACGCTAACCGCAGGTAGCTTATTGTTTGAGCGTCGCAGTTCGGCTTCCACGTCCCACTTCAGCTTCCTTCCAACCCCTGGCTTCCATGCTATCCTCTGGAGAGATGTCCTCTCCATCTGCTTGGTATTCCGTTCTCAGTTGCAGCTCTGGAACGCGCAGAGCGTTGAGTCACGTTGGCGCCGGGACGGCCCATCAGCGGCAATCCCCTCCTAGGTTAGGCTCAAATCCTCCAGGGGCGTCGCCGTGTAAACATGTTCCAAAAATGATTTCAAAGTCCACTCACCGGCACAAAGGTGGTATTTACTGATTCCTTGAGAAGTTAGGCACACGATGTGACTCAAAGCTTTGCGAAAACTTTGTGGATTTTACAGGAAAGCATTCTTGAAAGCTGGAGCCGATCTTCACGCGTCCGAACTGGTGTGAACCTAGAGCACCCTCCCCCCCCCCCAGCCAGGTCAGGAGCTCAGCCGTTCTGAAATTCTTCGCGGCTCGCTTCTTTTTCGGTGCGGCCAGCTCACCAAATCTAGCGTGGCGTTACAGAAGAAAGTGGTTAGCCTCTACCAAGAGCCCCGATGTCGGGTATCAACTGTGGGCAGTCTAGAGGGCCCATGATGTGGTAGTTGGGCTTGGAATGACTGTCCTAACGTGGGAGCTGTCCGCTGCGCGTTGAGTCGCACATCTCAGGATTTAAATAAAGTTTCGCATCCATTCAATTATCTTGAAATGATACATTTTGCAGAAACATACGTTTCGCAAATCTGTGACATAAAAGAAATGACCTTTCACTGAAGAAAGTGCGCAACATTGACGTCCATACCTTGCTGGGCAAAATAATGGGAAAACCAATATTTTGATACACAGAAGACATAACTTTAGCTGTGCCACAGAAAACTGTCACGTACAAAAAAAACTTGATAATACTTGTTGGTATTCAATGCAATCCTATATTTCTGAATGAGAAGAAAATTCTGTGAAACTCAGTAGTGAGATGAAAACCAAAGCACGCAAGCGTGCTAATGGTATAGCTGATTACAAAGTCACAAGCATTATACTTAAAAAGAAACTTCTGGTCACGTCATTTACCAGCTCTTTTACGCCTAAACTAAACACGTTTTCAATTACGTTTTAATTGTAAGAACTGTCTTTCTTTGGTTCTCAGATAAAAGAAACATGCGTATAGTTCAAGGGAACCGCTTACAATTTTTAGTTAGCTCAAAGAACATTTATTTTAATATATTTTGCCAAATGGGGGAAAGAAGTAGTACAATATTAGTGGGCTGTTTTCTAAAGCTTTTGTTGCCCACCGATGGTACTTTTGCATATCTGTATACGAAGACAAGTGCCATCAAGGAACTGTGTTTGTAAACAGTGAAAGGGTCTACAGTGCCTTCCCAAAAGGTGCAGCCTTGATGCATTAGAAGGTGATTGCCAAGGTGTACATCCAGGCAAGTGGGTATTCTATGATTAAGAATTTAGAAAAATAATGCGGAAGGCGCCAATTGAGCTACAGCGATCTGCATTACATGGAGTGGCTCAAGTGTCTTCTTAGCTTTTTTTTTGCTTGTGTGTGAACATTAAAAAACTGCAAGCTGAGTGTAACTTCTTTTCACGGTGTTTATTTGCGCATTATATTCATCAGGTGAATTTGTTCAGACGAGTTTGTTTCAGTTGTCTGTTCATTGGTTTCTCACAGCACTAACGTGCAACACTCTGTGAGGCTAGTAAATAAGCAGCTGTGGACATATACAAGACAGAAAGTTCTCAGCTGCACACAGTCGATGCGCTAAATCAGAAACCTTAAATTACAGGAGATTCAAAAGTTCCAAAGCCAATATCCTGTGTGTTTCAACGAAAGCGTGTGTGGTCTGCGAACTGTTGACTTGTACTGTAATTGTTCTAAAATTATCTAGCCCTGCCCCAGCAATGCTGCAAGGCACTAACACCTATTCGCCGCATGACCTACGTTCTCTAAACCTCACAGACTATATGCTCGGGGTCCACCCCCACCTCCAGGCATTTCTCACCAAGCTGGAGTTGGTGGCGACATCGGTAACCAGTTATTCACGAGCATCGGCCTCTCGGTGGGCTCTTGCCAACGCTATCAGCTGCCCCAACACAATATACCAGCCCCGTGCTTCGTCATTTTATTCCCGTACACCTTTCTTTAAATCCCTCTTCGCTCTTCCTATACTGTTCCCTTTGCTATCAGTGGTCCAATGCGACACCAAGCTCAAGAAGCAAGCATAACTTCTTCACATAACTTACTGCAGTACACACAGGATGCCAACCCAGCCTGCACACATCATTAATAAGGAAACTCAAGATTAGCTGAACTGTGAACCAAAAATCTATAACAATCTATTTTTCAAAACTGAGCTAGGTAACACACAACAGAAACGATGAGGTTGGGTTTGCTGTTGTTACAACGAAAGCTGTTATCAGATCACAACTCGGGTCACACGCAGTTGTCCGCCGCCGCCACTGTCACCAGTGTCCGTAACCACATCGCGCGAAATTAAAAAATCCTCGAACCATTAAAACATGTGGGGCTCAATCCCGGGTCTGCTGGGTGGCAGACCAGTATTCTACCATGGAGCTACGCCAGTGCTTTTTTGCATGGTATTTAATAAAGTATTTCCGCAATAAAGACAAAATCAAGCGAACAAAAGTGCAATCAAATCGCGAAAATAAGCGCTCAAGCGTTACTCATAAACACTAAACGGCTAACACAGCGTGAGTTCCTCACACGGAGAGTTCTTCACATGGGGTTATACAGACAAAAAAGGGGTAATGTCAAACAGTTCTCTGAGATGGAGAACCAGTCCGGTCTAAAGGCTAGCTCGTTTAAAATGTTTTTGAGGTGGATAGCCATTTGAATGAATGGTGCGCTTGAAGAGGTGGTGGGCTCTGCATTGCGGTCCTGCATTCGTGTCTTCCACAAGCTATGAATACCCATAAGGAAAAACATATCATATGGCACTTCATCAAGCGCATCTGGTAGAAGATAACTTATTGTGTGAGAACTAATGACGAAACGTTTTTTTCAGTGCTCGCTGAAGGACATCCCAAAAGAGTATGGCATCTTTGCAGCTCAGAGCAATGTTCAATCATTTCCGGGACATTACATAGACGGCAGTTAACATACAGAATGAAAATACCCTTTCTTCTTAACCATGGGTTTACCGCCAATGTTTCAGAGTGGAGATAATAGAAGAATGTTTTTGAATTCGGTGAATGTACATTTTGCGCACTCGCTTCAACAAATCGTGGCCTGGAAGATTGGAGTACAGTTAGCGGTACAATGGAGGTGGGAAGAGTGTACTCTGTAGGTCCTTATACAGCACCTTGCGCGATACTGTGTGCAGGTATTCTACAGAAAAGCAAGCTTTAAGGAACTGAACTGCGAGGTAAACTCCCTGCATGAATCCCCAAAAGCATGGGCAAGAAGGAAAAGATTACAGGATGGGAATTGTCTCAAAAAAAGAAGAATCGTGACACTATTTGTCATAGATAAAGGTGTTTTAGTCCTAACCCACTCTCACTAACTGGCTTGAATATATTATCACGACGCATGGGCTCAAAAGTCGAAGACCTTATGAAAGTAGCGAAAATCTGATTAAAGCGTTGTATATAGAATTTTGCGCAACGAATAAATTGCAATACATAGTAAAGCTTTGTCGCTGAGAAAGTATTGCAAGCTTCAGCTCTCCCAAATATCGAAAGTCGATAGGGAACAAATGTCTGGGCCTGTCGTTCAAGATTAGGGACGCGTTCCTTCCAGTTATTCTTACTGAATCTATATGCATGCAATGGCACACCGAGGTATGTTGGAGGAGTTCTTATCCAATTAATCCCTGCAAAGTGGTTCGGTGTGCTACCCCACAAGCCAAACCACAGTCCTAAACATTTAGAGGCATTTAAACGAGCTCCTGATACTACGCCAAACTTTCCAATAGTATATACCCCATTTTCGACACTTGGTTTATCTACGCAAAAGAATGCGACATCGTCTGCATAAGCCAATACTTGAACCTCACTGCCTAATATACTAAAGCCACGATTGCAACTCGAGTGTATTATGCTAAAGCACAGTGGTTCTAAATAAAGTGCAAATAAAAGAGGGGACATCGGGCATCCCTGTTTTACAGAAGAGCGAATAGAACGTGGCTTGGAGAGTTGACCATTAACTATCAGGCGAGTTGAGCATTCATTATAGCATAGTTTAACGCCTTTAAGAACAACTTTGCCAACATTAGCTTGTTCGAGAAGAGAAAAAAGGAAGGAATGACGAACACGATCAAAAGCTTTTGCAAGGTCTGTCTGTAGCATTGCAAGATGTTTCTGAGAACCATGACAGTATTGAAGCACTGTTCGAGCGAAATGCCAGTGCTCGTGGGTTGCTGGCAAACTCGCCTTAGGACGGCTTGATGTCAGGAAAGCAATCGCGTTGATACGACTTATAAAGCGTTTCAAAACAGCGAAAGAACACAGTCGTCGCACAACGCGAATAGCGTAACGAGTGGGCCATAAAATGCTCTAACCCATTATAAAAAGCTTGTTTTTGCTCCCATATAAATTTTGACGCATACCCACTTCAGCCATAATTCCTCAACGTTGTCAGCCACTGCATGAACAATTGGCACAAAATTCCTTGCAAGTGTTTAGTGAATACCACGCTTCTCTAAGGAATAATAAAAAAAAGAATAGCGAATGCCGGCCTATTACCCTGCAAAATTGATTAATATTGCATCAAGCAAGTGTGCTTGCTGTAGCTACCTGATCAGTCTTTTGAAAATGCTCTGAAAGGCCGCTCTTCTAGCTTTTGCTGGAATTGTGCTGTGCCTTCCTCGCAGGCCTGGTGTTTTATTTTTTTTTATAAGGCAGCAGCTGCTACATCAGAATTTTAATCTCGGATATATTCTATGCAGACAACATTCATTTTAACGCTGCTTCTCTCAAGTCTTGTTCAGAACATCATTGTTCTGAGCAAATGACGACCTACCATATTCGGAAGGATTTTGTATTAGTGCACTCGTGTTAGTTGCCGCACCATTTCGGTGTGGCTGTTGAAAAAAAAGCCTTGTAACGCCCTTCCAGTGAAATGGGATGGCTGCAAACTTTGGATGGCTCGACGCTTGCGAAAATAAATCGAAATTCAAGCTAGCTGTCGGGGAAAGAAAGCTCCGAGAAGTTGGGACAAGTAAACAATCCTTTACCTCATCAATCACGCCAGAGCAGCCATACATTTCGAGTTGTTAAACGCGGGTATATCAAAAAGAAACACTAGTAAAACTTTGGGCACACGAGTGCTTACAGAGCCGTGGAAGAAGATCGTGAGGTTTGTCCTCTCGCTTTTCAAGCATGGAGAATTGTCTGTTGAGAAGTTATAGCACCAACGCAAAAAAATGAATGTTCCTTTCTTTGTGCAGAGCAGTATGACAGTTCTTTTCTTGTTTGTTCTTTATTCGTGCTTTGAGCTTGCCGTCTTATGATACTTAAGTTTGCCTTTCACGACAAAGCAAGCAAAATGTGAACCCTTAATAACTTGGTTGCTCAGACATACTCAACAAGCCATCCAGAAGTGTAGCTTATTCCTGGCCCGTACCTAATTGATTGATTGATATATGGGGTTTATTGTCCCAAAAGCACCATATGAGCATCAGAGACGCCATATGTGAGGGCTCTAGAAATTTTGACTACCCGGGTTTCTTTAGCGTGGAGCCAAATCTAAGCACAGGTGCCTACAGCTTTTTAGCTTCCACCGAAAATCCAGCCGCCGCAGTCAGCATTCCATCCCGCGACCTGCGGGTCAGCAGCCGAGTATCTTAACCACTAGACCACTGCGGCGGGGCGGTCCGTACTTAAATTAAGATTTTCCGGAGAGGGAGGTTTGGTCTCGTGCCAACTTTGGCGGAATAGCAAATGTAGCGCGTCGTAATGCTCAAACCGACACCCTCAATCAGTCACTAGGGCACGAAGAGCTCCAAGTGTTAGTGACGGCCATACGGCTTCGATCGAGATGTTTTTCCGTCTGTCGCCAAGCAGGCAGATTTTTTATCCTTTTGTGAACGTAGACGCCGCACTGACCTAAGGGTCCTTAGTGTACCTGCAACGACTGCAACATCAAATCATGTTGCGGTGGTACCACAAAATGTTCAAAGCACCCAATGAAGTGATGCGCATGCGAGCAACCACGCCGCGGGGAGGCGCTCGCGTTTCGCAAAGCTAGAGTTACTGTATATGCTACCTCTAGGTAGCAGAGTTGCGCCTCTGTTTTCCGGGCACCGCTCCCTTCACCTACAGGAATTCAGCGGATGGATAGATGGATGAATATGGCTGTACCCTTTATTCGGGTGGTGGCTAGCGCCACCAAGCCGCAATACTTAATGAACCAAAAAACTAGATTTATTTTCTTTTCTTTAAAAAGTGAGTTTGAGGATTCGTACTTTGCAGTGAAGAGTTTAATTTTCACTCGTGCCTTGACTTTAGCCACCAATCAGATAACCTCCTTCTAGTTAAATATACCCGCTTAAGGTCTATTTTGCCCTCACGGTCCCTAAACCCCAGTGCTTTAAAAAACTCTGCGCCATCATCCTGAGCTATAGCGTGAAGCCCTTTACAGAACATTATCAAGTGTTCGGCAGTTTCTTCTTCCTCTCCACACGCACTGCGTACTGTGTCTACCCCTTCGTATTTGGCCCGATATGTCTTGGTTCGCAGTACTCCCGTCCTGGCCTCAAACAGTAGAGAACTACCCCGAGTATTATCATAGATCCTTTCCTTGGCGATTTCCTGCTTAAACGTTCGAAAGATCTCTAGTGCAGACTTCTTAATCATGCCCATTCTCCACATGTCAGTCTCGGTTTCCTTCACTTTCTTCTTAACAGATAGTTCTTTTTGTTTTGGCCACCTGCTGTTTTCTAAGTATTTACCAGTCAATTTCCTGGTTCGCTTCCTCCATTTTGTATCGACATTCATGAACAAGCAGCTGAAAACCTTCCTAGCCCAATGCTCCTCCCCCATTTCTCTCAATCACTTCTCAAATTTTATCTTGCTGCTAGTTTCCTGTCCTCAAATGAGGTCCATCCCTTATCACCTTGTACTCCTTGATTTGGTGTATTTCTGTGAGCTCCTAAAGCAAGCCTACCTATTGCACGTTGCTTAATTTCTAATCTTGCTTGAACTTCTGATGTCATGCACAAGACCTCATTGCCGAACGTCAGCCTAGGAACCATGACCCTTTTCCATATTTCTCTCACAACATCATACCTATTGTAATTCCACAGTGCCCTATTTTTCATCACTGCTGCATTCCTGTTACCTTTAGTCGTCACGTATATTTCGTGTTCCCTCAGGTACTCGGTTCCATTGCTTATCCATACGCCCAGATATTTGTATTTATCTGTTATCTCTAGCGTAACCTCCTGTATTCTAAGCTCACTACCTTCATTGTCATTGAAAATCATGACTGCTGATTTTTCCGTACTGAATCTAAAATCTAACCTATCTCCCTCATTACCGCAGATGTCCATCAATCTCTGCAAATCTCCCTCCTTTGTGGCCATTAGCACTATATCATCTGCGTACATTAATGCTGATAGTGCCTGATCAATAATTTTTCCTTGTTTGAATAAAGAGAGGTTGAAGCCCAGTCCACTTCCCTCTAATTTGGCCTCTAATCCTTGTAGGTACATCATGAATAGTAAGGGTGACAGGGAACACCCCTGCCTAAGCCCCCGTTTTACCTCTGCAGGCTTGGATACCTGTTTTTCTCACTTTATAACTACCTTGTTACCTTTATAGATACCCTTTAAAAGATTAGTGACTACCTGTTTCACGCCTAGTGTGCCCAATATTCCCCACACTTTCTCTTGAACCACGCTATCGTACGCTCCCTTGATATCCAAAAATGCTAGCCACAGGGGCCTGTGTTCCTTTTCTGCTATTTAGATGCACTGCGTCAGTGAGAACAGATTGTCTTCCAACCTCCGGTATTTCTGAAACCCATTCTGCAGTTCCCCCAGCACCCCTTCATCCTCTATCCATGCCTGCAGTCTTTCCTTCATAATCTGCATCGCCAGCCTGTAGACCACTGATGTCACTGTTATAGGACGGTAGTTGTGTATGTCAGCTTTGTCGCCCTTTTCTTTATAGATCATGCTCATCCTGCTAAGCTTCCATCCATCGGGAACTTCACCATCAATTATTATTTTGCTCACTGCCTCTCTCAAAGCCTGCTTAGACTTCGGACCTAATGTCTTTATCAGCCTAATCGGAATGCCATCTGGGCCTGTTGATGTACTACTACAAACCCTTTTCTCAGCCCTTTCCCACTCTCGTTGTGAAAATGGAGCCATTGAACCACTTGACTTGTGCACCCGTCCTTGTCTATTGTGGTGCATAAAGCACTTCTTTGTTGAAATTTTTTGTCACCCTTGTTCTTATATATTCAATAGCTTCGTCTCCTTCTAGCCTAGCACCTTGGGCTGTAGTTATAAAACTCTGCTCTAGGCTCGTCTCATTTCTGAGGGAGTTTAGATGGTTCCAAAATTTCGCAGCTGCCTTTCTATCTTTTTTATGTACTTCTGCCAGACACTGAGCTCCCTTTCTTCTAATCTTTTCATTGATCAGAAGGGATGCATCCCTTCTACAGCTTAGAAAGGTTTCCCATTTTCTTTTAACATCATCTGTCAGTTCACCCCGCTGCTCTGCATGTCTGTGCTCTCTAGAGGCTTCCTGACGTTTTCCTATGGCTCTTTTAACTTCCTCATCCCACCAACTTTTGGGTTTGTGTCTTCTTTTTCGGGGTGACTTGTCACGCGTCTTAGCAAGCTCTAGCTCAAAGACTCTAATTAGATTCGTGTATGTCCACACTGTCTTATTATCCTTCGTGATTACTTTCACAATTTGTTTAGTGGCTATTTCAATTTGCCTTTCTGGATAAAAAGTTTCCTGTAGTTGCTCATCTTGTCTCCTTCCCACTTTCGCTGCTCTTCCAAAACTTAGCTTGATACGTTTGTGATCACTACCCAGATTCTGGAGCCACTTTCATCTATGTGCATTCCCCTGAGCTTATCATACATCCTATGTGACATCAGTGCATAATCTATCGTCGTCTGCAGCCTTCTTACCTTCCATGTTATTGGCCCTTCACACTTCTCGGTACTGTTGCAAATGATCAAATCAAGCCTTCAACACATATCTATGATCATTTTGCCTGTCGGGTCGGTATACCCATCTATATCTTCTATGTGTGCATTCATGTTTCCTAGTATAATTGTCTCGCACTCTCTTCCCTACTCCTGAATGTCTTTTTGATATACACTCTACCATTGCCTGGTTTTCCTCTATGGCCTTTGCTCCCGTCCACAAGTACACGAAACCGCCCCTATTCGCCAAGCGCCATCACGTGGTCATAGGTGGTTCCTTAGCACTGCGAAGAAGCAAACGCTACGCAGATTCCGGGCAGATCAAGCGGGGTTGACAACAGCTGTTGTCATTCTCGCCACACTTCTTTGGTTATGTAGCCATGCTGCCTGTTGGTCACGAGAAATGTGGCAGGGAATGCATTCTGTGTTGAATTGTACTGCGTAGAGCCCCATGCGATTAGACGCGGTATCAGCGGATGTTGCTATAGATAGATTAGTGTTCAGTCGGAAGGAATAAACACTAGGCCGTTGTCGTCGGAAGAATTTTTTCTTGGGGGTGCGGCTTAGGGAGAGCGAGAGCACTGGTCTAGCATGGGTGAGGGCAAGAGCTGTTGTGGCTTGAGGGGGGCGAGGGCCCTTTTCCACTTCTCTGCTGATGCCTATGCGCTTGGCTTTTTTTCAAAATGTCCACGGCATTGCAAAACTTGATCTATTTGAATTAACCACAGATGCAGTAGTGAATACGTTATACTTGCAGAGTTGGCAGCGTGTTTCAGCTGCATACGTCCAAGTTAGTCTGGCGGTTAAAACACTAAACATAAAAGGAGAATTTAAACTAGAACTATTTGAATCAGCAAGGTCTTGCTGCTAGCGCGTGAATTGAATGCAGCTTTGAAACCTTAGGCAAAAAGTATGTTGGACACGACAGGGTTGTTGAACGAGGATTCAAATCTATTGTCGTGAGCCGCGATTGCAATACGATCGTATTCCGAGTTGTGCGCTTAACGCGGGCGTCGCACGGCCACTCTCAATCGCTATCCAGCTCAATTAAGTTTCAGAACATAAAGTTTTAACTGGTTAACTCACATAGTTAACAAATGAGCCCAACTCGATTAAAATAGTCTATTCCTGTCTTGATAGGAATCAAGAGTGAAAAATAATTTTATATATCTAAATAGAAAAACAGTGCAAAAGAAACCGAAGCTAATGTGTGGCCTACTATAAATATACATTACGGCTCCGTAAGTACGCCGGCTGTGCCAGCGTACATATATATACTTATTTACCACTGGTTAAATGAGCTGATTTACCACTGGTTAAATGAGCTGACGCAGGTTTTTTTATTATTACTTACCAAAAACGCAAACATATAATCAAGGTTTCCAGGCGTGACCAGAACAACTGAGTTTGTCTCGTACCTTCATAAAAAATAGAAAAAAAGAAAGCAAAAAATAAATAAAGCAATGTTGTAAGCGTGAGCACTGCGCCTACGAGGGTGGTGAGTGGCTTTCCCGCAATACATTTGAACCCAAGATGGCGTACTTTGGCGCAACTCTGCTACCTAAAGGTAGCAGATACAGTAAGTCTACGGATGGATGGATGGATGGATGGATGTGGCTGTACCCTTTAGATCGGGCGGCGGCTAACGCCACCTAGCCGTAATACTTAGTGAACTAACCATTACATTTATCTTTTTTTCCTTTAAATAATGAAGTTGAGGATTCGTACTTCGCAGTGAAGGGTTTAATTTTCACTCGTGCCTTGACTTTAGCCACCAATCAGATAACCTCCTTCTACTTAAGTCTACCCGCTTAAAGTCTATTTTGCCCTCGCTGTCCCTAAATCCCAGTGCTTTGAAAAACTCTGCGCCATCATCCTGAACTATAGGGTGAAGCCCTTCAAAGAACATTATCAAGTGTTCGGCCGTTTCTTCTTCCTCTCCACACGCACAGCATACTGTGTCTACCCCTTCGTATTTGGCCCGATATGTCTTGGTTAGCAGTACTCCCGTCCTGGCCTCAAACAGTAGAGAACTACCCCGAGTATTATCATAGATCCTTTCCTTGGCAATCTCCTGCTTAAAAGATCGATAGATCTCTAGTGCGGACTTCTTAATCATGCCCATTCTCAACATGTCAGTCTCCGTTTCCTTCACTTTCTTCTTAACCAATAGTTCTTTTTGGTTTGGCCACCTGCTGTTTTCTAAGTATTTACCAGTCAACTTCCTGGTTCGCTTCCTCCATTTTGTATCGATATTCTTCATGTACAAGTAGCTGAAAACCTTCCTAGCCCAACGCTCTTCCCCCGTTTCTCTGAATCGCTTCTCAAATTTTATCTTGCTGCTAGCTTCCCTGCCCTCAAATGATGTCCATCCCATATCAACTTGTACTCCCTGATTTGGTGTATTCCCGTGAGCTCCTAAAGCAAGCCTACCTATTCCACGTTGCTTAATTTCTAATCTTGCTTGAACTTCTGATCTCATGCACAAGACCGCATTGCCGAACATCAGCCCAGGAACCATGACCCCTTTCCATATTCCTCTCACAACACCATACCTATTGTAATTCCACAGTGCCCTATTTTTCATGACTGCTGAATTCCTGTTACCTTTAGTCGTCACGTATATTTCGTGTTCCCTCAGATACTCAGTCCCATTGCTTATCCATACGCCCAGATATTTGTATTTATCTGTTATCTCTAGCGTGACCTCCTGTATTCTAAGCTCACTACCTTCGTTGTCATTGAAAATCATGACTGCTGATTTTTCCTTACTGAATCTAAAATCTAACTTATCTCCCTCATTACCGCAGATGTCCATTAGGCTCTGCAAATCTTCCTTGTTGTTGACCATTAGCACTATATCATCTGCGTACATTAATGCTGGTAGTGCCTGATTAATAAGTTATCCTTGTTTGACTAAAGAGAGGTTGAAGCCCAGTCCACTTCCCTCTAATTTTGCCTCTAATCCTTGTAGGTACATCATGAGTAATAAGGGTGACAGGGGGCACCCCTGCCTAAGCCCCCGTTTTACCTCTGCAGGCTTGGATACCTGTTTTTCCCACTGTTTAACTACCTTGTTACCTTTATAGATACCCTTTAAAAGATTAGTGACTACATGTTCCACACCTAGTGTGTCCAGTATTCCCCACAATTCCTCTTGAATCACGCTATCGTACGCTCCCTTGATATCCAAAAATGCTAGCCACAGGGGCCTGTGTTCCTTTTCTGCTATTTCGATGCACCGAGTCAGTGAGAACAGATTGTCTTCCAACCTCCTGTGTTTCCGAAACCCATTCTGCAGTTCTCCCAGCACCCCCTCATCCTCTATCCACGACTGCAGTCTTTCCTTTATAATCTGCATCGCCAGCCTGTAGACCACTGATGTCACTGTTATAGGACGGTAGTTGTTTACGTCAGCTTTGTCCCCTTTCCTTTATAGATCATGCTCATCCTGCTAAGTTTCCATCCATCGGGAACTTCACCATCAATTATTATTGTGCCCACTGCCTCTCTCAAAGCCTGCTTAGACTTCGGACCTAATGTCTTTATCAGCCTAATTGGAATGCCATCTGGGCCTGTTGATGTACTACTAGGAACCCTTTTCTCAGCCCTTTCCCACTCTTGTTGTGAAAATGGAGCCATTGCACCACTTGATTCGGCCTTGTCTATTGTGGTGCATAAAGTACTTCTTTGTTGAAATTTTTCTGTCACCCTTGTTCTTATATATTCAATAGCTTCGTCCCCTTCTAGCCTAGCACCTTGGACTGTAGTTATAAAACTCTGCTCTAGGCTCGTCTCATTTCTTAGGGAGTTTAGATGGTTCCAAAATTTCGCAGCTGCCTTTCTATCTTTTTTATGTACTTCTGCCAGTCACTGAGCTCCCTTCCTTCTAATCTTTTCATTGATCAGAAGGGATGCATTCCTTCTACAGCTTAGAAAGGTTGCCCATTTTTTTTCAACATCATCTGTCGGTTCACCCCGCTGCTTAGCATGTCTGTGTTCCCTAGAGGCTTCCTGACGTTTTGCTATGGCTCTCTTAACTTCCTCATCCCACCAACTTTTGGGTTTGTGTCTTCTTTACCGGGGTGGCTTGTTACGCGTCTTAGCAAGCTCTAACTCAAGGAGTCTAATTAGATTCGTGTATGTCCACACTGTCTTATTATCCTCCGTGATTACTTTCTTAATTTGTTTAGTGGCTATTTCAATTTGCCTTTCTGGATAAAAATTTTCCTGTAGTTGCTCATCTTGTCTCCTTCCCACTTTCACTGCTCTTCCAAAACTTAGCTTGAGACGTTTGTGATCGCTACCCAGACTTCTGGAGCCACTTTCATCTATGTGCATTCCCCTGAGCTTATCATACATCCTATGTGACATCAGTGCATAATCTATTGTCGACTGAAGCTTTCCTGCCTCCCATGTTATTTGCCCTTCACACTTCTCGGTACTGTTGCAAATGATCAAATCAAGCCTTTCACACATATCCATGATCATTTTGCCTGTCGGGTCGGTATACCCATCTATATTTTCTATGTGCGCTATAATGTCTCCTAGTATAATTATCTCGCACTCTCTTCCTAACTCCTGAACGTCCTTTGATATACACTCTACCATTGCCTGGTTTTCCTCGCTGGCCTTTGCTCCCGTCCACAAGTACACTAAACCAAGGAGTGTCATTTGACCTGTCACTTTCCCTTTTAGCCATAAATGTTCCTTGCACTCCTGCTTGACCCTTTCCCAGTCTGTACTTTTATGAATGAATGCCCCAATACCTCCCCCCTTTCTGCTGCCTTCTGTTCTATTACAATATTCCCACGCGTAGTCCGGATTGTTCGGAGGTTGTTCCATGTCCCTGAGATGTGTTTCTACAAAACCGTATACCATCGGCCTCTCTTCCCTTAGCTGTTCTTCTATCTCTTCCCACTTCAGCCTGTTCTTACCACCCTGCATGTTAATATTGACACGTGCGGTTCTTTTGGTTTACGAAGAAAGCCGCTATCACTTTCTGTTAAGCGCAACGCAGGCCGCGTTTATCTTGTATGCCACTCTGGAACGCGTTACGACGCGTGTATAAAAGCCGGCGCAGTGCGCCACTGGGGGTCTTTTTTTTCCGTCGGCCGACGACTGTTCACGCCGCTGTTGCTGTGAGTTGTGTTTGGCCTTGTTTTGCTTGGCACAAGTTCGCCCAATAAACAGTTCGCCTGACACCGCCCTGACTCCTGCGTGCTTCCTCTCAAGTGCTGCGTGTATCACAACCTCGTGACATCTAGTGGAGGTGCTTCTCGGTCCATGTACCGTACGCCCCCCGTCCAGCTGTGAGCCAAGCCCAAGCCGCCAAGAGGACGACGCCGACCGGTCGTTCGAGTGAGCGAAGACAACAAGGACTACCGCCCGAATACCTGCCGCTCACCCGACAAGGACAAGAAACAAAGCTGCTACGAAGCCGGCATCGCGATGACGGAAGCAAGGGTCTTCGGCAACCTGGTCGTCAACCAGCCCAAATAGCCGCCTACCTTCCCGCGGATCGACCTACGAAGGACCCGGAAAGCTGGCTGACATTACGACCGCGTCGCAGCCCTCAATAAGTGGAACCGGACGACAAGCTGCGTAATGTATATTTTTACCTGGAAGGACGCCGCAAGGACTTTGTTCGAGAACCGCGAGGGTCAACGCTTCGAACCTGGGACGACTTCCGCGTTGCTTTCCTGCGCACCTTTGCAAGCGTAGTGCGGAGGAAAGAGCCGCATCACTGCTTGAAACTCGGGTGCAGCTCCCCAACGAAAACGTAACGATCTTCACGGAGGAGATGACGCGGCTTTTCCGCCACGCCGACGCCGACATGTCTGAGGACAAGAAGGTTCGCCTGCTTATGCGTGGAGTGAAGCAGAAACTCTTCGCCGGACTGATCAGAAACCCGCTAAAGACGGTACAAGAGTTCCTCTCCGAGGCTACCACCATCGAGAAGACTCTTGAAATGCGGACCCGCCAATACGATCGGCGCATGTCGCCAGACGTCGCAGAAGTCCGAGGACTCTGCCCCGACGACCTGCGCGAGACCATACGCGCTATTGTTTGTGAAGAACTGCGCCGCATGTTGCCATCGTCTCAGCCACAGTCGCCGCTCTCGAAGACGTAGTCCCGCGAGGGAACTACAGCGCTCACTGAGCGTTCCTGAACGGCCACAGCCCAAACGGAGGCGATGACCTACGCCGCTACTGCACGACGACCTGTCGCCCGCTCCTCGCCAAACACCAGGACCCAACCGTCTCCGCAGTTTCGTCGCCAGCCCACCGCCGTCACCCCCCGACGCCCTTCCCGCTCGGCCAGTATCTAGCGCTCGCCTAGGAAAACTGACGTTTGGCGCACCTCGAACACCGCCCACTCTGGTACCACTGCGGCGAAGCGGGCACACCTAACGCTACCTGCCAGTTACCTTGAGATGGGGACTGCGGGGCCTTCGACGTGAACGCGCCGCGTCCGCGCCCATGGTGAGCGACTTCGCGACATCGCGACTACATCGCCGTATCGCAGTGGCAACAACGACGACCATCCCGTTCACCTTCGCCTGGCCGCAACGTCTCCCCGGAATCGCCGCCAGTACACCGGCCCTAACCGGGGCCGATCCCCAAGCCCCTAACCCGGGAAACTAAAGGCAGCAACCGATGGAGATGCGGTTGCTGCACGACGCAATGCCGAAGATCCTCCTCCCGCCGCCGCCGCCGCTGCGATGACGAACGACCACGACGCACGAACTTTCCCGACGTAGTCGCAGTACGCCGCCCTGAGCAGTCTTTACGACAAAGCCTCGCCGCCGACGCGACATAGCAGCACACCGGACTAAGGCCGACGCAGCCGTGATCTGACGCCCCGACCTAACCGGAACGCCAGACGACGAACCACCGACCTCGACGTGATCATCGACGGCCACAGCGTCACCGCCTAGTCGATACCGGCGCCGACTACTCTATCATCAGTGGTCTCTTCGCCGCTAAGCTCAAGAAGGTAAAGACTGCATGGGAAGGACCGGATATCCGAACAGCAGGGGGCCACCTTATAACACCGATGGAACCTGCACGGCAAGAGTCACGATTCACAGCCAGACGTATTCTGTGAATTTTGTGGTCCTGCAGCAATGCTCGCGAGACGTCATTTTAGGCATGGATTTCCTGGACCAGCAAGGCGCAGTCATCGACCTAAGATCCAGGTCAACCACGCTGTCCACGGATAATGCAACGGCGTCATACTGCAACGTCGCTCACAATGCCTTGAATGTGACAGAAGAGCAGGTAACCATCCCGCCACTGTCGAGCGTCATCATTTCCGTCGGCACCGAAGCGTCTACCAACTTACAAGGTGTCATCGAAGGCGACCAGCACCTGCTCCTAAACCGTCAGATGTGCGTCGCAAGAGGCATAGCCAAGCTTCATAACGGCGAAGCCAAGGTAATGGTGACGAACTTCAGCAACGAATATAGGCACTTGAATAGGGCACGACGGTAGCACATCTAAGCGAATTTGTGGAAGCGAGCAATTGCCTTCGCCCTCACCGATTCTCAGGGAGCCGCACTTCGACAGCAGTGTCCGCGCCCGCCTTCAACGTCAACCAACGCCTTTCAGGCAGCAACAAAAGGAGCTCAAAGCCTTACTCCACCAATACAAGGACTGCTTCTCGTCGTCATCGAGGCTTCGTCAGACCCCTCTCGCGAAACATCGCATCATAACCGACGAATATGCCCGTCCGCTCCGTCAGAGCCCCTACCGAGTTTCTGCACGGGAACGCGAGGCCATCAAGCAACAAATCGACGAAATGCTGCGTGACGACATCATTCAGCCGTCTACGAGTCCGTGGGCATCACCCGTGGTGTTGGTGAAGAAGAAGGACAGAACCCTACGTTTTTGCGTCGATTATCGTCGCCTGAACAAGATCACGAAGAAAGACGTGTATCCCCTCCCACGGATAGACGATGCTCTGGGCAGACTCTACAACGCCAAGTATTTTTCGTCGATGGATCCCAAAACCGGCTACTGGCAAATCGAAGTAGACGAGAGAGACCGAGAGAAGACTGCCTTAATAACACCAGACGGCCTATTAGAGTTTAAGGTCATGCCCTTTGGTCTTTGCTCGGCGCCTGCGACGTTCCAACGGGTTATGGACACAGTACTCGCAGGCTTGAAGTGGCAGACTTGCCTCGTCTACTTGGACGACGTAGTCGTATTTTCTTTCAACTTCGACGAGCACCTCCGGCGCCTTGAAGCTGTTCTTCGGGTAATCAAAGCCTCGGGACTTACCCTGAAGCCAGAAAAGTGCCGCTTCGCCTACGAGGAACTATTGTTCCTTGGCCACATTATCAGCAAGTCGGGAGTGCTCCCTGATCCACAGAAAACAGCTGCGATCGCCGACTTTTCTGCACCCACCAAAAAGAAAGCAGTACGCCGATTTCTTGGCCTCTGCGCTTATTACAGGCGCTTCGTGAAGAACTTTTCGCGGATCGCTGAGCCACTGACGTACCTCCCGAAGGCCGACGTCGACTTCGAATGGGAAACGCCACAAGTCGAGGCATTTCAAGAATTAAAGCGACGCCTGCAAACGCCGCCAATACTGGTGCACTTCGACGAAGAAGCTGACACCGAAATTCACACGGACGCAAGCAGCACAGGGCTCGGCGCCGTGATCGTGCAGAGGACCGACGGACTTGAAAGGGTCATCAGTTACGCTAGCCGGTCACTTTCGAAGGCAGAAGCCAATTATTCCACGACAGAAAAGGAATGCCTTGCCATCATCTGGGCTACATCATAGTTCCGCCCCTACCTGTACGGCAGGCCTTTCAAAGTCGTGAGTGACCACCACGCCTTCTGTTGGCTAGCTAACTTGAAGGATCCATCAGGGCGCCTCGCACGGTGGAGTCTCAGACTACAAGAATTTGACATCACCGTCGTCTACAAGAGCGGACGAAAGCACTCCGACGCCGACTGCTTGTCTCCCGCCCCTGTCAATCCGCCGCCCCAGGATGACCAGGACGACGGCTCTTTCCTGGGACCCATAAGTACCGACGACTTCGCGGAAACGCCAACGAGCTGACCCAGAGCTCAAGATCCTCATGGACTACCTGCAAGGCAAGACCGCCGACGTGCCGAAAGTATTCCGCCGAGGACTGCTTCGTTTTTCCTGCGAAACAACGTCTCCTGAAGAAGAACTTCTCGGCGCTCCGCGCCGACCACCTCCTCGTGGTGCCTTCAGCGTTACGTCCAGAGGTTCTGGAAGCATTACACGACGACCCGACAGCCGGACATCTTGGTGTTTCCCGCACACTGTCACGAATACAAGAGAAGTACTATTGGCCTCGCCTCACTGCCGACGTCGCCCACTACGTAAAAACATGCAGAGACTGTCAGCGACGCAAGACGCCGACAACTAGGCCAGCCGGACTTCTGTAACCCGTCGAACCACCTCAACGGCCATTCCAACAAATCGGCATGGACTTACTGGGGCCGTTCCCGACGTCAACTTCTGACAACAAATGGATTGTCGTAGCGACTGACTACCTCACCCGCTATGCCGAAACAAGGGCCTTGCCCAAGGGCACTGCCGCCGAGGTCGCCAAGTTCTTCATTGAGAACATCGTCCTCCGCCACGGAGCCCCCGAGGTCCTCATCACCGACAGAGGTACGGCCTTTACGGCTGACCTAACGCAAGCGATCTTGAGGTACAGTCAGACAAGCCACCGCCGAACCACCGCGTACCACCCACAGACGAATGGCCTCACCGAGCGTCTAAATAAGACCATCGCCGACATGCTGGCCATGTACGTGGACGTCGAGCACAAGACGTGGGACGCCATACTCCCGTATGTAACCTTCGCGTACAACACGGCCGTGCAGGAAACGACGCAGTTTGCTCCATACAAGCTCATCTACGGACGGAGCCCAACAACGACGCTTGACGCCATGCTACCGGTCGGCACCGACGAAGAAAACCTCGACGTCGCCAGCTACCTGGATCGCGCTGAAGAAGCTCGACAGCTAGCCCACCTGCGTATCAAGAGCCAACAGACGGTCGACAGGCGCCACTACAACCTTCGACGACACCACACCGAATACTAACCCGGCGACCTTGTCTGGGTCTGGACGCCGATACGACGACGGGGATTGTCTGAGAAGCTCCTGCGACGCTACTTTGGACACTACAAGGTAGTCCGACGTCGTGGTGAACTGGACTATGAGGTCGTGCCCGATGGCTTAACGTCATCTCAACGACGCCGTGAACGACCCGAAGTCGTACACGTGGTGCGACTTAAACCTTATTACGCGCGCCGATTAGCTGTGACGCATTGTTAATGTAATTTATTGCATGTACTCTCTCTTATATTCTGTCTTTAGCATCGGGACGATGCTTTTTCAGAGGGGGGTAGTGACACGTGCGGTTCTTTTGGTTTACGAAGAAAGCCGCTATCACTTTCTGTTAAGCGCAACGCAGGCCGCGTTTATCTTGTATGCCACTCTGGAACGCGTTATGACGCGTGTATAAAAGACTGACACGTGCGGTTCTTTTGGTTTACGAACACAGGCCGCGTTTATCTTGTATGCCACTCTGGAACGCGTTACGACGCGTGTATAAAAGCCGGCGCACTGCGCCACTGGGGGTCTTTTTTTTCCGTCGGCCGACGACTGTTCACGCCGCTGTTGCTGTGAGTTGTGTTTGGCCTTGTTTTGCTGGGCACAAGTTCGCCCAATAAACAGTTCGCCTAACACCGCCCTGACTCCTGCGTGCTTCCTCTCAAGTGCTGCGTGTATCACAACCTCGTGACAATATACCCTATGTCTGAATTGGCTCGGCGCTCGTGGCTATGTCTATTTATGCCCCGGACTTTACCTACCTTAGATATTGGTGCCACTTTGGAATCGTATCTGTCCATACAACCTGTCGAAGAGTCTCCCTGGTTATTTTCCCCGTTACTAGCTATCCTGCACCCCGAAGGGCTCGCTTGCCCCTCAAAAAAGCTACTGCGCGTACTGCAAGGCGCCAACCCACCTCATGACCTAGCCGCCCATCGAAGTGAATTCTGTCTCGTTGAAAACCCCCCCATCTCTGCACCTCTCTGTTTATTTCCACCACCTCAAAGCCTTTCTCTCGACTCATCCGCCATATCTCTTGGTTTGCGTTGACCACCGCTCTTTGCAGGTTGCTATCACGCACCGGTACCTCCGGTATCGTGCATATCACTACCTGTACCTTAGGAGAAGTGGCGCGCATGTCATCGACGCCTTTCGCCAGTGTGGCTGCTAGTCCTGCTGCATCTTCATTTAGGACATCGTTTAAACCACCTGAAATTATCACGAGGTTTCGTCTATCAGCTGTTGTTTTGAGCTTTGCGCTCGCTTGCCTCATGACTGCTTCCAGCTTGCGTCCTGGGAACGTCCCTACTGCAACCCTCTTGTCACCTTTTATCCTCTCTTTGATGGCTTCTGTGCATCGATTTAAATTCGAAACCCCGGCGATTATCACATGCTGTGACTTTTCAGCTGGAGCGTTCTGCACCTGGGGGCTACTTGCACCTGTGACGCCAGCTGCTTTGTTCCCTCCCTGCCCCACCACTACCTCGCTGAAGCTGGGCCTTGTGACAGTTAAACCGGCTAAACCTGTTTTTTCCAAACTTGCTTGCTTTTCCTTCTCCACCGTTCTGGTTGCCGGGTCCCTACTGTTCTCTGGGTAGGTCGCTTCTATGTTCAGCTTCACTAGCGCTTCCTCGGCGGACTTCAGTCTTTCTCCCATTGTTCTCGTTTACTCTTGCTCTGTCGCCAACGCAGTCTGGAGCTCGGCGATTCTCATCGGCAGTTCACTCTGGGCAACCATCATTTTCTCCATTTTTTCCTCGACCTCACATTGCCTACACTTCGCGTCAGCCTCTTCTCCATCCACTTCTACGCTTGGGTCCACTTTCAAACCCACTCCACATCCTGAACACTTTACAGTCTTTTTAACCATGCCTTTCTGACACCAATTGTCCCTATACTCGATAATTACTAAACTTCGAGCCCTGCACTACGAGAAAAAAAAGAAAGTCTAATCTCTACTACAAAAATTTGCGTGTTCAATGTACGCGCACCTCCCCCACGGGGTGGCAAAAGAAAAAAAAAACAGCAACAAAAAAATTTCAAACACACACACCCACACTAACTAAAAATACCTAGTGACTGGCCCCCGAAAAAGCGGTACCATAAAATAAGTGCTATGAAGATTTTAACCCCTGCCTCATAATTATAAAGACAAGCTCAAAACATGCAAAAACACTTATCTGTGCAGTCGATCCGGAGCGCTCAAAAAACACGTCCATCCACCTTGACAGCCCGAACTGAGTTCACGCAAAGCGAGAGGCGAGCGCCTCCCCGCGTGACGGAGGGACGCTAGACGTGCTGAAACCGCATGTCTCAAAGCAACGCTGTGTGGGCGCACCAGAGAGTATAGGGCAGGACAGGCGACTGGCGTCGCAACGCCAGCGTCACACGTCGAAATGAACGCCGGCGAGCACGCACACCGCGTAAGGCATGAGTGTATAGGCGCCTGGACAGTGGCATGTAGTCATTTTCTAACAAGACACGGTTCTCATGATTATCATGTTTCCACCAGTCACATACCTTCGTGATTCATTGACACACGTAATACAAAATTTGGCATGTGTGAAGCTGGCGAAACGGCCACGAGCGCATCATGAGTGTGGCACATAGTCATGCTGTTACACAACAGGCATGTCATGATTATCATGTTTGTATGTGTCATTTACCTATTTCGACCGTTCGCGTCACGTAATATCGAGTGTGGTACATGTGAAGCTAGCGAAACGGCCGCGAGCGCATCATGGCTGCAGCTTGTAGTCATGTTGTTACACGACACACATCTTATGTTTATCATGTTTTCACCAGTATCATACATTGGTCATCCATTTACGTCTCGTAATACCAAATTTGCTATAGGTGAAGCTAGAAAAACGGCCGCCAGAGCATCATTAGCGTGGCATGTAGTCATGTTGTTACACGACACGCATCTCATAATTATCATGATTGCTCCAGTCACGTACTTGCGTCACCCATTCACGTACCGTAATACGAAATGTGGTATATGTGACGCTGCGAATCAGCCGTGAGTGCATCATGAGCTTGGCATGTAGTTAAGTTGTTACATGACACGCTTCTCATTATTTTCATGTTAAGGTCTGTCGCTTGTTTTGACCTTGCAATCATGTCATACCATACCAGTTTTGCAACATACCATGCAAACAAAACCACCCAAGAGCTGCAGGATCTATAAAAGTAATTCATGTCATTCATAGCATACATGTCAAGATTTAAACGTAAACATTTTGACAGCAATCTGTCTGGCTGGGTAGAAAAGTTTAGAAAATTGAAATTGCTCCAGCCACAGTTCAAATAGAGTCCGACGTTTCGAGACCGACTCGGTCCCTTTCTCAGTGGGTGACTGTCTTGGTCATGGAAGTGTCGTCGCGTCGTGTTCTCTCACCACGGCTCCGGGTTTCCCTTTCCACCACGTTTCGGAGACCGTGAACGTACACCGAAGGCAATGTTCCCAGCGAGCGGTTCACGTTGGCAGGCGTATGCTGAATGTGCCAAGACTCGAGCAAGAGCCTCTTTCCCAAATTCCGTTGTGTTTCAATAACAGAAGCGCCGTTTAAGTCAATTTTATGGTCGTGCTTCTCGCAGTGCTCCGCCAGAGCGCTACGTTGCACTTCCATCTTCCTGACGTCGTTCTTGTGTTGGCGCATTCTTTCCGGGAAACACTTGCTCTCGCCTATGTAGCAGGCTGGACACCCAGAACACGACACTTTGTAGACAACGCCCGGGTGTAGCTCCCTCGGAGGTCGGTCTTTCGGCCGCGGTAACAAGCGAGCGAGCGTAGAAACAGGTTTATGGATTACCGTGACCCCGGCTTTTCCTAGGATTCTCGAGAGCTGTTCACTTATGCCCGGCACATATGGAATGGCGACGCGGTTGTTTGGCGCCTTCGTTTTTCTCGTGTGCGGTGGTGTGGCCAGGGCGGAAAGGTCAAGATTTTCATTTTATGACTAGTCCAGTATGTTCTTCATACAGTCATGCTATGCCATACCAAGTTTGGTATCAATACCATTATCAAAACGCCCAGGAAAGCTATAAGTCGCTGGCGGCTAGATAGATAGATAGATAGATAGATAGATAGATAGATAGATAGATAGATAGATAGATAGATAGATAGATAGATAGATAGATAGATAGATAGATAGTAACATCTTCAGTAATTGCACCACCATGTCACTACAATCTTCAGCGACGCCACGGGAAGTACCAGTATGGAGGCATTGTGTGAGTATGGACACTGATACACCGACGTCATCAGCGAAAGACCTTCGCAGGCTATACTTTGGGCCATACAAGGTTCTTCGAGGTATAGGGGCTGTGAACAACGAGGTTGTTCCCCATGGCATTACACACACTCAGTGGGGCACTGTACAGCCTGATGCCATTTATGTTGCTTGTATAAGCAGTTTTCTGTGCATCAAGGAACGTAAGGAAGCTGGCTTTTTTATTTGTGATTGTTTAGCTGACATTCACTTTTTTTATATCGATGTTTTGTTTTACGCATCGGAGTGATGCCTTTTTTTTGAGAAAGATTATTTGCCGAGCCTGCTTTTTGCTTTAGTTTTACTTGTTTAATTTTGCCCGCAAAAGCCGTTAGCGATGCTCGGCACAGAGGTGCCGGAATGTTCGCATAGCTTTGCGATTGTCTGAAATCACGGTTTTCAAAATACGAGAAGGACAGGAACAGCCAAGTTTTTTTTCAGAAGCTTTCGTTAACGCCTGTCGCGACGTTTATGTCGCATGCATGAATAGTGATGCGCCTTAGCGCTGGTAAGATTATAGAAGGCCGGTGCTTTGTTCACCGCTATGTGTGTGCAACGTATATTGCTGTAGCTTGAGCTTTCGGTCACCGTGTGCAAGCGCGCTCATTTATTCAGTTTCACCTTCAACACCGATTGCTGCCTTCCTCCACGTCACGTCTGCCTGGCAGTATGCTAGATCAACAAACTCATGCAGGAATATAAAGCTATGGTGTAGAGGAAAGAAGAAGGGTGAGAAGAAGGCTATCTATTGTTAATTCATAAACACGCCACCAATGGCATGTGAAAATTACAGGCGACGCAAATGTGTGTGTAGGGTGGGTGGGGGGGGGCTGTGTTTTACGAACTTTGAACACTCGCACACGTGTTAGTCTAAGTTGGTAGTTGCTCAGAATGGCAAAGGGGGGGGGGGGACTGGACAACAGTGTAGTGAAGAGACAAAAATTAGTGTTTATACTACCGGAAAGGAAGTGAGTTCGTAAGTTTGCGCACTTGGTTTAATACGCAGCTCCTGGGCGCGATCACAGGGTGGGTAGTGGTTGTCTATTCACAAGCCATTGGCTCTTGCGACCCAGTTTGGCGCTGTGTCACTGCTGTGGCTATGTGCCCTGTATATTGACCTGCGACAAGCTTTAGAGGGCTGTCTTTTCTATGCTGTCATGTGCTCTAGTATGCTGTTCTCGACGCTTGGTGGCGTTAAATTTCATGTGTAGGCTAATAACTTCGCGTTTGCATCATGCACAATCTTTTTCGTCTTGTTTCTTCTCTGCTGTCATGATGATAAGTGAGCGCGAGTTCACAACATGGAGAAATCTTTGTACTCTTGTTCTTCGAGCGCCTTCACACTGATCACTTTTCACTATCAGTAAGCAAACACCTACTGCGCTTGGCCTAACGATGTTTGATGTTGATGTAAGCTCAGCTCCGTTAAACCAAGTAAAGTTTTACAGAAACATAAAGAATTTATTGCTGACACACAACAGAACGGGTGACCGCTTTGCAAAAGCGCATACCCATAAAACACACTTCGGTCTAGCGTCTAGACGGTAATTTATCGGCGGAGCGACGGCACACCCACACGTTCGTGGTACGTCAGGCCGCGTGGTGACGCGGTCATCGTAAAGCCTGGTTTAGGGTTGAGACCCTGTCAAGCGCAGTAGAGCCTGTGGCCATGGTTTGTGGTCAGTATACCAGGCAGTCATCGAGTGAACGCTGCGCGCCGAGAAACGAGCCTCACGGTAACTGCATAGCTGACGACGGTGAAAGTAGGTGCCACCCAGGCAGCTACTTTCATCGTAGCGGATCCCCGATAAGTGGATCTTTGCGCTACTGTTGATTTGATTTGTGGGGTTTATCGTCCCGAAACCACCATATGATTATGAAGACGCCGTAGTGGAGGGCTCCGGAAGTTTTGACCACCTGGGGTTCTTTAACGTGCACCCAAATCTGAGTACACGGGCCTACAACAAATGCAGCCGCCACAGCCGGGATTTGATCACGCGACCTGCGGGTCAGCAGCCGAGTACCTTAACCACTAGACCACCGTGGCGGTGCTCTTTGCACTGCTGTGTAACGCAAGAACCACTCACCGGTGTATTCTTCTAACTATCGCACGACATTCACACATAGTTGACCGCGCAGAACAAATATTTTAAATTATTATTAGAATAAGCCAAAACCACGTAGAAATAGAAAAAAGAGGAAGGAAGCAAAAATTTAAAATATAGAGAAAGGAAAAAACAGGAAGAAAAAAAAGTGCGAGAAAAAACAGAACTTGATCAATATAAAGAAAGAAACAAAACAAAGATTTGTAAAGAAAGATGCAAGGGAGGAAAAGGTAGAAAGGCAGAAAAAAATTAAACCAAATAGTATCAAAAAAGCCTTCCCAACTCCGTACATACCTGATGCTTGCCAGCTGTAGTGCAGAATTCCTAGAATTTAAAAAATTAAACACTCTTCCGGGGAAAAGCTGGTAAGGAGTTGTCGTTGCGCGAAAGAAGTGAGTATTACCACAGAAAACAGTAGAATGCATAGTAAGTACCGCGAAACTGATACTTTGACATTATTTCATTGAAAGCTCTGAAAAATCACATGCAATGGATATGCCAAAATGGCATAGACAGTGGAAACTACATCGAACTATAGAAGAGTATTTTTATCACACAAGTTTTGATTGTTATGTGGGCTCTAACGTCCCAAAACCACCATTCGGTCATGAGAGACACCGTAGTGGAGGGCTCTGAAAATTTCTACCGCCTGGGGTTCTTTAACGTGCACCCATATCTCAGTACATAGGCCTACAGCATTATCGCTTCCATTGAAAATTCAGCCGCTGCAGCCGGGATTTGATCCCGCGACATGCGGGTCAGCAGCCAAGTACCTTAGCCACTAGACTACCACGACGGGGCATTTATCCCACATGTTCAGAACCTGAACATGACTTATGCCTGACCATGACACTCTTGATAATTGTGATCGCTTTTGTCTCGGTACGATTATAAGAGTGTGAAGTGTACAATTAACGGGGTAACCTTTGCAAAGCAGAAAACACGTCGGTTTCATTTCTTCTATATACCAACAATATGTTTTTTCGCTGTGAATGGTAAAGAAAAAGGTATGTGCACCAAGGCAAACTTTTGTATTGGACGATTTCATTGACAATAACTTACAGCGAAGAGTCTCAGACAAACAATTCGTCTACACAATGTTACGTGCGTGCCCATCAGTAACCTGCATGCTGCTTTGAAATTATTCGTTTCCCCCTCCCGTTGTATTCAAAATAACTTCCGAGGAAATATCAACAGTGGGAAAGTAATGGCCCGCAAATTCATTGTCTTTCTGTGTGTAAGAAATTGGCTTATTCCGCATTGAACGATGAAGAACCGGAAGACAATATGAACCTGGGGTATCTATGAACCTGGGGAACTATTTGATCTTAACCCAACATGAAGCTGTATCGTAGGAGTATATATGTAATGTTCATAAAATTGCATAGCCAACACTGCATCCTCTATTCACGTTTCACGAAGATTACTGCATATTCGAAAAGTAGTTGCGAGACCTTGCCTGGCTTTGTGGTGAAATACTTCGCTGCCGCACGGAATCGTGGCATTGGATTCCTGCTCGAACCCTGACATTTTTTCATTTACGCTCTTCGGGTCTACGCAGCCGATGGCAGCTCTTCCTCAACGGTCACAGGTTAAATTTATCAATGCGTGTTCTCGTCATTCTCAGGTAAATATGAACTGTCAATCACCTGTGGCACAATACCACATACCAGTCGCACATACCCGCCCACACGTATGCGCCAGTGTCTAGCGGGAAGTGCTTAGCTACATACGCGACTGGATTGGGACATTATCCACGACATAACCAGTGAGCCGTACTCGTCGAACCATGTTACTCTGACATGCTCATGATAACGCAATAACGTCGAAAAGGATGCTTCTCAGAAATTCCGGCATATGCGTCAGCGTTGGCGTCGCTGGTTATGAGCGAAAAATTGCCATCTTTGCGCGGCCAGAACTTTTTTTTATTGATATGATATATAAGGAGATGTTGGCGCACCATTATGGCGCCGGCTATTCCTTAGCCATTGACTTAAACTTGAACACGTATCTTGAAGCAAAACATACAAAGCAGTGCATGGAAAATAGAAAACTGGGGCACAGATATACAAAGACACACTTATACGCACATATCACAATGGTAAGTAAATGTTCGAAAGTCATTGTAAGAAGTCTCTGGAAATGTCCCTCGTTAATATTCGGTCCACCAGCACAAAACAGCAAGCACACGCCTGTCCTTATAAAGATGCATTCGCTCGTATGTACATAATAGTCGACACGTCATTCATTTCACAACACACACGTGATGGGTGTCACATGATACTGTACATAATAAGTACATGTGTTACAAATAAAAGTTTGTTCTTTGTTAATACTTATCAGCAATCCCGCTGTCTTGTAAAAAACGTGTTAATGTTTTTAAAGCGTGGGACTGTAAAACTCCAGTTGGCCATGGGCCCAGAAGTTTTTTCATGCTAAATGGTCTGCGGTCCAATGCGAACAGTTCGAACAGTTCGGAAGACGGCGTCTCGGCGTGTCATGATGTGGACAGTCTATGAGAAGGTGACAGACGTCTTCATCTATAAATCCACATTCGCATTCGGGAGTTTCAGCTCTGCCGATTCTGTGCAAAAATGTTTTGTGTATGCGGTGCCTAGCCTCAATCGGTGAATTAGAGTTTCCATCCTTCTATCTAATGCCAGCGTAATTTTGAATTCAATAAATGGATCGATGTGATATAAATCGCTGCTCTTTGTACTTTTGTCAAACCAAGCAGTTTTGCACGTTCTGAAAGTTGTAGTCTTTATAATACTACGCAATTCATTTTTCGAAATTGGTAAAGAAACAGTAACGTCTTTGTGATGTGCTTGTCGTGCTGCCTCATCGGCAGCTGTGTTTCCAGGAATGTTGCAGTGGCCAGGTATCCACTGGAATTTGATCTCATGTTGCGCCTTCTTTGCTTTGGTGAGCTCCTTCAGCGTTTCGTATGTCATACTATCACTTATTACTGTCTTGTTTGTACTGGAGAGTGATCTTAATGCGACCTGTGAGTCTCTGAAAAGTACCAATTTTCTAGCGTCTGCTACCGAGTTTATAAACTTTAGAGCATACAGAATAGCGAAGAGCTCAGATGTAGTAGATGACGTCATGCGACATAATTTAAAAGATTCCTGAATATTGAGCTGTGGTATGATAAATGCCGATGTTGAAGACGTTGTAGTACTTGAGCCATCTGTGTAAATATGTATGTACCCTGGATACCGCATGTGTATCTGATAAAGCACTAGTTGTTGAGCAGCTTGGATGAACATGTCTCTTTTTCTGATAATGCCATCCACTGAGAATTCAATGCTTGGTATTACAAGCAGCCATGGAGGATAGTTCATTTGAGAGCTCCAAAATTCAGCTCTGGGTAATATATGCACATTACTCTGTACATCGTTATGAGCATTGCTTTTATCTCTTAGTAAAATCTCCAGTGCCAATGGGTGGTCCTTGTGTTGGGTCTGTAAGCGAAAAAAAATGGCGGCATGTTTTAATTGTTCTCATGACTGGAAAGGGTTGTTGCCGAGTCTCTGCTATGACAAGGCTGCTGGACGTCGCTCGTGGAACACCTATGCAGACGCGCAGTCCCCTAGCTAATAGTCTTTGAAGTCGCTCCTCTGAAGTGCGGGAAAGGCCGTGTAACACTGCTGCAGAGTATGCAGCTATTTGTCGTATTAAATTATTGTGAACAGCGAGCATGGATGATACAGATCCGCCCCATGATGTCCGAGCAATTCTGCGGAGTATATTCACTAGCGTATTCACCTCGTTTTCGAGTTTCTTTATGTGAGGTGCCCATGATAGCTGCCTATCAAGTATTACTCCTAGAAACCGATGCTGTGTCACAATAATTAGTGGTTCGTCTTCTAAATTGAGATTGAAGTTCTTTAACGTCTTACGGGTGAAGGGCAATACAGCTGTATTTGCGTGCGATAGAATCATTCCTCTTTCTTTTAAAGAGTTGTTGATAATATTTATTCCGTCTTGCAATGCAATCTGAATTGACCGTATGTCCGTGCCAGATGCCCAAATGCACACATCATCTGCATATAAGGAGTATTTCAACTTGGAAGGCAGTCTTTTAGCTAAATTAGCCATAACACAGTTGAAAAGAAGAGGGCTGAGTACGCTTCCTTGTCGCACTCCCTGTCTGACGTCGTGTTCTGCACTTTTTCCTTCGCTCGCCTGAATGAATATTTTACGACCTGATGAAAATTTGGATACCCACCGCAAAGACCTGCCGGACAGTCCGAGTTCCAACATACTCAGCAGAACATGACTGTGACTGACTGTGTCAAATGTTCTTGTGATGTCCAAGAACACTGCGACCGTCACTGCGGCCGGAACTCGCGAAAGGGGCAAAAAAAATGATAAAAAACTTCGCGTCTCCGTGGGAACCGAACCCGGGTCGTTTGCGTGGCAAGCGGGCGTTTCAACACACAAGTAGGCTACTAATTCTGAATACAGTAAAAATTATTTTCTCTGCTTGGGATTGCAGCGAAAGGAACTTTCATTCTTTACAAACACACTCGTTCTGTGTGCATGCCTCGCAATACAGGATAAACAACTGCCGTAACAATGCGTGGCACAAGCGTATGTACACTGACATAGGGTGTCCGAACATTGAATTGTGATGACTTTGTAGTTTAAAGCCAGTCACCCACTACAGAAGGGACACACGCTATTGCACCCTTAAGGCCACGTAGTAGGTGCATAGAAAGTTTGAAAGAATTCCACACACTCAGTGTTTAAGTACACATTAAGAAGAGAATATTGCTATGGCGTTCAACTGTCAAAGGTGAAGTTTAAGGTTTCCCAGTTTTTTCTTTATTTCCGGTTAAATGGGTTATCTCAAGAACACCAAGACGTAAGCAGATAGATAGATAGATAGATAGATAGATAGATAGATAGATAGATAGATAGATAGATAGATAGATAGATAGATAGATAGATAGATAGATAGATAGATAGATAGATAGATAGATAGATAGATGCCAAAAGTGCTTGAATTACGCAGATAAATGTTTCGCATTTAAAACTCGTCTTTACAACATCTGCTACCTTGTTTAAGCAATATCACGATTAAAAGTACAGCTAACACTATTGCAACACTTCCTAGTTCATAAATGTTGATCAAAGCAAATTACTTCCACGTGTCACTACGTAATTTCCTGGAAATGCCCTTCATCTGGCCATTACTGTTCGCGATCTTGCTCAGTGCATGCAGCATTTAAGAATTCTTGAACCACGTCCCATAGTCCAAAACAATGCGGTTGCACATATTCAAGTGCGTCCATTGGTTATGGGCAGAGAGTGGTTTATTATGCTGTACAAGGAGTACTTATACCGTGTGATTATCTATATTCAGGGCTTAAATACATCTTAGTTTATATTTTCAAAAATATTTAGCCCACGTATTACTTTTAGTTCTGTAACCTGTGCTCAAATTGCTTTATTATGGGCCCACCTATCTACTCTATCGTAACAGTTCACCAAACGTTTACTTCACTAACGAAACGGCAAACAACACGTGCAACATTTTTCCTACAAGGGGTTACTTCTGTCCGCCGCAGTAATTAACGCGGTGACAGTTTTCTTGAGCAGCTTACAACGAAAACTATGGGTACAATAGTCGCCATGGCTCCCTCATTTTGGATGCATATGGAATCTGGAAGCACTGCAGTGAGTGTTTCGGGTACAAGCGAAAGAATTCGATGAAACAAAAAATGACCTCGCAAGCAATGCGCATACAAAGGGAACCAGCGAAGCTGAAACATGTCGCTCCGGCACTTATCTCTGGGATAGTTCCGATGGTTCATTATGACGTTTCTCAATTACTGTTTAACGTGTATTCCTAAATTCAGAACTGTGTTTGCCAACCGCTTAGTCTCTACGTTTTACTTGAGCAACAAGGAATATTTGGATTTTCTCAATTTCTGCTGCAAATACGCGCCATAATTTCCAAACGTATTCTATGCTCTATATGAAGAATAAAGATCAAATTAGGAATCAGAATATATAAGAGCAATATGCTTGTTCCTAAGATGGCAATGAACATGGCAAGCCGCTGCTATTTTTTATAAACAAATGCTTCCGCCTGGAGCATTTTCTTTCAGAAGAGCTCGGTCATCGAGTTTGAGGGGCGCAGCGCCTTAAAGCGACACACGTTCATCCCTCGTAGTCGTCGTCGTAGTATGTAACAAGTGTTACATTTTGACCTGCAAGGTGGTGCTGGTAGGAGATTTCCTCTTTGCTTTGTTGAACAATAAAAAGTTCGCGGTGCGCGCGTTAACTAAAAGCCGAATGCTCCTGCCTCTCATTCCCCATTATCAGACTTTGACATGTACGTTGAGCACTATCTGACAAGAAAGCGTCGCTAGGTTTATACGCTGGGCGTAACCTCATTGGTTTTAGAAAGGTTTAGCGAGCGTTGGGCCGCAGTGCCATGAATACAGTGAACTAGTATATACCATGAACTCGAGGTGGTTGAAGCTTGGAAGTAGATACGAAGCGCAAGCCGTAGGAAAGTAAAAGCCGAATTCTCCTGTCTCTCATCTCCCATTAGCAGCCATTGGCATGTACATTGAGCACTATCTGACAGGAAAAGGTTGCTATATTATACTCGCTGGGCGTAACCTCCTTGGTTTTAGAAAGGTTTAGCGAGCGTTGGGCCGCCGTGCCATGAATACAGTGAACTAGTATATACCATGAACTCGAGGTTGTTAAAGGTGGGAAGTGGACCCGAAGCGCAAGCCGTAAGAAAGTGTGCGTGTGCCACTTCTCGTTTAGTCCTTGGAATGTCCGCTGGATGGCGGTGCTTCTCTATGGGCAATATATGATGAAAAGATGCGAGATGGTGGTACTTGGAGTGTTGAATAGATGGAAGAACGGACACACAGACAGATGCATGGATGGACGCATGAACGGACGCAGGGGCGGATGCGCGGACAAACGCAGGGACGGACGCACGAACAGACGCACGCACGGACGGGTGGATGGACGCATGGACGGTCACACAGACGGAAGCAGGGACGGACGGAAGCAAGAACGAATGGACGGACAAAGGATTCGCCCCACTCTCCATCATTCACTCCGTGGATATGGTGCCAATGTTTTTAGATGAATAAAACGTTTTTGAAACTTCCGGTTTTATGTCAGTTTTTTCGGTTTTATGTCGGTTTGAAACTTTCGGTTAAAAAAATGGTGAGATGAAATTGTGGCGACAACAAAGACAAACTGGTGCATTCATAATCGTGGCTGACAGAACGAGAAGCACGTGATAAGACAAGAAGTAGAAACCGCACAGTACTGTGCCATGCCCGCTTAGTTTTTGTTTTTTGTGGTGTTAGCGAAAACGAATCTGCACCAGCACACCTAGTTTTTAATCTTAATGCATTACTAAAACTTGTTTCTACAAGACTGAGTAAATGATTGAGGAAAACGTTGTGAACCACTGATTAGGAGTAGGACAGGCTCATGAGCATAAAACCAAAGGTTCTAGTTGAACAGAGAGTCATGCTCCATTTCTCGCAAACGTTGTCTTATTTCAGTGAAGCTCTATTAAGAAGTTCCGTAACTATGCAAAATGAATATTTTAGCGTAACTCAAATATATATCCACTTTTATGTCACCTGGCTGTTCATGTCAGCGTGCATTTCGCAATAATCGTTAAAAAATGCAGGATTTCATTCTTGCTCAGCTGCAACAAAATGAGAGAATGTCACACACGTATACGTAATGGTATATCTAGGGCAGAAAAAGTTCTCAGCAAATACAAAACACAAAAGCAACAATGGATTATTACGTCCACAGAACAACGACACAAAATACATTAAGCGAATGAATTACGACCCCGTGACATGCGTACTATTCCACAAAACAGACTTTGCAAATAATCCATCAGTCTCTTTTCTTTGAGCACTGGTACCAGACCTATCTCAAGATCTCGTGTTTCGTCACTCTTTGTCCGATTGCATTCTCCAGATCAGAGATGAGGGAAGTACCAGCATGAAGGTTGCAGCAAAAAATGGCCGTTTTGCACCAAGCTGTCCATAGAAACCCTCAAGTACGGCTTTATTTATGTGTGTGTTTATTTGACGATATAGTTGGGTTCGTGCTTTTCGGTGACGTGACTGTGGTTGCCTTCTAACCATTGTTTCATGAATAAGAAGCATCATCAGTTACAAACCTGCAATTTATATTAGTGGTACTGTTATATTAATTGCCTGAAAGTGGAGGGTTTTCTACAATTCTGTGTTTTGCTCTGAAGCATACAAGGAAAGAATGAAAAAAATATGACAAAGTTTGCAAAAAAAAAGATTGTAATATTATGCAGCATACACTGGTGAAGATGGCACATGATGCTTCGTCTACTTGACTTAGGTTGAAATTTTGTGTTCCAAAAGTCTCATGCGACCCAATTATCTTTGAATAAAAATTATTCAACGCTTTTTAGAAGACGCTAAGCTTCCGACAAGTGCGAGCTAAACTTTGTTACATTGACACATCATGTTCCATCTGTGCGTCGTCAATATATGTAGACCCATAAACCTTATATACTTTACGACTCAATAGACTACGATATTTGGCAAGACCCAGAAAAAAATTTAGAAATCGTGAACGAAATACAAAAACCGGAAAACTTAAGGTTTGTCGACACCTATGTATTACAAAGTCAAATGTATGTCGGCTGTCGGTGTACAAAAGCCACCTAAACTCAATAAAACATGACTTTATCAGTACTTCATGCGATGTCATCATGGTGTCCTCATAGCATAATGCAGCATTACACAAAAAATAAATCATCACTTATTTTTTGATGAGAATCCAGGAAAAGGCGCAATATACTATCTCAGGTGCTTAGTAGTAAGAAAATTGGCCAGCTGTGCAAGTTTCGTGCAACTTGTCCTAATGACGAGTGTTAGCCATCACGTGTGCCTCAAGTGCTGCAAGTTCATATATGTTTGGCAAAAGTTTGTCTGGTATAGGTGTGAAATTGTGCATGTTTTGATGCTTCAGCAAATTTCAAGCGTTTAATTTGCGGCATGCGTGTGTCCCCGGAACGCTGCTTTTTACAGCGAAAGCTTTTTGATATCAAACTCGGGTCACTCGTGGCACCGTAGCTGTACGTCGCCGCCGCCGCCGCCAGTGTCCATAACCCTTATGACGAAATAACAAAAAAAAAAAACCCTGCACCGTTGACCCAGTGGAGTTCGAACTCGGTTGCGCAGCGTGCCTTCTCAATATTCGACTACTGAGCCACGCTAGTACTTGGGAATGTTTAGCAAGCTCTCGTTAGGGAGGTTTGTTGTCGGGAAAGGATTCACGTTATTATGAATAATAAAGCGGGTTAGAGTAGCAAAGGAAGAACGAGGCGTCACACACTGCGAATAGCGTAACGACTGCATCGACTGGCTGTCCAACCCAATACAAATGCTTGCCTTTTGTCACCAATGAACTGTTGCCAGTCCCCATTTCAGGCATACTTCCTCATCGTTGTCAGCCACTGCATGAACAATGGCCAAATAATTCCTTGCTAGTGTTTAACTGAGACAAGGCTTCTTGAAAGAATGATGAAGCAAGCATAGTGAATGCTGGTCTACTACCCAAAAATTGTTATTTTTAATGCCGTAGTGGGTACCCAACAATGGCGTAGTGGGTACTCTGCAAGATTGCTTGTAGCAGTTACCCAATGAGTGTTTCGAAAATTTTCTGAAAGGGCACTCTTCTAGCTTTTGCTGTGACTGTGCTGCACCTTCCGTGCAGGCCTGGCGTTTTTAAAGCAGCTTCACCATTACCTTTTGTGGGCAATGCTGTCAGTTTTTTAATTTATTTTTTTGTAGATTATTAGAGAATTATGAAGATATCTTACGTTTGAGTATAGTTAAATCCAGTGCACTGACACTGAAAAAGGTAGTGTATCAAGCTGGGCCAATCTTTATTGTTTGATCATTGTTATAGGGTGCAATTTGGGAGTGACCTTCACTTTTATGTTGCAAGCAGTGTGTTTCTCTTTATATCCAACTTCATATCCCACGCCTTTCATTGTATGATGCCTTCTTTTACAGTTGTGAACCTTGCCTATTGACAAAGCTCAATAGCAGGTTCTAAGACCACTTCACAGCACTTGGCTCAAGTACTGCTATGCTCTTCTTTTGTGATACTATGCCCGGACGCTGCGTAAAGACCCGGAAAATATTCCTGATTGACTGAGCTTGATGCTAAGTATCCCTAACGACCGATTTGTTGTCGTTAGGAAGGTGGTAGTAACAGAATCACCATCATTTGTTCTCCAGGGTAGTTAGAGGGCGAAGCCACTGAGCGCGAAAAAACTGTTTTCGCCAACATTTGTGCTCATTTGTGTTTTATTGCAAGATTTAGTAAACACCGACTGTGGTCGGTGCTCCTTACTTGCCCAACTGAGTTGCGGAGGATCGGTTGTGTTTTCTTTTCTGTCTCGAACAGTAACCATATGATTGAAAGCTGCTAACGACCACATTAGGCCGTTTGGAGGAAGGAGCGAACATTAGAGGAAAGAAAGGCAAGGGTGTTGACCAACTCAGAATATATTGCATGCAACGCTACACTTGCGACCTAGATTGGGTCGATGAAGGATGCGTTTAGAAGTAGAGTGAGAGCTAGCTAGAGGATAGAACAGTTATACAATATCGCGGTCCTGTTGATGAAAGAGTCCATTGCACCCAGTCCTCACAGTCACGACATCATTGGGGATTTGTTACAAAGCACCTCAGCAACTCTATTGTCTACAAAAATATCAGCAGTGCCAAGGCAGTCATTAGGCATATTTGAAAGAAAGCCCACACTCTAGCCGACAGTAGTCTATATAGCTGCGCCATTTATTTTAACGGCACAATTGTAGTAAAAACAAAACCAAATACAATCAAATGGGTAGAGTTGTTTGTATTCGCTACTAAATTATACAATTTTCATTAAGCAAGAAACAAGAATAACGAGCACCATACGTTTTCTTTCATCATCTCATACGCTTCTCTTCAAGCAACATATCAGTTGAGAATAAATAAATAAACTGTAGTACATTTTTTCGCCTGCCTACAGCTTCTTTAAAATACATAGCGTACTTTCAAAGGCAATTTCAGGCCATCAGCTCAGCCGGAACCCTCAACGTTAGACATGACTTTTATTTGTAGCCTTATAGCAACAGAGGTGCAAGGGCGTAGTAACACCAAAACATCTTCAAGTAGAAAAATATAATGGAACGTGAGCAGTCCAGCTTAATTTTGCTCCGGTATGTATTTGATGTCATTGTGTTTCAGCATGAGAATCAGACGCAAGTACAGCGCTATATGTACCAGCATTGCCTTACCTGCCCGTGTCTCCTCGTCTCAGGCGGAGGGACGCTCGTTGCTTGCCCTGATGCGAACAAGCTCGCTGGCGGGGCAAGCATATGTGCGCGCAATGTCAACACTGTGTAAGAGCAAGCAAATAATGGCTATTCTATTCGCAATTCTACCAAGCGCTTCCAGTGCTGGCAACACTAATAAAAAAAATGCCCGCAGCTTCCCTCGGGGGAACACTGAGGAGGATGCGGAGCATATAATTGGTTAACGGGGTGTTAAAGTGCGACTTACTTGGGTCGATGGCTAAATTGGTTAACGTGGTTGTGAAATGGGGTGTTAAATTGCGACTTACTTGGGTCGATGGCTAAATTGGTTAACGTGGTTGTAGGAGGGGGTGTTAAATGAGTGAACACGTACACACGTATGCGAAAGGGCGGCGCTGGTCGAAGGGACGTCGATAATTGTGTTTGTGGATTCGTTGGAATTCATTTCACCGCGACCTTGGACGTCGACGAACCGTACAAACCAACCGACGAGCGGCAACTGAGCGAGCGAGCGCCGACCTTGAGTATATATATATACAATGCGACGGCGCATGCACTGTCAGGTGTTGAATGTTCTCGAAGCGCGACGGTGCATGCGCGTCCACTGGAGAATCAGGAGAATTGTAGATGTCGAACGCGGTGTGTAGAGGAGGGAGGGTGCACAGATGGTGGAGGAGTGAAGCGCGCGCGGTGTGTAGAGGAGGAAGGGATGCACAGATGGTGGAAGAAGGAGGAGACGGCGCGGCGGCGCATGCGCGCGCGTCAGCTGTCGAATGTTCGAGAAGCGGTGCGGACGGCGCGGACGGCGCGGACGGCGCACTACAAGGCGCGAGTATAAGATGCTTCCGCATCTAAAAACAAACATGGCTGCACTTAACAGGGTCAACGCGGCCCTTCCTCTTGGGGCTATGCAAAAGTTTCCCGATTTCTGTTGTCGGATCACGTTGCTTCATCGAAGGAAGAAAGGTGATGGCCGCGGACCGCCTCGTTCTTATCAGCATTAGGAATTGCACTGGCGAAACAGTGGTAATATTATCGCTGTGCGCGCAGTGATCGAGCCTCTTCATTTGAATTTCATGTTACTTACTTCTTCTTGAAGAACCTGTCCGACTCCGAGGCTGAAGAACGCAATCGATCATGTATAGCGAGCCCCTTCGAAAGGTGTTAGCACTTCTGCGCTGCGTTGCTGTACTGCTACAGGCAATGATTTATAATTTTTGAGGTATACCCATACGTTGCGACTTGTGCTGCCGATTGCATGTATCCCATCGAGTTCCACTATCCCTTCAAAAGCCGAATAGACAAGCCGTTCAGTTTATTACGAAACGGAGCTATGCCTGGGCCAGTTTATGTTATGATTAGGTAAATTGTTGTTTTGATTGTAATAAAGGGTGTTCTTTTGTTTTCGTTCACCGATCTATGTTAGTAGGTTTCTATTGAATAAGATCGTATGCTTCCGAACACACGATTGTTCGTTTTGGCTGTACTCAATATTCAAAGCTTATATATGCACGCACCCTACGCATGCACGGCCATGATATATCGCGCAAACATACATACACGCACGCTACCTGCACGCTACATTCGCGCGCGCGTTTGTGCGCCCTAAATACAAACATGTGAATTGAAAAATGTTCGTGGGTAAGAAATATAGCAGGTCGATATGACAAGGTGTAGAACTATGCGTTGCACGGAAAATAAGAATATGCGAAAAATACAATCACATATTTAATGCAGCATATTTTCTAAAGCACTTGCTGACATGAACAAAACAATAAAACGCGCTTAGAGAAACCGAATATTGATAAGAATGCACACAAGCTAAATAATGTTATACTCACCAAGCAGAATGAAGTCATCACGAGTGAATTGATTAGAACCAACTACCTTGGGGCCCGTCGCCTTCTTTTCAATGCCTAAGTTTCTTACTTGCGCCGTTCTCCGTCGCACGTTGTCTGCATCGGTCAGGATGTGATATAACGATAGGTTGCCATGTTTCCGCCTCAATGCCACGCATTCTGACACACTGCGATAGTCTCTGGACATGTCGTCTTTAAGGTTGACCCTGTTCGCTTTTTTTTTTCAGGAGTAGCCTCTAGGTACCTAGCACTCATTTGGAGTCGCGAATAGGCTTGCTGTCTGCTTGGCTTTCTAATATTACAAAAAATGACCAGTAAATACGCCAAAATAAAAGCTCAACGTAGTCTAAAAGTAGCCATAGCGACAACGTCAAAACTTTTTTGGCAGACAGGGCCGGAAAATAGCCATTCTGGCCCAAAGCAACCTCCAACCACAACTCGAGACAATGCTTTCATCATCTTCCCGCGTAATCACTACTCGTTTGTAGGAAAGTGTATGACAAATTATTTGCGTGCATTGACCACGTCTAGAATAAAGGAAATAAACGCAAATGTTGACTATGAATTTCTTTATGGTGACGCTGAACCGAAATCTAACTTCTTTTTCTCCAAATGGATGTGCTGATCTGCCTTTACCGCAGTCTGAAAGCCTTCTGCTCCTACCGTGGTTTCCCGTTGCCTCTTGAACATGAGGCATTGTAAGAGCTCCGCGCCATATCCCACTCACATTGCGTCTGTGACCGGCCCTACTTTCGTCAAGTAACGATGCCGCTCAGTGCCATCGTTTCGTATCGCTACTTTATGGGATGTCATCATGATCAGCCTGACTACGTCCACTGCAGGACAAAGGCCTCTCTCATGTTCAGCCAGTTAACTCAGTCCTGTGCTTGCTGCTGCCACTTTAACCCGCAAAGTTCCTTATTTCATCTGCACACCTAACTTTCTGTTCCCCCCTAACTCGATTGCTCTCTCTGATAATCCTGTCAGTTACCATTAATGACCAATGGTTATCGCTCCTACGCACTACATGACTGGCCCATGTCCATTTCTGCTTCATGATTTCAATTATGATATGCTTAACTCCGGTGTGTTCCCTGTACCACTCTGCTCTCTTCTTGTCTTTACAGACAAACCTATCCCTTTTTTTTCATCTCTCGCTGCGTCCTTCTCAATTTAAGCTGAGCGCTCTTTGTAAGTTTCTACGTTTCTGCTCCGTAGGTAAGTACCAGCAACATGCAGCTGTTATGTACATTCCTCTTTATGGATGGTGGTAATCCACCATTCATAAAGTCATGATTTAGGACTGCTTGCAGAATGTGCTCCACCCCGACCTCCACCCCACTGCTACTTCATTATGGCAAGTGATGCCAAAATAAAGTCACAATTAAATCACACGTTTGGCAGCTAGTGGCACCGTGGTATGGTGATGTTCACATTTGATAAGCTTTGGGTTATTCGTGTTGACACCCATTATTGCCAATGCTGAAGGTTGATTTTCACGGTTCGTGAGGCACGGAGGCTTGCCTCCTAGAATAAGTAATAAAAAGTGTAAACAGGAATTATCCTTCTATTATCTCGCACGTTGCTGGATGAGGTAAATTAGTGAACAGAAAGAGGTTTTCATACAAAATTTTGGGAACTGTGTTGAAAGTCCGGAAACATTTCACGTTGAAGCCTATAAATTTTTGAAACCACACATTTATTGGACAACCTCGTAGTAGGTCTGTCGGCTGGTTACTATGTCTGATAACAAATAATTTAGGGCCTTTTGGACTACTTGAAGGCAACGTAACAGGCATTTCTAGAACTGATATTGCTGAAAACGATGTCATGTGCTGTTCACATGTACATGTCATGCGCTACTTACATGTTTTTGCCTTTTTATGTAGGCAAGCATGATAGTACCCGACATGTGTTTCATTTAACTCAATTATCTGGATAAGAAATGAAGGTTCAAGGTTAGCAATCAGCTTTTCTGATCTTTTCAATTCTATTCACGTACATACACTTGCGTACGAGCCTACTCATAAAAGGAAAAGTGATCAAAGGTTAAGATTGGGCTTTAAACTGTTTTTTGCACCCTTTCAATACGCTGAGGTGATAGATGAAGAGAATATTGTCCTATTTTCTCTGTCTTGTAAACACCACAATTTGTTCATGATTCCCAGATTCCAAAGATATGCAATTTTTGTAAACCTAGAAAATATTCGCCGTTGTTTTAGTTCGAGCAAAAGTCAGTGCTGATGCAAACCATGACATCCTCATTCCTCAAAAGCATGCTTCCAACTTTTGTCATTAACATATCTGCAAGGCTATACCCGTCATGGCACATCGTCCCGACATTCTGCCAAGCCAGTGGTGTGGCGCAGCAAAAAGATAGTGCTGCAATGGTGTTGATAGACTAGCGTAAATAGGTAGCTGCAAATACCACATGCTAGCGAAAAAAATCCATATCAATGCAAGGAAGGGTGCAAATGAAGTTGAACAAAGAAGACAGTGACTCAGGAACGCCACCAGCGTGGTTATCGATCCCATCTCTATCAAAGCAAACAGAGGTTGCAAGAATCTGTTTAGAATTCTGGTTCCGCTCACTGAACGCTTATTGCGGGCATCGTTGTCTCTGCTACTACAAGAGATTATCAAAATCACACTAAAGAAAGCAAGCAAGAAAACAGGCAGCAAGCCAAGGAAATGAAAAGATAGGGCTTCATCACGGTATAGAGAAGATATCATATAGTCGAGAATAATAAAAAAATAATAAATTGTTTTGCCGTTCAGCGTGATGCACGTTTATGCTTGATGATTGTGAATATTTTCAGTGCATACAGCTTTAAGAAGGCTTCGAGAGCATTAATAAACAAATGGCAGCAGGGCCGCTTCTAATATATGAAACATGAAAAGCTTCAGTGCAAGGTATACCGAAATCTGAGTGAGTCAAATATCGAGATTTATCATTCTTTTAATTTGCAATGAACTTGGGCTTGGACATGAGGAAAGAAAAACACAGTGCATCAAGCGAAGAAATAACTGTTTTTGTAATACCTTAAACGCGTGTGAATGGGTGCGAGCGCGCGTGCGTTTATGGGCGTGTGTGCGTGCGCCTGTGTTTTTAGAGTATGATAATTGGGATGTTGTTCTCGAAACAGACAGACACTTATCTTTGCACCCACTTCATAGCCTTTAGTTAGGCCTACGCATTTTTGGAGAAAACTGACAAAATGCGATTAACACTCCACGGCAGATGAACAATTCAGATACATCCAATAAACACCGATTTTTGAAGGGGACACTGGTACAGTTTTTAGGCATGATCAAGACACGATGCTGATCTGTAGTACAGGCTCATCATGAGAACGCAGAAGCCAAGCATTAAAGTGCAGCATGCAGTGTGTATTTATTTATTTCCTTTACAAATAATGCCATCAGTCGAGATGACCACGCTATATGCTTGAAGTCTACGAATATTGGTTGATTTGAGCATCATGGACTGCATAACTCTTGCTGTCGCCTTGAGTTGTGTCCACGTTATCGCTCGCGCATTCGTGTTCGCACTGAATGTAGGCTACGCGCTCATGAAAAAAAATTACAGAATATATAGTTCTAATCTATGCCAGTACTGTACCATCAGAGCCACTCTTGACCATATCCTAAGGGAATGTCCAGCATTAGTCAGAAATTCTCGGGTCGCGGCCTCCAATAAAGACCTTTGGGTACGTTGGCGGACTGCGGCGCTCAGTTCTGGCCTGGACAAGCAACTTTTGGTGATCCAGCAGGTCAACGAAGCTGCCGGGAACACGGTCTCTCCATTAGCCGCTAGGCGGGAGCCCATCCCAGCAATCTGGCAGAAATTGATAAAGTCTACATCTCTCTCTATCAACGGAGTGTATGATGATGAGTGGGGCGAAGCGTTCGTACGTCCATTCGTTCTTGTTTCCGTTCATACGTGCGTCCGTATGTGCGACCGTCGTGCGTCCATCCGTCTGTCTGTCTGTCCGTGCATCCGTATGAGTCCATCCGTCTGTGCATCCCCCCGTACGTCCATCCCTGCGTCAATCCCTGCGTCCGTTAATCCTTCTGTCTATATAGTCAACAGTCTAACTACCGTCGTCTTACATATTCTCATCATTCGTTCAGCGTATAGAAGTACCGCCATCTAGCGAACATTTCAAGGAGATAACGAGAGGTAGCACTCGCACGTTTTCTTACGGCATGCGCTTCGTGCCTACTTTCAACCTTTTGTCACCTGTAGTTCATGGCTATAATTTGCTATATACTTGTTCACTATATTCATGGCAATGCGGCCCAACCCTCAGTAAACCATCTTAAAACAAAAGTGATTACGCCCAGTGGGTTTAACGTCGCAACCCTTTCTGGTCAGATTGCGCTCAATTTGCGTCCTTCTGATACTAGTTTTGTTTCAGTAAGCATTTTTTCAAGGCAACTTTTATTGAAGATTCAGTCACCAATACTCGTCTCCGTACGTTATTTAATCAGAAACAACTATCTTTTTATTTATTATTAACTTGAAGGGCTTTCCTCCTCATTAAAGAGGGCGCGCGTGTGCCGCTTCTCTAGTCCGGATGTGGAGGTGGCTACGACGACTTATACACACCTCGCGGACGCACGACCCATGGTATAAAGAGCTTCTACCCCCCCCCCCCCAAAAAAAAAATTGCTTGAGCCGTTTGTACTTCACAAACTATTTAAACTCAACTTCTTCCGCACCCGCCGCGGTGGTCAAGTGGCTAAGGTGCTCGGCTGCTGACCCGCAGGTCGCAGGATCGAATCCCGGCTGTGGCGGCTGCATTTCTTATGGAGGCCGGAATGTTGTAGGCTCGTATGCTCAGATTTGGGTGAACGTAAAATAACCCTAGGTGGTCGAAATTTCCGGAGTCTTCCACTACGGCGTCTCTCATATACATATGGTGGTTTTGGGACGTTAAGCCCCACATATAAATCAATCAATCAACCTTTTCCGCAAAAGATTTGTGAGGCAATGAGGTCTTTATTGAAATCATTGAAACTATCTTTTGAAACCATTGGAAGGGTTGCACAACCATTATAACATTGAACATGCTCCAGCTCCATGATTTAGGGATTTATCGAAAGCGTATGATCTAATCGGTCACCTACTGATTGGCTGGTTTGACTAATGCAAGCTTTACCTCACTTCGACAGTGTATTGCCCGCAGACCTGACACATTTAGCAAATGGCTTGTAGTCCACGGAGCGATATATGTCAATGTATGTAGGGTATAGCATCAAAAACTATCGGTAAGTTAATTTTAGATAGCAGATATAATAATTTTAAATATTGATCGTGTATACACTAGCACTAATACTACCATTGTATCATTGTATCATGAATTGCGACTCCGATACTACAATAGATAGTTATGTGAATAATTATGCTGTTATTGGCTGGTGATGTTGCCGTAATAAAATAATAGTATGCTATCAGCATTTCTCATTTTACTTCATTCGTTAGCAATATCTGCCAAAAATGGCTTCCGCAAGAAAAAAGCGGAATTATGTACATCATTATAAGGTAATAAAAAAGCAGTTAGACATTACAAATAACTAATTTAGGTCTTGATGTCTTTAATGGTAATCACACAATGTATTATAATTTTGAAGCCCTGTAGGTCCACCGTGCACAGGCAACAGGTTCCTATCCGTAACAGCTGTAGACTTAAACTTTCTACCTTGTGTTAGCTAAGTATTTTCGTTGAGGAGCTGAACGATGTCAAGTTTCTTAGCTCTTGAGCCTGCTTCCCCTGTCATCTATTGTGCGCTCTGGGGACCAAGTCGACGATGTAATGAGGCGGCGTGGTTCATTTTAAACTATCAACATCAACATCGACAGTTTTTTTTTGACGTCGATAGTTTGATACTGACTGAAGTATCAATAGTATCATCGACAGTTCTGGACCCCTTAGAGTCCGCAGAAGCTGAAGGCGAGGCTCTTGTTCTGCCCTTTGTCACTGTGCGATGTCAGTAATAATGATTATTGCGTTTTACGCACCGAAACCGCGATATGTGTATCAGATCCGCCTACTTGCATAAACGAAATTAATTTTGATCATTTGAGGTTATTTGACGTGTACTTGAAACATAAATTTCCGCTCACTTCCACTCAACGACTTGCGGCTGACGTCACCGGAAGTCAATCGCTCACCCGATATTATATACGCATGAAGTCTGTATTGGGCTAAGCACATGCAACAATTCAAAAAATTGAGTGGGTGCGGTGGACCAGGAGCGAGTATGTAGTCTAACAAGCCATTCTTCTGTCTCGTTCAGGTGCTTGTTCTTGGATCCGCCGGCTTAACACATAGACGGGAACGTGTGCCTTCCGGAATAAATCCGCAGCTCGAACCAACCGAATTTGGCAAGCTTCATCAGTATTCAGCGTCATCAGAGGAGCCACATCGTAATGCTGCCAGCAGTGTGATAGCCGTGCTTCTGGACACCCGTGCGCAGACGCAGTCGGCACCTCATGTGACTGCCGCCGAGCACCTTATAAGGCAGCACCGACACTACTATTTCAGTGTGCGCGGTGGACCAGGAGCGAGCATGTGGTCTAACAAGCCATCCTTCTGTCTCGTTCAGGTTGGTGATTACTTCAGCTCAATTAAGAGCGATCATCGTGGTCTTTTGGTCCTACCGTGCCCACAACGCTTATTTAGCTGTGCAAATGATGTCTTTTGTGTGTGCTTGCTTTTGATTTGTGGTGACGTGGAGTCAAATCCCGGTCCTTCAACTGAGGCCTTGCTAAGTGAACTGTTAGCTGGTCAAAATAAGTTAGCTGATGAAGTGGCAGCCATTAGAGCTCAGCAGAATAATATAGAAAAGCTCATGGCTGACAGGGTTGCTCATTTTTCCGAATTAGAAAAGCAGGTGGCACGTATTGATATTCTAGAAAATACAGTCAAGTCCTTGGAGGCGAAGTTGACTGATATAGAAGACAAATCTAGGCGTTCTAATTTGGTGGTTTTCGGCATACCGGAAGAAGCACAAGAGACTGATTCTATGTTAAAATCTAAAATCTTAGACGATGTATTTTCGAAGAAACTTGACGTTCAGTGTAAATCAATCGGCAGAATTCACCGTCTTGGTAGACCCGGTAAAAAACGTCCTGTAATCATTTATTTTCAAGACTATAACGAAAAACAACAAATTCTAAAGAATGCCTACAAACTCAACGGGACTGTCATATCTTTGCAAAATGATTACTTGCACACCACATCAAGAAAGCGCAAGCTCCTGTGGGACAGTGCAAAATTGGAAAAACAGCAGGGAAAAAAAGTCAGTCTAAAGGATGACAAGCTACGTGTCAATGATGACACATTTATCTGGGACGACACCCAAAACGCAAGAATTAATATTCGGACCCACGGATCTTCTAAACAGAACTGACTTGCCCATGAGGTCTGCAAGGAACTACGACTACTTAATATCAACGCGCTGAGTATTGTAAATAAAAGTGACCAACTCGAGGCAATTATTTTAGGATACGCCTCTCACATAGTGGTGATAACCGAGACATGGTTACATGATGATATTGACGATACGGTTGTTTTCCCCCCTTCTTATCGGGCTTTTCGTCGTGACAGGAATACTAGAGGAGGAGGAGTAACTATTTTGATCAAAGACGATATTCCAGTCGTGCTTTTACGTCAGCCTGAAAATATTGAATGCGTTACTTTAAAGATTACATGCTGGAATATTTCATTGATGGTGTTCGGCTTGTACCGCCCTCCTGATTCATCCCCTCAGTTCTTACATGACCTCTGTGAACACATGTCTTCATTTTCTCATGACAAAATTTTTCTTGTCGGAGATTTCAACCTGCCTGAAATAGATTGGGCGAATGAATACCCTGGTCCCGACTTAAATACAAATTCTAATTATATAAGTAATATCATGTTGTACCACAACTTGAGGCAGGTTGTCAATCAATCGACATGTGTTCATGGTACGTCAGCTACAGTACTTGATCTTGTCTTTATCAGTCAAACATTCAGTGATTTTTCTGTATCGGTTGAACCAGGTATATCTGATCACCACATGGTGTATTTTTCCTGTCCAATACAGTCTTGTAGCACCAATCCATGTAAAAGGTTGACTGTTAAAGATTTCTCGCGCACCAGAGACGAGAGTGTGTTGGACTTCCTTGATTTTAGTCTCAACAGTTTTCATGGTGACGATGTTATCAGTCTTTGGAAAACGTTTATAAACATGTGCATGTACTGTATTAATAATTTTTTTCCTGAAAAAGTAAAGAAAATAGCAAAGAAAAATCCCTGGATGACGCGAGAAGTGCTGCAACTAAAAATAAAGATTAAACGCTTAAGACGACAAGGCGCTTCTCGTGATACTATTCTAAATATTCAACCTAAGTTAAATGAAATAGTGAAAAACGCAAAAGAAAGGTACTTCCAGCATACGCTGCGAGGTTTTATGCGTAATGCACCGGAAAAGTTTTGGAGGTACTTAAAAGAAAAAACAAGGTCACTTGACCAAATTGTACTCGAGGGATCCCTAGTCGTCGAGAAGCAAAGCATTGCTGATCATTTTAACAAATTTTTTCACAGTGTTTTTGCCCGTTCCTATGATCTGCCGTTAATAAAACATATGCCTCACATTGTACCACCCGATATTGTATCGCAACTAGGGGTAGTTTCTATGTTGCTCAATCTGAAAACTAAGTCATCACCTGGTCGGGATGCCTTACCAAATGCTTTTCGGCGCAGATATGCAGAAAAGTTGTCCCATTTTCTAGTTGTCATTTTTCATGCATCGTTATCTTCCGCAGTTCTTCCTAGCGATTGGTTGAGGGCACGTGTCGTACCTGTGCCTAAGAAAGGAGATGCAACACTTTTAACTAGCTATCGTCCGATTTCACTAACATCCTCTTCGTGCAAGCTGCTTGAACATATCATAGCAAACGAGATTAACAAATTCCTTTATGATAGAAATATTCTCTCTAACTACCAGCATGGCTTTCGTAAAGGCTTTTCTGTGGTTACCCAACTGACTTCTATCGTTCATAATTTTGCGTTTGTCCTTGACAAATCGGGGCAAATTGACGTAGTTTTTTTAGATTTTAGGAAAGCGTTTGACCTTGTTTCGCACTGTAACTTTATAAAAAAACTCGAAATGATTAACTTGCCAGCATATTTAAGGAATTGCATTTCTGCCTACCTGACTAACCGAAAGCAATTTGTTGTTATCGATGATAACGTTTCGGGTGAACTTCCGGTAACTTCGGGAGTCCCACAGGGCAGCATTTTAGGACCTTTTTTATTTCTAATTTACATTAATGACATCACTGACACAATTACAGAGCCCGTTGAAATCTGATTGTTCGCCGATGACTGTGTGGTGTTCAATGAAATAACTTGCAGTGACGACCAAGCTGCACTTAATTCTAACCTTCAAAATATCGTATCCTGGTGTGGAAAATGGAATATGGAATTAAGTGCAGAAAAGTCTGTCTATATGAAAATCAACAAAAAGGCTAAAAAGTTATCCTTTCCATATGATATTGCTTCCAAAGCGCTAATTGAAGTTAATCAATATAAGTACTTAGGTGTTACTATTACTGACAATTTATCCTGGAATACGCATATCTCTAACATCTGCAAGTCGTCTTTCCGTAAGCTCTGCTTTTTGAGGCATAAATTAAAACAGGCTCCCCACAACACTCGTCTAACAGCTTATTACTCGCTAATCCGTCCAAAATTAGAATATGCATGTACTGTGTGGGACCCTTACACCAAACGTAACACTGACGCATTAGAAATAATACAACGCAAAGCAATATGATTCATTTTCTCCAAATACCGTTCAACTGATTCCCCATCAACCCTAATGCTAACTAATAACATTCCAACATTACAACTACGGCGTAAAATTCTCAGACTAAAATTTATGTTCTTGCTGAAAAATAACCGTTTATCTCTTAACCCGCAGTCTTTCATAACTCCGCTCGAAGCACGCCGGACAAGGCATCGCCACTCTGAATCCCTAACGCCTTATAGCACTAAAACCAACGTATTTAAGTATTCATTTTTTTCCGCGTACAATAACAGACTGGAACAACTTGCCTTGTGAACAGCTGTCCATTATTGACGCTATTGCTCAGTTAAGATGTTAAGTTTTTTTATGCTTTGTATATGCCTTGTGTATGCCTTTTTGTTCTTGCCTTGTATATGCTTTGCATATGCTTAGTTTATATGACAACTTTTGTATTGTTTCTTTTCCCGTTCCATACTTACAATGTTGTTTCCCTCTGATTATTGTAATTTGTACTTCCCATGCCCCTCCTGCTTGGGACCTTACCTGGGCCTGCAGTATGTCATAAATAAAGATAAATAAAAAAGCACCCATAAAAATGTAAGTGTCAGAATATTACGACAGTGTCTTCCACAAGAACAGAGCGCGCCTCTGCTCGAGTTCAAACTGTGTTTCACGCAATACCAGCGTCAGGCTGCGACAATTCTGTCTTGCAGACAAGCCTTCCCCAATAAACACTGCTGAGCAGCGCAGCACTCTTCAGTGGTGCAACAACAAGTGCTCTATCGAATGAAAGGGGCACTGCTGAAACATGTCGGGCTTCGGGGTCAATCGAGAAATCTGAGAGTGAGACCGAGATTCAGATAGAGAGATGAGAATGGCTTGTTTTGAAGACAAATAGTAAGTCTGTTTGTAGGGTGCATGTCTGTCATGCACAATCACTGTGTTTCGCGAGGATAAGGGGTTGCATTGCCACGACTCCTTCGTCACCAACTTCTAAGCAGCCCCCCCTCCCAAAAAAAGCGAATAGAAAACTCTGCCTATGGATCTCTGTTCAAGTTGTCCCCTTTGTGTATGGTCTGGCGATGAAATAATTGCAGAAGAACCGAACTTCGTGAATGCAGTCTGTTGAGCGCTATTCAAATCAGTGATTTCTTAGTTTCAACGATTGAACAGAGTGACAGGAAAATAACAGTGATGACTGATTGGCTGACAGGCTGGCATTCATATGACGGGCAGTGTTTGTGTGGCACCATCGTAATTACTTCGCACTTTAGATCCGTGCCTAATGTAATCTTTTCGAAAATCATGTGGTTTTGGTAAACTTGCTTTTAGAAGAGAATCTTCATTGAAAGTGTCGCTGTTTTGAAATTGGCATAGCAAGTGAAGAACTAACGTCGAAGGTTATAAAAATTATAACCTTCGACCCTGCTGTCTGCGAAAAGCGCAGACAGCAGGGTTTTAGACGAGTTTCTTTACTAAAATGCATTTGTTCGTTCCAGTCATTTCATTAGATCTACGGGTGACTTTTGCAAGATTTATTTGAAAGCAATAACTATATACTACCTAGAAATAAGGTATTTCAGGAATATAAGGTGACTTACGAACATTTTGAGCAGTATACACCAAAACACTTCTAAAGGTCTTCTGAAATACTGCATTGTTGCCTTGAGAACACTATCGTTCAGTCACTTGAACGTCTAGCACCTGCTAGTGATGGCGACGCCCCGAGTTCAACGTTCACTCAAACCCGAAAATTTCAATATTTATATAATTTTCATCTTTACCAACCGTTTGGTGACGTAGAAAATGATTTTTCTTCCATAATACGTGACACCAACACCAGTGCCAACATCAAAACTTTCGCAAAATGAGCTCTTTACAATATCTCATAAAAATAAAAGATTCTTAGGTAATTGTGAGTACCTTCACCAGGTAATATGCGTGGCCAATAGGTGCCCTACAACAGAGCTCCAATTTCTCTCCACCCTACTTCAAAAAAAAGGAAACAATACATGAAACACTAGCACGTAGCAGCTGTAGCACCACAATGAATGATCAGGAAATATTTTAAGCACAAGGAGCAAGCCGTGCTGCTTCATCTATTTCATTCCCTTTACTTTTTCAGGGACAATGACGTTACCTAAGACTCGAGACACACAAATGAGAAACAAGTTTTCTGAGCTCCCACCCCTCTATACACACACGAATTAAACTTAGATTAAGATCTTAATATTACACCATGTAGAATGACAAACAATCCTTTCAATTGGTGAGAATAAACTCAATAATTGAGTTCACCCTGGAATGGACAGAATGCCTCGCAAACAACAATTAGCGTAGGTACATTGGGTGACCGAACTTCAAGGAATTTATTACTTAATTAACTACGCATTCAATCCCGACATTTCAAGCTGAGTCCCACCTAAGCAGTTTTTAATTTTCTCCTGTGATTTAGAAAAATTGCATTCTAATCTCCTTCAAGTGTTTGTTGGCTCTTTCTTTTTTCTCCTCGAAAGACAGCGTTTTTTTCTGCTCTTTCTAGTGAGCCACAAAAGCGCTGAACTCTAATTATTATTCAACGGCGAAAAGTACCATCGCAGAAAAGCACTAGGTGGGACTCTTGAATTGAGATCCGTATCTCCAACGTCTATCTTTTTGTTTTCACTGTCGCATCCATCGGGTAAATGCGGCACCGGTTATTGCGGGCAAAAATAGTTTCCTGTTTTATAGATATCTTTCAAGTTAGGAAGAACGAAACAATGAAATAAGCAATGAATTACTTCTCATTTCATTGAGAATGTGTAAGTTGGTGACCATTCTATTTTATCGGAAATACTATTAACTACGTTTGGCGGACATTATGATTTCTTTACTACGTGAGTTGCTGCACTTTCGAAATATTGGAGCAATATTGCCCTATGGTCTCTGCGGGGCATCATCAAAATTGTTGTGCCGACGTTGGGAGGAATCAAATGGTAGTGAAATCAACGTACACTAAAATCATTTTTTCGACGAGAGACTTGATTGGAAGTAGCCACAACATATGAAAACACAGTCAGATGCCTGAAAAAAAAAACAGAAAATATGTGATTGTGAGCACATTCATATAGAAAAAAGCAATATAAAAATAAATTGTGCTTCTACTGCCTTCAGTTCAAGCACCGGTGCCATCACACTTTTTTAAGCATGGTGAGCACTGTGAACCTGCGGTTCTGATAAATCTTGTTCAGTAAATTTAAAAAAAAAAACGCGGATTGACTGTGATGTAGGCTTTATTAGGCGACTATATGTAATGAATCGTGACATTTCTAGAGCGCAGGCAACGCGCACGCAGACTATTCAGGAAGACTTTCTCGCACAAGACTCAAGGCTATAAGGTGCTGGTTCTCCGCAATCTATGATAAGTGCAGTAGCGAAAGCAACGCAAAAAAATTGGTGCTCAAAACTTGACTGTTTCATGATTGCATGTGAATAAGACATGATAAGTTGTGCCTTATGTGCACAGAGTTTTCTGTTGCTCAAAGAAGGCCGGTAATAACACTTTGTTGAGGGGCTGTTTGCTGGTTCACTCAAAAGCTTGCAGGGTTCTGATACGGCACAGCAGAAGCCCAAAGAGAGTAAAAGGTGCGGTCAGTAGGACACCCATTATATTGATACACCATTATATTTTATATACACCTAATATATGACACACCATTATGATACACCATGATACACCATTATATATGATACACCAATATATGATACACCATTATATTGATACACCATTACATTTTGCTAAGACCTATGCAGGACGGAGTGGAACATGTATAAATGTACGCATGGGAGCATCAGTTGTCAGTAATCAACAACACATGCGGGCAGCTTTCGACCCAGTGCTCGTAAATCAACTGTGTGACATCGATGAAGATTTTGAATATTTGGAAGCTGTGCCGTGAAGGTAAAATATGGGAAAATTGTGAATCTCACTTCTAGAAGCTCACTTCAACTGTTCCCAAAGCTTGGAAAATTGCCAGCGTCGTTCCAGCGCTTAAATCTGGTGACAAGCAGCTTATTGTAAATTATAGACCAATATCTCTTAGTTCGACTTGCTGTAAGCTTCTAGAGCACATTATTCACAAGCATATTGTACAGCATTTACCTTCCACAATCTTCTCTCACAAAGCCAGCACGGCTTTCGCTCTGGTTTCTCCACCGTCACGCAACTCATTGAGTTTACACATGACACAGCTTCTACACTCAAACGTCACGATCAACTAGACGCCATTTTCATTGATTATTCGAAAGCTTTTGACATGGCCTGCCACATAAATTTTCTATGTAAACTGCGAGCAATATTAAAAAGGTGTAAATTAATAGACTGGATCACTGACTATCTACACGTAAGATCTCAGTTCGTTACTTTTATTCGCACGCATTCTTCGTCGGTAAAAGTCACATCTGGAGTGCTTCAGGGTTATGTGTTCAGACCTCTGTTATTTGTCATTCTCATTAATGATGTAGTAAGTGTTAATAATAACACCAACGTCAAGTTGCGCCTATATGCAGATGACTGTGCCCTCTACCGCACTGTTACTGATGCTAGTGATCAACGAGAATTAAACAAGGTATTTTCAATGTTCTGCGAATGGAGTGACAGGTGACAAATGAAAATAATTTTTACGAAAACAGTTACCATCACGTTCGGTAACAAAAAGAAGCCGCTGAAATACTCTTACAATGCCAATGGTAGTTACATGTCCCATGTTGGTAATTTCAAATATCTGGGTGTCATTTTTTCCCATAACCTAAAATGGCATGCCCATATCAACCATATCTCTGCAAAAGCGCTTCGAAAATTTGATTACATAAAGCTAACTTTAAAAAATGCAACTTTGGAATGTAAGCTGACTGCCTACAAACCACTAGTTCGTCCGGTACTAGATTACGCTTCAACTGTATGGTCTCCTCACCTCACGTGCGACATAATGCAGCAAGAATCAATACAGGAAAAGCTATCAGATTCATCTTCAGTCGTTATGATCACAGCTTCTCACCTTCATCACATGCACACATTCTATCGTTGCAGCCTTTGGAGCATAGGCGCAAACGCAAACGCGTAATTCTGCTGCACAAATCGTCCACACCCCAACCGGTCTTCAGGCACCCTTCTTTTTTGTACCCACTAATACATATGTCACTAGAAAACCCACAGACTGAACATTATTCCTTTCAGGACACATATTGACTGTTTTAAATTTTCGTTTTTTTCCTTTCACTATTGAAACCTGGGACAACTTGTATGGTTCGCTTCGCGCATTGTCTCATGATGAGTTCGTTGAGAAACTACGAATACCCATCTTGTTTTATTCTCTTTGCATTGTCTTAGCGGTTGTCTTTTTTCTGTATTTCCATCAACATCTGTACTCGCACCGCATGAAAGATTTTGTACAGCTATGTAAGCACATCATATCACCATCTGTTTGCATAATTTAGGGTTTATTTCTATTGTTATTTGTACTAAAATATGTACCCACTCCTGCTATATCTCGAAACTGAGACAGCAGTATGTATAAATACATAAATAATTTATTTATTTATTTATTTATTTATTTTTTTACCCTCAGGGCCAAATGGCATTACAGAGGGGGGTGGGTTATTTACAATAAAATATTGAATTTAACAAAAAAAGCAGTGAATACGGTTAAATCGTACAAATAAATTAAAATAAAAATAAAACAAGAAGGAAGAGAAACGGCTCTATTAGTGAATGTTGATTACTCAATACTAACACCTTGAGATTAATTATTGATGAACTCGATTAGAGTGTCTTGTCTTGTGCCTTTTTTTATGCGTTATTGATGCGCAAATGCTCGAGAATGGCTTCTGTCGAGTGCAGTTATTCGTGATTTTTGTGGAATGAAGGTTAGTCGTAATTTTTTGTTAGTGTGTGTGTCTAGTTTCACTTTTTTGTAAAGAGGCACCAGCTTTCTCAATTTGTATTACAATGCATCAAATCAACTAGAAATTTTCTTCTAAATGCAGACATGAAGTAAAAGTGTATGTGGGTATCTGAAACTACGTGGCGCCAAGCATGTGAGTAAGCTTTAGAAATTGAAAAAAATACATTACGCGAAACAATAAGCCATAAAAACACTGCAGAGAGGCTCACAGAAAAATGATGGGCAATGCGCCACGTACTATTATGGAAAGCTTCGTTGGTACATCACTCGCAAACTCCACAGAATACCTGCACATGATATATTCCTGGCTCTGATTCTATTGCTCCACACGTAAACTAGAAGTCGCAATTACAAGACTGCAGTGTAGGGTAACGAAACTATATTAGATGCCGAGCATCTAATACTCGAGGCTTGTAGTGCGGCGCCGTCCGCAAGCTTCCTCCTCTTTCTTCCACCATCTGTGCATCCCTTCCTCCTCTACACACCGCGCGCGCTTCACTCCTCAACCATCTGTGCACCCTTCCTCCTCTACACACCGCGTGCGCTTCTCCTCTTCACGAACATTCGCTAGCTGTATAATGTAGCGCGCATGCGCCGTCACGCTTCGAGAACATCGGCAGCTGACGCGCGCGCATGCGCCGTCGCGCTTCGAGAACATCGGCAGCTGACGCGCGCGCATGCGCCGTTGCGCTTCTCCCCCTTCTCGAACATTCGACAGCTGACAGTGCATGCGCCGTCGCGCTGTATATATACTCAAGGTCGGCGCTCGCTCGCTCAGTTGCCGCTCGTCGGTTGGTTTGTACGGCGCGTCGACGTCCAAGGTCGCGGTGAAATGAATTCCAACGAATCCACAAACACACTGATCGACGTCCCTTCGACCAGCGCCGCCCTTTCGCATACGTGTGTACGTGTTCACTCATTTAACACCCCCTCCTACAACCACGTTAACCAATTTAAACATCGACCCAAGTAAGTCGCAATTTAACACCCCATTTCACAACCACGTTAACCAATTTAGCCATCGACCCAAGTAAGTCGCACTTTAACACCCCATTAACCAATTATATGCTCCGCATCCTCCTCAGTGTTCCCCCGAGGGAAGCTGCGGGCATTTTTTTTCTACCAACACAGATCTGGTCGGGCTCTTTCTCTAATGTGCGCTTTCTGTGACGAGCAAAAACTATTGATCATTATTTTTGTCATGTAGGCGATTTACTACAGCTCGTAGATTGAAGTTATAAAATCTTTTACGTGCTATTGAAATGAATTTATCCATCCCTGTGATTTTGTCCCTTGGAGCCTCTATTTCTGGCTTTGCCAGTGCGAAAGTTTGCGAGGCAGTGCGGAAATATATGAATGAAACCAAAAAACTAACAAACTAATGTTATTGTTTTTCTGTGTTGGCACACGCATAACTTGTCTTTCTTTATTAGGTTAGGCTTTGCTCAAAGTTATTATCTTACACATCAGTGGTCATTAAAATTTCGTTCTAAAAGTGGTAACGTTTTTATAAGTTCATTTACTCTAAAATCAAGTTTTAAATATAAGACTGTTCAAATATTACCGATTCCCCACAGTGGGTATGAGTCACAAGTGAACGTTAACAAGAACAAGAACATGTGAACCTGACGAAGCTGGGAAGTCTACGAGAGAATAAAAGACTACCTTTGACTTTTAAATGATTGAGGTTGTTTTGAATCTTTCTATAATGTTAGAGATGTTGCAAAAGACATATCCAGAATCATCTGTTTTTTTTAATCTTTTATATTAGGAATAAGGGAGCTGTCTAAAAATTAGTATTGAATTACTGCAAGGGTAAAAGACGGATTGTCAATGCATCTTCGGCATCATGCATGGCCATCGTGAAAGCTGCCCCTCAGCGATGGCCTCACTCCATTTTGTTTGTGCCGCTGAACGCTACCAACAGTCTACGTGGGCTGAACAGGCAAGCGCTCTCTGTGTATTTTGAGAATACTACGCCTAATGAGATCAAAGAATTACGACTAAACGCAAGAAGGAACGTCTTGGCAATCGATGAGCTGAACCCGTGTGCGCTGAACGCGCTTCAGAAAGCAACGCAGTTGGGTAATACCAGAGCTAAGTCTGTACTGCCAGCTGATAGCACCACTTCAACAAGAGGCATTTACGACATCGCCACTGAAATTCCAAACGCGGATCTCCCAGTGCTAATAAAACCGGCAAATGAAAATCACATCATTGTGAATTTCGGCCGCCTTGGTAACACACGTTGTGTGAGAATTACGTTTAAAGGAAACTGTCTCCTCTCCCATTTGAAAGTTGGCCACTTTCGTCACCAGGTCCAACCACTTATTCAAAAACCTATGAGATGTCATAACTCCCAGAAGATCGGCTATGTGCAGGGAGAGTGCAGGAACTCCGCAGTGTGCCCCTGATGCTCAAAAGCACACTCCGAAGACCGATACAGGGCAACCATACTCAAGCGCCCTAACTGTAAAGGTGTTCACAGTGCATCTTCCAAAGACTGCCCGCGCATAAAGATGGAGTTTACTATTCTTAGGGATATGGTGCGAGACAGCTCTATCCACAAAGAGGCCACTGGAGAGGTCTGGCGAAGACGACAATGTCATAGTCGAAGGTCTTCGCGAAGAACACTAACAACTACGAGAAATAAGTCAACGCATTCGGTAACGGCTCCTGCTGCAGTGTACATCACGGCGAATGCAGACGATGGAAGAGAGAAAACGAGTAGATCGCTTAAAGAGTAGCCGTGCACGCGACTTGTGAAAGAAGCACATCATAAGCCATTTCATCAAAGCAAGCTGCGGAGGAGCAGCGGAACTTGCAAGTGATTGCTCTCTTACGCCCCTAATCAATGCCATTCGCATGGCGTTAAACATCAAGCACACAACGTCAGTCGGAAGTGCACTTCAAGTACTGGACTCTCTCAGTCCAGTACTTGCCGCTCTTGAGTAGATAATGGCTCACCAGCCGCTGTCTTCCAGGGAAGAAGTAAAAAAAAGCAACAATTTTTCAGTGGATCCCGAAGACTTATAGCACGCATTCCAGATTTACGTCGGTTTGTTTTCATCTTCATGTTTTCCATCATCATGAGCTGCGAGCCTATTTTATCGAGCGCTACCAGAATCTCCGGATACGAGTCATTTATGGCGGCTCGGTTTTCTTTAGCGGAAACAGCAAGGTCCTGCTGGGTGTTCGCCATGACCGGACTTACATTCTTTAGTCTGTACCACCTCACAATGATAACAAATATGTATGCTGAACAGTGAAGAAGAAAATGTCTTGCTTTCAGTCGGTGACTATCACCGTCAAGTAGATTTCATCACAAAAGACTAGGACACATCCTATCATCCACTTCTGGCCCATGGGTCATCATCGGGGACTTTAAAGCCGAAAATACGCTAACAGAAAGCCCGAAGATCAGCGCAAAGGGTTTGCTTCAGGCAACAAGCTGTGATTCTTAAATGATGGCAGTCCCACATTTTTGCATGAGCCCGGATACAGTAGCTGCCTTGACTTGGCTTTTGTCTCCTCGATGTCTCGTCAGATATGCCGGATGCTTTGCGACGTAGAAACATATGAGAGCGACCACATTCCCACATATGTCGAGATACAACGGCTATCACCTAAGCAAAGTACGCGACACTATCAAAAGATTTGACTGGACCAAGTTTAAATCTCTCATAGAAGAACGCTGTCAACGAGAACACCTCGCTTGACTTAGAAGTGGTGATCAAGTCCACAGTGCAAGACACGCTGTGCACACTCACATGCTCTTCGAGAGTAATAGAATTAGATGTAGAATTAAACGACTTCAGCATCTCCGACGACGTGCGGAACGAAGGTACCGACGCACGAAAACAATCGACAATTTACGAACAGCTAGACGTCTTCCGCTAAACAACGCTGCATTGACAAGCTAGAGTCGCAAGGTTGGGCTGCCTTCTGCGCGTCGTTAGATCCCCGCAAGCCTTTATCGCACTTGTGCAGGACAGTAAGAGGGCTCTAGGCAGTTCCCATTCAGCGGTATTCACTCAAGGCTCTAGCCCTCTTTTAACAGAGATCGGAGGTCTACCTGGCAGAACAGTTCTGTGTGCAAGTTATCTGGTCACATGAAGAATCCGAATCCCAACATCTTCACGCACTCACGTGGTGGCACGACATCAGGCGATCACCGCATGGACCACTTTTTTTTTATTCATGAGCTTAAAGCAGCACTGTTTTTCCGAAGATGGACATCAGTGTCCAGGCCTGATGGAATATCCTACAGAGCATTGTGTCACCTTGGTGAGTGTGCGAGAAGTGCTTTCCTTGAGATTTACGATGATTCGTGGCGAGAGGGCACCCTCCCAGTTAACTGGAAGACCAGCCGTTTGGTTCCATTACTGAAGCCTGGCAAGTCAACATTGGTGAACATCACATCTACACAGAAGTTTTGATGGGTTTTAGTCATGGCCGATCATCAGTTATTAGCGTCATAGACTTGGTCAGCTACGTGCAACACAAAAAAGGCCACAAGCGTCTCTGCGCTTCTTTATTTCTTGATGTTAAAGGGGCATGTGATAGCGTCACTTATGAAGCTATTCTTGTCAGTGTTGATGATTGATTGATTGATTGATTTGTGGCGTTTAACGTCCCAAAACCACCGTATGATTATGAGAGATGCCGTATTGGAGGGCTCCGGAAATTTTGACCACCTGGGGTTCTTTAACGTGCACGGAAACCTGAGCACACGGGCCTACAACATATTCTTGTCAGTGTAAAAGAGGTATATGAGTGGGTGGTCGCATGCTACTGTGGCTACGCAGGCATCTCTCTGAGCGATTTTTTTTTCGTGAGAACCGAGGATGGTGACACTTCACTACATTACAGCCACCGTGGTGTTCCCCAGGGTGGCGTACTTAGCCCTGTACTATTAAAACTGTAGCAAAACGCTCTCCATGAGCATAAGCAAGTACTATCATATCGTCAATATGCGCGGAGAGTTCCCTCTCAGAGAGTTGCCTCTCATTTCAGAGAGAGGTGCTTCTCAATTCAGAGAGCTGCCTCTCAAGCTGATATTCACTTTCGTAAAAGATGTGTGGAAATTTCAGCTCAGAAAATTGCACTTGTGGCATTTACGTGCAAATCAATGCAAAAGTACAGCGTTCTGATAAACAGCGAAAGGACACTTTACGTCCAATCGTACAGGTTCCTAGGTGTTTTAATTGACAGAGACCTCTCATGGAGCCCACATGTATTATACATGAAAAGGCGGCTGACAGGCATCTGTCATTTGTTCAAGTTCTTCGTTAGAAAGATCTGGAGAATGTTCACAGCTGCTATGTTAGGACTATGCAGGGTTCTTTTCATTGGGTTCATTCGGTAGAGCCTACCAACGTTAACCAACGCAAGTAAAACAAGTATGCGAATGCTTGAAAGTGTCCAGGCTCAAGCTCTCTGAATTTGTCCAGGCTTGCCCCCAAGTGCATTAACAGCGGCAACTATAGCCATCACAAGAGACCGCCTCATCAAGACCCACAATAATGTTGAACTGCTGAGGACACATATATGACCCCTTGCTCGAACTCCTCGCCATCACCTAGCCTCTCTAAAAGTGGACCGACCACGCACATCTTCCAGCTAAACAGGGACCGCACATGGCGAGTCCATTCCATCTTCGTTCTCTCCTGCTGCTAGACCTTTGACTCCGCCACGGTTTCTCGCTTAAACAAATAAAACTATTATCATACCTAGCTTCTAGAAAAAAGCCAATTGCTCGTCACCGGCTTTTAAGCAGCTCACACTACTCCTCTTGTGCAAGAAAATACCAAGACTCCATACATATTACACTGAGGAATCAGTTCGGCCGTAGAGCTCAACCGGGAAAGTCAAGATACCAAGGTTGGTCACGACGATGAAATTCAAGACATCCCATGCAACAAAATCAACGGCAGCAGAATTGACAGCCCTACCTACACGCAAGTGGACAGTTTTCTGCGACTCGAAGGTGGTACTGCAGTCTCCTCTATTTGCATTACACCATGAAGCGCACGAGCAGCTGGTACTAGAAATAGTAGAGATTATACACCACTTGACTGAGAAAGGGCACCAAATTAGATTTCATTGGATACCCAGTCACTGCGCAATCATCGGCAATGAGTGGGCCAATCAAGCTGACCACTCAGCCCACACAGAAGACCATGAACTGCTACTACCACTTTCTAGGACAGCTGCGGCACAAAAGCTCCACTAGCTTGCTCGCCAGCAAACCACGTCACTTTGGAATCAGCTGCACTTCAAGCGTGCGCGACGGTATTCGCTTGACCCTACGTTAAGTCATCTAGTCCCGTCGAAGCTTTGCCGAGCAGAACAGACTCTTTTATGTAGGCTGTGGTTGGGAATTGCATTTACCAACGCCTACGCTTTCCGCATTGAGATGGCCAACACCGCTGCCTGCGGCCGCTGTGGCAAAGAAGAAACCATGCAACGTATTCTTTGTGACTGCCTAGAGCATACTAGACAACAACTATGCCTTCGCAAGGAACTCAGCAAACTAGATAGTCAACCTCTGTCGGAAGAAAGAATTTTACAATATCGACAAGATGCAACTTCACAGAAGAAGGCCCTGAAAGCGCTACTGCACTTTTTGCGATCGCCCGGCCTTTCTGAACGGTTGTAGCCAGAACGGCCTTCCTGTGTGTGTTTTCGTTTTCTTATGAGTGCACATGCTTTTTCCCTGACTACCTACCCCCTCTTTTTTGCCCCTATTTCCCGACCCCCAGTGCTGGGTAGCAAACCGGCTGCCGCGATCTAGTTAACCTCCCGGCCTTCCTTTCTCTCTCTCTCTCTAGTATTTATTAGTCAGGACAATTCTAAAGCACGTTTCATTGCAAGTGAGAATGAAACAATCTGACGGTAAACATGCACATCAGTCAATTCTTGAGAAACCAATACATTGCGTTTGTTGAATAAAGATAATAATGAAATTTACCTCACCGGAAATATGGGAAACGTATATGCGTGGATGGAATGTTTCGCAACAAAAACGTCTCTCGGAAACGTTTTACTGTTATTTGAGAAATACGTGTGATGACGAAATCAAGCAATAGGCAAAGTGGCTTCTTGTAAGTCGAAGCAAGATTTTATTCCATTCATTTGTTGAGCGAAGCATGCCTAAAAACCTAACTTTTTCCTTTCAACATACGGCAGTTCTCTCAACGCACTTTCGAAACGTTCCAAAGGGGAATAAATCATCAAGGGCACATGTTCCAAGAGTGACAACTGGAATGGTATACAAGCATTACTTCAACGCTAGTGTTGCGCTAGTGTTGCAATATTCACACACACGCTAGTGTTGCGATACTCAGAGTTGATTCCGGAAAATAATTCTAACACATCCCAAAATCAGGAGCTAATCAGCTCGGCAGTTACTCTGTCCTCGTGAATTAGGTTAATGTTGCAATAGATAGCCTTGTGAATCTACATTTTAGGGGCGAAGCTCCTTAAATCAGCACACGTTCGTTCCTCGTAGTAGTGCGTAACACACGTGGCGTAACATGTCTACCCTTTGCCCTGCAAGGTGGTGCCAGTGGGAGATTTCTCCTATGCGTTGTTGAACACTAAAAAATTTGCAGGGTGCGCGTTAACTAAAAGCCGAGTTCTCCTGTCTCTCATTCCCCATTAGCATTCATTGGCATTTACATTGAGCACTGACAAGAAAGGGTTGCTACGTTATACTCGCTGGACGTAACCTCCTTGGTTTTAGAAAGGTTTAGTGAGCATTGGGCCGCAGTGCCATGAATACAGTGAACTAGTGTGTACCATAAACTCGAGGTGTTTAAAGGTGAAAACTAGACACGAAGCGCAAGCCGTAAGAAAGTGTACGTGTGCCACCTCTCATTTAGTCCTTGGAATGTCCGCTGGATGGCAGTGCTTCTATATGCGGAATATATGATGAAAAGATGCGAGGTGGTGGTACTTGGAGTGTTGACTAGATGGACGAACGGACACGCAGACAGATGCATGGACGGACGCACGGATGGCTGTTCGGATGGATGGGCGCATGGACGAACGCAAGAATGGACGCACGAATGAACATGCGGACGCACGAACAGACGCACACACGGACAGGCGGATGGACGCATGGACGGTCACACAGGCGGACGCATGGACGGACGGAAGTAAGAACTAATGGATGGACGGATGCTTTGCCCCACTTTCCATCATGCACCCCGTGGATATTCTGCCTTTTTTTAAAGGTACAGTGAACCTGTTCATGCTGATATACCTCTCATAGGACATTAGTCTGACTCAGTATGAACTCCAAGTGGCTAGATGTTCTTTTACATGCACAGGCATCTTAATCTTTGGTCAATTATTTTTCTTTATTGAATGATTGATTCACTTTCATTGTATTATTTCCATAAGCTCGGCTTTCACATATATTTACTGGTGGTGAGCAATTCGAAATAAATTGGACCCGTTACCTTTTCCTGCATTCGCTTCAAGATGGTTCAGCTACTGCATCAGTCTCTAAACGCATGCAATTATGGGCAAGAAGTTGCCATTTAGAAACTAGGAAATAAATCGGCTCAATAAAAGCAAAGCGTAAATATTGCAATTTCACTCTATTTCCCTCTTTATTGCGTAAGAAGCATAGTTTGCGCAAGTACCTAAAGTGTGTTGCTCATTTTTCTACACAACACGTTGAAGTAACGAACGGGATTATACAGTAAACTTTGCACGCACTTGTTTAAGTTACTGGATGTGCGTCTTGAGCCATCACGTCTCTCGGACGGCTGTCGCTACTCCTGTCTGAAGATTCCGGCTTTGATATATACATCATTGATATTCAAGGCATTCGTTTGGCTCACGCGTGCTAACGCTGCAGAGTACCAATGCCGTGTTGTATGTTTTATTTGTTAATATATGCTCATTACTAAACAATGTAACGGCAAGAACAGTTGATATATGTCATTTGATGATAATTTTTTACAAACAGACATTACTATAAGATATGCCATTCACTGAAGCTACTGGCTGTTGGATGCTGACGGTACCATGGCATTGCAGTTGGCTCTTACGCGTTAACCAAAGAAGTTGCGTAGATACTTATGGTCTCGGCCTGAAAGTTTGCTATTTGTTGCTGTTGATGTTTTATGATTTCAACGCCATCTCGATTCCGCAGTTTCCTGTTTGTTTTCTCACGAGACGTATTTTTATTTTCAAAGTGCATGATATCTGAAGCAATAGGCTATTTAGGAATGCATTAGGAAGCGCGGTGACTCTGTAAGAATATTTCGCGTGTTGTCTACACAGGACGTAAAAAAATCCACTCTACCACATTAGGACATGTGACTGAATGTATCGTCCTACGGAGCCAATAGCATTCCAATCATAAATTTTTCAAACATTCAGGACTCGAACATTCGGCCGTCTGCACACGTAGGCTCTAGACTTATGACCATCTCATGAAGTATATAATGTGAAATCCCTGTACATCATCCTTTATTTAACATGCAGGGCTATCGCAGTGGTGTATCGCATGAAATTTGAAGAATGAAGAAGTGTTCTTGCAATGTGCAATAAATAATGAAAAGCTGCCAACATCGTGCACACGCTAACTCTTCAGTGCAAAGAAGGCGTGTGATATAGTTTGACTGCATGTATTGTCAATGTAAATATACTATATATTAACTGGTACTTAAGTTTATTTTGAAAGGTTGAGCAAGAAATTTCTTGGATGCTCTTTTTTGTAAATCGCCCCACCATGTGTTATGTATTCCTAGCGTGGGTAAGCTTGCACCCTAACGTGGGCACATTTTGTCATAGAAAGAACATCGGCATTGCTTTTTCATAAAAGCTGCTCTCTAATTCACTACTACTTAACACTACCGAAAGATTAACATTTTGCTAGATCAAAATGACAATGCCAGGTGTTTCTTAAAATGCTTAAAGACCTGTTAGTTGCCCTTTGATATACATTATGCGTAAACTAAATCTCCCAGCCTTGTAGTCCGACCTACAAGAATAAAAAAAGATCTCTTAGCACACACACGGATTTAAAAAAGCGTCTGGTTGCTATTACATGTTGCGTGAACGTGTTTACGAAAAAATATGATAAGACCCATTATTTGGCTGCTTTAACAACACCGGCTTTATGTGGGTCCATAATATAGAAGCGCCCGACGAAATTATAAATTGTTTCCTTAAAATGTGTCCCACCAGACAGCCTAGTCACCTCTTGAAAAAAAGACATTTGTCTGGGGCTTCCAAGTTTACTTATGAGCAACGAGGTTATTATACATGGTGCTCTTAAGGAGCAGTCACACTTTGTTTAATGTAAGGATTAGCGCGTGCAACACACAAAGCTGAGCATGATTATATAGTCTACTATAAGCGAGGAGGAAAAAGAAAACAAATGGTGGGGCCTTTCTACTCTGAATTATTGGTTCCATCAGCCTTTGCATCCGAAACAGCCTGCTTATATAGGCTGTACATAATGGTTGCTTTTTCTTAATAACTAGATACGTTCATTTTACAACGAAGTGGCCTGTACAGTACCTACATACATACCCAAGAACCTGGACTTTTGCGCAGTCACACATATCTGTATCTATGTCAGTCAACTAGAAAGAGCAGTCCCAAGAACACCACAATTTTAAAATAGTCATAGGGTACTAAAGCGCTTACATTACAACTCGGACCAGCTTTATTGGCTGTGTTCTGATTTTACAGGTATGTGTTTGATATGGCTATGAGATGAATACTAAAACCATGAATTCTTCCGAACGGCTGATTGCGCAACAGTGATGAATTCTGCACTATTGAAGTCAAGAGGGCCACCTTTCATTTCGTCAGATCAAACTTATAAAATGGCTGTAAATAGGCACAAAAGAATAAATAAGACACCCAATAAGCTTCATATCCAGCAGCAGATATATTTTTATTTATGTTCTTTTCTTCTGGCGTAAATTCAGAAAAATAAGAAGGGTGGACCCAAATCAAACCGTGACGGCCATTTTGTTTTATGGATTCTATTTATATATAGATATAAATTCTATTATTTCTAGACTATATTTTTTCTTACGTAAGAAATAAATCATGCTTAAAATTAAATTGAAAAAAAAACGTACAGTGGGAATTGATAGAGAGAGAGAATAGGATGAAACAAAAGGCAAGGAGGTTAACCGTAGTTGAGCCTGGTAGGCTACCTTACACTGTAGAGGGAAGTGTTAAGAGGAATAAAATTTAGAGAGAGAGAGAAGAAGAGAAATGTCACTCAGGTCATCGACAAAATGGAAGCTGTGTGCTTAACATCACAGACGGTGAATCACACCCGTGTCTGAATCAATTGAGCATATTCGATATGCGAAGCACGAATGGGGAAGGTTTATATGTCACTTATCAGCACAACGTTACGTGGCGGAGATAAATGGTGCCGTACATGACTTCAATGTCATGATTATCATATTTGTACGTGTCGTTTACCTTCGTAGTTTACCTTCGTCGTTTACTCACGTCACCTCGCACTAAATTTTGTATGTGTGCAGCTAGCGAAATGGCCGCGGGCGGGCTATAAGCGTAGCATGTGTCATGTTTACATGACATGCATATCATGATTATAATGTTTGCACCTGTCATTTACCTTCATCGTCTGTGCATGTCACGTGATACCAAATTTGATATAAGTGGATCTAGCGAAACATCCACGAGTGCATCATGAGCGTGGTATATTGTCATGTTCTTCCATGACACGCGCGTAATAATCATCATGCTTGCTCAAGGCATATACCTCAATCATTCATGGACGCCTCGTAACACCAAGTTTGGTATATGTGGAGCTAGCGAAATGGCCGCGAGAACTTTATGAGGAGCCCAATATACTCCGACGTAACGTTGATGGGCACTCAGGCTTGGCGCAGTGACGTTACGCTAGCGAAACTGAGCACGCTCTAGTTTGACGTCAGGCGCGACCGGTACAAACAGCGTCCGTCGGCGCGGACCAGCAGCAACCGGCGCGAAATGAAACATGCTGCATTTCGCACCGATGACGTTACGCAGCTATACCCATACAGCACTGCGTCTGCCTCTCTACGTGATGAAGGGACGCCGGGCGCACTCACACGCGCATGCGTCAAAGCAACGCAGTACGGCGCGCGCCCGCGAGTATATTGCAAGCACATCGGCGCCTTGCGTGGCACCGCCGGCTTGACGCAACGAAACGAACGCCGGCGCGCACGTGCGCCGGGTAACGTCGAAGTCTATTGGCTCCTTGAGAGTAGCATGTAGTCAAGTTCTTACGTGACACGCATCTCATGATTATGATGTCTACACCAGTCACATACCTTTGTCATCCATTGACGGGAAGTAATACCAAGTTTGGCATTTGTGATGCTAGCGAAACGGCCGCGAGCGCATCATGAGTGTCGCATGTAGTCATGTTGTTACCTGACAGGCATGTCATGATTACCATGTTTGAACATGTCATTTACCTATGTCATTCATTTGCGTCAAATAAGACCAAATTGGGTACATTTGAAGATTGTGAAACGGCTGCGAGCGCATCATGAGCGTACATGTAGTCATGTTGTTAGATGACACGCATCTCATGATTATCATGTTTGCACAAATCACATACATTCGTCATACATTCACGTCCCGTAATACCAAACTGGGTATATGTGAAACAAGCGAAATGGCCGTGAGCGCATCTTAGGTTTGGCGTATAGCCACGTTGTTACATGACATGAACCTGATGATTATCAGGTTTGCACCAGTCACATACCTTCGTCATCCGTTGGCGTCCCGTAATACCAACTTTTGTATTAGTGAAGCAAGTGAAACGGCCGCGAGCACATAATGAGTGTCGCATGTAGTCATGTTGTTACCTTACAGGCATGTCATGGTTACTATGTTTGGACGTGTCATTTACCTATGTCATTCGTTCACGTCCCGTAATTCCAAATTTGGTGTAAGTGAAGCTAGCGGAATGGCCGCGAGCGCATCATGAGCGCGGCATGTTGTCATGTTCTCAAATGCTGTCATATGTTAAAATATTCACCGTAAAAAGACTACAGGTAGAAGCTTTCATTATTTATAAATAAATGCAATATGCGTTGCATACATGTTCAAGGTAAGAACACATATAGCCCATTGTTATACCAATGGCAGAACATTTCTATATAAAAAGTTCACGTTACAGGTCAGTTCTCAAGAGGTTGCCTAAATGTTTAGAATGTTGCAGGCGCCTTGCAGAATGCTGGTAATGAAAATGATATATTTATTTTACCAGTTCTTTTCATATCTGCGATATTTTTCCAGTCACATTGCGCACCAGCTCTGATGGGAAACAGCGGCTTATGCGTCTTTCTGTTAAGCTCATGGTCATTGGTTCAATTTTCGACCACAGCGCCGACATTATGATGTAGACAAATTACATAGTTCCGTGTAGTTGAATTAAGGCATGCAGTAGGTGCACCAGCCGCACAAAAAAGCTAGTCGTGCGCTATGGCTTGTCTCGTAATCTATCGTAGTTATCACACGCAAAGCATCACATGAAAACTGGCGTGATTGGGTACGAGTGCTTTTTATGGAACCTAGATACATCAAACTCCTACCACAGCACAATTAACAAGCGGGAAGTAAGTCAAAATACTGTTCCCACGCCAGAACGGGAACTCCAACTCTAACTCAAGAAATGGAACAATTATGCTAAAGGGGATTCGGAATGCCACCATTATAGCTCTTCGCAAAAGATCCCATTGCCCGAACTGCCTCACAATATAATGTTGAACCATTTATCTTATCACGAAGTTAATAGTAAAAAAGTGTAAGTGCCAAGTGAAACGAGATTCCTAAAGTTACGCGTTTGCACCTTGCAGACGCCAGGATAACATTAGCTTTCAATTTCCAGATGTTCTACAGGCAGTACTGCATTGCTTTGAACTAATACACTGCGTGTAGCAGCTGACAAAAAAGTTCTTCCAGTTCAGTGAAAACCTTTGGAGGGCAAAGCGGTAACCGCTAGAGTGTGCATGAGTGCCTCTACGGAGATTCCTGGTATTTCAAAGCTGGTGCCACATTTGAAATACGCATGTTTACACATTTATAGCGACATCATCATCATCATCATAATTTTGTTTTAATTATTTTTCTGTTATCTACGACATCTGGTCAACGGTCAAGCTTTACGCTTACAGATTTTTGAATGCCACTGGTGCTAGAACAACCAAAATGGCACAGGGTGGGTTAACGTAGCCTCACACTACTAGTATTCTCTGTAGCTGGCTATGCAGCGTCATAGCAAAGGCTGCGACAGTGCGCACGTTAAGCATTATGATTCGAACACAAAGCACTCGCCATCATGTTGAAAACGTACTTATATGATTGGACAACTAAAGGGGACCCTGCATCTTTAGGCAATATTTCTAGTGGATCCACGGTAAGAGAAAGGCCCAGATGGTAAGAGGCGGCTATGTGCCGGCGAAATACTGTGATGGTAAGGGCTATAAAAGATTGCCTATCAAGTAATAGTGCGCATCATTCGGGGGCGAAATGATGCCTACAAAAGTAGCAATCGTGGTTACAGGCAATAAACCCGATAGGGTGGGATTGTATCACCCGTGCCTTCTTTGTGACCGCTATTGCTCCGGAAAAATTAGCGCGTACCTGCAGCGCGAACATGCTATAGAGCGCAGATACCTTATTTTTTTCTTTTAGAGGCACTGATTCTTCTTTCTGGTGGCAAAGCCGCATTGTGGAGATTGTTGCACTAATAAAA